>JARBWK010000012.1:41072662-41672662 GCA_030556195.1 Anolis apletophallus
CACCAGCAGGTAGTCGTAGGAAAATGAAAAAAGTAGTCTTTTTCCTACTTTCCATTTCTCTGTCAACTGAGAAACTTTTCAGTTTAATGATACAGCTCTGAAATTGCCTGAGTGATAGAGCTGTGAAGGTCTAACTGGAAATGAAATTGAACATTAACCTGACTGTGTAGTGTTTGTCAACTTCTTGAAATCACAGCAAGAGGCAAACTTAACTATAAAAACTGAAAGTTAAGGACAACCAAACCAACTTTGAGCCTCTGCCTTGAATCCTATTTTGGAAGAAAGACGGCATATAAATTTAATAAACAAATACATAGGTGAATAAGGTGAAAACATCACAAAATATTTTCAAATTACTATATATGTTTCATGCTGGCATAGCAGGAGGATAGAAAAAGTTGAACAGGATGACAGAAATGGTTTCCACTAGTGGTTCTCTGGATACCGCTCCTAGAATTTGAAAAGAAAACAAGGTATACCGAGTGAAGAAAACTACATACAATACCCTCCAGAGTAATGCAAAATAAATAAGTAAAATATTCACATCACACAAAAGTTACTATACACACACACACACACACAAAACATAACACATAACACATAAAAATATAATTGTGTATTTTTACATGGAGTTGCCCTTGCACATGATTCAGAGATATCCGCTCACACACATATATATATATAGAGTGGTGAACAAAAGATTGGTTCATTTGACTGCTATAGAGTACGACATGTACCTGCTCCCAACACATTTCTGATGTCAATTTCAAGTGCTGGTTTTAAGCATAACATATTTGAACAGTGGCTTTTTTGAACAAATAAAATAAAAATGAACTTCATTTGGAAAGAATATGTAGAATAATCAATACAGAATTAAAGAGCTGGGTATAGTTGTTTAGCCTGCAGAAGAGTAGGTGGAGTAGAGATACAATAGCCTTGTATAAATATTAGGCTTGTGCAATCCAGGTAAACATTGACTCATTTCGTGTTCTGGCTTTTGGTGGGGGACCCAATCCATTTTTTGAGAGCCTCCCGAAATTGGGAGGGCAGATATCTGATTTCACTCTGGGGTGCCGAAAGATCTATTTTCTATTGGTGTCCTGTTTTGCGCCAGAAACAAGGGTTAAAGCAACTAAAAAAGTTTTACTTCAGCAAAATGGTAATATTCTAATGAACAGCAGCAAAGGAACAGAAGGAGAATCCTGAAAGCAAATCAAAAGTCTTACATCAGCCATGAAACCAGAGTCTTTGGCAAAAAGTCTTTTTAAGGCACTTGCTGGAGTTGCAAGCAAGGAAACCAGAGCACAGAAGCACTGAGTAGAACAGTTGCTGCCAGCACTGACCACTTGTTTTACTGCTGATTTATTCAATCAAAACTTTATTACGGTCACAGACCAGATGTTATTCCACCCTTATGGCGGTCCGCCTGGGCTTGGATGGAGTGACTACGTAAACAGCTCTAAACACCCTATGCCCAGGGGATGCGGATTGCCTTCCTCTTGTGGGGAGACTTCTCACAAACTTAGCAGATTGAGGCCTTTGAAGAAATGAATGCATTTATTCAACAAGTCACAAACAGGTGACTGGGAATTGGCAAATTACAAAATCAAAGGAGCCAGATGACAAAATCAGCTTACTCAGTCCCTTTTTCCAAGTCCATGGGCGATGAATTGTGATGCCTCTCCTTCTCTTCTCTGGTCAGCCACCACGGATGGTGGACAGACCCCAGCCGCTGAATTCCTTTAAATCGAAGGTCGAACGTCCTTCCTCTGCTGAGTCCAGGGCTGGTTGAAGGCGGTAATTGGCATTAAAAGAAGGTGACAGGCCGGAGCTGGCAGCCCCGTGGCACAGTCACACGTCCCTGGTAGTCACTGAGGTAAACTCAGAAAGGTTTCCCCCTTTTATAATCTTTGGAATTGGAGGGAAATCCTGAGACCCTGATTGGCTGGGACTCTGAGGTGACCTTTTGGAGGGAAAATGCTAAGTGCTGATTAGATGGAAACACTAACTTTGGAGGGAAAATACTGGGTGATGATTGGAGGAAGGAAACAGAGAGAATGAGCCCCTCCCAACCAGGGAAAAAATAACAACCCAGCCCCCAAACTGCAAATAGACCTTTACAACAAAAATGAGGCCTGTAATTTAACACAAGTACATAAAAGCATACACTTTTTCTATAACCAGGCCAAGCCTAGTGCAGGCCGCAACAACCCTGCTGCTTTCGGACTCTAGCACTGCAATGACTTACAGTGTTGCTAAGTTCTGTGCTGCTGCTCTTAATATCAGACGGGTGATGATTGACACCGTAAGGCAACAATATCCTGTCTTTTAAAATATATTTTTATACTGATTTCTAGTCTGATTTTAAGTAACTGTTTACTGGGGAGTTGTCCTTCTCCTCTTAGGGCGCTTGTGCCTGCTTTGTGCTGGTCTGTGACCGTAATAAAGTTTTGATTGCTGATTTATTGTCCTCAGCTCCCGGCACAGGTGTTCCTTGGACGAGGTCTGATTGCTCAGCATCCTTGCAGTAGTCCTAGCTGACTATCTCCTTTCTTCTTTTGCCCTTCAGCATTCCTGAAAGGCAGGTACTGGCAGTATGTTTTCCTCGCCCTCTTCTTCCTCTTCAACACTTGGTCCCAAATCCTCAACTCCTACATCTTCAGCCTCCTGTTTTACCTCCTGCTCCTGCTCAGAAGAGCAGTACACAAAAATCAGACCATTATGGGACGGGCTTCCCATCCAGGCTCCCTTTCCCATCATTTTAAGCATTTAAGCTGTTTCTATTCTAGAGGAGAGGTGCTCAGCTGCAGGCAGGGACGTGCTTTAAGGAGACTTAATAATAATAAAAAAACTTTTTTGGTATACCGCCCAATCTCCCCTATGGACTCAGAGTGGTTTCCACATATGCAAAATAATACAAAAACATACAATATAAAACAGAAACATAGACATAAACTGTTAACACAACATATACCTTAAAATCAATTTAAAACCAGTTCCACTATCTTCCTCATGCTAGTTAAGCTGCCAAGGGCAAATAATTCAACAAGGGGCCTGGGCTATTTGGAACAGGCTGGGCCAAGGAAAAGGAAAAAATGGGTCTGGCTGAATAGTATAGGATTGGTCTCAGCAATAGCCCTACTAGGGGACCAGGGCCACTCAATTCTAGGGCCAATTAAAGGACAATAAAGAAGGTCTGGGCCAGAAGAAAAGGTGCCCTCCGATGACCAGGAACTGGGGAATAGATGGGGTACAAGGCCAAGTCCTAACTGTTGGATCAAGGGCTTGAGACTAGTCATTATCGAAGGCTTGATGAAACCACCAAGCCTTCAAGTTGTTACGGAAGGAGGTGAAGGATGGGGTCAGCCTTATCTCCTTGGGAGGGCATTCTAGAGGCAGGGGGCCACCATCAAGAAGGCCCTCTCCCTCGTCCCCACCAACTGGGCTTGAGACGGTGGTGGGAGTGAGAGGAGCCCCCCCCCCCCGGTAGATCTTAGTGTCCGTGCCAGTTCATAGAGGGAGATGTGATTGCGAAGATAGGCGGGGCCCGACTTCTTACCTGTTTCTCTACGCTAGGGGAGAGGTGCTTGGCTGCAAGCTGGCGCGTGTGCTTTCTGGGCCTGCACGCTATACACACATTCATTCCAAGGCAAGGAAGCAAGTTCTACTTCAGAGGAGGCGCTTGGCTGCAGGCAGGCCTGCATGCCACACACACATTCTTTCCAAGGCAAGGAGGCTATACATGAAAAGCAGGAGAGGAGCCAGAATCGGCTCCCACTTGCTTTCATGCCAAGCTGATTGATGTACCCTGAGGGGGCTTCCTGTTACATGCTCCTGAAGGTAACAAAAGTAATGAAAGAATGGATGTAACAAAGAAAAAACGGATCTGCGCACAACTCTAATATGTGAAAGGGTGTCACAAGGAGTTGTTGTTTCTGCTGCCCTGGAGACTAGGATTCGGAGCAATGGGTTCTAATGACAGGAAAAGAGATTACATCTGAACATTAGGAAGAACTTGTTGACTGTAAGAGCTGTTCAGCAGTGAAACCATCTGCCTCAGAGTGTAGTGGAGGCTCCTTCTATGGAGGTCTTTAAACAAAGGCTGGATGGCCGTCTGTCAGGGGTGCTTTGAATATGCTTATCCTGTATGACAGTGGTTGGATTGGATGGCCCATGCGCTTGTAATCCCCACCAATATAGACCCAATATAAGTTATAACAACGTACTTCTAAGTAAACAGCTCATGTTTGCCTACAAGTTTTGCTGGACAGAAATGTAATCTGACTTGTGATTGTTTTCACTGAACTGAAACATAACCAAGCTAAGAGATATACAATGTTCCCTCACTTATCGCGGGTGTTACGTTCCAGGCCCAAGTGAAAATCCGCCTTCTCTTTCCTCTCCTCTTTCCCCCTCCCTTCCTCCCTCCTCGCCTTTCCCTTCTTTGGGTGAAGAGAGAGAGAGAGAGAGAGAGAGAGAAGGAAATGAAGGAAAGGTCCTTCAAGCCTGGAGGGAGGGAGGAAGGACTGAGGAGGGAAATCCCCGCGAAATAGTGAGTTTGTGAAAAGCGAACCACGAAGTAGTGAGGGAACACTATAATGTTGTGCTACCAAATATATTTTACATATATGAGACGATTCCTCTAGAACAGTATTTCCCAACCGCTGTGACGCGGCACAGTAGTGTGCCGTGACAGACCTCCTGCTGGGCTGCGAGAAAAGCTCTCTGCCCTGCTTCCTCCCCCCTTCCTCCTGCCGAACTCCTGCTGCTTGGGGGAGGAGGAGGAAAGGGCCGGGCGGCGGCGAAGAAAAAGAAGGGGCCGGGGCGCCGCCTCCAATCCACCATGACTCCCGCCATGACTCTCACCCCTCGCTTGCTGAAGCCGCGCGTAGGAGTCCCGCCCACTGAAGCCCGTCCACCGCTCATGCTCCTCCTCCTCCACATGGCTTCAGTGAGCGAGTGAGGGGTGGGAGTCATGGCGGAGAGCGGCGCCGGGGACAGGGGCCAAGACTCCTGCCCCTCGCTTGCACTGCCCCCTCAAGGCTGGAGAAGCTGTGGGAGAGCTGAAGCTGGGGGGAAGGGGTGGGGCATGGCACGGCTCCGCCCCTCCCGGCTTCAGTTCTCTCCAGCAGCTCCAGCCTTGAGGGGACAGTGCCAAGCCAGCATTGTGCTGGCTCTGCCACTGCTGGCTTGGCACTGCCCCTCAAGGCTGGAGAAGCTGTGGAGAGCTGAAGCCAGGAGGGGCGGGGCATGGCATGGCCTGGCTCCTCCCCTCCCCTGGCTTCGGCACTCCCAGCAGCTGCTCCCAGAAGGCCACCATCCCCCAGCCGTTCTTTACTGTGTTAGAGTGTCATTTTGTGTCATTTTGGTTGGCGGTGTGCCCCCAGATTTTAATGTTAAAAGTGTGCCGCGGCTCAAAAAAGGTTGAGAAACACTGTTCTAGAATGAATGTTGGGTGCTGATTCAATGGGCCATACAGAAAGCATGATGACTACTTTTCAAGGAAAGATTGTATTTCCAATTTGTGCCTCTGCCGGTTTTCTAGGAAGCTGGTATGGCAGACTGAGCCGGATAGCATTTTAATATGCCTATGCTTTAGAGCATGTTCAGTTTCACACCGTATAAATTGTAGCAATTTTATTAGTTCCCAAATCTATGACCAAAGGATAGGAAAGCCAAGTGGGTTAAGCGAGCCTGCATGAGATAGCGTAGAGAAAAAAAATATTACTTTCCACCAGTGATTGATAACAGTGGTAGTGAACTTTCTAGTCCTGCCGATCCATCATGATCCTGAAATCCCCATATGAGCTAAATGGTATCTATCACAGAGAATGGCAGTTAAATTAAGGAACTCAAAGGAGAGCTGAAGTATGCCAATGCTTTAAGATTGCAGTGATGTGCATAATTCTTATCAGGGAATGCAGTCCAACATCCTTGGGTGCAAACCAGGCATGTAGCCAGGGGGGCTAAGGGGCTTCAGCCCCGAAATTCTCAGGATGGTCCGCGAAAAGGCCTTACTGGTACTTTATTTAAACTCTTATGTGCATTGAAATCATGATCAGATCACCATGCTCCCTATATCCCATATTAATGGGGTTATTGGGATAACAATACAAAAGGATAGCTAGGGTAGACCCTCTTCCACCCAGTCTCAGCACCCCGAACCAAACTCAGCCCCGAATCAAAATCCTGGCTACGGCCCTGGTGCAAACATAATACTGGATTGAACTGTATATGTGTTTTATAATAATAACAGGCCTTAATGGCATTGGTTCTGATGGCTTGCTCTAGGGGTGCAAGAATCAAGCCTTCTGTCTCCTTCTTCAGTGTTCCATTTATGAGCCATACCAAGGTCATAATAAGCTGACACAATATGAGGATTTAAAGATCGAACTGCAAAAACTCTGGCACAAGCCAGTAAAAGTGGTCCCAGTGGTGATCGGCACACTGGGTGCAGTGCCTAAAGACCTTGGCCTGCACTTAAACACAATCGGCGCTGACAAAATTACCATCTGCCAGCTGCAGTAGGCCACCTTACTGGGATCTTCACGCATTACATCACACAGTCCTAGACACTTGGGAAGTGTCCGACGTGTGAGCCAATACAACAGCCAGCAGAGTGTCTGCTGTGGACTCACCTTGTGTTTCAAATAATAATAATAATAATAATAATAATAATGATATAAGGAAGTGTAGATCCAGCTTAAGATGTAGAAGTGAAGTGGGTCAGCTGTTTGTGGCCACTCTGGATGCATCTATGCTGTAGAATTATTTATTTATTTATTTCCTATAATATTTTTACCCCACCCTTCTCACCCCCGAGGGTGGACTCAGGGCGGTCTAACAAAAACACCATAGGATACTAACATCATAAAAACAATCAACAGTACATTAAAGTATTAAAAACAGTAATTAAACAATTAATTAAAACACGCCTGTTGAAATCAGAATCCAAAATCCAGAATCCAAAGTCCAGTCCCAGTCAATTCGTTGTCTTAAATCTTATTACACTTGCTGTTATTTATTTATTTATTATTGTACCTAATTTTTACCCCGCTTTTCTTACCACCGCAGGGGGACGCAGAGCGGCTAACAATGGCAACGATTCGATGTCGCAATAAAATACAATATAATAAGAAGATAAAAACATACAAATACCATATATTAAAACAACATTAGTTACACAATCATAAAGTCTTTTCCATTACAACAATCACAAGGTCAGATTCAGTGTTCAGTGCCATTAGATCCGTTAGCCAAATGCCTGGTTCCACAACCACATCTTTAGTTTTCTTCTGAAAGAAAGGAGGGAGGATGCCAATCTGATTTTGCTGGGGAGTGAGTTCCATAGGCGGGGGGTCACCACCGAGAAGGCCCTGTCCCTTGTCCACATCAGCCGTGTTTGCAAAGCTGGTGGGACTGAGAGCAAGGCCTCCCCGGCGGATCTTAGGCTACGAGGCGGAACGTAGAGGGAGATACGTTCGGACAAGTAAGCTGGGCCGGAGTCGTATAGGGCTTTATAGGTCAAGACCAGCACTTTGAATTTTGCTCGGAAATGGATTGGCAGCCAATGGAGTTCACATAACAGGGGGGTGGTATGCTCCCTGTATGATGCTCCAGTGAGCAATCATTATTACTGCTCGAATGCTTGGTCCCATAGCCTATTTAAAACCGTCTTGGTCATCTGCATCTAATCTAATTGGCCTGGTAATCTTTCCTATTGCTGCTTTATTGCCTTGTCTCAAAAGCTTGGTCCCACAGCCAAGCTTTTACCAGGAGGGAGGGGAGCGATCTGATCCCGCCAGGAAGGGAGTTCCATAGCTGGGGGGCAATCACCAAGAAGGCACTGTCTCTCGTCCCCACTAATTGTGCCTGTGATCATGGCTAGACAGAGAGCAGGGCCTCCCCAGAGGATCTTAATTTCTGCAATGGTTCATAGGGTGAGATGCGTTCGGACAGCTAAATTGGGCCAGGGCCATTTAGGGCTTTATAGACCAAAGCCAGAACTTTGAATTGTGCCTGGTAGCAAACTAGCAGCCAGTGGAGCTGGCGTAACATGGGAGTTGTGTGCCCCCTGTATGCCGCCCCAGTTATTAACCTGGCTGCCTCTCGTTGGACTATTTGAAGCTTCCGAGCAGTCTTCAAAGGCAACCCCATGTAGAGAGTGTTGCAGTAGTCTATCCTGGATGTAACGGGTATGCTCCCTGTACGCCACTCCAGTGAGCTACCTGGCTGCTGACCATTGGACGTTTGAAGCTTCCGAGCAGTCTTCAAAGGCAACCCCATGTAGAGAGTGTTGCAGTAGTCTATCCTGGATGTAACGGGTATGCTCCCTGTACGCCGCTCCAGTGAGCTACCTGGCTGCTGACCATTGGACGTTTGAAGCTTCCGAGCAGTCTTCAAAGGCAACCCCATGTAGAGAGTGTTGCAGTAGTCTATCCTGGATGTAACGGGCGTGCTCCCTGTACACCGCTCCAGTGACCATTGGACATTTGAAGCTTCCGAGCAGTCTTCAAAGGCAACCCCATGTAAAGAGTGTTACAGTAGTCTATCCTGGATGCAATGGGTATGCTCCCTGTACGCCGCTCCAGTGAGCTACTTGGCTGCTGACCACTGGACATTTGAAGCTTCCGAGCAGTCTTCAAAGGCAGCCCCATGTAGAGAGTGTTGCAGTAGTCTATCCTGGATGCAACGGGTATGCTCCCTGTACGCCGCTCCAGTGACCATAGGACATTTGAAGCTTCCGAGCAGTCTTCAAAGGCAACCCCATGTAGAGAGTGTTGCAGTAGTCTATCCTGGATGCAACGGGTATGCTCCCTGTACGCTGTTCCAGTGAGCTACCTAGCTGCTGACCATTGGACTAACTATTTGAAGCTTACAAGCAGTCTTCAAAGGCAACCCCATGTAGAGAGTATTGCAGTAGTCTATCCTGGATGCAACGGGTATGCTCCCTGTACGCCGCTCCAGTGAGCTACCTGGCTGCTGACCACTGGACATTGGGAGCTTCTGAACAGTCTTCAAAGGCAGCTCCATGTAGAGAGTGTTGCAGTAGTCTATCCTAGATGTACTGGGTATGCTCGCTGTACGCCGCTCCAGTGAGCTACCTGGCTGCTGACCATTGGACTAATGGATGCATGAATGCAGTTTGACACCACTTTTGAACTGCCATGGCTCACTGCTTTAGCCTTCTCTTCTGCCAAAGAGTGCTGGTGCCGCCCCAAACTACAGACTGGCAAGATTCCACAGCTTTGAGCCATGGCAGTGCCAAACTGCGTTAATTCTGCAGTGTAGATGCAGAGTTCCCCTGAAGAAGAGCTCTTTGGCAGTCGATGGAAGGAAGGCGGGCACTCTCTGAACTTCCCACGCGAGTTTCAGTGACTTTGGGGGGGGGGGGGAACCTTTCACTCCCAACTCCCCCTTGCTTTGGGGCCGCTGGAGGGCGAGGCAGGGGCTTCCAGGGAGATGAGGCTAATGGGGTTGGAGGGGGAGGGCTTTCTGGACCCGCCTCTGCTTTGCTGACGCCGGGATCTGCTTGGCTTCCTTTGCCCGGACTGGGTTGGGGGATCTCTAGTGCGGAGGGGTCCCTGAGAGCCTCTCCCTGTCTAAAGTTCGGAGAAGACGGCGCGGTGCCATCACCATGGGTGAGTCAAGCCAAAGGGGAGCAGAGTGGACGCCCGGCTCCCTTGGAAACTTTGGAAAGAGTTGGCGTCAATAATCCCTCCCCCTCCCCTTTCCTCTCCCTTTGAGAACTGAGCGCTGGGCTAGAAAGCATGACAGCATCCCCCCTCCAGGAAAGTTGGGAGGTTCCACTTTAGGGCTTTAGAACGTGGAGTGGAACCTTCCACTTTCAAGGCGGGGAGGGCGAAAGGGTTTATAAGGATCCAACTCAGAACTATCATGGGGATGCAGTGCTTAACTTGACTGTTGGGATAGAAAGGGAGGGTCGTCGGGCCCTTCCACACAGCCCTATATCCCAGTATATCAAGGCAGAAAACCCCACATTATCTGAGTATGGACTCAGATAACCCAGTTCAAAGCAGATATTGGGGGATTTGATATTCTGGGATATAGGGCTGTGTGAAAGGGGAAAATAATAGCAGACCAAGTTTTGAGAGGAGACCCAGCTTGCTTATATCTGTGCTCTGTGGTGCCTTGGGGTGCGTCTACACTGTAGCATTAATGCGGTTCGACACCCCTTTAACTCTCACGGCTCAAGGCCCTTCCACACAGTCAGCCCCTTCTACACAGCTGAATAAAATCCCACATTTTCTGCTTTGAACTGGATTATATGGCAGTGTGGACTCAGAAAACCCAGTTCAAAGCAGATATTGTGGGATTTTCTGCCTTGATATCCTGGGTTATATTTATTTATTTACTGCCCTCAGGCGACTGTGGCTGTGTGGAAGGGCCCTCAGAATATCAAGGCAGAAAATCCCACAATACCTGCTTTGAACTGGAGTATCTGAGTCCACAGTGCCATATAATCCAGTTCAGAGCAGATAATGTGGGATTTAATTCAACTGTGGGGCCACAGTCTCCCATCATGGACAAATACGGGTTATATACATGTCATTGTGATATGACTTTATATGCTTTCAAGGTTTTGACCTGGATTGTTTTTAATATTAATGTGGTTTAATAATGCTTCAATATTTGTATATGTGTATATTTGAGGTTGTACTGATAAGCTTTTAGCTGTGAGCCACTTTGAGTCTCCTTATGGAGAGAAAAAGAGGGATATAAATAAATATAATAATGTTTTTATTTCATGTCAGGAGCGACTTGAGAAACTGCAAGTCGCTCCTGGTGTGAGATAATTGGCCGTCTCCAAGGATGTTGCCCAGGGGACGCTCAGATCTTTGACCATCTGTGAAGACTTTGCCACTGATAGCTAGCGGCTTCACTTTAGGATCTTTCTATTAATCTTGCTGCCACCAATTAAAAAATATTCTTGCTGCCACCAATTTGTGAAGGAAGGCTGTTTTAAAACCGTAGCAGGGCAGGCTACCCCACTGCTGCCACCTCTATGTAAAGGTCCGTTTATTTGGAGGCTTATATTGTACTAGCTGTGCCCGGCACGCATTGCTGTGCCCTATTTAGGAGATGCGAGAAAGTCTGAGTATGTAAGGGTTGGAATTGATGTTAGTTATGGTCTTGGTGGGGTCATGGCTGTGTCGTTGTGGGTTGTTCTGGTGGGTGGGATGTTGAAGTCCTGTGGAGTTGTTGGTGTGTGGTGTTGCTGGCGTTCTGCATAGCTTGTGGATATACAATGTTTTTTCTCTTTCCGTCTGCTGTGTTGATGGAGAGGTTGATGCTTGCGTGGGTGGGGTACTTTGGAAGTGAGTGGAGGTACTTGAAATCCCATTTCATGGTGTGCCCTCCTCTAAACTGCAGTTGGATGGAGTGTGGGTCATGGGGGCACTGTGTGCCAAGTTGGGTCTTTATCGGTCTTGGTTCTGGGCCACAGTGGTCTGTGGGGAATGAAGAGTTTGAAAGTACTACAAATCCCATAATCCATGGAGGTACATCAAATCCCATCATCCATAGTCCACCCTCCTCCAAACTGCAGTAGAGGCCATACACAATGTCCCATGAGCTGAGGCCTAGTCAGGAAAATCAAGTTAATGAAGCCTTACTGTCAATTCAGGCCATACACAATGTCCCATGAGCTGAGGCCTAGTCGGGAAAATCAAGTTAATGAAGCCTTACTGTCAATTCAGAGCACAGCATCCCATTAAGTGAGGCCTAGTCAGGAAAATCAAGTTAATGAAGCCTTACTGTCAATTTTGGGTGTGGTCTGTGATTTGTAGGGTTTAAATTTTCTGTGGGAAGTGAATTGGGTGTTTGTGTTGGCAACTGCCTCAGGCCTTTGCCTTATCCTCCTCTGCCAGTTTATTATGGGTCGGAATGTTCATGTTGGCTGGCCAATAGAGGCGTTATGCAAATACTCCCTCATTGGCAACCAATCATGTTGTCAGAATGTAGAGGCCGGGAGATTCGTTGGCAGCCCCGGAGGACGCTGGGAAATGTCTTTTTTTTGTATCGTTGTTTTGGGGGCCTTCTAGGTTTGGGGGGTGGGGGAGTTTATTTGCTAAAAGCCTACCTTGCCTGAAGCCTATTTTTGTTGGCAAGTTTGGTGTCTCTGCCTTGTAAGGTTTCTCTGCCTAGGACGGTCGTTCCATGACGGGACTTCCTTTATATAATAGATTTACAAAATGATGTCACTGAGAAACTTTTGAGGAACAAGAACTTGAATGGTTTATTGTCACAACAGCATAGCGGTTTCAAAATGTACAGATCCTAGGTGGTTTCACTCCTTAGAGGCAAATGTCTTCTGATTACTTAATTTCCAACACAATGTTAGATGGTAACTTTTCCAACTTTGAATAACAATATTACAGATATACTGCCCGAAATAGGCTTCCTATCTATTTCTACCACAATCCTTATAAGCTTCCCAAGCTTAACTGCCTTTCTGCAGTATCAAAACACAGTCTTTTATGCTACCCTCAGGAAAGACTTCAGCAACTCTCCAAGTTGCTACCAGCTAGTCCCAACTGCTCTGACTAACCTCTCTCTCTAACTGCCAGAATTCAAAATGTGCACCTGCCAAAGCCAATGTTAGGCTCTGCCTCCAGCAACCAAACATTCCGAGAGGCTGTGCACCTTTTTATTCACCTTTATATTCTCTGCAATCTGTTCGGCATATAAACATTCAATACAATACAGACCATACATTTAACCATAAATAAATTCAAAAACCTCAATATATATAGTGACTTCACTACACCATCCTGTGGCAGGCTTCTCTCATGCACCCACATGGGAAGCTGGAGCTGACAGATGGGAGCTCACCCCGCTCCCCGGATTTGAACCACCGACCTTTCGGTCAGCAGTCCAGCCAGCACAAGGGTTTAACCCATTGCGCCACCGGAATAATAATAGAATATTTATGGGAAGGGTATTTTGTTAATAAGCCCGCTCGCCCAACTGTTATTATTATTATTATATTTAACTAGCTGTACCCGGCACGCGTTGCTGTGCCCTATTTAGGAGATGCGAGAAAGTCTCAGCCCTTTGCCTTATCCTCCTTTTTTGACAGTTTAGTATAGGTCGGAATGTTCATGTTGGCTGGCCAGTACAGGAGTTATGCAAATCCGCCCTTATTGGCAGCCAATCATGTTGTCAGAATGTAGAGGCTTGGAGAGTCGTTGGCAGGCCTGGAGGATGCTGGGAAATGTAGTTTTTTTTACTCCTTGTTTTGGGGGCCTTTTAGGTTTTTGGTGGGAAAGTTTCTTTGCTACAAACATACCTTGCTTGAGGCTTATTTCTGTTGGCAAGTTTGGTGTTTCTGCGTTGTAAGGTTTCTCTGTTTGGGACCGTCTTTCCATGACGACTCTTCCTTTATATATATAGATAATAATAATAACAGAGTTTGCCACAAAAACAGAGTTTCTGGAGTATAACAACTACTTTCAAAGTAAGTGCCACACAATTAAACAGGAAATAACACTTTCAAACCAGGAACAGATTTTGTTTACCCAATTGATTGAAATAAATGAATATACTGCCATTATACAACCCAGACTATTCACTGTAGAATGAATGCAGTTCGACACCACTTTAACTCCCATGGCCTAATGCAATGGAATCATGGAAGATACAGTTTTGCAAGGTATTTCGCCTTGAGTGTTGGTGCCTCAGCACACTGCAGCTTCCAGAATTCCATAGCATTCAGCCAAATGATGTCAAACCACATTAATTCTCTAGTGTACCTTTTGATTGATTGTTAGCAACAAGATGTTTGCCCTGAATGGGTTTCTGAGCAGAGGCAGAATATCAGGATGGATTTTTATGGAACTTTAATTTCATTGAGCCCTCGGTGGCGCAGCAGGTTAAACCGCTGAGCTGCTGAACTTGCTGAACAAAAGGTTGGTGGTTTGAATTCGGGGAGTGGGGTGAGCTCCTTCTATTAGGCCCAACTTCTGCCAACCTAGTAGTTTGAAAACATGCAAATGCGAGTTAATCAATAGGTACAGCATTGGCGGGAAGGTAACGGCGCTCCATGCAGCCATGCTGGCCACACGATCCAGGAGGCATCTACGAACAACACTGGCTCTTTGACTTAGAAATGGAGATGAGCCCCACTCCCCAGAGACAGACACGACTCGACTTACTGTCAGGGGAAAACCTTTACCTTTACTTAATTTTGTTGAGCCCTCGGCGCAGTCGGTTAAACCGCTATGATGCTGAACTTGCTGACTGAAAGGTCAGCGGTTCGAATCTGGGGAGCAGGGTGAGCTCCAGCTATTAGCCCCCTCTTCTGCCAACCTAGCAGTTTGAAAACATGCAAATGTGAGTAGATCAGGCCAGGATTACCCATAAGGCCAACCTAGGCCATGGCCTAGGTTGCAAGCCGAGAGGGGGGCACAGATCACGGACCAAAAAATAAAATAAAATGTTGAAGCAAATAAAGACACAATGTGCATGGAGATGAGGAAGGAAGAATACCGGAGATCCTCCTTTTCGGCGGCGCCCCTGCCCCTTCCTGAATACCAGCTCCTGCCTCTGCTATTGTTGCACAAATGGCATATGTGCAGGGGCTCTCGACACTGTCGTCGACATCGACAGGAGGAACAATTAACTCCCTCGATGCCGACAGTATCCACTTCAGTGCAAGTACAGGAAACTCCATTGCGCAGTCTGTGCATGCCCTAACACCATGAAAATCTGGTATTCCTCCTCCAACACAAGGAGGGGACTCCTCCTTACTGGAGAGAGAAGTGCAACTGCCGGCCACAGCACATGCACAAACCCCAGTACAGGAGAGAAGCCCAACGTGACAAGCCCCGGTATCAGGGAGAAGCGTGGCATCGGTACAGCTGCTGACTACAACGCATGCGCAATCCCCGATACCGGGTAGGAGCCAAGTGCCTCAAGCCCCGGCATCAGGGAGGAGGCTCCTCTCGCCCATGCCTGCATCCATAGTGCCTGCCGAGTGGAAAATTCCTGTGGCGGACCTAGTGGGGCCACACTGGGAGAGCTGGATGCGGGGCCCTAAGGGGAACGAGCAGATGAAAGGATGTGGGGGGGGGGGTGCGGTAGAGGTTGGCTTAAAGGGGGCGTAATTCCAAAGTGTGGCCTAGGTCGCAAAAAGGTGTTAATCCGGGCCTGAGATCAGTACCACTCTGGCAAGAAGGTAACAGCGCTCCATGCAGTCATATTGGCCACATGACCTTGGAAGCATCTACTTACAATGCCAGGTCTTTGGCTTAGAAATGGAGATGAGCACCACCGCACAGAGTCGGACACAACTAGACTTAATGTCAAGGGGAAACCTTTACCTCAATTTTGTTGGCCAAATTATGGACAAGTTTCAGATTGAGCATCCCTTACTCAAAATGCTTCCAAATCTCCATTGTAATACAAGTAGAGAATATTTTACATGGGATTTCAAAATCCAAAATGCTCCAAGATGGTCCACATGGATGGCTGAGCTAGCAACACTTTGGTTTTGTACTGGTTCAATATGCACAAACTTTTGTTTCGTGCACAAAATAAATATTTAAAATCTTCTGGCTCTGTGTATGAGATAGAAATGAATTTCATGTTTGGAATCTATTTTATGCTTTCCCTCAAAACCAGAAACTATGCTTGCCTACAGCTAATACACTCGTGATCTTTGAGATTCCTTACTAAATGCCTGAGTTAACAAAGCTAGTTTTGATGCAAATGGCTTTCCAAGTGTTTCCCTTCCCTTGCTAATGAGGATCCCATCTCTGGAAGCAAGGCAGCAGTTCATTGCTCCCAAAGAATGCCTTTAGTCTGAATGGAGTTCCAAGATGCAACAAGTACTGCTGGTGTAGAAAATCAGATTATTCTTTTTCTCACGCAACAGTGCCCTTAAGCTGTGGAATCTAGAGGCACTTGGACAAAAGAATGAAAGAGGCAAAAAAGTCAACTGCAATTTGTTCACTTATAATTCCTTCCTCCTTTTATCCCGCTGTGTTGCCAGTTCTGGATGCCAGCATTGAGACCAATGGGAACACAAGGATTGTCAAATTGTCATGTTCTGTTGGCTCTAGTGTTGTCAGGTCATGTTTTTTTGTTCATATGGCTGATAAATATTTTTTTATTAGCCAAAGCGGCTTTGCATAAGATAGTATATTAATTTTCTTGAATAGTAGTTCCTATAAATCACTAAATAAGGCCTTTATTTGGACTAAAACACACATGATATGCGAGATACATTATGCCCTCAAGACATTTTATAACTGAACTAGCTGTACCCGGCACACATTGCTGTGCCCTATTTTGGAGATGTGAGGAAGTCTGAGTATGTAAGGGTTGGAGTTGTTGTTAGTTATGGTGTTGTTGGGGTCATGGCTGTGTTGTTGTGGGTTGTTTTGGTGGGTGGGATGTTGGAGTCCTGTGGAGTTGTTGTTGTGTGGTGTTGCTGGCGTTCTGCATAGCTTGTGGATATACAATGTCTTTTGTCTTTCCGTCTGCTGTGTTGATGTAGAGGTTGATGCGTGTGTGGGTGGGGTACTTTGGAAGTGAGTGGAGGTACTTGAAATCCCATTATCCATGGTGTGTCCTCCTCTAATGTGCAGTCGGATAGAGTGTGGGTCATGGGGGGCATTATTTGCCAAGTTTGGTCTTTATCGGTCTTGGTTCTGGGACACAGTGGTCTGTGGGGAATGAAGGGTTTTGAAGTAGTACAAATCCCATTATCCATGGAGGTACTTCAAGTCCCATAATCCATGGTCCACCCTCCTCCAAACTGTAGTAGAATGTAGCGTGGGTCATAGGTGCTCTGTGTGCCAAGGTAGGTTATTGTAAATTCAGGCCATACACAATGTCCCATGAGCTGAGGCCTAGTCAGGAACAGCAAGTTAATGAAGCCTTACTGTCAATTCAGGCCATACACAATGTCCAATGAGCTGAGGGCTATTGGGAGAATCAAGTTAATGAAGCCTTACTGTCAATTCAGAGCGTAAACAGCATTCCATTAAGTGAGGCCTAGTCAGGGAAATTAAGTTAATGAAGCCTTACTGTCAATTTTGGGCGTGGTCTGTGATTTGTAGGGGTGTAAATTTTCTGTGGGTATTGAATTGGGTGTTTGTGTTTGTGCCTCGGCCCTTTGCCTTATCCTCCTCTGACAGTTTATTATGGGTCGGAATGTTCATGTTGGCTGGCCAGTACAGGAGTTATGCAAATCCGCCCTTATTGGCAGCCAATCATGTTGTCAGAATGTAGAGGCTGGGAGAGTCCTTGGCAGCCTCGGAGGATGCTGGGAAATGTAGTTTTTTTACTCGTTGTTTTGGGGGCCTTTTAGGTTTTGGGGGAGAAAGGTTCTTTGCTACAAACCTACCTTGTCTGAGGCCTATTTCTGTTGGCAAGTTCGGTGTCTCTGCGTTGTAAGGTTTCTCTGTTTGGGACGGTTGTTCCATGACGACTCTTCCTTTATATATATAGATTCCACACACACACAAAAGCTTTCTCATACCCAAGTGATCATTTAAAATTGAAACCACTAAGCCATGCGAGATGCCTGTGGCTTCCACAATCTCTCGCACTTTAAATCTCCGATCGGCCAACACCATATCGTGAATATTTTCAATTGTTTCGGGTGTAGAGACCTCAATTGGGCGCCATAACGTTTGGCATCTTCCGTGCTTGTACGGCCACAACGAGATTCGGTAAACCACATTTTTACCATTGAAATTGATGGTGCAGAGTTCCCATAGTATTTATCAAGCTTAGCCTTAGTTTGAGTGATGTTTTTTCCCGCAAAAAATAATGCTTAATGAGCACTTGGAATGCACTCCCCCCCCCCCTTTTCTCCTCAAATCACGCAGTAGTCTGCTATCAATGGCTGTCAAACACAAACTAAATGACGCAGCTTGTTCAAATTTTGACAGGAGCAACTGAGAGATGCCTGTTGACAGGAGCAGTGTTACCCTTTCAGTTAAGAGGCGGGAAATTCAAAAAGTCATGGACTTATTGACCCACCCTCGTACCTGTGGAATGTCCAGGGTGGGAGAAAGAACCCTTGTCTGTGTAAAGAAGATGTGGACGTTGCAATTAGAAAACTTGAATTAGCATTTGAGTTGTCATGAAGTTTGCAAAGTCTATCAGTGAAAGTATCTGCATAAAGGTAGCCTGGCCTTTGTTGCCTGAAAGCCTGAAGGCATTCTGTTTGGGAGCTGTTCACTGGCCCTTGATTCCTTGTTGTCTGGAGTTCTCTTGTTTCTAAGTGGTGTTTATTATTAGTGTCTTGATTCTGGTGTTTTTTTAAATACAGGTAACCAGATTTTGTTGATTTTCATGGTTTCCTCCTTTCTGTCAATATTGTCCATGTGCTTGTGGATTTCAGTGGCTTCTCTGTGTAGTCTCACATAATGGTTGCTAGAGTGGTCCCGAATTTCTGTGTTCTCAAATAGTATTTTATGTCCAGGTTGGTTTATCATGTGATCTACTATAGCAGACTTCTCTGGCTGAATTAGTCTGCAGTGCCTTTCATATTCTTTGGACAAGTCTACATAGGGACCACCAAGTGCATCACCCAGACACGAATCAAAGAACACGAAAGGCACTGCAAACTAATTCAACCAGAGAAGTCACTTGAGACTTTACTCCAAAACTTCTAATGAACTAATTCAGCAGTTTTATGTTTATGTTGAGTTGTCCAAAGGGATAAAACAAAACTTTTCAAGAGTTACCTGGACTTGGGTAGAAATCAAGTGCTGCTTCTTTTGGATACCAAGCATGCTAGATAGAACAGAGTCTCCATTTTGGTTTTAGGTCTTTTAAATCAGGCCCGGATTACCCATAAGGCCACCCTAGGCCATAGCCTAGGGTGGCACCTTTGAAGCGGGGGCAGCAGATCTGGACCCCAAAAGTAATTATTTTTTTAAAAAAATCAAAAAAATCAAAGGAAAAAGTGCACATGTGCTTGGCGGTGGAAGTGCCCCTCCCTGCTGCTCGCACCGGCCCGCCCCTCGTCCTTCATTCAGTGAAGGAAGAGGGGCGGGGCCTGCGCGAGCAGCGGGGAGGGGGCCTATGACTTCCCTCCGCCTCCTCCTGACGTGAGAGAGAGGAGGGGGCGGAGGGAAATCCCGGCACCACCCCCTCCCTGCTGCTCACGCCGGCCCTGCCCCTCTTCCTTCAGTCAGTGAAGGAAGAGGGGTGGGGCCGGCACGAGCAGCGGGGAGGGGCCTAGGACTTCCATCCGCCCCCTCCTGACGTGAGAGAGAGAGGAGGGAGCGGAGGGAAGTCCCGGCGCTGCCCCCTCCCTGCTGCTCGCGCCGGCCCCGCCCCTCTTCCTTCAGTCAGTGAAGGAAGAGGGTTGGGGCCGGCGCGAGCAGGGGCGCCCCGGCAAGCGCCTCCGCCCCCAGTAAGCAGCCCCACCCCCCGGAGCGGGGGCGCCGCTTCAAGAGTGTGGCCTAGGGTGCTACAATCGCGTAATCCGGGCCTGTTTTAAATACATCCCATATGGTCACCCAGGATAATACTATGGCTAGTGGTTTTGGTAGTGACAAAGGCCAAGGAGAGTCAACATAGGCAAATTTCTCTCTCTCCTAACAACACGTAATGAAGATAACAGTAATGCTAAATGTAGATGAGAATTTGGGTTGACTGGATTTAACTAATTTGCTTCAACCAAATGTACCTGGGGTTGGTTTGCCACCTTCCTCTGAAACACTTTGCCTCACAAAAGAGACATTAATAAGTGGATAATACTTGCTCCTTTCTTCTGGATTTTAAAAAAAGGATTTGCTTTTTGAATGTAGCAGGACTACTAGGTTTCATAAAGAAAATATTAATAACGTTTTATGCCTATCCAGCCAACAACTTCCTGATCGACGAAACGTACCATAAGTATCAAAAATACAAGTTAAGCATTTTTGTCTCCAACTTCATGCTATATGAATGGAAATGGATCTCACACAAGGTATAGTGCTGCGGACACCTTTATTGTCACTGCACAGTGCAATAATTGCATCAAGATCAGAGTGAATATGAGTGGTTGTACCCTCAAGGCACCTTGGAAACTGTCACACCAAGCCTCTGTGTGTTTGTTGTATTCCCTGTCAATGTCCAAATGAAGCAGCCTGTCCACCACTTGCAAAAAGCTCTGCTAGGCAGCTAAAGGTAACAGTGAAGTGAGAATACTTTGTTACCATCCCTGCAGAAAACAAGGATAGCATTATTAGATTGTAATCACTCTGAGATTGCTGTCTATATTCTAGTTATCCTGGCAGTTGTTTCTTTTTCTGTACTTCTCCAGTAGATAATTGGTCTCTGAATTAAAAGGAAAGGATACTTGGTATTGTTCATATCAGTAGCATTTCTTCCATTTCCATTTACACTTTTAAAATCAATGTAAGCTCAAGTATATTTTGGTGTACACTGGATCTACACTGTCCTATATTCCCGTATCTGATCCCACATTGTCTGTTTATCTCAGATTATCTGGCAGTGTAGACTCATATAATTCAGTTCAAAGCAGATAATCTGGGATCAGATACTGGGATATAGGGCAGTGTAGATCCAGCCTTAGGTAGAGGTGTATGTTTGTTGGGTAGTCATTGTCGTCATCGCGTCGTCTTCTTTATTTATTTATTTATTTATTTACTTACTGCATTTGTATACCACCCTTCTTAGCCCTCAGGTGCCTCAGGGCTGTTTACAGCGGCAACAATTTATTTATTTATTATTTATTTATTCTCACCTCGCAGGGGACTCAGGGCAGATTACAATGTACACATACATGGCAAACATTTAATGCCATAGACACACAACACATATAGACAGACACTCAGAGGCTATTTAACACTCCAACTTCTGGCCACCAGGGGAGCTGTCACTTCACCGTCCATCTGTGACACTGATGAAGTACTTTCCGCATTCCCCGCATGCTTTTGCTGGAGACTTTTTATGGCCTCGTAAATTTTGTTAAATTAGCCTCCCCACACATATAGGTAGTACCTAAATTTCCTACTTGACAGATACAACTGTCTTTCGTGTTGCAAAGGTCGACAACAAGCCACAAATTGGCCGAAAGCTCACTCCGACCCGGGTTGGCTTCGAACTCATTACCTTTCGGTCAGTAGTGACACCCAGCCAGCTGCGCCACAATATGATGCCCAAAAACACTGTAAAACATTTAAAACATTAACACATAATAAAAACCAAAACAAGAATATTAAAAACATAAATCATTTATGTCTCCTAATAAAAACATTATCCAATCTCTTCTTCTTCTTCTATTTATACCCACTTTTTCTGTCCACAAGGAGAGTCAAAGGAATAAGTATGTGTTTATGTATAAATATTGATGCTTTTGTTTTTGTATGTTTTTGCTGTTAACAATATTAATTTAAAATATTGGTGGTTGGGGAACAACAACAGTGTTTTGATCAGCTTTAGAGGGCATTCATAATTCCCTTTGTGGGTCTGTGGGTAGGCCATCTTAATGAACACCCCTCCCAATCTCTAAAAATGAGAGTAGCAATGTCTGGTCTAAAAGCCCTCATAAAGTGGTTGGATCATGAGAAAACACACACACACACACACACACACACACACACACACAAACACAAACAACACTATAATTCCACTACAGAGCTGCATCAACTCACGAAATTGAAAACTGCCCTGAACAATGTTTTGGGATACTAATATACCTTAATAGTATGTGGTTGGCATGGAAGACACGAAACCCAAAGCTGGTCCATCATGGTAACTCCAATGGAGATTATATTATTTGTATCCCCCCCACCATCTCCTTGAAGGGACTTGGAGTGAGCGACTCACAAAAAGCACACAATAGTGCAGAACATACCAAATACAACAAGATGCATAACAAACCAATAATAAAATAAGTTCACAAAACAATAATTGCATAAAATAACACACAACCCTATGGATTAAAATCCAACAATGCAGCAAAACTGCAGGTATAACAGCCTGCAAACTATCTTAGTCCATAAAGTGCTAACAGAATCAATCACTAAGGCCTCAGGTTTAGTGAGTAAAGTGCTAATCATGGTCCGAAGGCTTGCTCAAAACACATGTTTTCAGTTGTGTCCGGAAAGCTTGAAGAGAGGGGGCTAACCTGATCTCCTTCAGGAGGGCATTCCAAAACTGGGGGGGGACCATTGAGAAGGCCCTCTCTCTCATCCCCACCAACCACACTTGAGACGGAGATGGGACTGAGAGGAGGACCCCCGGCAGATTTTAAAGCTCACAATATCCAGTGTTGTTATTGTTAAACACAGAGTATTCAGTGAGATGTAATGAAAATCTATGTAGGTTTGCCTGCATCATGCATTTTGCTTTAATTAATTTTTAAAAAGTTGAATGTCATATAAAAACATCCTAGAAAGGTTCAATGGTATCTGCCATGCTAACTTTCTGCAGAAAATAAAACCTTTTTTTTCCCTTTCAAGCAGACCTCTGAGAATTGATCTGTCAGGGGAAACAGACAGTGTATAATGTGCTGGAGTTTTAGTTGTCTTTGTTTTAATTTGCTTCAACTGGTTTAAATGGTTTTGTATGTTATTAGTTTTTAATTATATTTGTCTGGGTGCCAACTAGGAAAAAGGCAAAAATATCATCATTATCATAATCAACAACAGCCCTAGGCAACTACAGCACATTGTTACCATCAGTTTCAAGCGATGAATGCCTGAAAACTTGTATCTGTTTGTCTCTTCATGACTGACCTGAATATGTGTATGTGTTTGTGTTTAAAATTGTTTAGTTTGGGGCCCCATGTCTCTGGAAAGATAATTTGGCCAAGATGCTAGAGGGAATATGTAAAGAACATCAAAACTTGAACAGGAAAATCATAGAATGGAAACTTGATGAAACTCTTCATTTATTTTTTTAATATGAAGATAGCTATAATGTTCATGTTTCAGCAAATAAACAATGTTTGTTTGGTCTGTATATCAGCATCGGACAAGAAACAATGAGTTTAAAATAAAGCTGAGAGATTTAGTGTAAACATCTATCTATCTATCTATCATCTATCAATCTATCTATCTATCTATCTATCTCATATAATAAAAGTCAGTGTTTGCGGGCGGTGGTGCGGCCGAGCAGCCGAGCAGAGGGAGGAATATGTGCCAGCTTTTCGATTGGCTGCCACTGTGGGATTATTTGCATAACGGGCTCTGATTGGCCAGCCTCAGAACTCCAACATTCTATGGCCCCAGACAGAGGGGATTGGTTGCCACTGAAATGGTATTTGCATAACATACTCCGATTGGCCAACCACATTCCAACATTCCAAGGTGACTCAGAGAGAAAAGGAAATGCCTCAGGCAGTCACCAACTGCGGCCCACAGCAATGACGGATCACGACCAAACTTGGCAAACAGGGGACCAAGGGCCCACTTCACAACCTGGTGTGGTTTAGGGCAGGATGGACCACGAATGATGGGATTTGCAGTACATTCACCTCATACACTTCCCAAACAACACTGTAGCCCCTATAACTCACATACCACGCTAAAACGACCCCAGACAGAGGGGATTGGCTGCCACTGAAATCGTATTTGCATAACAGACTCCAAATGGCCATCCACATTCCAACATTCTAAGGTGACTCAGAGGAAAAAGGAAAAGCCTCAGTCAGTCAGACACTGCGGCCCACAGCAGTGACGGATCAGGACAAACATTGGCAAACAGGGGCCCAATGGCCCACTTCACAATCTGGTGTGGTTTAGGGCAGGATGGCCCACGAATTATGGGATTTGCAGTACCTTCACCTCATTCACTTCCAATACAACACTGTAGCTCCTATACATCACAGAACAGGCCCAAATTGACAACAGGGCATCCTTAACTTGATTTTCCTGACTAGGCCTCAGCACATGGGATATTGTTAGGCTCCCTCAACTTGATTTTCTTGACTAGGCCCCCAGGACTTTCACTAAGTTCTTGAGACCACTGCAAGCCACATAAACATCTAATAGGAACCAACCTTGGCATACAATGCCTTTCTCAAATAACCCGGGCACCGCCGGGTCCTCAGCTAGTTATAAATAAAATATAGCATCAAGAACATTCAGTAATGGATTAAATAGGCGAGGAATGGAGTTTTCCCCCCCCATGGACAAACATATTTGAAGAGTTTGCATACTGCCGTAACTCGTACAATAAACTTGGACAGGGGGATGGAGTTCAAATCCCCACATGGTTATGACATTTACTGAGTCATCATGGATCAGTCATTATTTCTCAGCCTAATCTATTTCACAGGAAAGTTGGGGAAATGGGGAATATTCTCCCTTAAAACTCTTTGAAAGAAGGACAGAATATAAATGTAATCAACCAATGCATAAATAATAAAATTGAACAGGCATTTTCTAGGTTTCCTTTTCCAAGGATTGAGGATCTTTGCCTGTATGTAGATCAGTCGTTCCCAACCTTTGGGCCTCCAGGTGTTTTGGACTTCCACAAATCCTAACAGCTGGTAAAATGGCTGGGATTTCTGGGAGCTGAAGTTCAAAACATCTGGATGCCCAAAGGTTGGGAGCCACTGATGTAAGTCAAGTCTAGATAAGAATAACAATACACTTTATTTATCCCCCCCCATCTCCAGCATCTGGAGGTGATGCTCAACTCTGGACATGTGGAGGTGCTTTTGTTCCATTTTTCCATGTTGAGGAGCCAATTGTCCATAGACATCTCTGATTGTGTTGCTGGCATGTCTGCGTATCTGCAGGAGGCACCCTTTTACCTTCCCGCCGAGAAGTTACCTATTGATCTACTTGCATTGCATGTTTTCGAACTGCTAGGTTGGTAGGAACTAGGGCTGATAGTCGAGAGCTCACTCCAACTCGTGGCTTCGAACTGCCGACCTTCTGGTCAGCAGATTTCCTGCAGCTAATGGTTTAACCCACTGTGGTACTACAGCCCCTAGTGTGGAAGAAATGCCAATAGTTTAAGGTGTAGCACAGGGTTACCAAGCTTCCCATTGTGTGTATATGTTCATCATCATCATGGTATAGGAGCAGGGAGGACATTATCCAGAACTGTGAAGTCATTTTCCTGCAACAGTTTTCAGAGTTATACCAAGATAAGCTTTCACAAATATGGTGTCTTCTAGATACCATAGCAACTCCCAGTATTTTTTTACCCACTGCCCATGCTGGCTGTGGCTGATAGGAATTGAAATCCAAAACATCCACAGGGCACCTGGTTGTAAAAAGTTGTCTTGGGTCATGTTGCCTTGTCATGCTATGGGTGCTAAATAGCAACATGCTACATGCCTCTTATAATAGTGTATAAAAATTTATTGCTTTTGACCAAAGGCCGTTGCAAGTCCAAAATAAAAAAGAGCGCACACACAAAACAATACATATGGAATTTGCATAGTAGACAATAAAAGGTTACTAGTTACTTATACACCATGAGTCACATTTAAACCTTCTTAAACCAGATTATCTCCTTTACATAGGACAGCCATCTCCGCTATGTGCCTCCTCCTAATCTTCTTAGCCGCAAGGGCAAACAGGGCTACGCGCCAGGTCGTATATTTATCTGTATCCATAAGGAGGTAGAGTAGTATCTCTTGAGGATTCAGAAATATTTTGTTGTCCAGTAAAGGTAAGATAAAGCGCTCCCTAGGATCTTTGTGTAGGGGGCAGCACATTAAGTAATGTACCAAGTCCTCTGGGTAGGGGCAACCAGCAATACATCTTCGTTCAATTTTGGGGACTTTTTAAAGCCTCCCGTCCCTTTCCGCTGAATCAAACATATTTAGTCTGAGCTCTGTGAAGGCTCGTTGGAGCTGGACAAAGGTCAGGCTGTCAAGGTAGTCTGGGTAGCCAGTGGGTTGTCTAAGGCTGTAGTATAGGGGGGCACAAGGGGAGTCACAGGCAGCCTGGAGGTCTGTAAGTGTAGTGACTTCTAATATTGTCTTGTTTTTTTTGTCTTCCTTGTGGGGTGGTCTATCTTTGCCAGCTCACTAACCGAGAGACCATATTTAATGGCCAGTTGTGCTGCCTTGTGGACCCAATTGTTAACAGGTAGACCATTGTTAAGTTCCAAGAGACATTTTTTTGGTAATCTGGCAGTTGGCATTTCTTGGATTTTAAGCCAATAGCACAAGATCCTTTTATCTATTTGGCTTTCTAGGGTTGGGACAGAGGTTTCAAGGCGGATCATGGCAGTTGGAGTGTCTTTAGGGAGGCCTAATAGTGCCCTTAGGAAGTAATTTTGAGGCACTTCTAGACCTAGGGCACTAGGTATGCCCCAGATTTCTGCCCCGTAGAGAAATTGCGCCAGTTATTTGTTATGTATATAATTCAGGTTGCTTACTATATTATATATGTGTGTATTGGTATGCAGTTTTCTATGTTGTTTGAGGTTGTGGGAGGGACTGCAGACCATGTGATCCGATTTGGGACTATTCAGACTGAGACTCCATTTTAGTGTCCGTGTTGTGTTGTGTTCAGTCAGTTTTGTACAGTCATTGTTTGTTATGCATTAGACATAAGACAGAGAAGAGACTGCAACAGAATGTCTTAGAGAACTTACCTGACATTTAGGAAAAAAGTGAAAGCCTGGATGTGGGACCAGGCGTTCGCATAGTAGCACAGGACAGAACTTTAGTAGTTTAATGGAAAGTTGGTGAATAGGGCTCAATGCTTTTATGGACGGAACACTGTTTTTAACATAGGTGAATGCATAGGATGTGTGAATATAATTGTATTTTAATGTATTTTAGTGTCGAATGCTGGAGGGTTTTATATTGTGTTTTTATACTGCGATTGTGATGTAGGCATCACATTGTGCCTTTTGGAAGCTGCTCTGAGTCCCCCCTCTGGGGTTGAGAAGAGCGGGGTAAAATGCCGTAAATAAATAAATAAATAAATAAATTACTGTTTAAACTTTAAATTGATAAGCAATGTACCTGTATGCTGAATACATGAAGTTTGTAAGTAAATGTGGTGTTTCAGCCTGGTGCTCATGTGCATGCTAGGGATGATGGGATTGTTCCTGAAAATGCTGATGATGGGATGCTTAGTGAGAATTCTGAGATGCAAAGTGAACTTTCAGATGAGGCTTGCTTTCCTGGGAACAGTTCTCCTCCCAGGGCTTCATTAGATGAGAATTCTTGTGTTCAGGACTCTGAAAGTCTTGATGTTGATAACGGGACACCTGGGAATCTTAACGAGCTACCATTCAACCGCCGAGATAGCATTCGAGAATCTAGGCAGGCTGCCAGCCTCCGACGCAGCAGCCGGTTTGCAAACCAAAACTGTTTTGTCTTTACATTAGCTTGCTAGGGAAATTGTCTTCAGTTTCCAGACTTCGTTCAGAATACCATGCCAAGTCTGCCTTGTCTCCAAGCTCTTGATTTTGCCTAGGCCTCTGTGCACGTTTTGGGTTCTATAGCTGCCTTGTATTATTCATGGGATTTGCATCAAGTTTTCTACCTTTGCCTTTGGATTTTGGCACTAATCAGACTGTGTGATTTACCTTGGATATATTCTACAATTGATCTTCTTTTAACCCTTTCATTGGACACTATATTTGTTTCAATAAAAGCCTATTATTCAGACTGTCTGTTGTGTGTGTGAACTAGGAGGGTGCTCCTTGTCTGAAGTGCAACAGTAAACCAACTACATTATTTTTTAACAAAGACTATTTATTTTGTCTCTTGAGAGCACGATTTAAAACCAAATATATTTTATGAGAGAGTAGATTTTTTTGGGCAACTGAAATAACACTTCTGAAGATCTGTTATATATTTTGTGCATTGGCATAATCTTTATTGCTAAGAGTTCAAAGAGATAACCAGGTATATGAGTCTAGCAGCTGAAAAACCTAATTTGCCTTAAATGAATACTAGTGGATATTTGCCACCAAGGAGAAGATTGACTCAGATGGGTTTTTAGCTCTTCTCAGGAAGATCATACTTTACAAAAATGTTATGATGATTCCAAATGTTGTGAATGCCAATTAATTTCCAAAAGGTCACGATTCCAAAAGGCTTTGGAGATTCTGGTTTTCCAAAAGGTTATGATCTCCAAAAGGTTATGTTGTTGTTCTGTGTTGATTTGAACTTATGGCAATCCTAGGAATGAGAGACCTCCCAGAGACCCCATTTATTAACATCCTGGCTCAAGTTCTGTCAACTTAAGGCCATGGTTTCCTCACCTGCAATATGGTTTTTCTCTTTTCACACTGCCTTCAACTTTATGAGGCAAGATTGTGCAATGAGTCATTTCATCTCAAGATACAAAGTATGACAGCCTTGGTTTAATTATCATTGCTTACAGTGAGAGTTCAAGTTTCGTTTGTTCTTTGCTCTAATTATTTGTATATCATATATTATTATTGCATATTGAATGCAGGAACACAATGATCAGTGCAGTGTGAGCCCACAAAAAGAGCACATTTGTGGTCAAATGTCTAAAACATCTTCAGTTTTGAAAGCTGAAATTGCTTAGAACAGTGTTTCCCAACCACTGTGACGTGGCACAGTAGTGTGCCGTGACGGACCTCCTGCTGTGCTGTGAGAAAAGCTCTCTGCCCCCCTTCCTTCCCCCCTCCTCCTGCCGAACTCCTGCTGCTTGGGGGAGAGGGAGGAAGGGCCGGGCGGTGGCGAAGAAAAAGAAGAAGGGGCCGGGGCACCGCCTCCTTTGGCCGTTTCCCCAGCCAGCCTCCAATCTGCCATGACTCCTGCCCCTCACTCGCTGAAGCCGCGCGGAGGAGGAGCCCCGCCCACTGAAGCCCGTCCACCGCTCATGCTCCTCCTCTGTGGGATAACTGAAGCCGGGGGAGGGGGCGGGGCATGGCATGGCCTGGCTCCGCCCCCTCCCCGGCTTTGGCACTCCCAGCAGCTGCTCCAGCCTTGAGGGGGCAGTGCCAAACCAGCATTGTGCTGGCTCTGCCACCGCTGGCTTGGAACTGCCGCTCAAGGCTGGAGCAGCTGCTGGGATAGCTGAAGCCTGGGGGAGGGGCATGGCACAGCCTGGCTCCGCCCCTCCCCCAGCTTCAGCACTCCCAGCAGCTGCTCCAGGCTTGAGGGGGCAGTGCCAAGCCAGCATTGTGCTGGCTCTGCCACCGCTGGCTTGGCACTGCCCCCTCAAGGCTGGAGAAGCTACTGGGATAGCTGAAGCCGGGGGAGGGGCATGGTATGGCCTGGCTCCTCCTCCTCCCCCAGCTTCGGCACTCCCAGCAGCTTCTCCCAGCAGGCCACCATCCCCCAGCCATTCTTTACTGTGTTAGAGTGTCATTTTGGTTGGTGGTGTGCCCCCAGATTTTTTTTAATGTTAAAAGTGTGCCACGGCTCAAAAAAGGTTGGGAAACACTGGCTTAGAATATGTACCTATCTATGTAACTACCTGTATTTACTCAAGTCTAATGCACCATTAAATCTAAAGCGCACTCAGTTTTCATAACCCTGAAACCCAAAAAAGTATTTACCACATTACGCAAATCTAGTGCATACCCTAATTTTGGGAAGGTAATTTAGTCAAAAAGGTGAACATTAGAATCGAGTAAATGTGGTATTTAGATCGTGCTGATAGTGTCAGTACATAAGACACAATCCGTTATGACTTGCACGAGAGAGTAAAACTGAATTAAAGTGGGACTGATACCTTTGGTTTGCTGGTCTGCTTCCCTCCCTCTACTATTGATGAGAAAAAAAATGGTCAAAACCTGTAAATTCTACAATGATTCCATCGCTTACCTTTTGTAATGGGTCCATTTCACTTTCGTGCCAGCATGCCAGCACTTAAACGATGTCATGTCAAGGTGGTGGGTTTCCCCTCCTCTTCTACTCTTTTCTCTTTGACATGAAACTGCTGGGAGAGGTCATCTGGAATTTTGGAGTTGAGTGCCATCTCTAAGCAGATGACACCCAACTCTACTACTCTTTCCCACCTCACTTCAAGGAAGTTCCTTGGACCCTGGACCAGTGCCTGGCAGCTGTGATCGACTGGATGGATGAGGGCCAACAAACTGAGGCCTAATTCAGACAAGACAGAGGTCCTCCTGGTCAGTCACAAGGTGGATCAGGATGGCAACCTATGCTAGACGGGGTTACACTCCTTTGAGGACACAGGTCTGCAGTCTGGGGGTCCTCCTGGATATAGTGCTGATGCTTGATGCTCAGGTGTCAGTGTTGCCCGGGGGGCTTTGCACAGTTAACGCGTGTGTGCCAGCTGCGACCATACCTCGAGAAGTCTGACTTGGCCACGGTGGTCCATGCCTTAGTTACATCCAGAATGGAATAATGTAATGCACTCTACATGTAGGTGCCTTTGCTGGAATTTGATTTTAACTGGGGTTTTCAAAGATTGATCTTATTGCATTTTATGTGTTTTATCTGTTATTAACTCTGTAAACCGCTCTGGGCTCCAGAGAGAGCGGTATATTAAGTCGAACAAATAAATAAATAAATAAATAAATAAAAGATGGCTCAGAAACTGCAATTATGTGGTGTTTCAGCCTGGTGCTCATGTGCATGCTACGGATGATGGGATTGTTCCTGAAAATGCTGATGATGGCATGCTTAGTGAGAATTCTGAAAAGCAAAGTGAACTTTCAGATGAGGCTTGCATTCCTGGAAACAGCTCTCTTCCCAGGGCTTCATTAGATGAGAATTCTTGTGTTCAGGACTCTGAAGTTCTTGATGTTGATAACGGGACACCTGGGAATCTTAACGAACTACCAGTCAATCGCCGAGATAGCATTCGAGAATCTAGGCAGGCTGCCAGCCTCCGACGCAGCAGCGGGTTTGCAAACTGAAACTGATTTGCCTTTATATTAGATTGCTAGGGAAATTGTCTTCAGATTCCAGGCTTCGTTCAGATACCATGCCAGGTGTTGTATTGTCTCTAAGCTCTTGCGTTTGCCTAGGCCTGTGTGCACGGTTTGCTTCAATAGCTGCCTTGTATTATTCATGGGATTGACATCAAGCTTTTTACCTTTGCCTTTGGATCTTGGGACTAATTGAACTGTGTGATTTTACCTTGGATATATTCTACAATTGATCTTCTTTTAACCCTTTTGTTGGACACTATATTTGTTTCAATAAAAGCCTATTATTCAGAGACTGTTGTGTGTGTGAACTTAGGGGGGGGGGGGGGTGCTCCTTGTCTGAAGTGCAACAAATTAGTCCAAAGGTTGGCAAGATTACAGTTATGACATAGCAACGGAAAGAATTTTATGGTTGGGGGTCACCACAACATGAAGAAGTGTATTAAGGGATCGCGGCATTAGAAATGTTGAGAATCACTGAGCTAAATGATTAGGTCTTTGTCTATAAATTCCTTCTGATTCCCTTCCCTATCATGCTGCGCTATCCAAAAAATAGCTCTGTACAGCTTTTTAGTTATTCTCAGAAAGTGTGGGAATCCTTGAAGAGCTCCAAGATCTTTCTACCGTGTTTCCCGAAAGTAAGACAGCGTCTTACTTTCTTTTGAACTTAAATCCCCCTACGGCTTACTTTCGAGTACGGCCACATTACCGTACTCGAAAGTAAGCCTTTTCCCTTGGCCGCCTCCTCCTCCTCCGCCCGCCGCTTGCCTCCTCCTCCGCCTCCAGTCCCCCGCCGCCACTTGCCGCTGCCGCCGCCTCCCTCCGCCTCGGTGCCGCCTCCCCCGCCGCCGCCTCCCCGCCGCCACTTGCCGCTGCCCTCCTCCCTCCGCTCGGTGCCGCTTGCCTCGGTTCCGCACCTCCGGTTCGCTTGCCTCCGCCGCCGCTTGCCTCCGCCGCCGCTTGCCTCCGCCCGCCGCTTGGCACCGCCTCCATAGCGGCCCCCACGCCTGCGCCAGGCGCGGCTGCGGGCGCACTCAGGTCTTCTGCCCATGCGCGAATGTCTGCGCATGGGCGAGGTACTGAGCGCGTCTGACGAGGCGCGCTTGACGCAGATGCGCTGACGCAGCCGCGCCGGTCGCGCCCAGGCCTTCTGCCCATGCGCGAATGTCTGCGGGGCCGCTATGGAGGCGGTGCCAAGCGGCGGCGGAGGCAGCGCGGCGGAGGCAAGCGAACCGAGGCAAGCGGAACCGAGGCAAGCGGCACCGAGGCGGAGGGAGGCGGCAGTAGCAAGTGGCGCGGGGAGGGGGCGGGGGAGGCGGCACTGAGGCGGAGGGAGGCGGCGGCAGCGGTGGCGGCGGGGGGGGAGGCGGCGGGGGGAGGCGGCACCGAGGCGGAGGGGAGGGGCGGCAGCAGCAAGTGGCGGCGGGGAGGCGGCGGCGGGGAGGCGGCGGCGGCAAGCAGCAGCGGCGGAGGCAAGCGGCGGCGGGGGAAGCGGAGAATATTAAAAGTATGTTGCCAGGGGTCATAGAATTGTGAACAAACTGTAATGCTCATGCAAAGCTTAATATTTAAATCTTCTGTAAAGAAAATGAATATAATCACTAGGGTCTGTTCCTGTACCCTTTTGGAAAGAACTCCTACAGGATCTTTCATACTTGACAGAAATAATATATCTTGTTGGCAATAGATCCTGTGTGCAAAAGTATAGGAAATACAAGTTGCACCATTACACTGAAAACATGACTCCTTTGTGTTTAACTTATCAAATCCCCTTAGAGCAGTTTACAATGGTTCGTTTGTTAGAAAGCTTTTGAAACCTTGCTGGTATGTCAAGATCAAAAAATACCTATTATACTGCATATGTTTATATGAGAGTGTTTAAAGCTTAAAAAAAGAGATTTGATCTTGAAAAGTACTTTAATTAAAATACAGTAGAGAGTATTGCTTATCCCAGAGTTTCCCAACCAGTGTGCTGTGGCACACTAGTGTGCCATGAGCGATCATCAGGTGTGCCGTGGGAAATTGGAACCTCCAATACCCTTTCTTCCCCCTCCTGCCGAACACTTTTTCTTCTCCTCTCGGGCTCCCTTCTTCCCAGCCTCACTCTGCCCGCACGGGTCACATTTCCCCCCTCCCCTCCTGAACACGCTCACGCTGCCTCCTCGGATCAAAATGGTGGCAGAAGCGGCAGTGTAGAAGAAAAAGTAAGTTTTTCGGCAGGAGGGGGAAGAAAGGGTGCGAAGGGGAAGGGGGAGGAAAAGGTCTCTGTCGAAAGCTGACATGGGCAAACTTGGACCTTCCAGGTGTTTTGGACTCCAACTCCCACCATTCCTAGCAGCCTCGGGCTCTTTTCCTTCCCCCAGCCACTTAAACAAGGAAGGGCCTCAGGCTGTTAGGAATGGTGGGAGTTGAAGTCCAAAGCACCCAGAGGGCCGAAGTTTTCCCATGCCTGTTTTAGGGACCTTAAAGTGGTGAGCCTCCTTCCAACATTGTGATTTTGGGTAGAAAACAAACAACAACATAACATAACATTGTTTGAGTCCACAGTGTTCTCTGGGTGTAGGTGAACTACAACTTCCAAACTCAAGGTCATTTCCCAAGCAAACCCTTTCAGTACTTTCTGTTGGTAATGAGAGTTCAATATGCCAAGTTTGGTTTAATCCCATTGTTGCAAGAGTTCAGGATGCTCTTTGATTGTGTGTTAACTATAAATCCCAGAAACTGTAACTCCCAAATGTCAAGGTCTATTTTCCCCAAACTCCACCTGTGTTCACATTTGAGTATATTGAGTATTCATGCCAAGTTTGGTCCTGATCCAACATTGTTTGAGTCCACAGTGCTTTCTGGATATAGGTGAACTACAACTCCAAAACTCAAGGTCAATGCCCAACAAATTCTTATAGTATTTTCTCTTGGTTATGGGAGTTCTGTGTGGGAAGTTTGATTCCATTCCATCATTGGTGGAATTCAGAATGCTCTTTGATTGCGGGTGAACTATAACTCCCAGCAACTACAACTCCCAAATGACATTTTGTGTCATTTTGTTTGGTGGTGTGCCCCAGGATTTTGTAAATGTAAAAAATGTGCCGCGGCTCAAAAAAGGTTGAAAAACACTGCAGTAGAGTATCGCTTATCTAACCTTCGCTCATCCAACATTCTGTATTATCCAGTGCTATCTGCCTCCCGCCTGGATCCATAGCCTTTTCAATATATTGCAATGTTTTGGTGTTACATTTGTAAATACTAGGCATGAGAAAAAAGTTATGAAAATTGAAATAAATCGGAAGGGATTCGTATGTATGGGACTTTCAAGTTTATACGCATCGCAGGGCCAATCCCGGAAGTGGACTTTCTTTTCCGCACTCCCTGGGCCCAAATTTTCGTTAGATTTGTAAATATTTCGGAAGGCTCCCTATTATCCCCTCCAAAATAGCTTCCCAGACATTACTCACAGTCAGATGGGGCCTTTCCATGCTCGAGGCCTACTTTAACTGAAAGGCCTTTCCTCCAGGAAGTGGAAAAGGAGCCGGACCATAGAGAGATCCAGAGCGGGAGTCCTAGAGCGGCTGGAGGACTCATCAAAAAAAGCGGTTTAAACTGCAGGGAAAGGAGCCTAGATAGGAGGGCAGGCGAGAAGGACATGAGGAAGGCTGAAACAATGGCAGAAGGGGTTGAAAACAGCCCGGAGAGGAGCAGGAAAAGTGTAGAATCAAGGAAAAGCCATAGAGTTCAAACCTCCTAGAGAGCTATGGGAAACTGAATGGGGGGAAAGCTGCAGTCAGAAGAGCTCTGGAGAAGGTAGGCAACTATTTTATAATTAATAATAAATATATTAATAATATTTACTCCTTCTAATTTCCTGGAATGAGGGCCCTGGGCATTTAATTCTAATAAAATTATAAATATATTAATAATATTTACTCCTTCTAATTTCCTGGAAGAAGGGCCCTGGGCATTTCATTCTAATAAATGCTCTGGAGAAGCAAGCCTTGACCAGAGGTGGGCAACTATTTTATTTAATAGTAATAATAATATATTAGTGCATGATATGTCCCTGCAAAGAAACCCTGGCTTTTTATAATAATAATAATAATAATAATAATATATTAATGCATTATATCTCCCTGCAAGGAAAACCAAGGAAATGTTGCCCCTTGATTTGCCTGTGCTTAAAACAGTGTCAGTCCTGTTTCCCTGCTTTGCCTACTTTAGAACTAATTAAGATTTCGTTACTAATTACGGTACATTTTAGAACTTTTGGATTTTTTTTTGTAAGTCTTTCTATTACTAATCAAACCCCCCATTTGATTTTAGAATCACGATTTTTGTTCTAAACCAGGCATGGTAAATACAGTAATTACTACATGATGTTACCGTGCACTGAGCTGCTTTTTCTGTTGATTTGTTTTAAAACATGCTGTTTTGGTGCTTAATTTGTAAAATCTTAACGTAATTTGATGTTTAATAGGCTTTTCCTTGATCTCTTCTTCTTATCCAACATTTTTGCTTATTCAACGTTCTGCCGGCCCATTTATGTTGGATAAATGAGACTCTACTGCCGGGGTGTTCACACTTTTTCAGCATGCGAGCTACTTATAAAACAATCAAGTCAAAATGATCTACCTACCCACTACAAAAATGTGAAACATATAACACAATATCTGCTTTGAACTGGGTTTTCTGAGTCCACACTGCCATATAATCTGATTGAAAGCAGATAACATGGGATTTTATTCAACTGTGTGGAAAGGACCTCAGATAACCCAGGTCTGGCAGCACTTGGGCGGCGTCGGGAGCCTATGGGGCGGGACTGAGCCTTCCTCCCGCCCTGCCTGCGATCTACCAGGACACCCTTCGCGATCTACCAGTAGATCGCGATCTACCTAATGAGCACCCCTGCTCTACTGTAATACCTTTTTCAGCAGAGCCTCTCTCTTTTGGAGTGGGAAATATTGGCAACTTACTCGAGAAGCATAAATTTAATGTTTCATTTTTCTCACTCCCCTGTTGTCAATATTTATAAACAGGACTTCCTTCTGGAGGAATATATGTGCTTCCCAGAACTGCAAGGCATGTTTTAAAATTAAAGTGCTATAAAACTTTAGCAGACACTAATTAATTTGCAAAAATTTGAATGAGACAGCAGATATTTGCTTGCGTGTTGAATTGTTTTAATATAATTTGGTCAATACAGAACAATTAAAGTATGCAAATTAATCCTCCAGTTTATGTCAGCATTTCGGGTTCTAAAGGACAACTGTGCTTCTAAAGCTGTACCTAATTGTAATTCAGCATGAATATTAGAAGGTTCAGATTAGCAATGGGCATTGCAGTAAATTTAGTTTGGGGGAATGTCTTCTCAAGCAACTTCGTGCTAAGGTTGCTGTTAGTTTTCCAGGCTGCATAGCCATGTTCCAGAAGCATTCTCTCCTGACATTTTGCCCACATCTATGGCAGGCATGCTCAGAGGCTGTGAGGTTTGTTGTCAACAATGCAAGTGGGCTTTATATATCTGTGGAATGTCCAGGGTGGGAAAAAGAACTCTTGTCTGTTTGAAGCAAGTATGGATGCTGCTATTTATCACTTTGATTAGCATTGAAAAGCCATGCAGCTTCAAGGCTTGGCTGCTTCCTGGCTGAACATTCCATCCTGGACATTCTACAGATATTTTAACCCCACTTGCCTTGTTTCCAACAGAACTCACAGCCTCTGAGGATGCCTACCATAGGAAACAATGCTTCTGGAAAATGGCCATACAGCCCGGAAAACTCACAGCAACCCAATGATTCTGGCCATGAAAGCCTTCGACAACACAAAACTTAGTGATAAGTTTGCACATATGGACTTCCATAGGAAATTCAAAATGTATTCATTCTTAAGGTGCATTGTTTAGACCAGTGTTTCCCAACCAGTGTGCCGTGAGCGCACTAGTGTGCTGTGAGCGATCACCAGGTATGCCCCTCCTGCCGAACACTTTTTCTTCTCCACTCAGGCTCCCTTCTTCCCAGCCTAGCTCTGCTCGCTTTGCCATGCTTTGCTCTGGGGCGAGTCTGCGCAGTAGCGCCCGCATGGGTCATGTCTTCCTCCTTCCCCCTCTTTTCCTGAACACACTCACGCTGCCCCCTTGGATCAAAATGGTGGCAGAATCAGCAGTGTAGAAGAAAAAGTAAGTGTTCGGCAGGAGGGGGAAGAAATGGCGCGAAGGGAAAGGGGGAGGAAGAGGTCTCTGTCGAAAGCTGGCATGGGCAAACTTGGACCTTCCAGGTGTTTTGGACTCCAACTCCCACCATTCCTAGCAGCCTCAGGCTCTTTTCCTCCCTCCCCCCCTCAGCCATTTAAGTAGGAAAGGGCCTCAGGCTGTGAGGAATGGTGGGAATTGAAGTCCAAAGCACCCAGAGGGCTGAAGTTTTCCCATGCCTGTTTTAGGGACCTTAAAGTGGTGAGCCTCTTTCCAACATTGTGATTTTGGGTAGAAAACAAACAGCAACATAACATAACATTTTTTAGTCCTACACTCTCTGGGTGTAGGTGAACTACAACCTCCAAACTCAAGGTCAATTCCCAAGCAAACCCTTTCAGTACCTTCTGTTGGTAATGAGAGTTCAATATGCCAAGTTTGGTTCAATTCCATTGTTGCAAGAGTTCAGGATGCTCTTTGATTGTGTGTTAACTATAAATCCCAGAAACGGTAACTCCCAAATGTCAAGGTCTATTTTCCCCAAACTCCATCTGTGTTCACATTTGTGCATATTGAGTATTCATGCCAAGTTTGGTCCTGATCCAACATTGTTTGAGTCCACAGTGCTCTCTGGACCCAAGGTCAATGCCCACCAAACTCTTATAGTATTTTCTCTTGGTTATGGGAGTTCTGCATGGGAAGTTTGTGTCTTTCTGCCATTCCTGCCAGGATATCTATGTTGTGTTCATCGAAACAGGCCCAGGTTTCACACTGAGTGTATAAATACATTTAAAAACATATTAACTATTTGTATCACTGTGTTAAAGTGTCATTTTGTGTCATTTTGGTTGGTGGTGTGCCCCAGGATTTTGTAAATGTAAATGTGCCGCGGCTCAAAAAAGATTGAAAAACACTGGTTTGGACAACTTGTGAGTTACATTTGCCACAGTGGAATTCACTTCAAAAGTCCAATTTTCAAAAGTCCAGAGAGTGTAGAGAACTTTATTTTATTAAATTGCATTTTAGCTGCTTGCCTGCACTGCATTTTCATATATAGTCTACTTTACAGTGATCATTTTGCTTCCTCCTTTTGACTTCATGGTTATTTCTATTTTGAGGTGTAGCTTACACATAGCAATTATCATTTGGGACCACTCCTGTGAATGTCTGTCAAAACAAGTGGAATATGCCCTTCACCCTTTGATTTCCTTTCACTTCTGGAAAGCCTTTGTGAAAGCAAACGTTTTCCATTAAGTTGAAGGCAATATTTAAAAGCATTTGACTGTTCCACTGATAAAGAACAATTAATAGAGGTGATATGAAGAAAGGATGTTTTATGTTGAAAGCCAGTTTCAATCACCATGGAAACTCTCCATCTTAGATTAACTACTGTATAGTAGATCATTTGTACTCATGTGATTAAACTTAACTATATGTTTAAAAACATAGATTAATAACACATGTTTGATGTTGGCTTCTTCATCTAAGCCAGTGGGTCCCCAGGTGTTTTGGCCTACAACTCCTAGATATCCCAGCCAGTTTACCAGCTGTTAGGATTTCTAGGAGTTGAAGTCCAAAACATCTGGGGACCACTGATATTATTTGTGTTGATTTCAGGGATAAATGTATATAAAGTCATTTGAGAACCACTATTGAATATAAAACAATTTGAGACTACATTGGCTTTGTTATTCATTGACCCTGCGAGGGTAATGTTCTTTTGTAACCACTGATACAAGCCATGAGTAAGATTAACTATGTCTTATCTGGTTGAATTGACACAAAAAGTTAAGCAAGTTAAAACTAGAACCATGTTTGTCTCTACTCCTCCTTGTTGCTACTATAGAAGGGGACAGGAGAATGTATAATCCTGAGTGAAACTAGATTTGTTCTATCACGGTTTATCATGAGGTGGGCAACTGCCATTGAGGTGGGCAACTGTCATTGCCTTCTTGTGTGGGCCTTGGAGGATTACATTTTCCACAGGGTGTCCCAACCTCTGACTTTTCTAAACTCTCTACCAATTTTTCTTTAGAAAGGATAAGCAAAAATATTGATTCAATTGATAGTTGATGAAGAAAGTGTGGCAGAGCTCTTGTCCTCTTGTGTTTTATGTTCCAGTCAGCAACCGACCCAGAAACCAGGTGCTTAGAATACACTGTTAATTCAGTCCAAGTCAGTCACAGTCCAGTAGTTAATTCAGTCTGGATCAATCATAGTGCACTCAGTAGAACAAAGGAAGAAACAATAGAGCAGTTGTTAATCAGTCCAGAAGTTATTCAGGAAGTCGGTAGTCCAGCTAAACAAAACCAACAAGAAGGAAAAGAGTCAGAAAAACACCCTGCTGCTTTCGGACTCTAACACTACAATAACTTACAGTGTTGCTAAGTTCTGTGCTGCTCCACTTAAAATCAGATGGTTGATGACTGATACCGTTAGGCAATACCCTGCTGGGAATGCAGTTAGAGCAACATGTTACAGCTGAAATGCTACTAGACTCGCAGTGTGCCCCTCCCTTCCCCTTTAGTGCCCCCAACCAGTGTTTTCGACCTCTCTCATCAACCACTCCCCTCCCCCTTCGGTTCCATACCTGTTACAATATCCTGTCTTTTAAAATATATTGGTATACTGATTTCTAATCTAATTTTAAATAACTGTTTACTGGGGAGTTGTCCTTCCCCTTTTAGGGTGCTTGTGCCCACTTTGTGCTGGTCAGTGACCGTAATAAAGTTTTGTTGTTGTCAGAAAAACACAAAAACTGAAAAGCTGCAGGGAAGTGACTGGGAGATGTATAACAGCTGTCTCCAGACAAAGGTGCCTAATTAAGTCAGTGTCTCCTACTTAACCACTAAAAGCAGTGCAATCTTTCCTTGTCCATTCGTTGCTTGATGTGTGATTGTAATTGTTCGTCAGTGTGTGGTGCCTCCTGCTAGGGAGGAGGCTTTCCCTTTGGCTCAATCCTAAACTCCTTGGATTCAGAAATATAATAATTATCAGGAGGTTCTGACTCTTCATGTCCATGTGAATTGCCTGATTAGAGGATGTGCTATGGCATATTGATCTCTCTTTCACCACCTCACCCTATCCCAGTGTTTCCCAACCTTTTTTGAGCCGCGGCACACTTTTAACATTAAAAAACTCCGGGGGCACACTACCAACCAAAATGACACAAAATGACACTCTAACACAGTAAAGAACGGCTGGGGGATGGTGGCCTGCTGGGAGCAGCTGCTGGGAGTGCCGAAGCCGGGGGAGGGGGAAGAGCCAGGCCATGCCCTGCCCCCTCCCCTCGGCTTCAGCTTTCCCACAGCTTTTCCAGCCTTGAGGGGGCAGTGCCAAGCCAGCGGTGTCAGAGCCAGCACAATGCTAGCTTGGCACTGGCCCCTCAAGGCTGGAGAAGCTCTAGGAGTGCCAAAGCCAGGGGAGGAGCCAGGCTGCACCATGCCCAGCCCCCTCCCCCTGGCTTCAGCTCTCCCACAGCTTCAACAGCCTTGAGGGGACAGTGCCAAGCCAGCAGTGGCAGAGCCAGCACAATGCTGCCTTGGCACTGTCCCCTCAAGGCTGGAGAAGCTGTGGGAGAGCTGAAGCTAGGGGGAGGGGGCGGAGCCAGGCTGCGCCATGCCCCTCCCCTCCCCCGGCTTCCACCTCCACGCGGCTTTGGCAAGCGAGGTCATGGTGGATTGGAGGCTGGCTGGGGAAACGGCTGAAGGAGGTGGCGCCCTGGCCCCTTCTTTTTCTTCGCCGCCGCCCGGCCTTTCCTCCCTTCCCAAGCAGCAGGAGTTTGGCAGAAGGAGGGGGAAGGAAGGGGGGCAGAGAGCACAGCAGGCGGCCCGTTATGGCACACTACTGTGCCGCGTCACAGCGGTTGAGAAACACTGCCCTATCCTACCTACCATCTTCCTTTTCCTCCCAAGAAAACACTGCAATTGCTATCAGTTGGCTCTGTGTAAAGACCTGCTCGTTTCCTGCTGAGTGCTGGCCAGGTTCTGAATATTTTCAGCACAGGCTATGTGGGAGAGGCAAGTTTGACTAGAGAAATTGCTTATGCCACAACACATAGCAATTCCTCTATCCAGCTCTTTTGCTTCCTACACAGCCTGCTTGAAAACTCACACAGCCAGATTGTCAGGAAGCATCCAGTGCTTTACAGCAGGTCAGGTTGCTAATGGTGACTGCACCTCTTCCATGGTTTCCAATGCAGACAGGTAGAAGAAGGGAAGGGGAGTTGAGGGGTGAATGAGTTCTGTCATGCTTCCTCCTTTAGCTACTAATGACAATAGGATTCCTTGCATCTTGTCTCAGGAGAATAAAGGGGAGGGGTTGCTTTTAGTGCAAAACAGTACTACCTGTGGCATATGCATTATTTTCAAATGGTTTCTAATAGTTATTTAATGAGGGGATGAGGTCTAGGAAGTTTCTAGCTGTTGGAGAGGTGGGACACAAAAAGGGGAATAATAATAATAATAAAACTTTATTTCTAACCCGCATCCATCTCCCCGAAGGGGACTCGGAGCGGCTTACATGGGGCCGTGCCCGAGCAACAAATCACAGAAAAAAATCAAAACAATAAACACAATAAAATACATCTTAGAAAATACAACAACACAGATGAATCTAAGCCAGGTTTTCAGTTGTTTTTTAAAGGATTCCAGTGAAGGGGCATTTCTAATCTCTCCCGGGAGGCCACAGAAGAGAAGGCTTTCTCCCTAGTGCTCACAAGCAGGGTTGCCACTTTTTGATATAAGAATAAGGGACAGGTAACTAAAAATAGGGAATTTTTCACAAAAATAAGGAACACTTCATAAAAACTTGAAAATCAATGGATGATTTTCAAGTTTTTATGAAGTGTCCCTTTTGTGAAAAATTCCCTACTTTTAGATACTTGTCCCGTATTCATGTGACAACCCTACTCACAAGCCTAGTCTATGAGACTGGCAGGGGCGAAAGGAGGGCCTCCCCTGAGGAGCGAAGGGCTCGAGCTGGTTCATGGGAGGAGAGCTGGTCACGAAGGTAGGCGGGTCCCAAACCGTTTAGGGCTTTATAGGTAATCACCTGCACCTTGAATTGGCCTTGAAAAATAACCAGCAGCCAGTGGAGTTCTTTAAACAGGGGGGTCGACCGCTCCCTGTAACCTGCCCCAGTTATTAATCTGGCAGCCGAGCGTTGGACAAGTTGGAAGCCCCATGTAGAGTGCATTGCAGTAGTCCAATCTAGAGGTAACCAGTGCGTGGACCACCATGGTCAAGCCAGACTTCACGAGGTATGGTCGCAGTTGGCGCACGAGTTTTAACTGTGCGAAGGCTCTCCCAGCCACCGTCGACACCTGAGCATCAAGCGTCAGCGCTGAATCTAAGAGAACCCCCAAACTGCAGACCTGTGACTTCAGAGGGAGTGTAACCCCGTCCAGCACAGGTTGCCACCCAATACCCCGATCAGACGAACGACTGACCTGGAGGACCTCTGTCTTATCGGGATTGATCCTCAGCCTGTTCCTCCTCATCCAAACCATCACAGCGGCCAGGCACTGGTCCAGTATCTGAGGGGCTTCCTTGGAATCTGATGGAAAAGAGTAGTGGAGTTGGGTGTCATCTGCGTAGAGATGGCACTGTACTCCAAAACTCCGGATAACCTCGCCAAGCAGTTTCATGTAGATGTTGAATAGCATGGGGGATAAAATAGATCCTTGCGGGACCCCACAGGTCAAAGACCAGGGGTCTGAGCAGGAATCCCCCAGCTTCACCGACTGGGAACGACCTTCCAGGAAGGATCGGAGCCACAGAAGAACCATGCCCCTTGAGTCACACCTTCCCCATCCATGTCTTATCTTGATATCTGAATATTGTTTACACATATATTAGTGCTAAAGAACCTTCTTTACATGATGCGACCTTACATTCCACTGCAGAAACTCCTCAGAACAGCACTGTAGCAATGTGCTGCAATATATCACTGCCACATCTGGAAGATGCATAGTATGCATCACTTAAACTAGCTCTCTAGATTTCTACCACAATTTTCAGAAGATAAATGGTCCCTGCTGGGTTTTGTGACATTTTATTTTTTAACTTTAGGTGGGGCATGAATGTAAAAATATCACACCGACCTGTAATATTAATAGAATCTTTGGCTTCTTAGATCAGCTTTTTTTGCCGTCCAAGCAAAATGCTAACAATCTGGGAGATTTAGCTCAGGAGCAGAGCCTGTTAAAATGCAAGGCAGTGACTTCCCTTTCTGGCTGCTACTAACAAAGGCCACAGCATCGGCAGCTGCAGCCGTGGGAGTTGTAAGAAAACCAGTTGCCCATTTTCCATCCTCACTGTGACTTCGACAGAAGAGAAGCATTGGCAACACACAGAAATACAACATTTTGCACCCAGCTCTCCATTGACGTTAGTATCCTTGCAAGTGGCAAGAGTAGAAACACCGACTCAAGTCTAGATCTCCAAATTTCGATCACAAATGGTGAATCTTGCGTGAGCTGCTATTTGGGACCGAATTGAAACCATGTGCAATAGTAATTTTGCTAGCTATCTTCATGGATGGATCTAAATATAGCAAATGAGGCATTAGTAAGGTAGGGCGGTGACTGGTGGAGTTTGGAAAGGGAACCACAACCTGCTCGCTTCGTGTTTGCTTCTTGAAGAAATCTAGAGTATTATTAGGAATTTCCTGTAGAAGTGTAAGAGTTACATTCCCTTTTTTTGATACTACTGTGCATCAGGGGTTGTTGTTTTTTTATATATATAAAAATCTCTGCAGGTATAAAAAGGGGGCTGTGATAATAAAGCAACAAACAACGTGTCATACTTCATTCCATCCAGAAGAGGGCAATATACCTTTATGTATCTGATGCATATTTTGCAATCTGGAGCCGTTGCGTACAAAACAGTTTGTCATTTTGTTCCCATCTCTTTTTAGATCACACGTAGTACAAATCAAGTTGCAGGCTGTGCTTCACTTGCCGATCACTATAGCTCTCTGTCAAATTGAACCAAAATGAAGCTGAATGGTAATTAATACCTGATCAACACAGATGCTAGGAATGGTTGTCTCCCTTGCCTACTTATTTGCCAATTTGTGTCATCCGAAATACTTTGGAAGATAGACTTGTAGTCTCCGCAATGTAGTCTCCACACTGGAAGTCTCTATTATCTTTTTCGTGGCACTTGAGCCTTGACATTTTCCTCATGGTCTCTCTTTTCTTTTACCAACCTCACTTGTAATAATGATTATATACTTCCCTAGTTGCAAATCCCATTGCAAGATTTACTTGCACATCTCAAACATTTTATTTTAAACAAGAATGGAGATGCAGAAACAAGTTTCCCTTTAATGGTCTCTGAAGTTCTTGTCGGTATTTGCATAAGATATGATACAATGGTGTTCCTTTGCTGGGTGGAGTGATTCTCCTTCATGCATACCATGTCCTTAGATCAGCGTTTCTCAACCTAAGAGTTGGGACCCCGGCGGGGGTGGGTGGGTGTGGTGGTAGTGGTGGTCATGAGGGAGTTTCAGAGGGGTTGCCAAAGACCATCAGAAAACATATTTCTGCTGGTCTTCGAAACCCCTTTGGCAGAGAAGGCAGAAGATCTCTCAGTCTGTCTTTCTCTTCCTTTTTGGAAACTGGCGGCAAATCCTCCCACCAAAAGCCCTCCTCTGCTGTGATTGGCTGTCCTCTCAGCCAAGGAGAGGACTGTTTCTTAGACTCCAAGCGGGGAGGGGAGAGCAGGCATGCTCGGTGCATGGCAGCATGGTGCACATGTGTGGGTGAGGGAAAGCATATGAGGCTGGAGGGAGGCTCATGCCAGCAAGTCCCTTCAAGGGATGGTGGTTCTTTGTGGGAAGTTTGGCCCAATTCTTTTGTCGGTAGAGTTCAGAATGCTCTTTGATTGTAGATGAACTATAAATCCCAAAACAGTAAGCAACAGGGGTTGCAAATAAGCAAGTATAGACAATACAATATCAAAATGAGTTTAAACAGTATCAATACTTCGTTCAGCACAATATAGGTGAAGAATCACAGTAAGGTTCACTAATAAGAGAACCACGAATAAAGTTCAACCCAATCGTACTACACAATTAATATGGTCAACACAGTAAGTACTACACATTAAGTAGGGCTGTAAACAAGTCAAATAGCCAATGATTCAAATAGTAACCAGTCCCAATGTAAGGAGAATCATAGGCTATGAAAACGCTGGGGGTCCGACTCGATATTACAGTACCTTAATGTTCATAGGAGTCGGAGCCCTGAATGGTGGAGGTAAGTTCCCCTCTCAGCCAAGGAGAGGGCTGTTTCTTAGAATCCAAGCGGGGAGGGGAGAGCAGGCATGCTCAGTGCATGGCAGCGTGGTGCACATGTGTGGGTGAGGGAAAGCATATGAGGTTGGATGGAGGCTCATGCCAGCAAGTCCCTTCAAGGGATGGTGGTTCTTTGTGGGAAGTTTGGCCCAATTCTTTTGTCGGTAGAGTTCAGAATGCTCTTTGATTGTAGGTGAACTATAAGACCCAGCAACTCCAACTCCCAAATGTCTATTTCTCCCAAACCCCACCCAGTGTTCACATTGGGACATATTGAGTATTTGTGTCAAGTTTGGTCCAGATTTGTCATTCTTTGAGTCCACAGTGCTCTCTGGATGTTGGTGAATTACAACTCCAAAACTCAAGGTCAATGCCCACCAAACCCTTCCAGTATTTTCTGTTGGTCATTGGGAGTTCTGTGTGCCAAGTTTAGTTCAATTCCATCATTGCTGGAGTTCAGAATGCTCTTTGATTGTAGGTGAACTATAAATCCCAGCAATTACAACTCCCAAATGACTCCTAACCTCACCAGTATTCAGATTTATGGATACCAGGTATTTGTGCCAAATTTGGTCCAGTGAATGAAAATACATCCTGCATATCAGATATTTACATTGCGATTCATAACAGTAGCAAAATTACAGTTATGAAGCAGCAATGAAAATAATTTTATGGTTGGGGGTCACCACAACATGAGGAAGTGTATTAAGGGGTCGCAGCATTAGTAAGGTTGAGAAACACTGCCTTAGATCTTCACTGGATGGATACATTCTGGATAAGGTCTTAGGCAACATAATGAACTGATCGTTCCAGCTGAAGAGGTGAGGTTCTGAAGCTCATTGGATACTTTCCCAGCTTTTTACTAATATGCTGTAAGCAAAAATGAGCTGGTTTGGGAGAAGTTTTTGAGTCAAACGTATACATCTCCTGGTGTGCTTACTTGTATTTTTATAGATATTGCAGGGAGGAAGGGAAGAGAAATAACTGCCATGATGAAAGCAGCAATTGCCTATGGCAGTGTACGTGCAATGTCTGTCATCTTGCTAGAAAACTACATCGGCTGCATCTGCAGCAAGTATAAGCTGGTAGATCTCCTGGAAGGGATAGTTACTGCACAACAGCTATGTGCTGGATGTCTTCAGTACATCGATGAACATAAGGACATCCTTGTTAAAATACAGGGAGATCTCCTCCTACAGAACAAAGGGGAAGAAACTGCCAAGGAAAATGAAGATGCCTGTAAGAGTGAGGAAACACCCTGGAGGGCAATCACTGCCAGGAGCAGACTATGCAGGAGATATTCAGGACTGCTCCAACCAAGCAATTGCTTCCTACATCTTTAGGAGGATAGTAACGCTGAAGATGCTCCAACAGGAGAGCAGCAACAAGGAATACCACATGCCAAGGATATGTCATGTCAGCGTAACAGCCAACTGCAACAAGAGGAGAAGAAATGTGCTGGTGAGGTTTGTTGCTCCATTTCTGTGCCAGTCTGACAAAATCAGGACGTATGCTACCTTCCCGATACACATATCCAGAATGTCAATTACCAAAACTGATCAAGAACACAGATCTGTACCCCTTTCTTCTTATTCATGCCACCTCGGACCCCAAGGCCTCGCCCCCACACGGGGAAGGCGGAGAAGGGAGGCCGGGGAGGGAGTCCGCCACTGAGCTGAGCTGAGGGGACTCCAGGCCGGGCCTTGGCCCTCCTCACTAGGCCTCGCGGGGGAGATGGCGAGGGGGGGGGCGCCATTCCCTCCCCCATCCCCTCGCAGTGCTCTCCTCCACCCTCCCCTGAGAGAGAGAGTCATCTCCATGCCGCGCGTTGCGGGTTTTTGTTTTGTCCGTGTGAACTGCGCCCATCCCTTGGCTTGCGCCCCTAGGCCATGGCCTAGTGTGACCTTATGGATAATCTGGGCCTGCATAGATTTGGAAGAGACCTCATGGGCCATCCAGTCCAACCCCCGGCCAAGAAGCAGGAAAATCACATTCAAAGCACCCCCAACAGATGGCCATCCAACCTCTGTTTAAAAGCATCCAAAGAAGGAGCCTCCACCACACTCCGCGGCAGAGAGTTCTACTGCTGAACAGCTCTCATAGTCAGGAAGTTCTTCCTAATGTTAAAATGGAATCTCCTTTCTTGTAGTTTGAAGCCATTGCTCCATGTCCTAGTCTCTAGGGAAGTAGAAAACAAGCTTGCTCCCTCCTCCCTATGACTTCCTCTCACATATTTATACATGGCTATCATGTCTCCTCTCAGCAGGGCCGTAGCCAGGATTTTGATTCAGGGAGGGCTGAGTTTGATTTGGGAGGGGCTGAGTCTGAGTAAGAGAGGGACTACCCTACCAAACCTTTTGTATTGTTATCCCAATAACCCCATGAATGTGGGATATGAGCATGGTGATCAGATCATGATATGAATAAACATAACAGTTTAAATAATGTACCAGTAAGGCCTTCTCGTGGACCACCCTGAGAATTTCGGGGGGGCTTAGGGGGCTTCAGCCTGCCTCTCAGTCTTCTGTTCTTCAGGCTAAACATGCCCAGCTCTTTAAGCCACTCCTCATACTGCTTGTTCTCCAGACCCTTGATCATTTTGGTCACCTTCCTCTGGACACATTCCAGCTTGTCAATATATCTCTTCAATTGCAGTGCCCAGAATTGGACAAAGTATTCCAGGTGTAGTTTAACCAAGGCAGAATAGAGGGGTAGCATGACTTCTCTGGATGTAGACACTATACTCCTATTTATGCAGGTCAAAATCCCATTGGGTTTTTTTTTGCCACTGCATCACATTGTTGGCTCATGTTGAACTTGTTGTCTACGAGGACTCCAAGATCTTTTTCACACGTACTGCTCTCGAGCCAGGCGTCCCCCATTCTGTATCTTTACATTTTCTTTTTTCTGCCTAAGTGGAGTATCTTGCATTTGTCACTGTTGAACTTCATTTTGTTAGTTTTGGCCCATCTCTCTAATCTGTTCAGATCACTTTGAATTCTGCTCCTGTCTTCTGGAGTATTGGCTATCCCTCCCAATTTGGTGTCATCTGCAAACTTGATGATCATGCCTTCTAACCCTTCATATAAGTCATTAATAAAGACGTTGAACTGGCCCAGGCCCAGGACGGAACCCTGTGGCACTCCACTTGTCAGTTCTTTCCAGGATGAAGAGGAAGCATTAGTGAACACCCTCTGGGTTTGTCCACTTAACCAATTACAGATCCACCTAACTGTATTTTTGTATAGCCCACATTTGACTAGTTTGTTTGCGAGAAGGTCATGGGGTTTGTGGTTAAATCGTTATTCTTGCCAGTTCTGTTATTGAAAGATAGAGGACTACACAGGGTCAGGAAGATACTAAAACAGTGCTTTTCAACATGTGATCCCTAGATATTTTGGTCTTCAACTCCCAGAAATCCTAACAGCTGGTAAACTAGCTTGGCTTTCTGGAAGTTGCAAACCAAAACACCTGGGGACCCACAGGTTGAGAACTACAGTATTAAAACCAAATGACTGGCTACGTAGTTGGTGGAAATGGGAGTGGTTTGACTTCTGGGCCCATATTCATCACCTCTTAGGATTCATCTACACCAGTGTTTTTCAACCTTGTTTTTGAGCCGCGGCACATTTTTTACATTTACAAAATCCTGGGGCACACCACCAACCAAAATGACACAAAATGACACTCTAACACAGTAATACATATAGCTAATATGTTTTTAAATGTATTTATACACTCAGTGTGAAACCTGGGCCTGTTTCGATGAACACAACATAGATATCCTGGCAGGAATGGCAGAAAGACACACACAAAGGTCTTGCTCAACAGCTGTCAGTCATGGGGAAACTTCGGCCCTCTGGGTGCTTTGGACTTCAACTCCCACCATTCCTAACAGCCTGAGGCCCTTTCCTGCTTAAGTGGCTGAGGGGGGGGGGGAAAGGAAAAGGGCTCGAGGCTGCTCGGAATGGTGGGAGTTGGAGTCCAAAACACCTGAAAGGTCCAAGTTTGCCCATGCCAGATTTCGATTCTGTCGCCACATCTATCTTCAGCCTCTGGCGGTTTGAATATATGTGATTATCTACGTGATTTTCTACCTTGTCGCTATGATTATGGTGCTGCTTGTTCAAATTACCCGCAAACTGACTGTGTTATTGTGTGGATCCCGGAACTGACATTGGATAACATCATGAGGATACACTTTGTTTTTTGCACTCACTTCTGTGATTTCATCAAATATCACGAGTTTTCCATAGAGGAGCGCTCCGTGAACTTGCTACTTCCTGGTTCGCAACTCCTTCGCTTTCTGTGGTGACCACGCCAAACTACCTTATTTATTTATTGCAGGATTTTACCCCGCTCTTCTCAACCCCCGAGGGGGGACTCAGAGCGGCTTACAGTAAGGCACAATTCGATGCCCACACAGTAACAATATAAAATCCCAGAACCCTTCAACAATTAAAATACATTAAAATACATTAAAATAAATTACATTAGCATCATACGCATTCATTCCAGATTAAAACAATGTTCTGTCCATAAAAGCATTGGCCCTATTCATCCACTTTCCATTAAAATCCCATCTAAAATGCTGCCTTGTGCTGGTGTGCAAACGCCTGGTCCCACAGCCAGGATTTTACTTTTTCCTGAATGCCAGGAGGGATGAGGTGGATCGTACATCGATAGGGAGCACATTCCACAGGCGGGGAGCCACCACCGAGAAGGCCCTCTCCCTCGCCCCCACCAGCCGCATTTGAGAAGTAGGCGGGAGCGAGAGCAGGGCCTCCCCGGATGATCTTAGATTACAAGGTGTGACGTAGCAGCTGATGCGTTCGGACAAGTAAGCTGGGCCAGGACCGTATAGAGCCTTATGTAAGACTTTTGATTTTCTCCAGCAGGATTGGGTACTTTGAATGTGTTTTTTGTGTATGATTATGTATGATTAATTGTGCATTTTGTACTGTGATGTAGCGGCGGTCCTTTAATAAGTAAAGGTATTGGAGGTTCCAATTTCCCACGGCACACCTGATGATTGCTCACGGCACACTAGTGTGCCCCAGCACACCGGTTGGGAAACACTGATCTACACTACCATATAAAATCCGGATATCTGCCTTGAACTAGATTATGGACCCTTCCAGAAAGATACTTAATCCAAAATAAGAAAATGGGAATAAAAACTCCTGTACTTTAAAGGGAGTCCTCACGCAGAGCCATTAATTCTGGAAAATGGTCCCACAGTGTCAATAAAGGTTTGGATCATGCAGATTGAAGGAAACTCCAAAAGGTATGGAATGGGACATCCTGCAGAAGTTTTTTTTAAAATTGTTTTTCTTATTGACTCTCTGAGATGTTCTGCAACTTATAAGCGGTGATGTGGCTATAACAAAGGGCACGCAAGCAGATTTCCTGTCATCGTCTCTCCTTATCCTCTTGTTTCTTTCAAGTTTGCCCTCTTCAACCCTGTTTCCTTTTGGGGTCACTTGCCTGCCATGCTGGTGCCCACTGTGTAAATTCAAGCTCTGATTAATTTCAGAAATATGAGAACAAAGGAATGGTTAGAGAGAGTTCTCATGGGATTGGCCTTCCTCTCCTGCTTCCATTTGGCTCCATCTGTTTTCATCCCTTATCAGCTGTTTTGGGATTATAAAATGAGAATAAGTGCTGGAGCAGTCTATATCACACTATAGCAAGGAACTCTCGTTTGTGTGTGTGTGCAGGAATATACAGTGCTCCATAGCATCACATTTTTTACCCAGTTGTGGATTTTAAACTAACCTTTTTATCATGTGTTATTAGAAGACAGGAGCTCCACTGACTGCCAATTAGCTTCTGAGCACAATTCAAAGTGCTGGTGTTGACCTACAAAACCCTATACGGTACCGGCCCATTTTACTTGTCCGAACGTATTTTTCCCTATGAACCATCAAGAGTGTTAATATCGTCTGGAGAGACCCTGCTCTCTGTCCCACCACCTTCGCAGGCGCGTCTGATGGGGACGAGCGACAGGGCATTTTCTGTGGTGGACCCACGACTATGGAATTCCCTCCCAAATGAAATTAGATCTACCCCCTCCCTCCTGACTTTTAGGAAGCTGGTGCAAACCTGGCTGTGCAATGAGGCCTTTGCAGAATGGAGGAGATCGCAAATCAACAAAAGTCGCTAACCTCTAGATAAGGACCGAATACACGGATTGAGTTGGTTTCAATTTTACTTTGGCGAAAGGCTTTTTAAAATGTATTTATTGTATTTGTAATTGATAATTTTATTGTAAGTTTATAATGTCTTAGATTTTAAATGTTAGCATTGAATACTTGCTGTTTGCCAGTCTGAGTCCCTCTACGGAGGTGAGAAGTTCAGAGTACAAAAGTTTTAAATAAATAAATAAATAATTTTTTTCATCAGATCCCATAACCTCCGGTGGTGCAAAACCCTTGTGCTGGCAGGGCTGCTGACCAATAGGTCAGCGGTTTCAATTTGGGAGAGTGGGTTGAGCTCCCTCTGTCAGCTCCAGCTCCCCATGTGGGGACATGAGAGAAGCCTCCCACAAAGATGGTAAAACATCAAACATCCAGGCGTCCCCTAGGCCAGTGTTTTTCAACCTTTTTTGAGCCGCGGCACATTTTTTTACATGTACAAAATCCTGGGGCACACCACCAACCAAAATCACACAAAATGACACTCTAACTTACTACATTGTACTATACCATTATACTGTAATATTATTAGTAATATTACAAATAACATAAAATATATAATTTCAATATTGTATTATTTTTAAAGTGTTATCTTGTATTACATTATAATAATATAAATATTATAGGTACATACAATATATTATCAGTAAAGTACAGGAGTTAATCCTGACTGTTCTCATTACTCTCATAGTCAATAATGATATACACCATGACTATGACAAATACTAATAATATAACAATATAATAGCATATACTAAGGGAAAATAATATTATGTTAATACGTAGATAATAATAATAATATAACCCATGAGGCTCCTTCCACGTCACATCACAGTCTCTGAGGCCTGGTAGGCCGCTTGCGTACCTGCCCGGAGGCGGGCCCCATTGTTCCCTGCGTCGTGGCAGCAGTGGGCGAAGTGGCAGTAGAGCTGCGGGTAGGAGAGGAAGCACATGAAGGCAGAGGCGCCAGCTAGGGCCAGGGCCGCTGCCAAGCCCAGGACCGCCAGGCACACCCGCCACCGCATTGAGTCAGACGAGGCACTTCCGCTCCACTGGCATCCCCTCAGGGAAGGCGCCTCCGGTCCTGCCGCCTCCGCCTCCGCCATCTTGGTGCCGGGTGGGAGTTCAAGGCCACCGTGACGGGATTGGCCCATGGGGAATAAAGGGGCGTGGCTTATTCAAGACTCAAGAGGTTCCAATTTCCCACGGCATATCTGATGATTGCTCACGGCACACTAGTGTACCGCGGCACACTGGTTGAGAAACACTGCCCTAGGCAACATCCTTGCAGATGACCAATTCTCTCACACCAGAAGTGACTTGCAGTTTCTCAAATTGTTCCTGACACGCGCAAAAAATGTACTTCCTAATCTTGGTTTTCATTCTTATGGGAACAAGTGCTTCATATAATTCTTGAAACTACAGGGAACTAGAGGATACAAATCAATTTTCTTTGTGTTACTAATGTTGATGGCTTTCCCTATTTTAGTTCACTTGTAGGATTTTGTAGCTCAGTTTTTCAGGAGGAGGGAGAGATTAGTTATTATTTTCAGAATAAACTATGATTTTAATGTACCAAACATGATAGTTTCATATTTCATATTCTTAAAATAGGCAGCAAGAGTAGTTAATATTTATTGAACGTCTCATTTGTCATAGAATCCAAAAAGGTTTTAATCATTATGTCAAGATGCAATGGGTTTCGGTTTGGCAGTAGCATGGCTTTGAATTCTCAGTGGATCGTAATGAACGTTTGGAGACAGCAAAAATTAAATCAGTATAATTAAATGTGAATTCATTTTCAAACATCATGTTTACTGGAGTCCTACGTTGCTTGCAAATCTCTACCAGGCTCATATTATATGTTAAGCAAATCTGTGTTCCCATGAGAGACAAAAGAATTTATGGAGTGATTTTGAGTTCAAAACAGATTGGAGTGGAAGGGGTGGAACTGCCTCTCTTAAGACAGCCTTCTTTTACACCTGTACTTTGGAAGACCAGAACACTTGTTCAGCTAGAGAAAGTATAGGAAATGATAAAGAGGCAGGCAGTGCAATCCTAATTTAAAGATATTTTGGCATAGGATCATGCCCGGATTACCCATAAGACCAACGAGGCCATGGCCTAGGGGCGCAAGCCGAGGGAGGGCACAGATCACGGACCAAAAAAACCCCAACCTGGTTCGCACACCTCTTTCCCCCTTTCTCATGCCCCTTCTCACGCCTTCTCTTGGCAAAGTCTCTGCTCTGTCTTCTCTGGGAGCGCACGCCAAGCGGACATCTCTCTCTCGCACGCGCCCTATCTCTCTCTCACGTGCTCTCTCTCACGTGCTCTCTCTCTCGTCTCTCGCACTGTCTCTCATGCGCTCTTGCTCACGCACCCTACTTCTCTCTCACGCCCCCTCTCTCTCGCGCTCTCTCTCTCTTGCGTGCCCTCTCTCTCTCTTGCCCCCTCTCTCTTGCGCCCCTTATATCTCGCACGCTCTCTCTCTCATGCGCACACCCTCTCTCTCTCTCGCGCCCCCCCCTCTCGTGCGCACCTTTGGAACGAGTTTGCACCCGCTGCGCTCTCCCCAAGCGTCCCGACTCCCGAGGAGACCTTCAGAGCACAGCGGAGCTTTCCAGCCGGTGGGAATGGGGACCTTGGAGGTGGTGGGATGGTGCCTACTTGCCTTTCTCTTCTGCTCCGGAGGCACCATGGCGAAAGCCAGCCAAGTGTGGGTCTGAGTGGGGTGTGTGTGTGTGTGTGGGGGGTAGAGGTTGGCTGGGGGCATAATTCCAAAGTGTGGCCTAGGGCACAAAAATGGGTTAATCCGGGCCTGCATAGGATTTGAATGAGGCACAGATTTGCCAACAGCAGAAATAGTATTCTGCCAGATGAGCAAAAGGATCTGTCATCACCAATCTGCTGACTCAGCTGCTCCATTGACTAAGACTGGATCTACACTGCCCTATATCCCAGGAGGCCGCACGTGCCATAAACGGTGATCGGATGACCATCCCTGGGGTGCGAGAGGCTCGGCTGGTAGAGACCAGGCGGACATGATCTGGAACTCACTGCCACCCGCCCTCAGAGCCACTTCGACCCGGACTAGGTTCCTGTCAGACCTGAAAACCTGGCTCTTCCGCCTAGCGTTTGGGGCCTGATCGGTACCTTGAATGACTGAGCCTCTCCTTGCCGTCTGTATCTATGTTTTTAAAATTGATGTACATTGATGTATTTTGGGGTTTTTTAAATGATGTAAGTCGCCCGGAGCACCGGTGGTGGAGGGCGACTCACAAATATTAAAGTATTATTATTATTATTATTATTAAGACTGGATCTACACTGCCCTATATCCCAGGATCCGATCCCAGATTATCTGCTTTGAAGTGGATTATATGAGTCTTCACTGCCATATAATCTGGGATAAGAAGATATTCTGGGATCAGATCCTGGGCTATATGACAGTGTATATCCAGTCTATGGCTCCTAGTATGATGCCAGATAAATTCCAGATTATTTGCTTTGAACTGGATTATATGGCAGTGTAGACTCATGTAATGTGGATTATCTACTTTGATAATCTGGATTATATGTTAGTGCAGAAGGGGGTATTGGGTCTACTGGCAGAAGACAAATAGCAGGTAAAGAAGTTGTGTGACAATTTAGCTAAAGTAACACTAGATCCATCACTCTTCCATCTCAGAACACAACCACAAAATGAAGATATTCCTAAATCATTCCCAACCTGCACAGTTTGAGAGAGAATTGGATTCGGTTGATCTAATGTTGGCAAAGGTGGTCACTGAACATCTTCAGCAGTTAGATTTGTAGTCTTAGGCCCCAGTTTTATACATGCTTATCTTATAGAAAGTCTCATTGGATTAAATGACACTTACATCTAAGTAGACACCAAAGGCTGCAGCCATACTCCATATCTCAGATTGGCCTTTTTGATGGCAAATCCTATGGCTCTATTCGGTTAATTTTGTTTTCCAGTTGGGCTACCTCATCTAGAAGTCAGTCTCTAATAGTTTTAGGAATGGAAGAAATGAACATGTGCAAATAACCCATACAATGCACAAGACATGCAGCGTACAGTGGATGCTACTAAACAATATTTCTGAGCATATTTAGAAAAGTGTAGCTCTGTTGCTGCAATTCAGGTATAAACTCAAATTAAAATTAGCATGGATTGCCAATATTTTCTTCATTTATTGGCATTGCTTTGTAACATGTACTACATCTTATTCCTGAATAACCATCCCATACTATTATCTCTGTACATACTTTTTAACCGTGCTCTTGTTCTCTTAACTGTTGCCTACTTGTGTAGCCAACTGACAATACAGGCCAAATTGGTTCTATCACGTAATAGATTATTTAATGAAAAGATATTCTGGCACCATTTAACTCTATGGACAAATCCTATCCGTAATATGATGTTTTATAAAGGACATTTGGACTGTGTTTTTCAGCAGCAGATCATGTAGAAACTACTACTATAAATGATCACTTGTGACTGAATATGATTGTCTTCCAAGGGTAGAATCTTGGCAGTTGATCCATGAGTGGATGTGGAGACCTATTCTGGATCCGTGTGGACATAATGAGGACTGGATTTTCAGACTGAAGGTGGTCACAAGGGTTTGCTTGATGCACCTTCCTCTTGGCATGTTGCCCTGTATTCATCCCTTTTGCCCTGTATTCATGCCTCTTCAAAATCTATAGCATTCTTGGTAACAGCTGACCTCCAGTTACAACACTTGAGCTCCAGGGCTTCCCAGTTTTCGGTGTCTATGTCACATATTTTTAGGTAACTTTTAAGCCTGTCTTTAAACCTCTCTTGCTGTCCTCCATTCTTGAGTTGAGAATTATGTAACCGCTTTGAGAGACAGCGACTGAGCATTCAGACAACATGACCACTTCAGCAAAGTTGATGTCGATGAATCATCATTTCAATGCTGGTGGTCTTTGCTTCTTTGAGAATGCCGACCTTTGTCCGCCTCTCATCTCAAGAGATTTTCAGAATTTTTTGAAGGCAATGATAGCGGAATCTTTTCAGAAGTTGAGAGTGACATTTGCAGATGGTCTATGTTTCGCAGGTGTACAATAGAGATGGAATACCTTTATAAACAAGCATCTTAGACCCCATCTACACTGCTGTATAATGCAATTTGAATTGCATTATATGGCCAATGTATGCTCATATAATGCAGATAGAACTGCATTGAACTGGATTATATGAGTCTACACTGCCATATAATCCAATTCCATCAGCATCCCTATGAATGTCCTGATCATTGTTGCTTCAAACTATTTGTACTCCCTGTTCCATCACCAGACAGGTTTTTCTTGCATTTTCCTTAGTTACAGGAGAACGCATCCTTTGCTAACTTTCCAGGGCCAATGCAAACTCAGTAGCACCCTGGTGGCTGGTGTTTGCAAGGCTTTTCAGCCAGTTTGGTGGGACATTGCAGCCATTGGCTACAAAGGTATCCCTTTGAGTTGGAAACCCCGCCTTTTTTCCTAGACACCAGTCCTCCATCTGGGTTTTTTAGCCCAGCCCTTCTTAAGCAAGAGAAGGGCTCAGATGTGCTTGGCCAGCCAGGCTAGCTGTGAATAGGCCATCGTGAGTACTGACTGACTGACTGATTGCTTGATCGCTTGTTTTCAACCTGCTGTGCTGGAGTTAGATAAGCTAGTGATACCCTGCTGCAGTTTGAACTGCCTTGTTGTATATTTTTAGTTATCTGACTGCCATTTCAGCATCGGTTCGCCTTCGAACTGACTCTAAGCATAGATAGGGAAGGCGTAGTTCCTTCTATTTAGCAACCTAGGGTCAAGGTAAGGAATATCTTCGGATTTCCTTGCCATTTGGAGGGAGCAAGGGGAGACTTCACAGTTTCAGCAACCCAAGATAGAAGCAAGATTGCCAGGGAATTTTCATTTCACCCTTGTTCTGTATTTTTGCAACCGTTAAGCTTTGTGCCAAGTCCTTTAAAGACTTTGTTGTTGAATAAACCTATTTTGTTGTTTATCTTTAACTTGGAGTGGTTTTTGGTTGCTGGACCCCTGAGCTCCTCAAGTAGGCACCCTGCAGCCCACCAGGCATGAAGGAAGCACATCGCAGTTTATTCTCAAAGGCGCCTGGTGTGACAGCATATTCCCGCATCCTCTTCTTCTTTCTCTGCCTGGAGAAAGTTTTTAAAATACTCTGCAGGTATGGGATTGATATGTGTATGGTCTCCAGAATGAGACTAATTACAGGTGCAATTTATTAACTGTTTCCAGCTGGAGGACAATCCATTAGCATGGTTGAAACTGAGAATGTGCTCCAGTCCTATTACAACATAGATCTGATCATTTTCAAAAGTATATTGTGCAGATACCTGGTTTTGAATATTTCTTGCTACCTTTAAACATTAAAAAATATTTTAATATATGTGATGCATTCTATTTTGGGTCCATTTTAGCTTAAACTTTTCAAAATTACAGTAAACTGCCTTGAATCCCTTCTTGGGAGAAAGCTGGGATAGAAATGCAATACATAAAGAAAAAGAAAGAAAACTTGACCTCATAGGTTTATTTATTTATTTATTTATTATTTATTATTATTATTATTTATTTATTTATTTATTAATCGGTTTTATATTCCGCTCCTCCCAGCAGGCTCGGGGCGGATTACAAGCAGTAAAAAAGTACAATAAAACATACCATAAAAACAATAAAACACAATACATAGCCCAGATGTTACAAGGCTACGATGCCTTAATTCAGACGAGACGAGCCAGTTGAGTTTGAGTTGAGTTTACCCAAATGCAAGCTTGAAGAGGGCCGTCTTACATTCTCTTCGGAAAGGGAGGAGTTCCGAGACCATTCGGACATGGTCAGGGAGCGAATTCCAGAGTACTGGAGCCGCCGCAGAGAAAGCTCTCTGTCTTGTACTGGACAAGTGACAGGCGCGGGACGATGGTACCACCAATAAATTCTGCTTTTCCGAGCGCAGCGATCTCGGGGAACATACGGGTAAGGCGGTCCCTCAGGTACACAGGCCCTAGACCGTGCAAGGCCTTAAAAGGTTAAAACCAATACCTTGAAGACGATCCGGTACTCGATGGGAAGCCAGTGCAGTTGCCGGAGGATGGGAGTGATGTGCTCCCTCACTGGTGCTCCCACCAGCAAGCGAGCCGCGGCATTCTGCACCAGCTTGAGTTTCCGGACTGTCACCAAGGGGAGGCCAACGTAGAGGGCGTTACAGTAGTCTAGCCTCGAGATGACCGTCGCTTGGATCACCGTGGCCAGATCGTCCCTGGACAGGTAGGGGGCCAGTCGCCTGGCCTGACGTAGGTGGAAGAGCGACGTCCTGCTGACCGCGGAGACCTGGGCCTCCATGGTCAGCAGGGAGTCCAACTTGACACCCAAGCTCTTAACCAAGGGTGACGGGCTAAGTGGCTCGCCATCCACGGCAGGCAACCGGCACTCATCCAGCCCAGGTCGACTGGGCCACAAGATCTCCGTCTTCGACGGGTTCACCTTCAGCCGGCTGGCCCGCAGCCATCCAGTCACGGCTTCCAGGCATAGATGGAAACAATCGGGTACGGTATCCGGCCTGCCGTCCATTCTCAGCAGAAGCTGGGTGTCATCCGCGTACTGATAACACTCCAGACCAAAGTCGCGAGCCAGCTGGGCCAGGGGGCGCATGTAGATGTTGAATAATAAGGGTGAGAGGATGGCCCCTGGGGGACCCCACACAATGGGAGCCTCCCAGAGACCTCCTCCCCTCTCCACCCGCTGTCCCGGTCCTGGAGGAAGGAGGCCACCCACTTAAGGGCAGTCCCCCTGACTCCAGTCACGGCTAGGCGGTGGGCTAACAGCTCATGGTCTACGGTATCAAACGCTGCTGTCAGATCTAACAAGACAAGCAGGGCTGACCCACCCTGGTCCAGCTGGCGGTGAAGTTGGTCTGTAATGGCGACAAGCACGGTCTCCGTCCCATAGGTTGTGCTGCCTGCTTTTCATCTTTCCAGATATTCCTTTATAGATTGCCCATGACCCATATCATTCTCTCCAACATTTCATAGATAACAATAGGGCCAATCTTGTTTGCATGTGACAGAGAGCTTTCCTCTTTAAGCACCCTATACAGTAGTATTCTCTGTCAACATTGTGCCCAAAGCTCCTGATGGTTGTATTTGTTTACATTGCAGTATCTTGTTCTGACTCAACTTTCTGAAATAGATAAACTGGCCACTAACAACTTATTTTTCCTTCCAGTCTTACCACACAATCATTTTGATAGTGTGTCCCATAAAAACCTGTAACTCAAGTTGTGTTTCTCATCTGTACTGATAGCTATGGTGGGAAGAAAGCAGTTCATTGGTAAATACCTATGTCCACATCCAGGGATGTTCATATACTTGAATATTATTGTCAAGTGCTTTGCACTTGCACTCAGAAGCCTCAACCTAAGTGCCAATCCCAACTAGGAGGCCCACTGAAGCATTAACAGGACCCTTGCCTATCGAGCAATTGTAAGGTTTTGTTATTATGTGTCTTTAAGTGAGCTCTAACCTACGTCCACCATATCTTAAGGTTTTCTTGGAAGTATCTAGATGAGATTTGCTACAGCCTTCTAAGGCCGAGATAGTGTGACATGCCAAAGGTCATCTGGGTTTTTTAAAAATTAATTAGGGATGTAAACTCGGGTCTACTGGAGTTTAGTCCAGCACTGAAATCACTGACCTCAATGGGTTTCTGAGTCTACACTGCCATATAACCTGATTGAAAGCAGATAACATGGGATTTTATTCAACTGTGTGGACAGGACCTCAGATAACCCAGGGCCCTTCCACACATCCGATTTTACAGTTGACGCACACAAACTGATTTCTTACTACTGGACGAATTACTTCCAAATTTGGCCACAAGACACCAACAAGGAGTGACCATCACTAAAAAAAATGATTTTGTCATTTGGGAGTTGTAGTTGCTGGGATTTATAGTTCACCTACAATCAAAGAGCATTCTGAACCTCAACAACAACAGACTTGGGGCAAACTTCCCACACAGAACCCCCACGACCAACAGCAAATGTTCAAGGCAGAGAGGAAGGAAAGGAAGGAAGGAATGAGGGAGGGAAGAAACAGGAAGGAAAGGAAGGAAAGGAAGAAAGGAGATAAGGAAGGAAGAGAAAGGAGGGAGAGAGAGAGGAAGGAAGGAAGAACAGAAGGGAGGGAAAGAAGGGAAGGAAGAATGGGAAGTAGGGAAGGAAGGAAAGAGGGAAGAAAGAAAGGGAAGAAGGAAGAAAGGAAGGGAAAGGAGGGAGAGAGGGAGGAAGGAAGAACAGAAGGGAGGGAGGGAGGAAAAGAAGGGAAGGAAGGATGGGAAGTAGGGAAGGAAAGAGAGCGAGGGGGAGGGACAGGGAGGGAGAAAACCGTACATGTGATGTCATGGCGGTGGTGGAAATGGCATGGGAGCCATACACACCATGTATGGCTCCCATATGGGCCATAGCGATGCCGGTCACGCCACCGCCACGCTGACTGGCCGGCGTCAGGAGCCTGCGGGGCGGGACTGAGCCTTCCTCCCGCTCTGCCTGCGATCTACCAGTATGCCCTACACGATCGACCAGTAGATCGTGATCTACCTAATTAGCACCCCTGGTCTAATCTATTCTGAATTTCGTTGTGAGAATATGGTGAGGAAGGAATCAACATTTTGGATCTCTCATTGAGAATGGCAGTTTTGACATCTCCTCAAGGGCAATATTGGGAGAATATTGTCACCAGGGGAAAATGTCTGAGAGTCTATTTGACCCTTGTAAATAAAATCAGTTGGATAGGACTCTAATAGTCTGCTTTTTTAATGTATTCTGCTTATGTCTATAAGCTGAATCATGTGCAGTTTCAGAGTCTAAGATCTATATCTCAAAATTTTCCAAGGAAGGCAAAAACATTGCCCACATCAACATTTTCAACATTACCAATATGGTCCTTTTCAACATTAAAATAATTTTAAATGAATGGCTGTAAATGGTAGCTGTCACAGAGAGTGCAAGCAGAGTAGATATTTAAAATGTGTTCAACTTTATATTTTAAATTTTTTTTGCAAATTCTTCAAGTATCAACATTTGGCATAACTGATTAAAATACAATGCTGCAAAACAATTACGTCGCATCTCTTGATAAAGTAAGCAAATGAGACTTTTCTTTTTTAGCATCTCTTATGCTTTTTGCAGTAAAGTAAAATAATTATTGCAGATATCTCATTTATTAATCAGATGTTCCGCTAAGGGAATATAAGGTTAATGATGTCGCTGTTCTACACATCTTAATGAATAGTATTTTAAAATGAGCACATTTCCATAGATTCCATTAATGAGTCTACTTCCCTTATTTATAATTCAAGCAAGATCTCAATATTTTAAATAACTTTTAAAATTTGAGTTACTGCCTTCAATTTTATTCCAAAAAGAGTAGAAGGGAAGCTATGTGAACAGAATTTTATTTATGAAGCCTGGCCTCATCAGAATCTTGCAATATTTACTAATGTTCACATCTGGAATGCTCCCCATGATGTTTGCTATTTTTGGTTCCTTGGATTCAAGAGGAAGTGATCAGTAAAGACTTTGATGAGATGGCTCTCCTTGGTTTTGCTTGCCAGCTTCAAGCATGATCACTTCAGCCTCCGTATCAGAAGTTTAGTCCCAAACATTAGTAGTCTTCCATTTGGCCTGCTACTTCTCTGAATTCAAGCCTGAGTCCAGGATGCTAACATAAGCATCCTATCCACAGCCTTCTCTTTTTGAAAGCAGCATTGGGAATCCCCCATTCTGCTTCCAACATGACACATCGATGTAATATTATGCTGATGTCACCATAATGATGTACATAGCTGATGAGTCTTCTGGTATCTTACCTAACTCTAGCTGTCAGAACTTGAAGATAAAGCGTGTCTCCTTTAGGAAAGGAAAGTGGGACATATATAGTAATCAGGCATGTAGCCGGGGGGGGGCTAAGGGGGCTTCAGCCCCCCCCCCCAAATTCTCAGGGTGGTCCGCGAAAAGGCCTTACTGGTACATTATTTAAATTGTTATGCTTATTCATATCATGATCTGATCACCATGTTCATTATATCCCACATTAATGGGGTTATTGGGATAACAATACAAAAGGTTTGCTAGGGTAGACCCTCTTCCACCCAGTCTCAGCCCCCCCCCCCCGAACCAAACTCAGCCCCGAATCAAAATCCTGGCTACATCCCTGATATTAATAATAGTAATATTAGTGTTATAGGTAAAGGTTTTCCCCTGACAGTTAAGTCCAGCCATGTCCAACTCTGGGGACTGGTGCTTATCTCCATTTCCAATCCAAAGAGCCAGTGTTGTCCATAGATGCCTCCAAGGTCATCTGGCCGGCATGACTTCAACCCGAAAGACAGTTGCATCTGTCAAGTAGGAAATTTAGGTACCACTTTGTGGGGAGGCTAAATTTAACTGATTTCTGGAATGTTAAATTGCATATATGTCTGTCTATATATGTTGTATGTCAATGGCATTGAATGTTTGACTGTATATGTACATTGTGATCTGCCCTGAGTCCCCTGCGGGGTGAGAAGGGCGGAATAAATGACGTAAATAAATAAATAAATAAATAAATAAATAAATTATCATTGATGTAACAGTAAATCAGTGTTTCAACCTGGTGACCTTTAGAAGTGTTGGGCTGCAAATCTCAGAATCTTCTAGCTTTGGTGGAGTTGTCCAGCCCATCAAGAGGGTACAAGATTGGTGGAGGTTATATTAAATAATGCATATATCTATTCAAATCTAGTAACAGAGATGATTTCATAATCTTATTCTTGAATACACACATGACAATCTGCAGTCAATAGGCTGCAAGTTCTTAACAACAAGCACCTGTTCTTCAAAATTCCTTCAGATCAAGAGGGAGTAGATGTGGCTCTCAAGGTTTTTATTTAATTTATCGCCTCAATAATTTCCACAGCAGTGGTGACAGAAGTTATATTTCAGAAACATCTAGAAGACCCCAGTTGCATGCCTCTTGTCCAGACCTTCAAGCATCTTCCATATTTTGAGCACAAGTATAGCATGTTGTCTACTACCAATCTATGCAAAGGAAAGCCATGCAAATCAAGGCTTCATTACATGTGCCAGTCTTAGAATATGGTGAATTTCTTCCAGTTAACTAACCTGAATATTAATATTTCAAATTCTCATTAAACTTACAATGTCTTGGCTTTTCTTCACGAACGAAGATTCAGGAAGGACTCATCCTACGCTTTCTACAAGCGCGTTGATGATTCGGAGGTTGGATGTGTCCTTCGAGCCTGTGCAATGGATTTTTCTGGTGGAGCACAGCGTGCACAGAACTGGCCTCAACCTTTAAACCAAAGGTTCGTCTGCTGGGGCCTAGAAAGCTTGGAGGGTGGCAGCGAGATCCTCAGGTCGTAGGTTTGGTTCGAGTTTCCTTATAACTCTTCCCACATTAAAAGAAGACATTTAGGACAATTCTAGATATATAATCCTCCCAGAAAATACAAACATTTTAAAGAATGCACCAAGGTTTTTGAACAGCAATGTGGCTATTGAGAGTCCAGAAGTGCTGCAATAAGAAAATAATGAAATTAGGATATTGCTGTTAGCCTATAAACCTACCACAATAATAAATGTCATAAATCCACCAGTTTTTTGTTTCAAACACTTGCCTTGGGAGGTAACTCTGAAGTGCTTTCCTGTTCTGTTTCCTAGGGCAGTGTTTTTCAACCTTTTTTGAGCCGCGGCACATTTTTTACATTTACAAAATCCTGGGGCACACCAACAACCAAAATGACACAAAATGACACTCTTAACACAGTAATACATATAGTTTATATGTTTTTAAATGTATTTATACACTCAGTGTGAAACCTGGGCCTGTTTCGATGAACACAACATAGATATCCTGGCAGGAATGGCAGAAAGGGACACACGAAAGGTCTTGCTCAACAGCTGGGAGTTATAGTTCACCCGCAATCAAAGAGCATTCTGAACTCCACCAATGATGGAATGGAATCAAACTTCCCACACAGAACTACCATAACCAAGAGAAAATACTATAAGAGTTTGGTGGGCATTAACCTTGAGTTTTGGAGTTGTAGTTCACCTATATCCAGAGAGCACTGTGGAGGGGAGGGAGGAAGACGTGGGGCGAGTCTGCACAATAGCGCCCGTACGGGTCACGTCTTCCTCCCTCCTCCCTCCCGCAGAAGTGGCAGCGTGAGCAAAGCGAGGCAAAGCAAGCAGAGCAAGGCTGGGAAGAAGGGAGCCTGAGTGAAGAAGAAAAAGTTTTCAGCAGGAGGGGGAAGAAAGGGTATTGGAGGTTCCTATTTCCCACGGCACACCTGATGATCGCTCACGGCACACTAGTGTGCCACGGCACACTGGTTGGGAAACACTGTCCTAGGGCACATCTACACTGACCATTTAGATCAGTATGAATCTGTCAGAGGAGGAAGCAGTTGATTACATGTGAACTCCTCTGTAACCATTTGAAGGCCTAGAGCCCTGGATGCTTCCAGTATCTGCAGTATCCGCAGCTTGGTACCCATAGAGAGTGCATTTTGTTTCAACTCCCCCAGTGACAATGCACATGTGTAGATTGTTGGAGCACCCCATTCATAAATCACTTTTCTTGTGGGATGTCATTTACACTAAAGCACGCTGATGCCCATTAAGGTCTCTGTTTCGGAGGATTCCCTGACTTAAAGCTATTAAAGCGTACTGCAGCGTGCATTCACAGCACACATCATATAACACTGCACAAGATGCATTCAAACTGCCCCCAGTTTGAACCTATTGTTGGACAAACCACAATTTTGAAACAGCTTTATAGTAATCAAGTACTGTTACAATAACAAGATAGAAATACCTACCTCTCAATAGTGAATCCACCCTATGCTGCTGTTATATTAAAAGAGTCCTGCATGGTGTTTCATTATTGCAAAAAACTGGCAATACAGTATTAACAAAGACACTTGCTGTGTCTACATGGGTCAAATAAAGTACACTTATCTTGCAACTGCTGTGAGGGGTCCATATGAGTGATTTTACATCAGAAGCACTACTTTCAGTCAGTAATTCAACACAAAAGTAAACGGAATCTGGCCCAAGAGGAACCAGGATCACTCCAAGACGTTCTGGAGTATCTATTTATCATATCTGGCAAACCGAGTATACAGTAGTAATGTATTTTTAAAAAACATAGAGTTTAAAAACTTGGCATTGTACTAAATGTTCATTGACCAGTAGCCGGTCACTTGGAGTGCCTCTGATGTTGTTACAAGAAGGTCCTCCATTGTGCATGTGGCAGGACTCAGACTGCATTGTAATAGGTGATCTATGGTTTGCCCATCTCCACACTCACATGTCGTGGGTTCCACTTTGTGGCCCAATTTCTTAAGGTTGGCTCTGTATCTTGTGCAGGAGTGGTCTAAGGTAATTTTAAATGGTAAGCAAACATTATTTTGGCGCCCCCCCAACATTATTTTGACGCCCCCCTCTGCGCATGCCCAGAAGCTCCTGTGCGCAGGCGCAGAAGCCTGTAAACACAGCACTCCCTATTCGGCACCTGTCTCCCCTCCGCGCATGCCCAGAAGCTCCTGTGCGCAGGCGCAGAAGCCTGTAAACACAGCACTCCCTATTCGGCACCTGTCCCCCCTCCACGCATGCCCAGAAGCTCCTGTGCGCAGGCGCAGAAGCCTGTAAACACAGCACTCCCTATTCGGCACGCAGGGAGGTTTGCTACGGCGTGGCGTTGGAGCGCACAAGGCCCAAAAGCAGAACATCGGCCGGACGCTGTCTGGCGGGCGGGGGAATGCGCCCTTTGCCCAGATGGCGCCCCACACAGCGGCGTCCTTTGCCTACCGGTAGGACCGCCTCTGATCTTGTGGCCAGAGCGCAGTCTGTTCAGCGCCTTCCTAGTCGTCCAGTTTTCTGGAGTGATCCTAGTGTTCTGGAGTGATCCGTGAGGTGTGAAATGCTGAATTGGGCTGGAGCTGGTGCAATCCAGAGTCTGAACATAAAACAGACCCACTGCTGAGGACATTACTTCTGCTGATTAAATGGCCCTGTTGTGCTCTCATCAGAAGTGACATTGCTAGTAAGGTTCTACAAGGGAATCTCTTTTGGCCAAGGAAACAGCATTTGCAGCTTTAGTGGACTCTCAGCCAAGCTGGTGATCCGGACAGCAAAGGGTCCCGGGGATCACTCCTGTATTACATCGAGGCAGCCCCAGAGCAGAGTAATCTAGATTATTTTGGTAAGTGTAGATGGAGCCACTGTGAGGCAACGATTTCTGTTACATTGACACTGTTCCCTTATGGATGCTGACTAGCCCTTCGAACACTGGACCAAAAGATCCACTGGACTAGCTAAGAACATAAAGTTAATTAACTGCTTCACCCTCAAATATGGCTTCTCAAAAGTAAATATATTGCATTACACATTTTAAACACCAGGACATCTCCCAGACTAATTTTATTTTCATTAAACTTTATAGATTAAATGGGAAGTGCTTATACATTACTTCAGGATCCATGGTAATAAAATGCCAAAGAACAAGCGACAAGCTGTTTGTGACTTAAGATACTCAAGGAATTAATTTTATACTAGCATATAGTGTACTGTAATTAGAAATGGCTTTCCGCATTGTGATTAAGCTAGTAACTATAGTAACCAAAGCCGAAGAGAACAAGTAAAGGAAGACTAGTTGAATAAGCTAATGAAAATCCTGTATGAATGTTTTTATTTAAATATATGCAAATATATATATTTGGAACTTAATAAAATTGTGGTCAATACATTATATTCCAAGAAGGCTATTTGATAGCATGAAGTCAAAAAAAATGACTGTTCCTTTAAGGTGCACTTTAATGTTAACTGTTTCCATTTTTTACATCAGAAGATATCAACCCACACCGTTTTAACTCTTCAAATTATACAGTACTTCATTTGTAATTAAATATTGTTGTCTTCCATGTCTCATTTTTTGTAGGCTAAATGGGTAGAATAGACATTATGCCAAAGTACCCTTTGCACTTTGCCACATAAACATATTTGTTGTTTGTCTATAAAAATGTCAACATAAGTTTTAAATATATATATATTTATGAAACAAACGGGGGTATTTTAGAACTAAATGCTTTAGAATTTGGAATCTGAACATATGTTTGATTTGGGGAATGCTTTTTTTAGAAGAAGGGTTTAAATAAAGATTTGTTGCTATGTACGACTCTGTACTGAGACACGCTTTGCACATCTGAATTGTAAACCTCTGTTTTATCATTTCTTAAATTTTCAAATATAGTAAACCTCAGTTGAAATATGAACATTTTCTGATAAGGGGCAAAAACTAAATAGTATCTCAAAATTACTTATTGAGGGGGAGGGGAGAGAGTTAAGGATATAGATTTGGTTAGTTTTAGACCATCAGGACTGGGATATTTATAATAAGAGTACGAAGAATGAAATGTTGTGGACTATTTCTCACTCACAAAGTTGAAAGTAACAGTCAGTTCAGTCAGGGAAAAAATCATTTTAGGTCAGTGGTTCCCAGCCTGTGGTCTGTGAAACACCAGTGGTCTTCAAGAACTAAAATATAGTCCGTGGCCTCACCGATACTACACCATTGCAACAAGAGCAACAGGTCGGCCTTTTGCGCATGCTCGAAGAGTAGCTGGACGCACCGAAAACTCCTCTCCCCGAAGAAGAGATTTATAGCTCACCCAAAGGGTAAGAAAACAAAACAACAAAGCCATTTTGCTATTCTCAAGTGTAGAGCACTAAAAATTCCTGGGTGAGAGACTGTGAGTAACTGTCTCTGAACCTGTAAAAGGAGTATTGTTTGTTTGACCGGGTGCCTTGAGAAGTCAGATAAGATGGCGCGCAACCTCCGCGAACTAAGTCAGCAGATTAATGACTCTCTGGCTTCTGTGGAGAGAAATATTAGGGGTGATATACGTTCACTTCAGAAAGAAATGAAAGAGATAAAAGAAGAAGTTAAAATAGTAAAAACTGCTTTGGAAGCTCAAAAGAAAGCAGAGGAAAACGAAAGCAGAGTCAGTCAGCTGATTCACCGTGTGAGCAGACAGGAAGACCGGCTGAGAAGGCGTAATTTGAGACTAATGGGGCTTCCTGAGAGTGAGTCGGTGAGCCCAAAAGACTTGGTAATAAAGCTGGTGAGCTGGCTCACAAACCTCAATATTTCAATTAAAGAGTCAGACATTGAGCGAGCCCACAGAATTTACAGACCGGGGGCGAGCTCTGGATTCCCAAAAGAGATAGTGGTCGCCTTTTCTACAGAAAAGATGAAGGAACAAGTCTATAAGGAGCTTAAAAAGATAAAGGACTTGAAATACAAGGACAATGTGGTCAGGGTGAAACAAGACTTTTCTACAGAGACTGTCCAAGAGAGAGAAAAAATGGTTCCTTTTACTAACAAACTATTTGAAAAAGGGATCAGATTCTCCTGGGGATACCCTGCAACAATTATAATCTTCAAGGACGGGAGGAGATATAGGGCGAGGACTCCTGAGGAAGCTATGAAGTTAATGGAGCAGCTGGGAATTGAAAGCTCCGCCCACGAAGAACTAAGCAGTATGGAGGAGGACCGAGAAGATCTCGAAGAAGGCTCATCGCAGAGTCTTGAAGGACTAGCTCTGCAGAAGAAAGGAAAAAGAAGCCGGAGAAATGAATCACAAGAGTTACTTGAGTTAAAAAAATGTCTGAATGTGACAGTAAGACTGTAATCTGTGCTAACCACTATAGCTGTAAAGTAAGGATATGTTTTGTTGGTTGAGCTAAAAAAAAGATGTATAGAATGTTAAATATGGAGGGGAGGGGAATGGTGGTAATGCAATGAGCCAAATGTACAAGGAGAGACAGGGAGGATTTCTCCCATACATTACGTCTCTACCTGATGGGGAAAGGGGAATCCACAAAAGCATAAGTAAAATTAATTTCCACGCACACAAAATGAAACTTGTTTTGAATGTCTTGAATGACTATGGGATCTCTTAAGATTATTTGTATAAGTGTAAATGTAAATGGACTGTCGGGAAAAAACTGGGAAGGTTAAAAAATTTAGACTACAAAATCTGGCCAGATCAGAAGGAGCCCACTTTCTCTGTTTACAAGAAGTCCACTGGGAAAATGATAAGCAACCCATTCTGAGCTCCGGTCTGTGGGAAACAGTTGCCTTGGCTAAAGGGACTAATAGATCAAGGGGAACAGCGATCTTAATGAGGAAAAATACAGATATTCAGGTTCTAGATCAATTAGAGATAGACAAGAGAGATACATATTCCTAAAAGTAAAAATAAAGGACAAAAAAATTACAATAGCAAATATTTACTGCCCAAATCAGGGTCAAAGACAATTCCTGGAAAAAGCTATGAAGAAACTGCAAAACTTCTATGAAGGAGAAACTATTTTAATGGGAGATTTCAACCTAGATATAACTCAACACAACTCAATCAAATTAAGTAAATGGGGATTAAGAGATGCTTTTGAGATAGCTAACAAAAAGGCCCAACCCACATATTATTCTCACAGACATAAAAAATACACACGTATAGATTTTATTATGTTGAGGGAATCCAATGAATTAAAGATAAAAAACATACAAACACATGGGATTTGGATTTCAGACCACGCCCCAATACAAATTGAGATAGAAATTAACTCAGAACCAAGGAATAAAACATGTAAATATAACAGTTCAATTCTATGGAGGAAAGAAGATAAAGAATACATAACTAAACAAATTCAAAACTATTTTAAAGAAAATAGTGGTTCAGCCCCAGGAAGTATAATATGGGATGCAGGTAAAGCTGTAATAAGAGGCCACCTTATCATGCTAGAAAAACTAAGAAAAGGGGAATATTGTAGGAAGAGAAGGGAAAAGATTGAAGAATTGGAAGCTCTCCAAAGACAACAACAGACCCAATATAAGGTGCAGACCCAAGACCAAATAAGGAAGTTGAAAGAAGACCTAGATGAGCTAGACCTCTTTACAATGTGGAAAAGAGAGAAATTAGTTAAAAATGAATTCCAAAGACCTAATATAAAGTCACTGAAAAGGTTAGCAAAATATTTGAGGGACAAAAAAAGAAAAACAGAGGATTAAGGCCATAAGGATGCAAAATAATAAATTAACACATAACTCAACACGAATAAGAGAAGCTTTTGCCACATTTTACCAGGGGCTGTATAGTGAAGGTAATAAGGGTCAATTAGAAGAAGTAATAGATATAAAATTAGATGAAGAAGAGAAACAATTATTAAATTCAGAGATCTCAATAGAAGAAATAAAAGGAGTAATAAAAAAAATTAAAGAAAGCAAAATCCCTAGGAATGGATGGATATACAGCTGAATATTACAAGAAATTCATAGAAATCCTGAGTCCTGAGTTACATACATTATTTAATAATATTCTGAAAGGAGGAAAAGCACCTGACACCTGGAGGAAAGCTGAAATTATAGTTATATTGAAACCACAGAAAGACCCAAAAGAGACAGGTTCTTACAGACCAATTAGTTTATTAAACCAGGACTATAAAATATTTGCAAAAATTTTATCTAACAGACTAGAAAAAGTATTACCAAAATTAATAAAAACAGACCAATATGGATTCATTAAAAACATTAAAAAAATATTGGACATCCAATCAGAAATATTTTGAATATAATGGAACACAAGAAAAAGAACAAACTAGCCCTTTTGAAACTAGACATATATAAGGCTTTTGATTCAATAAATCATGAATTTTTGTGGGAGTTCATGAAAAAATTTGGGGTGGGAGATTCATTTCTCATAGCAACTAAAGAACTATACAGAAAAGGATCAGCGGTAGTCAGAATAAACGAAGGAACATCAGAGGAATTCCCAATTCAGAGGGGAGTAAGACAAGGATGCCCCCTGTCACCGCTGCTCTTTGTTCTGGGAATGGAGGTGGTAGCTGACAGAATAAGAAACAGTGTAAGGATTGAGGGATGTAAAATGGGCAAGGAACTGGAGGCCAAATTAAACCTTTTTGCCGATGATCTTTTGGTGATACTATCTAACCCCCTAGAAGGAATAAAGGAATTAAAAATTATACTAAGTGACTATGAAAGAAATACAGGACTAAGGGTCAATATAAAGAAATCAGAAATCATGTACTTTAAAGTAAGTAAATCTGAAAAAGAAGAAATAGATAGAATAACCAAAATTGGCATGGGAAAAGAAAAAATAAAATATTTGGGAGTGATTTTGCAAAAAAATATAGATAAGATGAAGAAGAGTAACTATAAGGCGGCATGGAAAAAAATTCTTAAGATCATGAAAAGATGGAAGGAAAAAAATCTAAGCATCTTTAGTAAAATAAAAGCAGCAAAAATGTTCTTAATCCCAAAAATAATGTATTTATTTCAGGTTCTCCCAATAGAAATTAATTCAAAACAAATAAAAACTTGGGACAAGACTATTAAAGAATGGATATTGAACGAAAAGAAACCCAGAATCTCAAACAAAGTATATTACACACACCAGAAAGAATTAGGGTGGAGACTACCAAATTTGGAAATTTATTATGAAGCATTTCAACTAAAGGCATTGATAGAAAACAGTTTAAGGAGAGAAGAAAAATGGTGCAAAATAGAAGATGCAGTTAATAATGGAGAGGGAAAATTTGGGATTTTTACAGGAAATATAGAGGCTACCATAAAAAAAAACTAAAGGCCCTAGAAGGCTGGCATTAAAAATATGGAAAAAATGGAAACCACTCTGGATGCCGGATATAACAAAGTGGACACCCCTAGAAAGCCTATACGGGAAAGAGTTTGGCCCCAGCTGGTGGAAAGATCTGAAAGACAAAGGATATTATTGCATTAAGGATATGTATGATATAAATGGACAGCTGACTCCCACGGACAGGTTATTGGAAAAAAATGGGTAACAGAAACTGGATAAAAGTATTAGGCCTTTGCAATAAGTTTAAACAAGGAAGATATGGAGAATGTTTAGGTAAAGAAAATGTGGTTGAAAGTATATTGATGAAAGGAAAGAAGGTAACGAAAGGCTTGGTAGGAGTAATATATAAAACAATGATAAAAGATGAGGAATATATAGTCAGATCATTACAAAATAAATGGCAAAAGGAGGGGACACTTACAAAACAAAATATTGAGTGGAAGAAGGGGGTAAATAAAATTAAAATGGAAAAATATAAAGAATTAGAAAGGAAATTTATTTGGAAATGGTACAGGACACCAGCTCAATTAGCAAATATGGGAACAGGATTAAGCCCAATGTGTTGGCACTGCAAAGCTGAGAAGGGCTGGTACGCACACATGTGGTGGGACTGTATAATTGCAAAAAAAAAAGGAATAAAATAATGAGGAAAATTGGGAAACTCTTCAAAATAACAACTCAAGCTAATATGGAATTTTTACTAATGGCAGTCACAGGGAATAAAAACATTGCTGCAAAGGACCAAGAGTTATTTAAAGCAATGATCCTAGCAGGAAAAGCAGTAATAGCTTGGGGATGGAGAGATGAAAAAAAATGGAATCTGGAAAATTGGAATAACTACCTATTTGAACAAGTCCAATCTGATATCATTGCATGTATAAACCAAGAATACTCACAGATAGATATAACAGAAGTAATTAAAGAGAAATGGGGGACCTATATGAAATGGTTAGAAGAAGGAGAAGCCAGTCCAGATATTGTACAGAGATTTCAAAGGCTGTGTTCGTGGTTAAAAATAAATATATAAAGAAGAAGTGGTGGGAGGGATAGGGAGGGGGTGGGGGAGGTGGGAGAAAAACACAAAATGTAATTATGAATGTTCTGTAAAGAATGGGAATAGATAACACAGGAATTATGTTTATTATAATCTATGCCTACAATAGACAATTATTATCTGTTCAAATATGTCATTTTCTTCCAATAAAAAAATGAGAAGAAAAAAAAACCAAGAGCAACAGGTCTTGCAAAACCCTCTTATAGTGCCAAGGCTTATTAAATATGGTTTTCTGTGGTAGTGTAGATGGCGACTACTGGATGACATATGTTCTGTATCATAAACTAGAGCTGATGTGGTCTATACAATGCAATTTTCTGAATCAGCACCCCAAATAACCAAATGGAATCTAAAGTTGACCAAAAACTGATTCGTAACCCCTTTGGTACTAATGTTGAAGAGTGGTCCCTGGTCAAAGTGGTCCCTGGTCAAAAAATGATCAGAAACCACTGATTTAGGTTGACTACATTGAATGCCTTCTCTCCGTTGGCGCCCCCTTGTTGTGGGGGAGAGGCTTGCATACCCTAATGAAGTTGTGAGCTATGCTGGTGGTGGCATAATAGCCATCGGTAGGGCCTCCCATGCCAGACAGGTCACAACTGAAGGGTCTGACAAAGAGCGTCAATGGGCAGGATGAGCTCTCTAGCCTTTTGGCAACCATCCTAGGAGAAGGAAAACTCTGATTTCAAACCCAGGCAGATGGTGCTCGTCTAACCCTGTGAGGTCAACCATCTAAGAGAAGTATTATGCTTGCTGATTAACCTAACCCCCCCGAAATTCTTAGGGTGGTCCGCAAGAAGACCTTACTGGTACATTATTTAAACTGTTATGTGTATTCATATCATGATCTGATCACCATGCTCAATATATCCCATATGCATGGGGGTATTGGGATAACAATACAAAAGGTTTGCTAGGGTAGACCCTCTCTCACCCAGACTCAGCCCCTCCCGAGTCAAACTCAGCCCCCCGCCGAATCAAAATCCTGGGTACGGCCTAACTATACAGTATTACAATGTATAAAGATTGTTATTAGCACATGAATAGACCCCTAAAGCTACGGAACTATATCAATGTACACTTACTATATTACTCATGTTGTTTATTCGTTCAGTCACTTCCGACTCTTCCTGACGTCATGGGCCAGCTTACGCCAGAGTTCCCTGTCAGCCGTCACTTCCCCCAGCTCCTTCAGAGTCAAGCCAGTCACATTTACTCATGTATAAGTCTAGAAATGTTAGAGAAAAGAATCAACACCAAAATTCTGGCTTGATTTACCATAAGTCAAATTACTATACCAGGGCTGTCCAACTGGCGGCCCTGGGGCGGGATCCGGCCCCCCAGCCTGTTGGACACGGCCCAGCTATGCCCCCAGCCGCCATTTTTAAATTTTTAAAAAAAATCTAATTTTTTTTAAAATGGCGGCTGGGGGGGAGGGGGAGGCGGGGCAGGGAGGAGGAAGAGAGCTAGCTCCTCCTCCCTGCACCGCCCCCCTCCGTCCCTCTCTCCGCGCCGAAAAGGAGGAGTAGGCGGCGCCAAGGGCAGCGCGTCACGCCAGGCCTGTGACGCGCTGCCCTTGGCGCCGCCTTCTGCCTTTTTCGCGGCTTCCCGCCCTAGGAAGGGCAGGGGGGCCGCCGAAAAGGAGGAGTAGGCGGCGCCAAGGGCAGCGCGTCACGCCAGGCCTGTGACGCGCTGCCCTTGGTGCCGCTTTTGCCCGCGGCCCCCGCCCTAGGAAGTGCGGGGGCGCCAAAAGGAGGAGTAGGCGGCACCAAGGGCAGCGTGTCACGCCAGGTCTGTGACGCACTGCCCTTGGCGCGCTTTTTCTGCCCTTTTCGCCGCTCCCCCCCCTAGGAAGGACGGGGCGCGAAAAAGGGGAGGAGGCGGCGCCAGGGGCAGCGCGTCACGCCAGGCCTGTGATGCGCTGCTCTTTTGCCGTGCCTTTCCCGGGGCCGTGGTGCTCGGGACAGCCCCTGGTGCCCGGGACAGAGGAGGAGGAGGAGGAGGGAGAATGACAGCTTTAGGAGTGACCTCTATTCCGGCCCTGGACCCGGTAGAAGTTGGACAGCCCTGTACTATACCTTAACTTATGAAAGGAACAATCTCCTTCCCTGTGCACTATACTAAAGGGCAAGAGCTTAGTCCATCCTGTGAGAACCTAAAAGAAGACCTGACCCTTTTCACTCTCTCGGGGCCTTTCCACACAGTCCTATATCCCAGAATATCAAGGCAGAAAATCCCACAATATCTACTTTGAACTGGAATATATGGTAGTGTGGACTCAGATAACCCAGTTCAAAGCAGATATTTTGGGATTTTCTGCCTTGATATTCTGGGCTAAATGGCTGTGTGGAGGGCCCTCAGTTTTCCTTTCACGGAAAGCACCATTTTCTGACTCAGGCCAGAATCAGTGTCATGGTAAAGAGTTCAGAGGAGCTAGTGTTTCTTTTAAGTTCTCTCAGCACAGACCAATATGTCAGCTTTTGCTACTCTACTTAGGAACTCGTCACATTGATGAGATCCAGTGTCGTGATTTGCCAATCTCCATGGCAAATCAGTGCAACAACAGGAGAGTCCTTTCACTCCGCCGAAGCCCTGTTATTCCTAATGGAACAAGGGTGGCTTTTTGTGCCACCCCGGTTTGCCCATGGAGCCACACCTGAAAACACCCTACATTGTATGATGGGTGGCGTGGGGCTCCATGGGTGAACTGGGGGAGAAGAGTTGTAGGATGCTTCTTCCACCCCAGGCTGTTAGGAAACAGGGTGTTTCCTTTTTTTGGATGATAGTTAATATAACACCATCATTTTAAAATCAAAAATGAACCATCCTTTCCTTTGAGTAAAGTGGCAAAAGACTTTTTTGAATGTCTGGATGGGGAAACAGCAGTTGGGGCTAGAGGCACCTGGCCCATCAGGTGATGCTGGCACTTTCTTCCCTCTGCAGAATGAGACCCTTCTCTCTTGCTCAAATCAAAATCCACAGTTTTGCCCCTAAAACCTAGCCTTCACTAGTACATGAGGTTGGCTTATACATGAACATATATGGTAGTCCAGTTTGTATAAGTTTAACTTGAATGTGGCCAAAGAACTATGAATACTACAACATTTCAAGAATGAATTAGGACAGTGTTTCCCAACTGGTGTGCCGCAGCACACTAGTGTGCCATGAGTGATCATCAGGTGTGCCATGGGAAATCGGAACCTCCAATACTCTTTCTTCCCCCTCCTGCTGAACACTTTTCTTCTCCACTTGGGCTCCCTTCTTCCCAGCCTCGCTCTGCTTGCTTTGCCTAGCTTTGCTCATGCTGCCATGAGCGTGTTCAGGAGGGAAGGGGGGAGGGGGAAAGAGGAAGATGTGGGGCGAGTCTGCGCAGTAGCGCCCACATGAGTCACATCTTCCACCCTCCCCCTCCCTTCCTGAACACGCTCACGCTGCCCCCTTGGATCAAAATGGCGGCAGAAGTGGCAGCGTGAGCAAAGCGAGGCAAAGCGAGCAGATCGAGGCTGGGAAGAAGGGAGCCCGAGTGGATAAGAAAAAGTAAGTGTTTGGCAAGAGGGGGAAGAAAGGGCACGAAGGGGAAGGGGGAGGAAGAGGTCTCTGTCGAAAGCTGGCATGGGCAAACTTGGACCTTCCAGGTGTTTTGGACTCCAGCTTCCACCATTCCTAGCAGCCTCAGGCCCTTTTCCTTTCCCCCCTCAGCCACTTAAGCAGGAAAGGGCCTCAGGCTGTTAGGAATGGTGGGAGTTGAAGTCCAAAGCACCCAGAGGGCCGAAGTTTTCCCATGCCTGTTTTAGGGACCTTAAAGTGGTGAGCCTCTTTCCAACATTGTGATTCTGGATAGAAAACAAACAACAACATAACATAACATTGTTTGAGTCCACAGTGCTCTCTGGGTGTAGGTGAACGACAACTTCCAAACTCAAGGTCAATTCCCAAGCAAACCCTTTCAGTACTTTCTGTTGGTAATGAGAGTTCAATATGCCAAGTTTGGTTAAATCCATTGTTGCAAGAGTTCAGGATACTCATTGATTGTGTGTTAACTATAAATTGAGCAAGACCTTTGGGTGTGTCTTTCTGCCATTCCTGCTATGATATCTATGTTGTGTTCAACGAAACAGGCCCAGGTTTCACACTGAGTGTATAAATACATTTTAAAACATATTACCTATATGTATTACTGCGTTATAGTGTCATTTTGTGTCATTTTGGTTGGTGGTGTGCCCCAGGATTTTGTAAATGTAAAAAATGTGCCGCGGCTCAAAAAAGGTTGAAAAACACTGAATTAGGACATTGAAGCCATTGAAATCCAAAGCATGTGGACAATTTCAACAGAAAGGAAGAAACCTTGGAAATGAACAAAATCTGGCTACCAGTATTTAAAAACTTAAAATTATAAGAGTAAATAAAGAACAAAACTCAAACACAAGGGAACTCCAGACAAGAAACAAACAGAAACAGCTAATCACCTCTCACCAAAGGACTCACCTCAAGCAGTAACTAGCCACACCTAAAAACTGCCAGCCCATCAAATGCTAATCACGGTGGCCAATTGAAACATTCATACCTAGCTCCAACAGACAAAAGTTCTTTCTCCCACCCTGGACTTTCCACAGATATATAAATCCCATTTTCCTAGTTTCCAACACACCTCACAACTTCTGAGGATGTCTGCCATAGATATGGGTGAAATGTCAGGAGACCATGCTTCTGGAACATGGCCATATAGCCCGGAAAACTCTCAGCAACCCAGTGATCCCATAAAAGCCTTCAACTACACATAATAAACTTTTTTTGTTGATGGTTGCCACGTCAGATATTAAAAATAAATCTTTCCTTTACGTAATAATACCATTTGAAGTGTAAAGAGATTTGGAGATAGGCAGAAAGTGTCATATTATGGTTTATTAGCTGATGATGGAATGCTTAATTAAAAACTGTCATTTGCATTTTTTACTGTTATCCAAGGGGCTCACCCTGAGGCTTCACTATAATGATACTGCTTTGCAGCTGGGGTTTCAGCTTGAGTTGTTGGGGGTTTTTTGTAATGTAAATGGAAAAACAATATTCTCCCAGAGAAGAGCGACTTCCAAGTGTTCATGCAAATCCATCTGCTAGTTCAAGTGCTGTCCTTTCAACATGTATGAATTCATTTTTTTTACCATTAGATTGCGAGATTACATTCAGTTTTAAATCTTGGATTCGTTTCTCAATCTATGGGCAGAAAAAACAAGGATATTGAATGAATTGAAGCTTCAATTTTCTTGCTGGAACAACAAAGGCCGGAACAACAAAGGCCAGAATTCTGTTGATATACTCTACTATCATAACTGAGCAGCATAGTGGATGGTAGTAATTAGGGTTGCCATTTTTGATATAAGAAATAAGGGACATTTACCTAAAAATATACAAAAATAAGAGACACCCTTCGGCACTGCTCTATAGCCTCAATTATCAGCGCAGGGCACCAACGGCTGCTCTCCAGCTGACCAGAGTGAAGGGGGGGCGGCGGCACAGGGGAGTTCCACCTTGTCTCCTGTGCTATGTGTTTATACTGTAATGTAAAATAAGACATATAATGTGTATAATATTCTAATGCAATACAATATTATACTAATAACAATAATATATTATAATTATATATTTTATATTACATGTAAGATTACTAATAATATTACAATATAATGGTATAGTACAATATGGAAATATATAATACAGATTGTTGTGACGATGCACGGACTTGACCGGCCCCTTAATCACACACACAGAGGCGGACTGAAGGCTAACTACTTTATTGAATATAGAAACAGTTCAAAAGGGATAGGGTCCATAAAAATAGCCAAAGCAACCAAAGGCGCCGCAATCAAGTGTCCAACGCAGCTGCCTGAATCCCGTCAAAAGGCTCCTTCCAAAGCTCCACACAGCAAGGGGGGGATTCAGGAACAAGCAAGGTGAGAAACAAGGCAAGACTTGGTGGCCACTAGCCGGCGCTACCTGGTCCCACCCCTGGCTCTCTTTCAGAAGAGACGTGGCGAAGCACTGGGAAGATTAGTTCCCACGGATCCTATAATCTTTTCGGCCGAGGTCCCTGGTCCGCCCTGGCTCTCTTTCCCTCCCTCTGCTGACGGCCTGGCGAAAGGTGTCTGCGGAGGTGTGCGCGTACCATGGGGCTGCTGCGGGACTCAATGAGCGTCTCCTATCAAAGGTCGTCTTGGGTCCCAGCACCTGTCCCTATTTCCGTGGGGGGACTTTTCCTAGAATCTTCCCAGCCGCTGTCTTACTTTCGGGGAAGCTCTGTGAGCCTCTCCCATGTGAATAATATAATATACTGTAATGTAATGTAATATATTGTGTATACATATAATGTGTATAATATTCTAATGCAATACAATATTATACTAATAACAATAATATATTATAATTATATATTTTATATTACATGTAAGATTACTAATAATATTACAATATAATGGTATAGTACAATATGGAAATATATAATACAGATAGTATGCTGTGCTAATAATATAATGTATTGTATATATATCTATCAGAGTCCCCTTTGGGGTGAGAAGAGTGGCATAGAAATGTGGTAAATAAATACATCAATATTGTCTGCTATGGGCTGGAGATCAGGTGAGCATGGAAGCTGTAGACTGGTGAGGCACTCTTGGGCAGAAAGAAGCTAGAGGCCTCGTAAATAAAACTACAGATCCCATAGTAGTTTAAAATGGGACCAAACTGCATTGGTTCTGTAGAAGGGCCAGGGTTAAGTGAGGTCTCTCCCAGCATGGGTCAGCCTTGAAGGTGTGGCAGCTAAAGTGGGACCAAACTGCATTAATTCTACAGTGTAGAAGGAGCAGGGTGAAGTGGGGCCCCTCCCCGACTGGGTCAGCTAAATAGCAGCAAGCCTTCTTCCCCTCCTCCTCCATCCCATTTTGCTTCCCTGATTCCCCCTCACTCTCTCCCTCCCTCCAAGGCGGCTTCCTCCTCCTCTGGTGTCCGGGGACTTAACCCCCACTCTCTCCGGCAGGCTAAGGGCCCCAATGCCTGGCCCCCAGGCAGCTTGCTTGGCCCCCGACGACACCGCCATACCTCCTCGCCTTCTTCTACTTCCCCTTCTTCTTCTTCCCCCATCGCCGCCTCCTTCTTCCGCCTCCTCCTCCTCCTTCCGGGTTCCAAGGAAAACACCGAGGAGGAAGAAGAGAAGGAAAACCATTCTCTGCCTGCGCTGCCATTTTCAGCCATTGTGATATTATCCTCGCCCGTCAGGCATGCGCACAAGCGCACATGCGACGGAGTCGCACTGTTGCTCAGGGAGGCCTGTTCCCATTGGCTGAGCAGTTGGTTCGTCGCTCAGGAACAGACCAATCCAGAGGCGAGGGGGCCAAGGAGTCTCTCCATCAAGGGTCAAGGCGAGGCAGTCAGGAAGGTGGAGGGAGGCATCACCGACCCCTCTTTTCCCAGCACCAGAGGACAGGTCAGGAAGAGCGAAAAATAAGGGACAGCAGCTGGAAATACGGGACACCCAAAAAAAGGGCCAAAATACGGGACGTCCCGTATAATACGGGACATATGGGAACCCTAGTAGTAATGGGAAGAAAATGGGCATGCGGCAACTCAGGCATTGAAGGAATAGTCTGTTCAGAGCTATTAGCGTATATTTTGTCTGACTGCCTTGTCTACTAATAGGGAACAATTGAAAACCTGCAACTACTAGCACATTGCAAGTATATGAAGTATATGAATAATGCCCAATGTTTCTTTAAATAATATAGACAAAAATATAGAAACCATGACTTTAAGTCAGCCTGTAAATTAGTACATTAGACCATTGTTTCCCAACCTTTTTTGAGCCGCGGCACACTTTTTACATTTACAAAATCCTGGGGCACACCACCAACCAAAATGACACAAAATGACACTCTAACACAGTAATACATTTAGTTAATATGTTTTAAAATGTATTTATGCATCAGTGAAACTTGGGCCTGTTTTGATGAACACAACATAGATATCCTGGCAGGAATGGCAGAAAGACACAAACTTCCCACACAGAATTCCCATAACCAAGAGAAAATACTATAAGAGTTCGGAGCACTGACCTTTAGTTTTGGAGTTGTAGTTCACCTATATCCAGAGAGCACTGTAGACTCAAACAATGTTGGATCAGGACCAAACTTGGCATGAATACTCAATATGCCCAAATGTGAACACAGATGGAGTTTGGGAAAAATAGACCTTGACATTTGGGAGTTATAGTTTCTGGGATTTATAGTTAACACACAAACAAAGAGCATCCTGAACTCTTGCAACAATGGAATTGAACCAAACTTGACCTATTGAACTCTCATTACCAACAAAAAGTACTGAAAGGGTTTGCTTGGGAATTGACCTTGAATTTGGAAGTTGTAGTTCACCTACACCCAGAGAGCACTGTGGACTGAAATAATGATGGATCTGGACCACACTTGAAATGAATACTCAATATGCCCAAATATGAACGCAGATGGAATTCAGGGGAAATAGACCTAGCCATTTGGGAGTTGTAGTTACTGGGATTTATAGTTCCCCTACAATCAAAGAGCATTCTGAACCCACCAATGATAGAACTGGGCCATACTTCCCACACTGCACCCCCAGGTGGTTCCCTTCCTGAATGGCTCTCTCCCTCTTCCACACCAGAAGGGAAGGCACTCACTCGGTCCGTGGTTGCCTGCCTTCCTTCCTTCTTTCCTGCGGTTCGAAAGAAGAAGCCGGTGGGCCTGCCTCGGACTGCGCTCCTCAGTTCCACTTCCGTTCCCTGCCCTCCCTCGATTGGAGGCTGGCTGGCTGAGGAAACGGCCGAAGGAGGTGGCGCCCCAACCCCTTCTTCTTCTTCGCCACTGCCGCCTGGCCCTTCCTCCTCCTCCCCCAAGCAGCAGCAGCAGAAGTTCGGCAGGAGGGGGAAGAAAGGAGGGAAGAGAGGTGTTCCCGCAGCACACCAGGTGTTCGCTCACGGCACACTAGTGTGCCGCGGAACAGCGGTTGGGAAACGTTGCTCTAAAGGTTGCAGGAAGGGGGGGATTCTGCTCTATTTTTGGCCCTCCTGTTTTAAGGTCAGGAGAACTGAAAATACCCTCTGAGGTTCCTTCTACTTCCATATGATCCAGGTTATCAAAGCAGATAATCCACTTTCTCTGCTTTGAGCTGGACTGTATGAGTCGCTTTCTACACTGCCATATAAAATCCAGAATACCTTATTTGAACTGGATTATATGGTAGTGTAGACTCATATAATCCAGTTCAAAGCAGATAATGTGGATTATCTGCTTTGATAATCTGGATAATATTGCAGTGTAGAAGGGGCCTAAGTCTGCACTGCTGTATAAACCAATTCAAAGCTGACAATCTGGAGTTTAGATGGCAGTGTAGAAGGGCTCGAGAGTATATTAAAACTGGAATAACTGCAAATGTTTTGAGTTCATTTGTAGCAAAACAGCAGTGTCTACTTGAAAATGAATACATGTTATTTACATGGTATAAGTTTTCATGGACGCTATACAGGTTGTTAATGCCACAATATCAGTTATGGGTTTTAGAAGTTCAGTATATTATACACAATTGTACACAAACAAATGAAAAATATTAAATTATAGTTGAACCTTATTACAAATTCCTGTGATATATCTGAACTACAGCAGCACTAAGCTATTGGCTGTCAGTCTCTGGTGAGTTTTCAGGAAAGAGTAGAATAATTGTAGCCTATGGGCACAAATATTGTACCGATCCTGATACATTGGGGGTGGGGGTGGAGTTATTGCTCTCCCGCATCAGATAACCTAAGAAATACTGATTTAGACTACCTCTGTATCCCAACAATACATACGATTGGTTCAGAACGCCTGATATACTTGTAGTCCAACTCAGTGATCCTAGATTTCTGGTTATAATGATGCAATGCAATTAAACTAACTCATACTTAAGATACAGTTGCCCTAAAAATTTTGTGACAAGGTAGGAAAGGATAAAGCAAAAAATTGTTTGCTTGAGATGGATTTTGGAAGCACTGTTCTTGCTTCTCAAGTGGCTGGGAAATCAATAGTTGGCTTCAAACTACAAGAAACGAGATTCCATCTGAACATTCGGAAGAACTTCCTGACTGTGAGAGGCGTTCAGCAGTGGAACTCTCTGCCCTGGAGTGTCGTGGAGGCTCCTTCTATGGAGGCTTTTAAGCAGAGGCTGGATGGCCATCTGTCGGGCGTGCTTTAAATGCAATTTTCCTGCTTCTTGACAGGGGGTTGGACTGGATGGCCCATGAGGTCTCTCCCAACTCTATGATTCTATGATTCAATGATTTACTCTCATGAAGGAAAGTTTCAAAGTAGAGTGAAAATGGAAGAAACCATGCATTACAATTAGGAGCTCCGTTTGGGGCTAAATAATTGCCCTGGGTGTCAAGCAGTAATACAACGTGTTGTCAAAGGCTTTCACGGCCAGAACCACTGGGTTGCCATAATGCTTTTAAACTGTGTTGTTGTTTATTGTTTATTGTAAGTTGTGGTGATGGTATTGCTTTAATTGCTGTCGTGTTATTTTACTATGTGTTGTTGGGCTTGGCCTCGTGTAAGCCGCCCCGAGTCCCTTCTGGGAGATGGGTGCGGGGTATAAATAAAGTTAATAAATAAATAAATAATTGCTGTGAGTTTTCTGGGCTGTATGGCTATGTTCCAGAGGCATTCTCTCCTGATGTTTCACCCACATCTATGGCAGGCATCCTCAAAGGTTGTGAGGTCTATTGGATACTAGGCAGGTGAGGCTTATGTATCTGTAGAATTTCCAGGGTGGGAGGAAGAACTCTTGTCTGCTTGAGGCAATTGTGAATGTTACAATTGGTCATCTTTATTGAGAGTTCATTCTCCCACCCTGGACATTCCACAGATATATAAGCCTCGCTTGCCTAGAGAAGGGTGTTGGGGGCGGGGCCATTTCTGCAAGAGGAAGGGCTGCCTCTGCCGCCATCCCATCATGGGCTGTGGGGCCTGCGTCGGCAGACAGCCCGCCGCTCCGGAGAACGATCAGAGGAGCGGCAGCTTTGGAGTGCCTGCCATCCCGGGAGGCAATCCGGTCCTGCAGCGGGAGCAGGCGGCAAGCTGCGGTGGCTGATCGCCCTGGCGACCCAGAAGACTTGATCGTCTTTCGAGTCGCTAGGGTGATCAGCCGCCTCAGGTCGCCAACTGCTCTCGCTGCAGGACCGGATCGCCTCCCGGGATGGCAGGCACTCCAAAGTCGGGATGGTGTCATGCCCCAGCCTGACTACATATCCCAGCCAGACCGAAGCCATGTTAAATCCAAGTTACCAGCTAGGGCTGAGAAAGAACCTCTGCAAAGGCCCCTGAGTCAGCCAGCAGTCAACGCCAAGCGGAGCCCGCTCTCTGTCCAGGCTGATAAGAAGCGCTGGGAAAGCAAAGCTCCGTTGTCTCCAGGTGCAACTACTAATGAGCTAACATATTTGTCTCCTTCAAGAGGCCTGGGAAAGGCTGGCCCACGAACTGTCCATGGGAAAGAGTTACGACGCAGCCAGCGTCTCAGAGTCCAAAACAATGCGGAACCTATTTAAGTTTGGTCCCGTTGGCGCTCCGCATCTCGCGCCAACATTTAGCTTCCCTTGCTAGCTCCACGGAACTCAAATCCAGGACAAGGGCTCCACGCCTCCACGTCACCGTACTCAAGTATTCAGCCAAGCTATTGTTGCCAAGGACTTATCCCGGATTTAAGCCCATTGGGGTTTCAAAACTATTTCTTCATTTATTGGATCTTTGAACTTTGCCAGAATTATTGCCTTGCGATACTTGGATGCTGGAAGCATCAATGGACTATATTTTTGCCTCTTTCCCCTTTTCTACTTATTCTAAATAAAGCATTTAATCACGGCTGCTTTGTGGTGGTTTACTGAGGGATCCTCCAGGTCTAGGTTGCAACAGATGGCAGGCACTCCAAACCCGGGATGGCAGGCACTCCATGGCAGGGCGATCTGCCAATCGGGAACGCCTCTGACGGAACGGCGGGGGGCGAGAGCGGACGGAGGCCTGCAGCCTCCGATCATCTGCTGCTCTGTTCTGCTCTGCTGCGGTGGTGGCTGGGTCTGCTTTGTCATCCTCTGGGCTGGGTCCATTTGGCCATCCCATCTTGGGATCCTTCCTCTCTTGAGGATGTCAGCCTCCATCTTGGTTCGCACCTTGTCTTCTTGAATTTTATTTTATTTTAGTGGTTTTTATTATTATTTTATAATGATTATAAAATAATAATATAATAATGTAATAAATAATATAATATAATGTTATATTATATTATAGTATATATAGATATATTGAAATTATAATATAATATAACATTATATTATATTATTTATTACATTATTATATTATTATTATTATAAAATGATTATAAAATAATAATAAAAACCACTAAAATAAAATAAAATTCAAGAAGACAAAGTAACCAAGATGGAGGCTGACACCTCAAGAGAGGAAGGATCCCAAGATGGGATGGCCCAATGGACCCAGCCCAGAGGATGACAAAGCAGACCCAGCCACCACCACTGCAGAGCAGAACAGAGCAGCAGATGATCGGAGGCTGCAGGTTTCCAAGAGCCTTCTGGGAGGTGTAGTTCACTTACCTTCCAGGCGCCGCATGGAGCCGGGTCGCGCGGACGCCTTTCCCGCTGCGTCCTCGGCCTCTCTCGGCGGCTGCCTTCCTGTTTTGGACCCGGGCCGCACCGTCGCCTCCTTGCCCTTCTTCCCCTCTCCTCGCCCGTTACCACGCCGCTCCTGGCCCGGGCCGCGTGTGGCGAAACGGGCAAGGTGGAAGACCCCCCCTTCCCACGACGACGAGGACAAGACAGAGAAGGAAAAAAAAGGAAAGAAAAGGAAAGAATAGAAGGATGGAAAGGGAGAAGAAAGGAAGAAGAAAGGAAGGAAAGAGGAAAGAAGGAGACAGATAAAAAATACAAGGATGGAAGGAAGGAGGGGGAAGGAAAATACACCAGAAAGAAATGAAAAAGCCACAGCGAAGCATGGCCAGGTCAGCTAGTTATATTATAATTTCAATATATCTATATATACTATAATATAATAATTATGATATTAATACTAATAAAATATGGATATTTCTTGATATATTAATATGTTAATATTAATGATGTGTAATATATAGCAAATATTGTAAATAAATAAATAATGTAGATTAGAATGTAGTTCAGCCTTTAGATGCGGCCCTCCATAATTTTTTTGGCTCTCGTGTGGCCCCTTGGAAAAAATAATTGCCCATCCCTGGTCTAGCTTCTTCAAATCCTGACCAAGAAAGGCAATGGAAACTAATTGGACTTATCCATGTTCTGAAGTTTATATGATAACATTAAGACAAACTAAGGATCCCAAAACTGCTTACAATAAGAATGTATTTGTCTTGTTTTTATTATGGGTGTGCCATGGGAAAGACATTCCAAGTGTGAAGCAATGAAATGCCCCTGGGAAGATGAACTCTGTGTGCTGAGGAGAGAAACGTTCTTATTTGTGGAGCCATAAATGTAATGTTTTTTAAAGCCTTCTCTTGCACTGGCCATCAAAACAAAGGGCGCCTTCCTACACACATTTTCTTCACATTTATAGAGGGTCTACATTGAGAAAAAGGATTGTTTGTGGAAGAAACAAAGGGGGGAGAAAGAGGGACTGGTGCCTGAAAAGTTAGCATAAAATACACTGCACAAAAAGAATAACTCAGCTCGTAGTGAATGGAAGTCCTTGTATCCGCTGAACCTTGGCAAGGCAAGTACTCTGATTGTACAGTCCTGTTTAAGTGACAAGAATAATAAGTTTCAACACTTCCTCTGGAAGAATAACGCATTTGTCAGGAGGGTTATAACTTTTCTGAGATCCTTTAAAAACTTTTTCAGAAATAGTAGAGAATTGGCTAAATCAAAGGCCATGACTGTAAATTAAGGTTGATATCTGTTGCCCCTGTGAAGAGGCATACAGAAATCATTTCTTTCAAAGTATTTCCTTTACGGTAGGATCACATTTTCCTTGTGTAGAATCTTAATATTAAAAATACGCCATGTTACGTTTAAAAATGGACTTCAGCAGTTTGTAAATTAGCTGATAGAAATCATACAGTAATTGATGTATTGTCGAAGGCTGGAATCACTGGTTTGTTGTAGGTTTTTTGGGCTAAATACAGTAATTTCTCATGGAACCGTCTTCTTCATTACAGAATTCTTTCTAAGGCTGTACAGAAGACAAGGCATTACTTTCCATGTAGCTGAATTATAACCATTTAACCATTCTAATTCTAGGTATGAATTTGGCTGCAAAGTGCTTATACAGTATTTCTTGTTGATAATGTCATTTTGCGTCCCCAAAAAAGTGTAATTGTGAAAAAAAACCCGCAAGTACAGTACCACAAGTCTACAGCAGTGTTTTTCAACCTTTTTTGAGCCGCGGCACATTTTTTACATTTACAAAATCCTGGGGCACACCACCAACCAAAATGACACAAAATGACACTCTAACACAGTAATACATATAGTTAATATGTTTTTAAATGTATTTATACACTGTGAAACCTGGGCCTGTTTCGATGGACACAACATATATATGACTTCCGCTCACATACTTATACATGGCTATCATGTCTTCTCTCAGCCTTCTCTTCTTCAGGCTAAACATGCCCAGCTCTTCAAGCTGCTCCTCATAGGGCTTGTTCTCCAGACCCTTGTGAAATTTCACCCTGAGTGAAACTTGCTTCCAGTTAACTATGGATGTCATGAAGCTTTTATAAGCAGTTCCTTGGTTAGGGGGCTCTCGAAAAATCCAGTAAAATAGTTTTTAAAAAACATTTCCAAGTGGAGAGGCTCAATTCGTTTCTTGGAAACCTGTGAATGCTTCAGCCTCCCAATGCCCCCAGGTTCGCTCACTGCCCAATTCACTGACGTGGAGCTTCCGGCTTTGGCTGTTCTCGCGAGAAATCCAAGCCAACACGAAAACGGCGACTCCATCACTTCCGCCCAGTGCTCTGCTTTTGCGGAGGGAGGAGGGAGGCAGCGAAAGAGGCCACACAGATCTATGAAACGTATAGGAGCATTGGGAGGCTGAAGCAGCCCTGAGCAGGAGCTGGAGCCATGATGTAGAGATTATATCCTTCATCGACCTGCTGTAGGGGATGGCAGGATGGCAAGATACTGGGGATTCACTTGGGTACCAATCACTATGTGACTCTCACCCCTTTCTAGCCTCACCTCAAGCTTCATAATCAGATCTCTAAACCAAGGAGTATCATTCTATACCCATTCCTTCTCTCTTTTTGTTTTGTGCTCTTTAGGTACTCTTTCTCAGTGTCTGTTTTTAATGTGAATGTCATCCATAATATGGATAAAACCCATGGGCACAATCCTAACAACTCAGAAACTGTATTGATTTCAGAACTGAAACATCTTAATGCGTACATTTTTGGTTGTTTGTGAAGTAGCTGATGTTCAGTGCTATGAGTGAAGGCCTCACATTGTTACCATCTAATTCAAAATCCAATATGTTTGAGTTGTTTTCATTAGAAAGATGACAGTTGCTATCCCACATGGCTTTCAATCCATTTTCTAAGAAATCGTGATGTTTTGTAGAAACAAATGCCTTTTTTCTAAAAAAAAAAGAAGAAGGTTGGAGTCAGTAATTCATAGGCGTTCACATATTATTTTTAAAAATAAAAATAATGATATGCTGCACAATTGTTTGTTTCGTTTCAGTTGCAGCAGGTTTATTTATTTATTTATTTATTATTCGAACTTATTAGTCGCCACGCCCGTACGGCTCGGGGCGACTTACAAAATTCACTGGACAAGACCAGTGGGGTAATTACAGCAGCACAATACACACTACAATATACATAGAACACAATATACTAAGAGCAAATATATGGGTACAATACAACAAACTAGAGTCCTATCTACAGGGTCAGAAGTCATGGGAGATGTTTGCCTAAGTAATTCTATCTGATAGTCTTTCAGAGGGTTTCCAGTGGAAATCGACCTTAGCTGGAGGAGGACCGACCTTTCTGGGACCAAAGGCAGTTTTTAAACCCATGGTCTCCTCTGAGAGGTTGGGTTTTGGCTTGTAAGAATCCGATCTAGACCAGCTACCAGGGGTCAAACCCCAGAAAGTCCTTGATCTAAAGATTCTAGGTTTCCTTCTTCTCGATGGCTTTGCTGTGGCCTCTAGGGCTTTGGGTATTCCCCGACCTCGACAGTTCACCATCCTATCCTGTTGTTGGATGGTCTGGGGGGCATCCAGGTGCTTCTCTAGTCAATCGGAAGTCAAGCCTTGTCTGCTCTTCTTCCTCTGGCGTCGCTTCCGCTTCCGCTTGCGTCTAAGGGGTTTCACCTGTGAGTTCTCCATGAGCATCCGGTCCTCTAGTGAAGAAGACATCCGGTCGACTCGAGCGACTTCAAGGCCGTCCGCCATCTTAGCCATCTTTTCAGCCGCCTGTCTTGTTGCCATCGGAAGGTCGCTGTGATGGGGAAGGAGCTCCCGGGCACGGGCCAGGACTCTGATATCTTCAGCGTCAGCGCCGGGTCAAGACAGTTGACTTCGCCCTCCTCCATGTTGAAGGCAGTGATCTCTTCTCCTCCTCACTTCAGCTTTGATGGTCACAGCTATTATGTGTTTGAGTTTCTTTAGTACGGGATGACATATTCAGCCTTCAGTGGCTCTTCTTTTGTGTAAGGGAATTTAACTCATCTGATGGGAAATTTGTTTCCCCCCCTGTATGTGATGCTCTTTTCTTGCTGAGTTACATACACTTTCACCAAGTCTCATTTTTCAACAGGAAATCTAATGTTTGTATTCAATAATGCTTTCCTAATCACGGCATACTCTTCCAGTTGCATAGGTCACAAGATGCAAAAGAATGCTTTCATCCCTTCCTTGCAACCTACCCGCTTCCCCCATATAGACAAAGCTCTATCTTGGCATATGGCAAACTAACTGTTTCTCACATGACTAGAGTTCTAGCAGCTGGACAACTCAGCCTAAAGGCCTTACCCTTTCCAGGAACAGGGTCATCCTGCACTAGCTGCCTTATGTAGCTGCATCTCTGGATTAGGATGAAACAGATGGCAGCTTGCAAAAGAGAATATTAAAAAGTACTTGCAAATATTTGTTGCACAGAATAAACACGCTGCCCTATTTCCCTGCATACGGCCAGCTCCCTGCCCACCACTGAAGAAATGTTTACAAAGAAATACTTCCAAATAAATTAATTATCACAATTGATCTTGGTTTGCATTGCATGCCTCTGAGATGGAACTATTCATTACAGTTTTTAGTTAAAAACCTCAAAACATGGACATGAATGTGATACATACCAAGACCAAATCATGACAAGGCAAATTCCTAAGTAACTGCTGTAGCATCATCTGCCTCTTGCTAGAATGTGGTTAACCAAACAAACAAATTCGGTGGTGTTTCTGGGAACTTCAGTAAAGGATTGTCATTATGACCTCAGAAACACGGAAAAAACCCCCTCACATTCTTCAACTATGCATACTTTTGTACTCCCATTTTAAAAAGTAGTTAGCATGTTGGCTATTGAATGAGGTAAATAGATACACAGGCAACAAAATGTGGAATGCAAGCAAACTTCCCAATGTACAGAATGTTCAGGATGTTTAAAATAGCAGTAAATAAACCTGATGCACTTCTCCAGTATGATAAAATTCAACCAGATACCTGTCTTAGTCCTTGCATAAAATTTAAATGGTAGTCAAGAATTCATTTGGAAAAGCAGCTATTTATTTATTTATTTAAAACTTTTATACCCCGGCCTTCTAACCTCCGAAGAGGGACTCAGACCGGCAAACAGCAAGTATTCAATGCTAACTAAAAACATCATGAATTTACAATAAATTTTACAATACAATACAATACAATACAATAAATACATTTTAAAAGCCTTTCGCCAAAGTAAAATCAAGTCCAACTTCATCCATATATTCAGTCCGTATCAAGTGGTTGGCGACTTTAGTCGCTTCACAATCTCCTCCTTCATTCTGCGAAGGCCTCATTGCACAACCACATTTTCACCTGCTTCCTAAAAGTCAGGAGGGAGGGGCGGATCTAATTTCATTTGGGACGGAATTCCACAGCCGGGGGGCCACCACAGAAAAGGCCCCACCAGAGGCACCTGCGAAGGTGGTGGGACCGAGAGCAGGGCTTCTCCAGACGATCTTAACACTCTTGACGGTTCATAGGGGAGAATACGTTCAGACAGGTAAACTATGAGGTAGCTAGACAAGATCCTCAAGTACAAAGATATATCATTGTTATCCAAATTAGAACTACCCATTTGATAGTTTTTCTACTTTCTTTTTATGGTGAAGAACGTTGGACAGCAAAGAGCTTATAGGAAGGGAATCGACTCATTTGAAATGTGGTGCTGGATGAGAGATCAAAGGATACTATGTGCTTATGCTACCATGAAGACAAATAAATGGCTCCAGGAGCAAGTCAAGTTTGAACACTCTCTTGAAGACATAATCATTAAATTGAGACTCTTGTACCTTGGACATATCATCACATAACATGACACATAAGATATGGTGATAGTACTTTGCAAAGTGGATCATAGTAGGAAAAGAGGTAGACCACATTATAAATTGACTGATTCAATGAGGGAAGCCAATGGTCCTGTCCTGAGTTTGCATAGTTTGTGGATCACCATGGATCACAGCTGATTTGACAGCAAACAACAATGTGTGTTTGCTGTAAAAGCCAAACTAGCTAGCCTGCTGGAATGTATCCTCCTTATTGTGGTAGAGGGGTTTGACACACTTGGTGACTTGGACAAATCACATTTTCTCAGCCTCAGAGTAAACTATTCTTCTCCTTGTCAGCCTTTTGTAATCATGGGGCATATAATAGTGGCACAATTTACAGGGAAATGTCTAAGTTAGTATTTGTAAAGTAAGCAGAGCATTTCAAAGTTGTTGTTGTTGTTGTTGCATGCCTTCATGTCATTTTTAAAATTATGGTGACCCTAAATAACTCTATATAAGGAGTACTGTAAGCCCACTGATTCTGCTGGGGAAACATCCCCAAATTTCATGTGAATACACAAATTTTGGGTAATAGCGAACCTTAGATAAATTCTTCTTTAACAATATCATACTAGTGTTATCCTTTGAAGTGTTGTTACTACATTCAGGAGGAGGAAGGGCCGGGCAGTGGCGAAGAAAAAGAAGAAGGGCCGGGGCGCCGGCTCCTTCGGCCATTTCCCCAGCCAGCCTCCAATCCGCCATGACTCCCGCCATGACTCCCGCCCCTCGCCCACTGAAGCCCGTCCACTGCTCATGCTCCTCCTCCTCCGCACGGCTTCTCTTGGCGGAGAGCAGCGCCGGGGATGGGGGCCATGACTCCCGCCCCTTGCTCGCACTGCCCCCTGAAGGCTGATGAAGTTGTGGGAGAGCTGAAGCTGGGGGGAGGGGGCGGGGCATGGCCTGGCTGCTTTCTGGCTCCGCCCCCTCCCCTGTCTCCAGCTTTCCCACAGCTTCTCCAGCCTTGAGGGGACAGTACCAAGCCAGCATTGTGCTGGCTCTGCCACTGCTGGCTTGGCACTGCCCCCTCAAGGCTGGAGAAGCTGTGGGAGAGCTGAAGCTGGGGGAAGGGGTGGGGCATGGCCTGGCCTGGCTCCTCCCCCAGCTTCGGCACTCCCAGCAGCTGCTCCCAGCAGGCCACCATCCCCCAGCCGTTCTTTACTGTGTTAGAGTGTCATTTTGTGTCATTTTGGTTGGTGGTGTGCCCCCGGATTTTTTTAATGTTAAAAGTGCCACGGTTCAAAAAAGGTTGGGAAGCACTGGCATAGGCAATCTGAACAAATCTTGCTGAGAAAAGCCCTGATTGGTTTGTCTGTGTTTCGCAATAAGCTGGAAACGACTTGAACACACAAAAAGTTGCCCATTTTAAATGACAAAAAACCTCTCCAAACCAATTGATGAAATATGTATACATTTGAAAAGCAGAGTATTGTAAAACAGGAAAATTGGTTAATTTTCTGAAAATTGACCAATTATTCATTATACAGATATCTAGAAGCTATTTTTTATTTTTTATTTATTAAATTCATTTATACCCCAGTTTGTCTCTCTTAGAGGAGACTCAAAGCGACTTAACATAAAAGCATTTGCATACAATTTAAAATATACAAATATACAAACATTAAAATGGAAATAAATATAAAAAGTATTTAAAAATTTAATGGTCAACAACCATTAAAACATATTTAAAGTTAAAAAGCAAATTTTAATGGTCAACAACCATTAAAACATATTTAAAGTTAAAAAGCAAATTATCTTAAAAATCTTAATATTTTTTCTTTGTTCTTGGCTGTTCTGATGTGAAATGTGTTGTCTAAAGAAACTATTATTGTAGTTTTATATTCCTTTTGTCATTTTTAAAAGGAAAAAGAGCTAGTGTGTTTTTCTAGCTTGCAGATAATGACTAGAAGCGATCTACCGAACCTGCCTGGTCAGAAAAGGTATTGCTTATTCTAGGCCAGGGTGCTTTCTCCCTGTTCTTTGAACGAAACTAGTTTGTCATCTGAGCCTAATTACTCCTTCCTGCACTCTTCCTGCCTTTGATCATCTTTTATTTCATCTGTTTAGTTCTCTAGGCTATCTTTAAATTTAAATGATAGCTTGGCAGACATTTTTACTAGCTGCCAGTCAAGGAAACCACTTAATGGGACAAACCCTGATACAACAGTACTGCATGCATTAATTTGTTTTTGATCACCTTATAGAATGTCTAGCATCTGTACAGCCAGAAACCTATGAGATGGTGATTAATTTTTCTTAAGAAAATTACTTGAGGTTCTTGAGATAACATATTACTATACTTTCCTCAATTTGCAATGCTTCAGTCATGCATAATAGAGTTACTTCTATCCTATGAGACACAGAAGTAGTATTGAATGAAAGCACATCTATCTTTATTTTAAATCTTATTCTGGGTATGTATTACTTTCCACAGTATTTTATCTTTATTCTCCATGTCACCTCCACAGCTAAATAATATCCCTGCTGACAAATTAAAACATTCCCTACATATCTGTCGAAGGTTTCAAAAAGGTGATGACCAATGCTTTACAGAATGCAACAAGATTTATTTATTTATTTATTTATGTTTCAAACTTCTATACCGCCACTCCCCAGAGGCTCGGAGCGGTTTACAGTTTGATTCATAACACAATAACAATACAGAATAGACATTACAACAGAAGCAAAACAGGGGTGAAACATAAATAAGGGAGGAAACATAAGGATCATATACATTCGGCAATGGAATGGGGATAGGGATTGGATAGAACCAGGGTCCATACCGATTGACCCCTTACTGGGATTGTCCTATCGTGGCAGTTGGCGGCCATCAAAGGGAGGCAGCCGTGGGACTCCCAAAGAGCTCTGTAGGATCACAAGGTTGGGAAGGAGAAGGAGATCATCTCCGACCCTTGGGCCCTGTGTTCTCAAAGGCTGTCTCCTTACAAGTCCAGCGACCTGACTCGAGGGCTGGCAGCTCTCCGAAGGATGTTTCGAAGCTTCAAAGTTTGAACTTCAGAATGTCCTCGAATGAAATGTCTTCTGGGTCCCCAAGCAAAACACTCTGGTCCTCTTCCGCCGTTGAAGACCTACAGCATTCGCAGCAGTCCTGGGGACTCTGTTATCACGATGAGTCGTTGATCCGGTCCTGGGCTGGGCGATCTAGTTGGTTTCTTGGTGCTCTTCGGTGAGGCCGGAAGTTTGCTCTAGGAGACTCTTTTTTTTCTGCCGTCGTTTCCGCTTCCTGGGACGATGACGCGGTTTCCGGTGGGAGTTTGCTGACAATTTTCGGTCTTCGGCTGGAGAAGATTTCCGGTCCGATCCAGCATCCTCAAGGTCGGTCGCCATATTCAAATGGCCCTCGACCATCCACCCCACCCCCCAAGATCTCTTCGGCGGGGGGAAGGGACCTGGGTGGCCGACAGGATCTCCGAAACGTCCAGCACTGGCATAGAACCACCAAAGGCAGGTCGGCTCAAGCCATCTCTCGGTGGCGAACGCCCGGATGGTTGGTCCAGAGTCCGGTCCTGGATTCTGGTCAGCTGCTGAAGGTGGGTGTCCATGTGTCGACTCACCGGTCCCTCCCGTGTCATGAAGGGGTCTCTGTCCAGGGTCGATTCCTTCCCTAGTCTTCCTCTCTATGTTAATACGGGTGGTTTGAGCAGCGGTCAGTTCTGTCTCCCCTCTGGTCTCCAGGCAATCCATATCGGTCCAGAGGCCTCCGGTTTGGAAGTCCCAGGATTTATCCCAGTCCATCTCGGGGACTGCAGGGGGATCTGGTTGGGAGTTGACTGATGCTGCGGCTCCGAAGATTGAACAGGGATCTTGTGGAGTTAAGATGCCCGTTCTCCTCAGGAGGTTGCCAAAATTATGGAAAAGCTCTATTTGGTGAACTCATAAATACGTAACTATTCCTTTGGCACAATGGAATTCATGTCAGGAAAATTTCAAATTTTTGTGATGTATTATTTTTGTTTTTAAAGAGAATGTTATTAAATTATTTATGATTGTGTTCTTACTACTCAAAGCTTTACAGTGATTGTGCTATGGGAATTTCAGTCATTCTTTTTTAATAACTTATTTTAAAAACCTTTATTTCTGAACATATAGAACACAATGGTATGCATAATGGCTTGATTTGACAGAAAGCACTTAGAAAGTTTCATGATGGCAATGAGTTCAACTGAACACACTTTCAAGACCCTATGCATGTTGTAAATGCAACAATAAGCAGTAGAGGTGTACAATTCGATCAAACAGGCATGCCGTTTTGGGGTCCATTGTCGACCGACCCTTCATTCTATTTACCGGGAAGTTACTCAAATTAATAATAATAATAATAATACTCTTTATTTATATTCCGCACTTCTCACCCCGAAGGGGACTCAGTGCGGATCACAGAACACATACAGCAGACAATCCCTGCAGTTTTTGACATACAAGACATACAACAACATATAGCAGGATGATCTTCTGGATTGAGCCTTGTTCTTCCTCGCTTCCAACCAGGTGCTGTTGCTATATTCGTCACTGGGTGCTGCTGCTCCATTTCGTCACAGGGGGCGCTGTTGTTCCATCCTCCTTGCTACCTCCTCTTTCCTTTGACAAAGAGCCTGCCAGCCAGCCAGCCGAATCCTCTTCAGTATTTATTGAAGTTAAAAAGTCCTTTAAGATACCTCCCCCGCTTATGTGGTACCTAATTTTTCTACTTGCAGCTAGCTGCTTTCAACTGCTTAGGTCAACAGGGGCAGGGCTTACAGCTGACTTACCCAAGTCAGCCCGGGATTCGAACTTGCCACGTTCAGATCTTACATCTTACAGGTTCAGCTACAGCTGCTGTTTTAACCGCTGTGCTAAACTCCCGGCCCTGGGAAGGGTGTTGCTATTTTTATTTGGCAAAGATTTGGTCCATTGGCTAAAATGGGAAACTTTAAAGGCTCAATCCTTCAGTCATTTTAAGGCCTATCTTCATGAAACCTACTTCGGTTTAAAACCTATTTACAACTGCAAGCCTGCCAAGTTTCAAAACAATTCACTAATCTACTGATTTTTTAAAAGAATTATTTTAAGTTTTAACCATAACCTTTTTTAAAATTAGACAAACCACAAGACAGGCTTCTGGGAATTGTAGTCGCTGGTTGTGTCCATTCTCATCCAGTCAGAGCATGGACACAACCATCATTGGCTGAGAACCAGAGAAAGAAAAAATCTTCAACTCCCATCATGCTCTGAGAGGAAATCAGAGACTTTCCAATGCCCAGCAGGGCACTCTCTGGAGGAGAAGGCTAAGAAACTTTCCAAAAAGAAATGGATGGATGCCAGGGAGGGAGAAAAAGATGCTGCAATAATCCCATCTTATTTATTTATTTATTTACTTTATTTCTATTCCGCCCTTCTCACCCCGCAGGGGACTCAGGGCGGATTACAATGTACACATTACATTTAGACACACAAACACACAAGACAGACAGAGGCAATTTAACATCTGGCCACCAGGGGGAGCTGTCACACTCCTTCATTCCTCAGCGTGTTTCCTGGAGATCTTTTTTTTTTAATATAATAAATTTTATTTTTATGGCCTATGGCCTTAAATCAGTTAAATTAAGCCTCCCCACTAAGTGGTACCTTAATTTCCTACTTGACAGATGCAACTGTCTTTCGGGTTGCAAAGGTTGACAACAGACTACACAATAGGTCGAGAGCCCACCTCGACCTGGTCAGGCCTCAAACTCATGACCTTCTGGTCAGTAGAGATCTTTTTTTTCCAAATATTCTTTATTAAGGGATTTTTTAAAAACAGAACAAAACAAAACAGACAAATACATGACGGGATCAAAAAAACAGGGGGAAGGGAAGAAAAGGTAGGGGAACTCCTGTGGGTAGGGGGAGGGGTTACATGGGGAAGGGAGCGGGGTTTGGTGGGGGGAGGACTTCAAAGGGGAGAGGAGATAAGATAGTCTTGTTGACCATAAAACAACTTGTGATTTAATCCAAATCTTCGTCTACTTCTTTACTTGAATGTTTAGTGCTCCTATAGGTGTAAAGTATAAAGTATAAGTTATACAAAAGCAGTGCACATTTTTTAAAGTTATACAGTTATATACAAGAATAATAATCTAATCCCAATTGAAAGTTAAATTGATGTTGTGTTCCCTGAAACAGTAACCCTGAATCAGGGACCAGTCAGTTTTTGTCCTTGGCTCATCTCCAGAGGTTTTTAGCTCCTCCGTCAACCATTCCATTTGGATGACTTCTAAGATTTTTTTGAAGCCACTCTTCTTTACCCGGTTCTCTCTGAGATTTCCAATATTTAGCATATACCAGCCTTGCTGCTGTTATTAGAATCAGGTATATATTTTTTCCGTTGTTGTCAAGATTTTGTCCTAAGATTCCCAGGAGCAGTGACTCTGGTTTCTCTTCCAATTGTTTATTGAAGATTTTTTCTAATTCCTTATTAATCATCCTCCAAAATTTTCTGGCCTTGATACACAACCACCATAAGTGGAAAAACGTGCCATTTTTTGCCCCACAATTCCAACATTCTGCCCTTGTGTTTTTATATATCTTTGCTAACTTCGCAGGGGATAGATACCACTATAGCAGTGGTTCTCAACCTGTGGGTCCCCAGATGTTTTGGCCTCCAACTCCCAGAAACCCTAACAGCTGGTAAACTGGCTCGGAATTCTGGGAGTTGTAGGCCAAAACACCTGGGGACCCACAGGTTGAGAACCACTGATCTATAGAGTAATTTTACCCAACTTTCTTTGAATTTGTAGCTGTATGAAGCATTAACGTTTTTTTCCAGATACTTCTCCAAATTGTTTGATTTATATTGAATCCTATATTTCTCGACCATTCTTTTGTAAAGTTTTTTGGGTTTTGATTCAAAAGGTCGACAACAGACTACACAATAGGTTGAGAGCCCACCTCGACCCGGTCAGGCCTCGAACTCATGACCTTCTGGTCAGTAGAGATCTTATGCAGCTGACACCCAGCCAGCTGCATGTCACGATGCACGGACTTGACCGGCCCCTTAATCACACACACCGAGACGGACTGAAGGCTAACTACTTTATTGAATATAAAAACAGTTCAAAAGGTATATTGTCCATAAAAATAGCAAAAGCAAATCCAAAGGCAAAAGGCAAACAAATGTCCAAAACAACTTGGTAAAGTATCCAAAAGACTTGGCAAGGCTCCGCACAGCAATGCGGATTCAGGAACAAGGCAAGGTACAAGATGCAAAACAAGACTTGGTAAGCCACTAGCCAGCCTAGCTCCGTGGACCAGCTTCGCTTCACGTCTGTTCAGAAGAGACGTGGCCGAAGTACTGAGGATCCGTTCCCACGGATCCTATACTTAATCTTTCTGCCGAGGTCCCCGACGCTCTAGGCTTCGTCATCTCCAATCTCTGCTGACGGACCTCAGCCTGTCTAGGCTATGGTACCAGCCCCTCCTGCTAGTCTCGATGTCCCGTCTCCTATCGAAAGCACGGCCTTGCCTCCCAACATCTGCTGCCCTATCTCCGTGAGAGCTCTCCTCCCTAGATTCTTCTCAGCCGCTCTCTTCCATGTTTTCACTCAAAGGATCCTGTGAACCTCTCCCCCCTGGCCGTTCATAAGTTTCGCTATCACTGCTTTCCATTTGCACCTGGTTATCTGTCTCGTCGTAAGGGTCAGGCCAACCTTCATCCCAAGCCAAGCTGTCTGTGGGAGAAGGAGGCCCAGTGATGGGAAACTCTCCTTCTGCTAACCCTTCTAAATCCTCTTCAGAATCCATCTCCGCTGCTGCAGGCCCCAATGCCAATGGGACCCCCGGTCCTGCCCCCTGCCCCCCAGGCACAAATGAGAACTGCTGTGCTACACTGCACCACATTCTTCTCCAAGAGCCCTGCGGCAGACTCTTGCCTCAGGTCTATTGCAGACTTTAACTCCTTTTATTGTGTCTAGGAGCTGATAAAATCCGTCTCTCTCAATCCGTTTTGCAGGGCTTTGCGATACCACATTCTGTTTTTGGAGATTACATAAAACGGACCACTGAATATTGCAGATCATTATCACTCAAGGCCCAAGCATAATGAGCAGGGCTTAAAGAGTTAAACATGCCTTAGTGTTTTAGTGACCAGAGATCTCATTTTGTCTTATCCACTTATCCTAGCTTCTCTTAGACTAATATTCTTAGGGATCATTCTGCCTCTTGTCTCCATCTCATTTTTGCTCTTTCAGTTCTCCAATCGTAAAACGTACTTACTGTATAAACTCATGGATATGTCTAGAAATCTGAATTAAAAAATCAGTCCAAAAAACTTGGGTCAACTTATCCACATGTAAGCACTGTGCCTTATGAGAAAAGGAATTATCCCCTTCTCTGAATAGAGTGGCAAAAGGGAAGAGAATGGTAAATATAAAAGAAGCACCAACCACTCAACTATCTCACTGTGGAACTGCTTCTGCACTTTTGGAATCTTTTGACATCCATGGATTGTATCAACATCCATAATTTTGGGCCCCAAACCTGTCCTTGACTTATACATGAGGTTGACTTTTATACAAGTACTCTTCTTATTCTAGATTAGTTTAATCTACCATCATTAGATAAAGGACCATGCCATGTATGAGAGGAAATGTCATAGCAATGTTCTGAAGTCCGGAGTTGAAAGTTGCCTAATTTACAGGCAACAATTGCTTGACATGTACAGTGTTTGCAGAATTGAGCTTGAGCTTGTAATAGCCAAACACCTGCTATTTGCAAGGAAAAGAGGCCCACACATCAAAAACATATTTCCAGAATTGGAGAGCAAGGCTTTTGTGGCTTATTCCACAGAGAAGTGGTCATACTGTATATTAGAAGTGAAATGATTGTTAAGACAATCATATCATCATAGGATTGGAAGAGATGCAAAGGCCATCTAGTTCAATCTTGTTCTGCCATGGAGGAACACACAATCAAAACACTGTGATATAAGGTTATCAAGTTTCTGTTTAAAAACCTCCAGAAAGGAAGGCTCTACCGCACTCTGAGGCAGCATATTTCGTTGCTGAAAAACTCTGACCATAAGAAAGATGTTTTCCTAATATTTAGATGGAATCAATTTTCCTTCCTGCAAGTTGAGTCCATTGCTCAGTGTCCTAAGGCAGTGATTTTCAACCTTTTTTGAGCCGTGGCACATTTTTTGCATTTACAAAATCCTGGGGCAACCAAAATGACACAAAATGACACTCTAACACAGTAATACATATAGTTAATATGTTTTTAAATGTATTTATACACTCAGTGTGAAACCTGTGCCTGTTTCAATGAACACAAAATAGATATCCTGGCAGGAATGGTAGAAAGACACACACGAAGCTCTTGCTCAACAGCTGTCAGTCTCTCTCTGTTTTTCTTTTTCTTTTTTCTTTTGTCCACCACTCATATTAGGGCCTTCGTCTGTGTCATAATTTTGTCCAGGGCCCTGTTCGGCATTTGCATTTTCCTTTCTCAAAAACCTCCATCACTGTCACTCGCTTGTCTTGCTGTGATCCCAAATTGACGCGCAGCTGCAGCACTAACTCTAACTTTGTTTACTTAGCTGCATCTAAGCGAATCCAAGATGGCGTGACCATAGCACTCTCACGTCATTTTTTAGGTGACGCGAGAGTGCTATGGTTCCATTTCTTAAAGGAACAGATGCACCTTATAGTTTATATATGAATGAAATCTAAAAATAATTTCCTATGGCACACCTGATGATCTCTCACGGCACACTAGTGTTCCGCAGCACACTGGTTGAAAATCATTGCCCTAAGGTACTTCCAGACAGTGCCAAAATGTGGGACAAAGAAATGGGTTTTTGAAATGTGGGACTTCAAAGGGAGTCCAAACAGAGACCTGTTAGTCCTGCTGCATAGTCCCCAATTGTCCTCACATTTTTTTTGAAGCAGATTAAGATGGAGGGTGGATAAATCACTCCAGAGATGCACATATGAGGTCCAGTGCTTAATGGAGCAATTTTGTAGAAAGCTTTCCCCAGATCTCTGTCACTTATTTACTTACTTAGGCAATCCCTTGTTGTATGCGTAGGATTGTCCTCCAAGATCGGGGTACTGGCGTTGTGTCCATAGGCGACTGTGGGGCTCTATTCTTGATCTGCATCTTCTCCCGCAGTGAGGGCATTGGTTTCCAGGTGGAAGGCGGTTCCGGTTGGGGTTGGCTTGACACACCTTTTTCTTGGCATGCTTCTCTCTTTCACCCTCCATTCATGCCTCTTCAAATTCTACAGCACTGTTGGTCACAGTTGACCTCCAGCTGGAGCGCTCAAGGACCAGGGCTTCACAGTTCTCAGTGTCTATGCCAGAGTTTTTAAGGTTGGCTTTGAGCCCATCTTTAAATCTATTTTCCTGCCCACAACATTCCATTCTTCAGTTCAGAGTAGAGCAACTGCTTTGGAAGATGGTGGTTGGGCATCCGGACAACATGGCCAGTCCAGCGGAGTTGATGGTGGAGGACCATCGCTTCAGTGCTGGTGGTCTTTGCGTCTTCCAGCATGCTGACATTTGTCTGCTTGTCTTCCCAAGAGATTTGTAGGATTTTTCAGAGGCAGCGCTGATGGTCTTGTTCCAGTAGTTGCATGTGATGTCTGTAGACGGTCCACGTCTCGCAGGCATGTAGCAGGGTTGGGAGGACAATAGCTTTATAAATAAGCACCTTGGTATCCCTATGGATGTCCCGGTCCTCAAACACTCTCTGCTTCATTCGGAAAAATGCTGCACTCAGTCTCTAAATCAGCAGAAAACAAGCATGCCTCTTTTTCAACAATCATAGAGATGGGTAAATGTGGGGTCTAAGGGCCACATTATTTATTTATTTACTTATTTACTTTATTTATATTCCACTCTTCTCACCCCGAAGGGGACTCAGAGCGGATTACAGGTACACATACTTAGCAGACAATCCCTGCTGTTTCCACATACACAACATATAGACGAACAGAGGCAAACTCTTGCCACCAGGGGGAGCTGACACACTCCTCATCTCTCAGCGTTCCCAGCATCCCTTGTTGTTCCTTCCACATTCTCAGCGTTCCTGGAGTTCTTTAATGGCCTCATAATTCAGTCAAAATTTGCCTCCCCACTTAATGTGGCACCTTTATCTCCTACTTGACAGATGCAACTGTCTTTCGGGTTGCAAAGGTCGACAGCAGGCTACACTTAAAGGTCGAGCACCCAGCTCGACCCGGGCAGGCCTCAAACTCATGACCTACTGGTCAGAGAGATCTTATGCAGCTGACACTTAGCCAGCTGCGCCACATTCCCGGTGCACATCTGGAGACTTGAAAGACTGCCCATTCGATAGCAACACCCATAAACAAGCAAATAAACATTTTTTAACCTCTAGGGTGCACAGGAAATAATATTACAGTCATATTAGGCTCTTTTTAGGGATTTTTTTAGTGAATAGAAGTTTTTTTTCCTGTTAATGTTCTGATTTTTAAAGGACTAAAATGTTACAAAATGCCATATGGACAGTGAACCAGTTTGGATTGAAACTGCTCCAGCAGTCTACGTTAACTGTTCTTGTAATGGTGTGTGTGTAAAACTGCATTATGGATTAGAAGTCCATGTATGACATCTGGACCTCAGAGTTTGACTTGAAACCAGGGTATAGCCAGTCACTCAGTGGGTTTCCATGGCAAAGTGGGGATTTGAACCCAGGCCTTGAGTCATAGTCTGATGTTCAAAACACTACACCATGCCAATTCATCCCCATACATATATTCCAAGAAACAAGTATTTCACAATAAAAAAGAAATCAAGGAGTTGCCAAGACTAGAAATTTAGTAGTGTGAGCTTTGCTATGGCATTATTTACATCTCTTTCCAAGATGCATGCAAAATTATGTTTAATGATTATTGTTGCAATGTTGTTTATAAAGATAAATACAATCATTATTAGAAGTGTGTTCCCTTCCGTCTTTCTATGTTTTTATATAAATGGTTTTAGTAGGAAATGCTTTAAAATATTTTAGAAACAAGATGCATCAATTTATTAATTAACAATTTCAGTGTTTTAAAAGGGAGTGTTTCTAGGAATGAGGAATAATAATATGAAATTCCTTTAGGCCTCTGTCACAAATTAAACGGGGCACAGTGCTAATTAATTTATGTCAAAATGAATATTAAATTCCAGTGCTTATCAAAAATTTATCTATTCTAGCACAACCTTGATAATTAATGATGGTGTATGTGGAATTCCATAATCTGGGTTCTGATGTGCATAACTTTCTTTTATCAACTAGGGGCCCCAGATCATTTGGCCTTTGGGGCATTATTAATTGGATGTGTTTGTATGTAATCACAAACTTCGGCATTCAGGGGAGTCTTAGACTGATAATAATGATGACTAATGTATTCAGTATTTATATAGCATGCTTCAAGAATCCAAATAATTCACATATGTTGTCTACAGTACCATTATAACAAATAATTTGCCTTCCATACTTGAGATTGTTCCACAAGAGAGAGAAAAGGCTTGTCTGGAACCTTTTTATATGGAAGAAGTAGGTTCTACTGTGGCACACCTAATTACACCTATAAGAAGGACATAAGGAAGAAATAGAAGAAACACAGCTTCTTCTAGGGGGCCGTAGTGGCCCATTGGGTTAAACCATTGAGCTGCTGAACTTGCTGACCAAAGGTTGCAGTTCGAATATGTGGGCCAGAGTGTGCTCCTGCTGTTAGCCCCAGCTCCTGCCCACTTAACAGTTTGAAAACATGCAAATGTGAATAGATCAATAGTTACTGCCTCAGTGGGAAGGAAAATGGTGCTCCATGCAGTCATTCCACCCACATGACCTAGGAAGTGTGTATGGACAATGCAAGCTCTTTGGCTTTGAAATGGAGAGGAGAACCACCCCCTAGAGCCGAAGTTGAAGGGGAAGCCTTTGCCTTTGTGTATCTGTGTTTCATTGTTGTATAAGTCTGTATATGCTTGAATTTGTCCCAAGTCCCCTCGGGGAGATAGAGCAGAATACAAATATAGTGTTGTTATTATTATTATTTCAACATTTTACAGATGAAAATGGGGACAATATCAGAGTACGATCAAGTAGCAGGAGTGATCAATGAAGAATATATACAAAATATAAGAGGCAGTTTGCCTTTCTCTGAGTGTCAAGTTTTAAAAAAATTAATCAGTTTTTTCACATTCATGAGGGTCTTGCACCCCTAACCCCAGCAAATGTGGAAGGCTTACTGTCGTTTTTACAATAACTGTAACATGGCAAGAGACAGTGTAGTTATGTACACCAGTGTTTTTCAACCTTTTTTGAGCCATGGCACATTTTTTACATTTACAAAATCCTGGGGCACACCACCAACCAAAATGACACTCTTACACAGTAATACATATAGTTAATATGTATATAAATGTATTTACACACTCACTTAGTGTGAAACATGGGCCTGTTTTGATGAACACAAAATATATAGTTATAGTACTATTATTATTATTAGTAGTATTATATTGCATTACAGCATTATCAATATATGTATACACAATATACGTATACCATACTATATTATACTATAATATCAAATACAACATACTATGTCATTGTCATAGTACAACAATTACATATCACATTGTATTATAACAATTATATCGCAATATTATTCGCAATATTACATGTAACGTAAATATACAATTATAATATCTTAATTTTAAATTGTGGTGCCCAGAACAGGACACAGTGTTGGAGTTGAAGTTCAAAACACCTGAAGGAAGGCCCAAGTTTGACCATATCTACTCTAAACCTTCTTCCCTTAATAAAGATGCTGCCTGCCTTAATGTATAGCTAGAGTCTCCATGCCCATCTGTCGGGAGGGCTTGGATGGTGCCTTCCTGCTTGGCTGAAGGGGGTCAGGCTGGATGGCCTTTGGGGACCCATATTTCTCCCACGAGTTCCCTTCCCTCCTTTCCCCCGTTAGCTGGCTGACTCCCTGCCTTCCTGCCTGCTCCTCCGGCTGCTTGCCTGCCTTCAGTGCTCGGGCTCCACTGCTCTCTGACTCACACCTCGCACAGCGCCAACAGGGCTGGGCTGGGCTGGACCGGAAGTGCTCCCCGCCGGAGCGGAATGTAAGGGAACGGGCCCAAAGCGATCCGCCCTCCAAAAACAGGGACCCGCGCGCTGAAGTTCTGGAGACAGAGTAGCAAACTTTATACATGACATCAGATAGATTTGAATCTAATTTCCTACGGCACACCTGATGATCTCTCACGGCACACTAGTGTGCTGCGGAACACCGGTTGAGAAACACTGACGTAAACATACAAAGTCTTTGATATGGCTTAGATTAGTGCATTCAGGATATACTTTTTACAAATGTTTAAATGGCAAATTATAACGGTTTGTGCTAAGATCTATTGGTACTGGGTGAGTGCTCCAGTTTCTCACATCTTAATATTTTATACACTATAGTGTTCCTTCTGATTCACTTGTTTTGTGACATAGCTTACTTAACAGAACTTGACTAATAATGCCCCGTTTCTAAACTTCTATTTATGTTATCCAAGAGTTTATGCAGCAGTAATATTTGGTGAACTGCACCTTCCTAAAGCCTCTTCCTGACTATTACATACTTATGACCCGTACAATAAGCCATCGAATGTTAGGAAACATTAATACAAGCCAACTATTTCTCCTAGTTGAAAAAAAAAAGTAAACAGATGTGATGCCTACATTCTTGCTGTTTGCTTGGTATTTGCGGGGATGCTCATGTCAATTTTCTAATAATAGACAAATGACTCACAACACTTGAAAACAACTGCAGCACCAACAATAACACAACACATCTCACTGCATATTGAGGATCTCATTATAACAATGGTGTGAAGGGGAAACACGGTTGTTGGTTTATACATACACAGAATCATATTTCTGGCCCAGAAAAATATTACCCCAAGAGCTTTTAAATAACCTAGATAGATTTTTAAAATATTACAAAGACTGTGAAAATGCTTTAATGTCATGCAAAGCAGAGATTGTTATGATTAGTCACAAACTGTACTGTACAATTTAGGACATTCTCATGATGATTGCCATATGTAACTGTTGGGGGTAGGCAAATCCAAATGCCAATTTTTCCTCCAGAATCTCCTATAGTCTGCACCTCTCTCACACAGAAAAGCTACACAGAAAACACATCAGTTTTCCTGTGCCGTCCCTCTCAAAAAGCTGATAGGCGACATTTTGCAGCCCCGTCGCCATTCTGAGTGCACTGCACAGGGAAATTGAAGTTTGGGATGGGTCATATTGGGATGCTTGTTGAGGGTGGGATTGGGATCTTCTTGTGCATTTTTATTCATTGAGGAGGTTCTGTCTCCAATCTTGTTGATTTTTTATTTTTTTTAAAATTGAATGCTTAGATAGTCATGAAGAGCTTCAGCATCCACAAAAATGGGCTGTAAGGACCACATGTAGTCTATGGACTGAAATCTGCCCACCCTTAAGCCAGGAGAAAGGTGAAGATAGACAATTAGAAATCATGCTGCTTACCATCACCACCCAGACAATCATGTAGTCACATGGGGTTGGATTCAAAGACGTCTTTAGAGCCGGAAATTTCCAATATTCTTTGATTTGCAGGACATTTGGCATGCTTTAAAATGCTAGAGGCATAACCACAAATATTTCCTGTGTGTAAGAGAGAGTTTGGGGTAGCCAGTCTGAAAACTGTGGGAGTTTTCTCCCCTTTCTGGCCCCATGGACACCGATCACTTAGGTTGATGTTGATGAAGATCAGCCCCATGGCACCGAAACATCACACAGGGCTGATCTGCAGTAACACGGGACAAGGCCATCTTAATGTGACTTTTCATAGTATTACCCAAAATTGCAAATTCTGTTCTAAAATTTGAGCTTTCCTCTGACTTAGGGCCAGTGCAGACAGTTGGGCCAATTCCAAAAAGAAACCAGAAGCAACTATCCCCACTGCCATCTCCCCGGACTCAGGTGGTATGAGAGCACAGGATGATGGTGACCTTCTCTATCACTTAAAACACAACAATGAGCTGTAGGAAGCATAACTAGCAAAAGCACGTTGAACTGGAAACACAACACAAAATGATGTTATCTGATTATAAAAATATATTCTTAAGGCATATACCACCGAAACAGTCCCTCAGTGAAACATGTACAAATAGCTGAAAATGGTAAGTATTACATAATCAAGGGTAAATTCCGCCGAATGGATGTTTATAGTCGATGTTTATAGTCCATTGGTAATAGTTCAAAGTAGATTTAATAAAAAAAGTTCTGTGTGCTCCAGGAATATGAGCCTTATGCTGGGCGGTGTATCAGGCAGGGGGACTGTGTCCCGGAGTATGTCCTGAGACACCAGACCCAACTGCGGTTTCTCTAGAGGTACCATCCATTTGGCGGAATGTGTGTCATGGCCTTGATTATATTGTTATAATCCTGCTCCCGCTGCAGGCCCGGATCGCCTCCAGGGATGTCAGACACTCCAAAGCCACCACTCCTCCGGCCTGTCTGCCGACACAGGCCCCACAGAATGCGTGATGGGATGGCGGCAGCGGCACCCCTTCCTCTCAGCCCCGCTCCTGACGCGCTTCTCCCCGGCAGAATCGGCTGCCGGGCCTAATTTGGCCCGAGGGCCATAGGTTGCCCACCCCTGACCTAGAAGAAGCTGAGCATGGTGACAGACAGCATGAAGCTCTGGCATGTGCTGGTCCATGAGGTCACGAAGAGTTGGAAGCAACTGAATAGGGTTGCCAACTGTCCCTTATTCTAAGGGTCGTCCCTTATTCTGGCCCCAAATTTCGTGTCCCTTATTTTCAGCTCGTGTCCCTTATTTTCAGCTCCTGTCCCAGTACATACACTCACACACTTCCTTCTTCCTCCTCCCCCATCCTGCTATCCCTTTCGGCTCCTCCCGTTTCCTCTCGCCTCTCCGGGAATTATAGTCCAAGGCTGCCTCCTCTTGATTGATAGGAGCGTGACCCTTTTGGGCGGTACTCCATTTCCCAAGAGCCCTCGCTTCCGGGGGGGGGGGAGAAGGAGGAGGAGGAAAAGGAAGATTGAGAAGGGGGCCTGCTGGTCTTCATGGTGCCACCGGTGAGCGGTCTGAGGGAGCTGCAGGTGCGGCATGGGGAGATGTGGGGCTGCATGGAGCTGCTGATCATGGAGACCCAGAGCCAGGTCTGCCGTGCCCTCGTCCACCTCAACTGCGGGGCCACCTTTACTGTCGACTGCAGGGAGAGGAAGGAAGGTGACCCTCTGCCAGGCACACAAATCACAGCCACACCAGGGCTGAGGGGCGGGTGGGGGTCTGGAGGGCTTTTGAGCCGGACGGGCATCTGTCGGGAGGGCTTGGGTTGTGCCTTCTTGCAGAATGGCGCAAGTAGATGATATTGCAGTGAATGCATGCGAAAAGAGGCTTCTGTTAGACGCCAGTCTAAAGATCAGTCAACAGTGTGATGCCGCAGCTGAAAAAGCCAAGGCTGCATCAAAAGGAGTATATTTAGGGTTGCCTAACGCAGTGTTTCCCAACCTTTTTTGAGCCGCGGCACACTTTTTACATTTGCAAAATCCTGGGGCACACCACCAACCAAAATGACACAAAATGACACTCTAACACAGTAATACATATAGTTAATATGTTTTAAAAATGTATTTATAGACTCAGTGTGAAACCTGGGCCTGTTTCGATGAACTCAACATAGATATCCTGGCAGGAATGGCAGAAAGACACAAACTTCCCACACAGAACTCCCATAACCAAGAGAAAATACTATAAGAGTTTGGTGGGCATTGACCTTGAATTTTGGAGTAGTAGTTCACCTATATCCAGAGAGCACTGTGGACTCAAACAATGTTGGATCAGGACCAAACTTGCCATGAATACTCAATATGCCCAAATATGAACGCAGATGGAGTTCGGGGGAAATAGACCTTGACATTTGGGAGTTGTAGTTGCTGGGATTTATAGTTTCCCCACAATCAAAGAGCATTCTGAACCCCACCAATGATAGAACTGGGCCAAACTTCTCACACACAACCCCAGGAGGCAAGAGGAGGTCTCTACTTGGGGAAAGGGAGGCGGGCCTTCCCAATGCATGGAGATGGAGAGACCAAGTAGACAATGGGTGGGGACGGGGGTGTTTGCAATTTTGTGCCTTTATCAAGGTAGGTGTCTTAGGGTTTTTATACTTCAACACACTAGACTCCCCCCCCCCCCCCGGAGGTTCCAATTTCCCACGGCACACCTGATGATAGCTCACGGCACACTAGTGTGCCCCGGCACACTGGTTGGGAAACACTGGCCTAACATTTGATCTTCAAGTTTTTATGAAGTGTCCCTTATTTTTGTGAAAAATCCTGTATTTTTAGGTAAATGTCCCTTATTTCTTATATCAAAAAGTGGTAACCCTACAACTGAATAAATAAACAATCAAAATGTGTATTGAATAGAGAATTGTAAAAATGACATTAGTTTCATTAATAAATGCCAGGATCAATCCTTCTGTGACTAGAATTCTGCTAATGCTACCCAGCCTTTGTCAGTTGCAAAACCCAGTCCCTCTGAGATCTTTTCATAGTACGAGAAGCATTAATTATAATCTAAGAAGAAGAAGGAATGGGATTGTCAGTCTAGTCGTAGTTTCTTGCTACATTTCGGTTGGGTTGTACTGAATTACGACAAGTCTCCTCCTACACCCTGTCATTTGTTCATTGAGAGACTGTAGTGTTGTTGGCTGAGTTCCGGGTTTTTTTAAAACCCTCTTGTTTCCTTTTTTATTACTCTAGTTGGTGCTTCATTTTTAAGATGATAATTGCTAGGCCATAACCAGCATATTTTAATGACCTCTGTTTTGAAAACCTGCCTTAATAGCCTCATCAGGTTGGTAACTGCATTTCAGAAGTTCCAATGCTGTTCCTAATAATCTCAATAAATTGCAATAAGAACAGAACAGGAAGGCAGATCTACTTATTCAGTTTCTAAATTTTTCATATGGACTTATTTTTTAAAATGCATTTCAACTTCTTGGAATGCTTGTTTACAAATGGCTATGCATTCAAGTGTTTTGAGATGTCGACAAAAAAAGAGGTGACACATATCTTTAATTTCACTTGCACTGAAAAAAAAAATCCATTCTAAAATTCTTTGTCAAAGCAATTCAAGATCTTCGGGGACCTGAGATGTGGCACTTGCTAATATTATTTTACGGTATCATCAGTTTTCATTATGGTGATAATTTTGGACATTTAATTGGTTACATTATGTACAAGGCAAGTGAGTGCAGAAATTACTGCCCCATATTGGTGTCTATTTTAGAACCTGTGTTCTTACAGGAAGATTGCACCATCTGTCTGCACCTTTCTTAGTGCATCATTTGCATTTAGCTTTTGACACTTATTTATTTTCCATGTTGTTCATAAGTGATTTTACATGTTCTTGAAACATCCCCGGAAAATTATTCATTGCAGCCACACCCTTTTGATATTGATGACAGAATACACAAAAGCATGGCACACGCTTCCCCCCCCTCCCCCTGACTTCCGCTCTCCCACAGCTTCTCCAGCCTTGAGGGGACAGTGCCAAGCCAGCATTGCGCTGGCTCTGCCACCGCTGGCTTGGCATGGCCCCCTCAAGGCTGGAGAAGCTGTGGGGGAGCTGAAGCGGGGGGGGGGGTGGGGCATGGCACGGCCTGGCTCCACCCCCTCCCCAGCTTCCGCTCTCCCACAGCTTCTCCAGTTTTGAGGGGACAGTGCCAAGCCAGCATTGTGCTGGCTCTGCCACTGCTGGCTTGGCATGGCCCCCTCAAGGCTGGAGAAGCTGTGGGGGAGCTGAAGCTGGGGGGAGGGGGTGGGGCATGGCACGGCCTGGCTCCGCCCCCTCCCCCCGTTTTCCGCTCTTCCACAGCTTCTCCAGCCTTGAGGGGACCGTGCCAAGCCACCATTGTGCTGGCTCTGCCACCGCTGGCTTGGCATGGCCCCTCAAGGCTGGAGAAGCTGTGGGAGAGATGAAGCCAGAGGGAGGGGCAGAGCCAGGCTGTGCCATGCCCCGACCCCTCCCCCAGCTTCTGCTCTCCCACAGCTTCTCCAGCCTTGAGGGGACAGTGCCAAGCCAGCATTGTGCTGGCTCTGCCACCGCTGGCTTGACATGGCCCCCTCACGCCTGGAGGTGCTGTGGGGGCGCTGAAGCTGGGGGGAGGGGGGTGGGGCATGGCACAGCCTGGCTCTGCCCCCTCCCCAGTTTCCGCTCTCCCACAGCTTCTCCAGCCTTGAGGGACAGTGCCAAGCCAGCATTGTGCTGGCTCTGCCACCGCTGGCTTGGCCTGGCCCCCTCAAGGCTGGAGAAGCTGTGGGAGAGCTGAAGCCGGGGGAGGGGGCGGGGCATGGCACGGCCTGGCTCCGCCCCCTCTCCCCGGCTTCCGCTCTCCCACAGCTTCTCCAGCCTTGAGGGGACAGTGCCAAGCCAGCATTGTGCTGGCTCTGCCACCGCTGGCTTGGCCTGGCCCCCTCAAGGCTGGAGTAGCTGTGGGGGAGCTGAAGCCAGGGGGAGGGGCGAAGCATGGCACGACCTGGCTTCAGCACTCTCAGCAGCTGCTCCCAGCAGGCCACCATCCCCCAGCCGTTGGGTCATTTTGGTTGGTGGTGTGCCCTCGGATTTTTTTAATCTTAAAAGTGTCCCGCGGCTCAAAAAAGATTGGGAAACACTGTTCTAGAGAACATGTTTCAAGACAAAAATCTCCAGTAGAGCCCTAGGTATAACCCAATAGCCATTCCCATTGATCTGTGGGTTTTTTTAAAGCCAATTTATAATTTGAAAAAAGGGTTCTTTTGCATCTTGGTGTTTTTTAAAAACGTGATTTTGGCACAAAGTGGCTTATTTTAATTATCCAGTTTATGATCAATGCACATGTTTTCGGATTTTAAAATTTCACTGTCACTAACATAGACAATTTTTCAATTAATGGGGGAAAATTGCAGCTGAGCGTCAAATTGAAAGAAATACTTGCCAGTCAAAAACTGTAAAAGCAATTTTCACTTGGAGATACCAATTCATATAGTGTAAAGGAGGATGTTTAAAAGTCATGGTGGAAAAGCAGCCTGACATTCAATAGTGCCTAGCTTCTGACCAATTATACTTAATAATTAGTGTTTTCACAGCCAGAGATCACATACCCTCCCAAGTCTTTTTCCACAGCTTCAGTTTTCTTTCTGGTGAAACCTCTCAAATTAGATGCTCCATCTGTTTCCCATGTTGTTCTTCTGATTACCACCTCCTTTCCACCCCCTGTCTATACTATTGAACGTGACATCCCCATATCTGAGGAAAACGTATAGAACAAATTATGTGCTGCCTAAGATGAGATGAAGGGCACAGATGGGGCTACTTATTAAACCACAATTATGTTTGTGTATAATTGCGATTATACAAAAACCTAGTACTTTCAATAAACGAGACATTATATAAATAAATGAGACACTCTATCTGCTGAAGTTGCAACTTTAAAACCTATATCTAAATTGCACCATGATTTAATATGGTCAATTAAATGGGGTGCAGGAAACTCTTCTTCCAAAAACCAGTAACCCAGTGTGCTCTTTTTCACATATGTGTGTGAACAAAGATGTATGCATGTGCATGATAGACGCACCTTCACCAGAGGTGTGGAGGATACACAGCAGGTTCTGCATGGTAACCTCAACAAAAGTGGGGAGCATCTACTTTTATGTATATTCTATTTATTTATTTATTTATTTATTTCCTTCATTTATATTCCGCTCTTCTCACCCCGAAGGGGACTCAGAGCGGATTACAGTACATATATTTTGCAGACAATTCCTGCAGTTCAACATATACATATATTGACTAACATAGACGAACAAAGATGAACAAAGAGGCAAACTTCTGGCCACCAGGGGGAGCTGACGCACTCCTCATCTCTCTCAGCATTTTCCAGCTTCCCTTGTTGTTCTTCTGCATTCCTTCAGCAATTCCTGGAGTTCTTTATGGCCTCATAAATCAGTCAAAATTCGCTTCCCCACTTAATGTGGTACCTTTATCTCCTACTTGACAGATAAACTGTCTTTCGGGCTGCAAAGGTCGACAGTAGGCTACACTTAAGTTCGGGCACCCACCCCAACCCGGGCAGGCCTAGAACTCATGACCTACAGGTCAGAGAGATCTTATGCAGCTGACACTTAGCCAGCTGTGCCACTTCCCGGACTAGAACATGGAATTCATGTTCTAGTCACCAACATGAATTCCAATAATATATATTGCTGTCAACTTATGCCTGCCAACTGCTGTGAGCTTGAGTTCATTCTGTATGGGGAAAAATGGACTTTTCAAGTTAAAAAAACCATTTTTTGGGGGAGAAAATGTGGAAAAAATTAATATTAGCATCCTTTGCCAATTAATGTCATTTTGTAATTTTAGAAACATAAAATGTATTATTTATCAATTTATTTGGCATCAAAACATAATTTAAAATATTAAATTTATTCATAAAATAGTTATAAACTGAATGTGTTTTTTTCAAAAAAATAAAATAAATGAAGCTATAAATTCTCAAAGTAAGGAGCGATTCAACTAAAATTAATCTTTTGGCTTTTGCCATTTTTTTTAAGAACTGGAACCCAACAATATTAGGAAAGCAAGGTCTACAGTTGTGCCAAGTAGACATAAAGAACAAGTAGTATTGAAAAACGGAAACTGAGTCCAGGAATTACAGTGGTGTGAAATACTGTACAGAGCCTTACAAAGGTCTCTGCGGACTTTTGCACAATATGAGTGGAACTACAAGTACATAATTTATTTAATTATTTAATATCCTGCCTTCCTCCCAGTGCAGGGCAAAGGCAAAGTCACATGATGAATTGAAAGAAAATGCAGTCAAAACCTAATGTAACATTACATATTAATTAAATTGTATCACATCAAAAATGAGCACTGAATTAAAACAATTTAAAAACATAACATGGAAGGAAAGAGTGCTAAAGAAAATGTCCTTAGGAACCAAATAGTGGCCAAATGTATGTGTAAATAAAAGTGTTTTCTCAGTTTAGGCAAATGTCATGCCACTTGGTTATGGGGGGATTGGGGACACAGGGCATTTTGGTTCACTACTATAAGTATCATTGTTTTGTGATTATGGGATTTTGTTGTATTTTGGGGCATAATTAACACTGCCACCCCTGAATAAGTTATATTTAAATTGTTAGATGCTTGACATGAATTACTATAAAAATGTCTGACCACAATATTTTTTTAAACCACTTTTGTTAGTAGTAATCAGGCTTGGGTAGCACAGGAAGAACCTTCATTTTGTATATTGTGGAATTAGAAAAATAAAACCAGAACTATTAAAAAGGGGAAAACAAATTAAAACAATATAATTTGTTATAGCATTATATGGTGTTATAAAATTCCGTATCTTCTGAACAACTCTAAGACTTTTTTGTGAGACTGTTGCAAATTTTATCCTTGAGATTAGAAACTTTTAAGTATGTTTTCTTCTTATCTATGATTTCCCCTTATTGTATATACTAGGCCTGTGCAATCATGCTTCTAAATGTTTCTAAAGTAATTACAAAACAAAAATTCTGGGGGTGAACACTAGGTGGCGCTGGTACTTTGTTTCTATAGTGTTGCTAAAGTTCTGGTGGTGAAATGTTCACCACCAGAACTTTAGCAACACTGTAAAAGCAAAGCACCAGCGCCATCTAGTTGTCACCCTCAGAATTTTAGTTTTGTAAGTACTTTAGAAACATTTAGAAGCATGATTGCACAGCCCTAGTATATACCTGTGTTGTATACCAATTTTATTGTTGTGTGCCAATAAAGGTGCCTTCCTCTCTGCATTATATTGTATATATTTTTATTAACCCCTGTCGATAAGAATTCATTTTGCACCAACACTAAATTTAGCCCAGTTAGTGTTGTTTTGCTAATAGTTCTGTACTGGTAATAAGAGTATATCAAATTTAGTTTAGCTATGGCTGACTCCTTATAACACAAGGATTTATTTTGTATCTTTTTTCCTAATAAAAATGTCATCTTTCACACTGCTATAAATGGTAGATGGTTCTTTCAAATTTATTACTATCATAATGTAGAGTATTTATTTATTTTAAAATATTCATATCCTGCCTTTCCTTATGAAAATTTAATATGGATTATATCAAGAACTAGCTGACCCGGCCACGCGTTGCTGTGGGATTTTTTAAACTTGGGGACTGTGTGTGTAGTTATGTATATGTGTATGTGTGTATGCGTGTATATGTGTGTACTTATGTATATGTGTATTTGTATATGTATGTGCGTGTATATGTGTTTATGTGTGTAAGTACAGGTGTGTTTATGTATGCGTGTATGTGTGTATTTGTATATTTCTGTGCATGTATGTATGTGTGTGTGTTTCTGTGTTCCTTTCTTCTCCCGTCTTTCCTTCCTTCCTTCACTCCATCCTTCTATCTTTTCCTTCCTTTTCCCTCCCCTCCTTCCTGCTATCCTTCCTTTTTCCTTCCTTTCTTCTCCCCTCTTTCCTTCCTTCCTTCACTCCATCTTTCTATCCTTTCCTTCCTTTCCCCTCCCATCCTTCCTGCTATCCTTCCTTTTTCCTTCCTTTTGTCTCTCCTCCTTCCTTCCTTCCATTCTTCCTTCTATCCTTCCCTTCCTTTCTTCTTCCCTCCTTCATTCCATCCATTCTTCCTTCTATCCTTCCTTTCCTTTCTTCTCATCTCCTTCCTTCCTTCCCTCCCTTCCTCCTTTCCTTTCCCTCCTTCCTGCCATTCCTCCCCTTTCTGTATCAGTCCTTGCTCCCCTTGCCTCAGTCCCTCCATTCCTTTTCCTACTTTTCCCTACCACCACCAACATTCCGACTCTCTAAACTGCCAGGCCGGGGGGGGGGGCTCCCACCCTACATTTTAACTGAGAGAGTATTTGCATAATGCCTCTAATTGGTCAGCTCCACTAACATTCCAACACTGTAAACTGCCAGAGGGAGGTGGTGTGGGGGATTGTAGCAACCCAGTTCCCTTTCGTGCCTGGGGGGCAGGGGGCGGCCCCGGGGGTCCCGCTTGCATTAGGGCCAACTGCAGCTGATGAGGACATGGAGGAAGGGGATGATGAGGTAGCTGGGCCTTCATCTCCCACAGAGAGCTTGGCCTGGGATGATGGCTGGCCTGGTGGCTATGAAAGCTGGGAAAGTCAGGCTGACATTGAAAGTGCTGATTCAGATAATCAGTATGAGAAACCAGGTGGTTACGGGTCGCAGGAAAGGGTTAGGGAGATAGCAGAGGATGAGCCCATGGGAGTCTGGCTCTCATGAAGATAGCGACCCAGGTGCTGGGAGGCAAGGACGGAGCTTTGATAGGAGACGGAGCATCGAGTCTAGCAGGAGGGAATGGCATCGAAGCCTAGAGCGCCAGAGGAGCACTAGGTCCCGAAGCACAGATTGGCGCCGCAGCCTAGAGCGTCGAGGGTCTCACCAGGGGAATTAAGTATAGTAATCAGTTGCTCGGCCACTTCTGATTAGAAGGGAGTGAAGCGAGTGAAGATCCACGGAGCCAGGACTGAGGCTCTTGCTATGCCAAGAAGTTTCTTGGGCCTTGATTCTTGAACTTTGCCTTGTTTGCTTTGCCACGGACCAAGTCTGTTTCATCCGCATTGTTTTGCGGAACCTTTGCCAAACTTTTGCCTTTGGATTTACCTAAGAACTCTTTACCTTTTTATTGCAACTTTGATATTTTTATGGACAATTATCCTTTTCACCTGTTTCTTATTATTCAATAAATAGTTAGCTGATTACCGTCTCTGTGTGTGTGATTAAGGGGCTGGGCCGAGACCTTGCATCGTGACAGGGATCATGGGAGTTGTAGTCCATAATGTTTTTTTTGGATTTGTGGCCGTTGGCTCTTTTTTGGGCAGGGTGTATGTGTGTGTTTTGGTAAACATACCTCGTAGGGTTTTCTGGGTATGTGGGCTGTTTTGTGTTTCTGTCTTGTGTGATTTCTTTGTCTATAAGACAGGACCCATGACATGGAGAATTATATATATATAGATACACTAAGAATTTAATCACATGGAAGTTTCTAATGTGGGAAACAGCGGGGGGATTCGCCGGGCAGCATGACATCCTGCATTGTCTGCATTGCCACTTTCCCCATCACATGAATGGGAAATTTTGCCACCCGGCTTCCCCCAACGCTGGCCCTGTTCTAACTAATGAGAATACGAGAAGCCTCCCATGTTCTCTGGGCTCTGTCCTAGGATACTACCAGGATGGAGCCCTGCCGGAAGTAGTCCTGTGTCATGTGATGAGCTCCAGTGGTCTCCTCCCTGACTCCGTTCTGGAAGTGTCCTAGGACGAAGCCCAAGGCGAATGTCATGAGATCCCAGAATATGACAATAAAGCGTGAAAGAAAAGACAAAATCCAATGTTAGTCTGCAGAAGAGTAGACCCATTTAATAAGATTTAAGCAGTATCTAAGTTTGCTGTGTTTAATAATAGCATTAAATATTGCTCAATTTGTCATTATATAGCAACACATCCACAATAACTGAATTGTTACAAAATGGTGAAATATATTCAAAGGGGATTTACCTTCTGCACAGTACAAAGCGGTTTTTGTTATGGTACCGCTGCCAGTTCCTATTGCTGCCAAGAAGTTGTTCGGCACATTTAACAAATCTTATCTGACATCAGAGACCCTACCAGCAGAACTGTAACTGTCAGCAATAATCTCTTGCCTCACAGGAGCATACAGTCCCATCATCACAGGAAGGTAGTGTCATGGTGAGATATCTACTATTACAATGGCCCAAATCTTTTTTCCTATTTAAAATGCACAATTGGCTATTCATAATAAAGGTCAAGCTTTTAATGACCAGAGGCCTTATGAAACAGAAGAGTGTTTGCAGTATAGGAGAAAAGCAAGAAGGGAGAGGACAATACATCCCTCCTGTAGAAGTATGGGTATAGCAATGTCAGGGATTCTGTCTTTTATTCTAGACCTTGAATGAGTTAGTTTTTTTGGACTACAGCTGCAAGAGTCTTCTTTACTGGCTGGTTACCAAAATCTTAGCACTATTTCAGTAATTCTATCTTTACCAGATATAGGTTTTTCTCTCATTATTCTGTCCCTATTTTGTGAAAAGAGATAAATAGTGGTATCCTACACATGCATGCTGAGAAGGAAAACATACAAGATTCAGTATGGGTCATTCCCAGTTAACTATATAAGAGTATGACCAATTGAACTCAATGGAGCCAATTTTGAATCAGCTCATGGTGGAACTAAAGTTAAGGGGCGGGAGGAGAAGAGAAACTGGGAAAATGTATTCTGATTATAATTTGTAAGCAATGGAGTGGTATCAGACGTCTAATGAAATTGATGAATTCTTAGATCGAAGAATACATTTTCAGCCTAGAGAATATCAGATCCTATTCAACTGTTCTCCTGATAAGCATTGGGTTGGATTAAGGTTTAGTCATATTATAGCAGACTTCAATGAGACTTCAGTTAGTTCTAGCAAATTCAGTTCTCATTGATTGAATTGGAGCTCCACTAAGTGTAATATAACATGTAGCTATAGTTCTCTAAACTACTTGTTTGGATTGGTCCTCTTTTATAATTGAACACATAGGACACTTCCAGGCAGCACGAAAACACGTGTTTTAAAGGGTGGACCAAGAAACCTGGGACCTGAGAACATGTTGCCACACAGACCTGTAGATTATCCCTCCCCCATCCTCACAGGCCTCCTCTGTATTGGGACAAGATAAAGGGTGGACAAAAAAAGAGACATCCAGTGACAGCTCTCTCTTTTTTTAAAAAACCAAACAAACAACACACCGTTATGTGCTAAATTATATATGCACAATGCAAATATAATATAACTATAAGCAGATTCACACTTGTGTGTGTATATATATGTGTGTGTGTGTGTATATATGTATGAGATTCAGCACATAATAGAATGAATTTTTTAAAAAACTTCTGCCAGATTTATCCCTTCCTCTAATTGTTTATTCAAGCTCTATTTAATATTAGACATTTTAAAATAGTTTCAGAGAGTTCTAATTGCTCTCTGTTCATGCTTCCATTAAATTAGCCATGTGCCCATTTTATAGCCCAATCAGCTGATCAGCTGTTTCGGGCTTTTAAATAGCGAATATATGCTGGAGAAATCTCCACCGGGGAGAGGGAAGAAAATCACGTGTTTTTCCCAAGTGTAAGGATATACAATGGCGTGAATAGGCACATTTTTGGGTGGAATTGGGATAAAAGGGGAACTTTGTATCTTGTGTTTTCTGGTTGTTGCAGTGAATCAGTGCACATTTAGCTGTATCGACATGTTACCACCCCCTTTTCTAAACATGGGAAATCCCGTGTTTTAGCTACTGTGTAGATGTTCCCATCGAAATAGTCCATGTGAGAGCAAGTAAAATAAATATAGTAAATGATGTTTCAGGCAGGATGGGGATTTTATATATATATATATATATATATATATATATATATATATATATATTAGGCATGAGAAAAATGAAACGGAAATTAAAAGGATTTCGTAAGAGATTCGTCTGTAATGGGACTTTTGAGGTTTTACGTATCGCTGCCGCGATCCCGGAAGTAGACTTCCTTTACGGTCCTTGAGGCCAACAATTTGCGTTATGATCGTAAGAAATTCTTAAGTATTAATTAATTATTTATTGTACTACTCACTTCTCCCTGTCTTCTCCCCCTCATTTCCTTCCCGCCTTCATTCAGCTTCTTCTTTTTCCCGCATTTCTATGAGGAACTGGAAGTGACGCTGCTGCTAGGTAGGCTAGGCAATGCATTCTGGAAAGTGTAGTCCTCCAGGCTTCCCCCTCCTTCTCTTCCCCGTTGCTCTGCTGCCATGCCTCATCGCAGGGGCCTGCTTCACACACACACACACGCGCGCGCGCTTCTCCTCCTCTCTCTCCCTGCGCTCTCTTAGATGCTTCTCTTCCCCGTTGCTCTGCCATGCCCCATCGCAGGGGCCAGCTTCAGCCCTCCAGGTACGTGTTTTGGACTTCAACTCCCACCATTCCTCACAGCCTCAGGCCTCTTCCTTTTCCTCTCAGCCTGGGCAAACTTGGGCCCTCGCTCCCTCAGGATCGGGGTGAGAGAGAGGCAGCGAGGAGCGAGGGGGGCTCCTCCTCCTTTCTTTTGCTGCTTCCAAGAATAGAATACCCCCTCCCTCCCTCCCTCCCTCCCTTCCTCCTTCCCTCCCTTCCTCCTTCCCTCCCTCCTTCCTATTTGGAGAGTCCCATCTAGAATTCAGTGTGATTTATTCCAGTTTTGGCCTACAACTCCCAGAAATCCCAGCCAATTTACCAGCTGTTAGGATTTCTGGGAGTTGTAGGCCAAAACCATCTGGAATGCGCATGCTCTGGCATACGAATTACTAACGAATTTCGTTAGTACTTAAGTTACATTTCGAAATTTTTGGGAAATTTTTGTAAGTCTTTGATATACTAATTAAAAAAATCCCCCATTTGATATAAGAATTGCCGTTTTAGGATTCTAAACCATGCCTTATATATATATATATATATATATATATATATATATATATATGCGCATGCATGCATGCATGCTAGTAAGTAGGTGGGTGATATACAATGACGTGAATAGGCACATTTTTTGGTGGAATTGGGATAAAAGGGGAACTTTGTATTTTCTGGTTGTTGCAGTGAATCAATGCACATTTAGCTGTATTGTCATGTTGTTACCCCCTTTCTACACATTGGAAATCCCGTGTTTTGGGTACTGTGTAGATGTGCCCATCAAAATAGCCCATGTGAGAGCAAGTAAAATAAATATAGTAAATTATGTTGCAGGCTGGATGGGGATGAAAAGATATATGTGTGTGTGTGTGTGTGTGTGTGTGTGTGTATGTATGCATGCTAGTAAGTAGTCGGGTGTGTACTTTAAAAATGACATCAAAGATTTGTACCAAGAAAAGGTGCAGCCTGCCATTTGTATAAATGGAATAGATGGATGTATGTCTAGTTGAGCTGCATAAAGTATTTTGCTTCTTTAAGGGGTTTCCCTCCTTCATCACTTGAAATCACATTCACCTAATGGTTTCTGAAATTTTGACAAGCATTCCCTGTATAATGTAGTCTTTTTCTGCAGTAATAAGAGAAGGCAACTGTTTGGGGGGGGGGGGGAGGAGTGCGGGATTCAGAGGATGCTGAATTTCACACCCTTAATAAAAATCGTATGCTTTTAATGCACTTGCCCAGAATCTATGAAATACATTTGATACTGGCAGTTGTAACAATGAGGTGGTGAACAATTAGCAAAATAGAAGAGTTGGGAAATTAGTTGATGTTTGACCACGCTTCTGGATAACCAATTTATTAACTTGGACACACATAATGTTATATCTTTCTCTGTGCTTATCCTCTTTATCTTTCTACTATATGTCAACGTCCATGTTTCAAAATCAACTGTGTTACAATCGGTTCTGTATGCATGCAATGAAATAAATATTAGCTTACAATGTATGTGTCTGAAAAAATTAAATAACAGCAAATATGCTTAGATTTTTGTCTTTAGGTATATAGCTTTACACACACACGCACATATATGTAACATTTTCAAGAGCTCATTTTCCCCTTGCACAATAAGTGTGTTAACCCCTTCAGATCTAGAATACCGTTCCTTTTGTGTTCATAACATCAGTTGGATGGCAGAATACCTGCTATTTCCCCCCTTTTTAATCTTTTAAAGCAGTCTGGATGTCCTTTGCCGTTTTTGTGAGACACATTGGGAAAAGGTGATATACCGAAGGAGATCCTTTTCCCTTTTCATATTCGAAATGTCTGCAAAGGGTCGATTCTATATGTTCCCAAATGGGTTTTGCAAAAGCTTGCTGGCCCTTTAATGCTGTGCTTCTGTTGTCATGGCAATGGAGATTTTCAAGTAGGTTGATCTGCTGTGCTTTGCTTTTTATATAAGCCTTTTATAGGCTCTCGTTGGAAGTTCATTTTAGACAGCTCCCATACACTTCAAGGAGAAGAGAAATCCTTTCATTTGCCATCCTTTTGTTTCAATTTGGTGTCCATTAGGATCTGATGGTGTTTTCCTAAGATCTGGGATGGGCGCAGAAATGCTCAGATGACTGTCCTCACCGCTAGGGTACAGAAAAACAACCCACATTTGATGGAGAAACACGTAACGGGCACAAATGATAACCCAGTACTGTTGACCAAAAAGTCAGATTATTGATCAGTCAAATCCATGTCGGCTTTTAAAATGTGCTTACTTTAGATATTTCAAAGATGCTTTGTTATATAAGACCTTTAGTATTTGTGTGTGTGTGTGTAAATACTTTTTACCTGATTTAACATAATGTACGATTGTTGAGCACACATCTATATTGTTTACTAGCTTGGGGACCCGGCGCTGCCCGGGTTATTTGAGAAAGGCATCGTGTGCCAAGGTTGGTCTTTGGTACTTCAAGTCCCATCATCCATGGTCCACCCTCCTCCATACTGCAGTAGAATGGAGAATGGATCAAAAGGGTCCTGATCCATCATTGGTGTGGGCCACAGTGCTCTAAGCACTGCAAGTCCCATCATCCATCGTCCATCCTCCCTCAAACTGCGCCAGGATGTAGAGTGGGTGTTGGGGGTTCTGTGTGCCAAGTTTGGTCTTGTTCTGTCATTGTTGGGGGCCGCAAAGTGTTTTGGCCTTAAACTCCCACCACCTCAGGCCTTTTCCTCCCCCCCCCGCCACTTTAGAGTGTCGGAATGTTGGTGGTGCTGGCCAATCAAAGGCATTATGCAAATAAGTCCTCAGTGGCAACCAATCCCCTCTCTCTGGTGCCTTAGAATGTCGGAGTTCTGAGGCTGGCCAATCAGATTCCTTTATGCAAATAATCCCACAGTGGCAACCAATTGAAACACTGGCACATATTCCTCCCACCGCACCACCGCAAACACTGACTTTTATTATATACATAGATAGATTGTTAGTATCATCATCAGTTCATCAGTTTCCCATCTTTCTCCCATGTACAAGATCCAAGGCGGCAGGCAATGTAGATCAAACCAAAATACATTTGCAAATTTAATTTTTCCAGATTTGATTAATGTATTGTCTCTAAGAATCTTTAGGTTATCCGTGATGATTTTATTTATTTATTTATTTATTTATTATTTCATTTATATACTACTTTTCTCTATCCTACGGGGGATTCAAAGTGGTTCACAACAAAGTAAACGGCAAAATTCGATTTATATCTGTAATAACTACAATTTTGATAATGACAACCCAGTGTTCCTTAGTTTTTCTCATTCTTTTCACATTGAGGAAGATTGTGAAAGAATGGTCTATCCACATTCATGTAGACTTAAATAGAAGACTTTGTGTTATCAGAGTTTTCTATTGTGTAGAGTTATCTGCTTGCATTTCAGTTAATTGAAGTAGGTGGTTGCTTCAGGTCCTGTTTTAGCACGAGCTTAGGGATTGAGATATTGGGGCAAGGGAGTATCTGGTGGGACCAGGATCCACAGTCTGATTCCCTTGCTCAATATAGCTCTCACATGTTCGGACACATGCCTGAATTGGAGCTGTTCGTCTATCTATTTATCTATCTATCTATCTACCGTGTTTCCCCGAAAGTAAGACAGCGTCTTACTTTCTTTTCCCCCCCAAAAGTCCCCCTACGTCTTACTTTCGGGGTACGTCTTATATAACCCAAGACGTACCCGCCGCCACGCCCACGCCCGCCACCCGCTGCCGCCACGCCCGCCGCAGGAGAGGTGTGCGGTACACCTGCGGCACACCTCCGCGGCACACCTCTTCGCCAGGTCTCCAGGCAAGGGAGGGGGGGAAAGGAGCCAGGGCGGAGGAAGCGGCGACGCGTCACTGTGACGCTGCGATCCTCACCACGCCCTGGCTCCTCCCTCCCCTGCTTGAGGAAAGAAGGGAGAGGGAAAGGAGCCAGGGCGTGGTGAGGATCGCAGCGTCACAGTGACGCGTCGCCGCTCGTCCCGCCCTGGCTCTCTTCCCCCACCCTTGGAAGGGAGGAGGAAGAGAGCCAGGGGCGGGAGAAGGGACGACGCAGCGTCACTGTGACGCGTCATCGCTCGTCCCGCCCCTGGCTCTCTTCCCCACCCTTGGAAGGGAGGAGGAAGAGAGCCAGGGGGGAGAGCGATGACGCGTCACAGTGACGCGTCATCCTTCTCCCCGCCCCTGGCTCTCTTCCTCCTCCCTTCCAAGGGTGGGGGAAGAGAGCCAGGGGCGGGACGGGCGGCGACGCGTCACTGTGACGCTGCGATCCTCACCACGCCCCCTGGCTCCTTTCCTCTCCCTTCTTTCCTCAAGCAAGGGAGGGGGAAAGGAGCCAGGGCGTGGTGAGGATCGCAGCGCCACAGTGACGCGTCGCCGCTTCGTCCCGCCCCTGGCTCCTTTCCCCCTCCCTTGCCTGGAGCCCTGGCGAAGAGGTGTGCCGCGGAGGTGTGCCACAGGTGTGCCGCGGCACACCTCCGGTTGCGGCGGCGTGGCGGCAGCGGCGGCGGGACGAGGTACGTCGTATATACGGGGTCTGGCTTATATACGCCGACCCCCCAGACACCCCCGATACGTCTTACAATCGGGGGTGTCTTACTTTTGGGGAAACACGGTATCTATCTATCTATCTATCTATCATCTATCTATCATCTATCTATCTATCTTTCATCTGTCTATCTGTCTATCAATCTACTCCTCCATCCATCTCTCTCTAATCTGTTGCTTGTTTTACTTCATCCTGACCTAAACTAACCTTGTTGGAAGTGGGACATACAATGGAGCTTTTGGTGAAAATGTCAGATAAGAGGTAGGCTTGGGAAGAAGAAGAATGTTTTTCTCATCACCCAACAACAAACAATAACCCAACACTTTCAGGAAACCATTTTTGCTTTCAGTGTTACTTTCGTATGCTTGATTTGTGCTCCTAAGTGAATGACATCCTTACCAAGCATATCTATTCTGGCTATAACCATGAGATTTCCTCTAAGCTTTGAGAAACGAAACTGAATCTACTTCTCCATATGCTGTTTCGTTCAAAACAAAATATAGTGATGGCATTACAAAATACACATGTCTTTTTCTAAAGGTTGCTAATACATGCTATGCAAAAATGTATGGAAGGCAATCATTCAATAGAATGATAACTTTTTAAGGGAAATGGTCAAGATTGCCTGATATCCAATCGCTTCCCATATTAAATTTGCTTACATAGGTTCTTGATTTAGAAGTTTAGCTAAGGATTTATCCCCTAAATCTGGTAAAAACAACACTGTGACACTTATCAGGGCAGACAAGGGTCATATAACGGCTGCTTCTGCAGCTGTGGACTATGCCCTTTAAGAGAAATTCTAGCCCATGTTGACATAAACGTTGTGGTCTCAAGTGACAGAAAATAGTAGATCTTGGTCATTATTTCCAACTCCGAAAATCTTGTTATATATTGGTTATGTGTTCATTTGTAATTTTTAATTGAAAGACATTAAATTAATAAAAAAAATATTCCAGTGGTTTAATTTTTCTTTTCTGATTTCATATTATTTCATGACCAAAGGTAGCTTCCCTCATTGATACCAGATTGCGGAATGGTGTTCTAAGGGGCAGATGATTTTGCCACAATGCTGCAGTTAAGCAGTCATAAATGTGGTCAGTGTCTAGATAGGAGACCACCTGGGAACCTTATGTTTCATAATGAGGAAAATGGGATACTCTGTAAGTAAAAGCAATTTACTGGATATTATTATTATTATTGAATCAATGAAACTGAAGAAGCAGAACCTATTCTCTGTATTTAAAAGTTGAATGGTACTGTCAATCACTCTGCTTCTCTTGCTGCTTCTCCTCTCTCTCTCTCTTACATATACGGCCAGTCACCCACCATCCATTCATACCAGCTCTTCTGCCTTCTTACTAGGCTTGGTTGATCCCAAAAAAATTGGTTCAAAACTTGTATCAGATGTAGGGGGGCGCTGGTGGTTCAATTCGGAATTGAATTCTGATTCCCCCCCCCCCTCCAAAATCCATAACTTTCCAAAAATTCTGAAACTTCAGAATATTATTGTTAATGGCAGACACGTCTGCACAGTTGGAAAAAAAACAGCATTGGCACTGGGGAAATTTCAGGGGCTCTTCCACTCCTGACCGAGGGGCTCTTACACTCCATGCCTGTCTCAGCTGTCAATGTGGAGGAGGACGAGGAGATCCCTTGCCTCCTCCTGTCACGTAATTCAGATTATCAAAGTAGAGGTAAAGGTTTCCCCTTGACATTCAGTCTAGTCCTGTTGGACTCTGGGGAGTAATGCTCATCTCCATTTCTAAACCAAAGAGACGTCGTTGTCCATAGACACCTCCAAGATCATGTTACCAGTATGACTGTATTGGGCGCCATTACCTTCCCGCCGGAGTGTCAAACTGCATAACCAGGTTCAAACTGCAAAACTGCAAAATAGCAGACCTACTGCATTATGCATTATGGAGACTCATAGAAGGCAGCTAAACTGCATGATAGAAGTCTACATCACTGAGTATATACCTAATGCAGTTTCTAAATGCATTACATGGCAATGTATATGGGGCCTGAGAGCAGATCAGGTATTCCTTCCAGGTGTTTTGGACTACAACTCCCACCATTCCTAACATCCTCAAGCCCTTTTCTTTTCTCCCTCAGCCGCTTAAGCGGAGGAAGAGGAGGAAAAGAGTAGGAAGGAGAGGAGAACAGAGAGGAAGAGAAGGAAAGAAAGGAGGGAGAGAGATAGAAGGAGAGAAAAAGAGAAAGGAGGAGAGAAAGAGGTGGAACGAATAGGAAAAGGAGGCAGGGAAAGAAGAGAGAGAAGAGGATGAAGGAGGAGAGAAAGAAGGAAAGGAGAATGCAGAGACAGAGAAGGGAAGAAAGGCAAAAAATGAGGAGGGGAGAAAGGAGGAGAGAAAGAGAAGGAAAGAAAAGGAGAAAGAAGGAGAGAAGAGGAGAAAGGATGAGAGAAAGAAGGAGAGAAGAGGAGAAAGGATGAGAGAAAGAAGAGAATGGAGATAAAGATAAAGGAAGAAAGGAGGGAGAAAGAAGGTGAGAAGAGGAGAATGTAAGGGAGAAAGAGATGAGAAAAGAGGGAGAGAAGGAGAGAAGAGGAGAGAGAAGGAGAGGAAGAATGGAGAGAGAGAGAAGGAAAAAAGGAGGAGAAAGAAAGAAGGAGAGAAGATAACGAGGGGGAGAAAGAGATAGAAAGAATGTGAGAAAGGAGGCAGAGAAAGAAGGGAGAAGAGGAGGAAGAAGGAGAGAAGTTTGCCCATGTCTACTAGTGTAGATACAACCACTAGACATCTCATTCTCTACAGACATCCTTTATTTCTTCTTCGAGAGCTCTGTGAATGCACACTTATGAAGTTTGCGCGCCAGCGCGGGCTTCCAACGGAAACTTTCCCAGTTTGAAAAGTTTTGGCGGTAGCTCCGTCCAGCCGGCCCGGAGGGCATAAAGGGCGCCTCCATGCGCGCCCACCCCATTCCTTTGTTTTCCGCCACTTGGGCAACATCGGAAATACGGCTGGTTGTGTGAGCATAGCATGTCCACAACCAGTTTCAAAAGGTGCTTATCCTGCGGTGGCAAGATCCCGGATTGCGATGGTCACTCGAAGTGCCTTCGGTGTCTCGGGGAGGGACACGTCGTTCCGACCTGCCGACACTGCCAGGCCTTCTCGTCGACCACCAGGCGAGCGAGAGCCCGCAGGCTTCAGGCCTACCTGACGGAGCGTGCTCTCTGCCCTCCGGAGATGGCGACGGCTGTCCCATCTGCCTCCTTGGGGTCCGAGGCGGCTGCTTCGGCCCCCACCGTGTCGACCGCTCACCCAGCCGGGAAGAAGCGTCCACGGAAGGAGAATAACGCCTCTGTCTCCTCGAAGACTTCGGCGTCGAAGAGGCCCTGCACCGTAACCACCGAAACGGTCCAGCTGCCTCCGCCTCGTCGACTTTCGACAAGCTCGATGGCGTCGGGCCTCTCCCAGAGGTCGGCCATCTCGAGGACTCCCTCTGATCGGGCTATGGAGATAGCTTTCCGGAGGTCGAGTGAGGAAGCCCGTAGAGCCCAGACCAGAGGCCTGGTTCCTGTGACTCGGGCAAGTCTCTGGAGGCCGTGGCCTCGAGACCTCCATCGCCGAAGAGGCGCAGGACTCTGACGTCATCGTCTTCAGTCTCCTGCCCCGACTCTTTGCCTATCCCTGTTCTCGCTGTGGAGACAGGGGTAGAGCACCACGTGTCACCGGAGGTCTCAGTCCAGACCGTCGTCCGAATCCCATCGGGGCCGACCTCGGTCCGACAACTCTTCGTCACTTCGCCTGACAAAGGCAGACAAACCACGAGGCTCGCCTTGGCCCCGGCCGAGCGAAACCTCCCTCCTGTGATGACTGCGGCCCCTTCAACCTCTAGGTCGCCGCCACAGTCACAGCCTCCGGCGAACCAGGACACGGTTCGGCCTTGGTCGGGAGACGAGATGGAAGATGGCGAGGTCCCTCGGTCGACAAGATCGGGCTCCATCCTGTCCCTCAACATGGACAGGACGCCTTCCCATACAGGATGCGAAGTGGAACCTTCGTCCTCACCGACCGACAACGCAAGAGCCTTCGGTGAGCAAGTGGGCCGGATGGCAAGGTCTCTGGGGATCTGATTCACTGAGTCTTGGGTTAGCATAAGCATCAAACAAAGTCACACGACTTAGATATAAAAATTATCTATTTCATATTCATGCAATACACAGTCATGGGATATATAGATGTATCATATATGCTCGGGTACGTCATACACAGGGTTTGTGAAGGGAAGGCGTAACAAATACAATGACTCAATTTCTATACAATATATCAAAGGCGCAACTCCCCAAAGTAAATATAAAGACAGTCCGAGAGATCAAATGTGTAGGCTCCCATGAGCCGTGAAGTCCAAACAGCCGGTGATACAAGGACACAGGAGGCAAAATTATGCTCCAAATAATAAGTTCAAAGGTTGGCCGACGGGCTGGCGATGCCAAACTTTTCGGGGCCACTCCCCCGTTTCGCCCCCGGGCGGGGCTTTCTCAAGGCCATAAATGGTGTTTCCGTAGTCCAAATATCTAAAGGAGAATATCATATAAGCATCACAATATACTGAAGTAGTCTACAGACAAAACCCAATTAATTATATATATTAAAGGTAACATACCAGTCAGCGAAGCGTTCAGGCTTAACCTTACTTAGGCAGTAAGGTGACCATAAAGGTAAGAAAGGAAGGATCAGGAGAGTGTTATAAAGTAATTCAGGTGAGACCATTAGGTAATTAGTGATTGAACACTGATTACCTCGTTTAACCCATTTGGAATTTCTGAATTTAATCGGATTATCCATAGTCTTTCAAGTTTGCAAAGGGCCTTAAAGGGGTCAGTATGCGAATGTGGTTCTATTTTATCAAGTACCCTAACGCGCAGTGAGTCAGGATGGTGCTTATGCTGATGGCAATGTGTGTAGAAAGGTAAATCAGTGTTCCCAGTGTTTATCCTGCTTCTATGTTCGATAAAACGTTGGCGTAACGGTCTCGTGGTCATCCCGACATAAACAGACGGGCAGGAACAACTGATCGCATACGTGACGTGTGAACTGGCGCATGTCGCAAAACAGCGTACTTCAAATTCTTTCCCTAAAGAGGGACAACGTATAGTAGTGTCACTACAGATATTCTTGCAAATAGAGCACCGGCCACAAACCTTCGTACCCTTGCTGAAGTTGCTAGTGATATGAGTATAAGCATGATTCGAATGGGTAAGAGTGTCTCCTAAATTACGTGTACGCTTATAAGCGACAAGAGGGGGATGCTCTAGCCCTTTGATGTGCGAAACAATCGGCCAATATGTCCGTATGAGTTTAACCATAGTATTAGTATGTGGTGTAAGTGTTAAAGGCCACACCAGGTTCTTCGACTGTGCTTTAGGTCTACTAACAAGTAAGCTGTTTCTGTCTGAGTGTCTAGCTTTCATGAGTGCTTTGGAGACTATGTGTTCTGGGTAGCCTCTTTGTAGAAAGTCCTTTTTCATAGTCCTTGCTTCTCTTTCAAAATCATGGTTAAAGGAGGAGTTGCGCTTTAATCTAGAAAATTGAGTGTAGGGTAAATTAGATTTTAAGGAATGTGAGTGGAAACTATTAAAATGCAAATAAGAGTTTCTTTTCACCGATTTACTGTAATTCTTTGTTTTGAGGAGGCCCCTATCGGTGAAGATGGTAAGGTCAAGGAAATTTACTCTCTCTTGACTCGCATTAATAGTGAAGCGGATGTTAGTGTCCCATGTATTAAGCCAGTTTCCCAGGTCATTAATATTAATAGTATCATCGATCAAAAGTATGACATCATCTATGTATCGATGGTAATGGGAAATAGCTCTAGAAAAGGCGTTGTGCGAGGTAGGGAAGACATGCGTGTCCTCCAAGTGTGACATGTACAGTATGGCTAGTGATGGTGAGGCCGCTTGGCCCATACTGACCCCGGAAATTTGTAAATAGATATCATTCTCAAATGCAAAATAATTGTAATCCAGAATAATGTCAAGGATCTATATAAGGAAACCAACCATCTCCAATTCCTGTATATTAGTCATCAGATATTCATATATTACAGCTCTTAATTCTGGTAGTGGTATGCAAGTATACAATGAAACAATATCCGCCACCACAATGGTCTGATTAGATGTTATAGGCTGGTTTTCCAATTTTTGAATTATATCCGTGGTATCCCTCACAAAAGCCTTAGTTTGACGTACTATAGGTTGTAGATAGGAGTCCAAAAAATTGGACAATGTTTCCAAAATCCCACCACATCCACTTACAATGGGTCTCCCTGGCGGAGGAAAAATTAATTTATGCACTTTTGGGAGGACGTAGAAAACAGGCGTTCTAGGATGTTTAACAAAAAGATATTCACCAGTCTTTTCACTAATAACACCAGTAGCAACAGCCTCTTCAATAGTGTTTCTAATAACCGAAGAAAATCGAGTAGTAGGGTCATACTTCAACAATTTATAGAATCTGGCATTTTGCAGTTGTTGTTTACATTCGTTTACATATATATCCTTGTCTAAGACCACAATGGAACCTCCTTTATCGGATTTCTTGATCACAATTTCTGGATTGTTGCCTAATTGTTTAGCAGTAAGCCATTCTTCTTTGGTCAAATTAGATCTATGTAAATCCTGAGTATGGTCAATTTTGTTGGCTTCTCTGATTATAGTACTTTCAAAGGTCCTAATAGAGGAGGACACCAAAGGGGGTACAAAGGTACTCTTAGGTTTAAATGTAGGTAATACAGGAACATTCCTAGGTTCAGACTCTGCAAAATACTCTCTCAGGCGTATCGAACGAAAAAGGGTGGCAAGGTCAGTTCTTATATTGAGGGCATCACATCTAGGGGTAGGGACAAATGTCAAACCTTTGTTCAAAACACGTAGCTCTAGAGGTGAGAGGGTGTACCTTGAAAGGTTCATTACTATGTCGGGTTGCGTTTGTCTGGGGCCTTCCGAAAATTTTGGTTCTGATTTTGTTTGTTATGGGGTCTATTCTTCCTGAGCCAGTATTGAGAAGTTCCTTTCTGGTTCTGTTTAGGAGGAGCAGCAGTGGCAGCATTAGATGTGGAGGGAGCTTCCTCTCTATTCGGGGGAAGGCTGTCGCCTGAGGAATTAGATTTCAGTGAGTCCCGGGAAAATGTGATACGCCTGGAATAATATATCGGTCTTTGTGGCTCTCTATACACATTTCCCTCTTTAAAGTCCTTATCATCACGTTTGAACTTATTAAGTTTCCTTTTCTTTAGGTCACGGTATAACTCATCACAGGCTTGTTTAATCCGGGTTAGATCCGGCACATTGGTATCAGTTTCTAAGACTGTTCTATATGAAGCAATCTCAGTCCGTAATTCCTTGGCTTCCACCGTGGCTCTTTGCACTATCAAGGTCATCAGGTCTAAGCTGCAGTGTTCAATTATTCCTCTCCAATTATTAGTAAAGACTTCATCCTTAACATAAACACCCTGAGGGATTTGTACACTCATACCTCTAGGGATAATCTCTTTCCGGACATAGTCAGACAAAGAAGCCGCATTCAGCTCTACTCTAATTAGTCTCAATTCTTTTTCCTCTAGTAGCTTAAGGGTAGGTGTAATTTCACTGTCAGTCTCCTCTTCCTCAGCATCTGGATCCAAAGTCCAATCTGATATGATCTCCTGTCTAGCTTCAGGTAAAAACGATTGAATTCTATTAGTTTCCATCATGGAAAAATTCTGGAAGGGGGCTCAACGAGTAACACTCGTGTACAATCTGATTCACTGAGTCTTGGGTTAGCATAAGCATCAAACAAAGTCACACGACTTAGATATAAAAATTATCTATTTCATATTCATGCAATACACAGTCATGGGATATATAGATGTATCATATATGCTCGGGTACGTCATACACAGGGTTTGTGAAGGGAAGGCGTAACAAATACAATGACTCAATTTCTATACAATATATCAAAGGCGCAACTCCCCAAAGTAAATATAAAGACAGTCCGAGAGATCAAATGTGTAGGCTCCCATGCAGACCTGGGGATGCAGACCTACGTTCCCACGAGATCCAGCGCCTGCCCTGTTTTCAGCAGGGTGCAGGTCGAGGAAGCGGCCCAACCACACCTCCCCATGCTGGAACCACTGGAAGAGGTGGTGAAGGCCTCGTGGACGACTCCATCGACCATTCCTCCTACGTCCGGGCGTATCGAGGCATGGTACAAGATAGATGAGAGGGAGAAGAGCTGGCTACACGACCATCCGACCCCCAACTCGATGATCGTCACCTCCTCCCAGTCCTCGGGCCGAGAGTCTGCAGCCCCCTCAGACCAGGAGGGAAAGAGGTTCGACACGGTCGGCCGAAAGATCTACAAGGCCGGACTCTTGCTGACCAAGATGGCCAACTACGGGGCGTGCATGGGAGCTTATCACCAGATCCTGTGGGAAAGGGCTCAACCCTTTTTCCAGGATCTCTCCCAGGAACAACAGACTGCACTTCTCTCCATCTCTCAAGAGGCGCAGTCGTTGGCACACCACCAAATCCTGATGGCCCGCCATACGGGGGACACCTCAGGAAAGCTGCTGGCCCACGGTGTCACCATCCGGAGGCACGCGTGGTTAAAGTCTTCTGGTCTCTTCAAATTCTAAGAAGACCATCGAGGATCTACCGTTCGATGCCCAGGGACTTTTCTTTGCGGGCACGGACGACAAACTGAAGGCCACTCACGACTTCAGAGTCCTGACGGCCAAACTGGACCGGCCTCAGCCGCAGCCAAAGCCCAGGTACTACCAACGGGCGAAGTTTCAGCCCAGGCCACAGGCCATACTCGGCCCCTCAGCAGCAGCAACAGCAACAGCCGAGGCAACAGCAGCAGCAGCAGACCAATCGACCCCGTCAGGGTAACAAGTCAAGGCCTCGCCATAACAACGGCAATGGACATTCCAACCGCCGCGTTTGACGGGGCGAGGGACGACACTGCCTCCTCGCTAGGTACCGCTGCCGCCACGATGCCTCCCCCCAGCCCTCGACCTCCACCACCTCACCCGCCATTCGGAGACCGCCTGGCCCGCTACATCAATGCCTGGCGACGCATCACCTCAGATGCATGGGTTCTCCGGATTGTCGAAGACGGCTATGCCTTGGAATTCGACGAGCTTCCACCAACGGGGTTCATCGTCGAGACGGAGCCGTCCAGGGTGATCTTGGAGGAGGTCGACAGCTTGCTTCAAAAAGGAGCAATTTCACAGCTCCCCCCAGAGCAAGGAAAGAGGGCATTCTTCTCACGGTACTTCACCGTGCGAAGCCAGACGGTTCCCTGCGACCCATCCTGGACCTCAGAGACTTAAACGCGTACGTTTCGCCGAGGAAATTCAGGATGGTGTCAGTGTCGTCCATTCTCCCACTTCTCCGGTCAGGCGACCACTTCGCCTCGATCGACCTCCGGGACGCATATTTCCACGTCTCGATCCGGCCGGCTCATCGACGCTTCCTGGCCTTCAAGGTAGCGGGAAGGGCATACCAGTTCAACGTCCTTCCGTTCGGCCTCGGGACAGCACCTCGGACATTCTCCAAGTGCATGTCGGTCGTGGCTGCGCACTTGAGGAGGCAGAAAATCCGGATTTTCCCATACTTGGACGACTGGCTGCTGGCGGCTCAGTCTCCGGAACTCCTGCAGCAACAGGTTGCGGCGACCCTGCGGCTACTCTCTTCATTAGGCCTACGCCTCAACGAAGAAAAGTCCCAACTGGTCCCGGCAGTGACCATCAAGTTCATCGGGACAATATTCGACTCCGTCGATCAGCTCGCCTATCTGCCAGAGAGCAGATTTCAGGCACTTCGAAGCGAGGTAAACAACTGCACCAGGCCCTGCATCACTGCGAAGCAGATTCAGGTTACCCTGGGCCACATGGCCTCCACGGTGGCTGTGACTCCCCTAGCGCGACTGCGCTTCAGGCCACTGCAACGCTGGTTCCTCGACCATTTCGACCCGGTCACGGAACACCACTCGAAGAAGCTTTCCCTCCCGAAGCCGGTCAAGGACTCCCTTCGGTGGTGGACTTCAAGATCAACGTGTGCAAGGGAGTACCTTCCACACGGTGAACCCATCCTTCACAGTGACAACCGATGCGTCGCTGCTAGCGTGGGGAGGTCACGCAGGCACCCTGTCGATCAACGGACAATGGTCGACGGTGGAGAGTATCCATCACATCAACTACCTGGAGCTCCTGGCCATAGCCAAGACTCTTCGGGCCTTCGCCCCCCTCATCAGGGGACACGTAGTACTGGTCAGGACAGACAATATAGTGGCCATGTACTACGTCAACAAGCAGGGCGGAACGGGCTCGAGGAAACTCCTGGCCCTGGCCCAGAGCCTGTGGGAGTGGTGCGTCCTTCATCAAGTGACCCCCAGGGCCATTCATCTCCCGGGAGTCGAGAACGTGGAGGTGGACTCCCTCAGCAGAACCGGCTGGTCGTCCCACGAATGGATGCTGCATCCGGACGAGCTCCACCGTGTCTTCCAACGGTGGGGATTCCCAGACGCAGATCTCTTCGCATCGCCGGAAAACAGCCAACTGCCAGTTTTCGGTGCCAGGCTTGCCCCGGATGCACGCCGGGGTTGCCTCGGGGACGCACTCCTGCTCGACTGGACGACGGGGTTCTTCTACCTCTTCCCGCCGTTCCCGCTTCTTCTCCGAATCATCGAGAAGATCCAGCTCTCGGGGACCGATTGCATCCTCATCGCTCCCTACTGGCCGAGGCAAGTCTGGTTCCCAACCCTGCTCCACCTAGCAGGCCAGGACCACATGCCACTCCCTCACCGGCCAGATCTGCTGACTCGGGAGAAGGGGATGCTCCTCCATCCGGACCTTCTATCCTTGCACTTAACTGCATGGAGGATCCACCGGCGCCAGACGTCTCTCCAGCAGTAGCAGCGATCCTGGCAGCAGCCCACAAGCCGGCCACGTCGAAGGCGTATTCGGCTTGCATCGCCCGCTACGCGAAGTTCCAGGCTTCTCGATCCGCCGCCGTCTTCCCACTGTCGGTCCCGGCGGTCCTGGAATTCCTGGCGGAATTGGTCGACAGGGGTCTGTCCATGTCCTCGGTGAAGACCCACTTGGCGGCCCTCACCTGGCAGAACCAGCAGAGGGATGGTCCTCGCTGTTCCAGTACCCGATGGTCAAGAGATTCCTGAGGGGTGTCAACAACACCCGCCCCGGTGCATCCACCTACACCGGGTTGGAACCTCGACCTGGTGCTGTCCTGCCTGACATCCCCGCCATTTGAGCCGTTGTCATCCATCGACCTGCGGCTCCTCTCCTGGAAGGTGGCCTTCCTGGTCGCCATTGCTTCGGCGCGTAGGCCTTCCGAACTGGCGGCGCTCCGTGTCGACGAGCCCTACTTGCTGTTTTTGGCAGACAGGGCCATCTTGCGGACGGACATCACCTTTCTGCCTAAGGTGGTGTCTCCGTTCCACGTAAACACCGACATTGTGATCCCGGACATGGGGCCCTCCCAATCCGGGGACAAGGACTCGACGCTCAGAGCCCTCGACGTCAGGAGAGCCCTCTGGGTCTACAAGGACCGATCGGCGGACTACCGTCGGTCGACTAGACTCTTTGTTTCTTACGCCACCGACAAGCTGGGCTTGCCGGTGTCGTCACAAAGACTCTCTAATTGGGTGGCATCCTTGGTTGAACTGTGCTATCAGATAGCACGTCAACCGTGTCCCCCTAGGGTCAAGGGTCGCTCGACTAGGGCAGTAGCCACGTCGACCGCTTTTCTCCAAGGGATCCCCCTGGACCAAATTTGTAGGGCGGCCATCTGGGCCAACCCCTCCACCTTCACATCACACTACCGGGTAGACACCCTATTTGGAAGGGAGGCGGCTTTTGGTCGGTCAGTGCTTAACCCCAAGGGCCCTCGGGGTGGTGCCGAGTAGGCAGCCCTGTCTCTCCCCTCTATGCACAGTTCGGTCGACAGTTACGGTCGTTCGAACTCTTCCCCTTCGGTTGCACTAGCTAACGTTCAAGTGTGTGCCGTGCCCCGGGTAGGGGCACAGTCTACGGTTAAAGCGCTTTACCCACTCACGGGTTCAAGATGCACCAGTTGTGCACTTATGTTCTCAGTTGTGCTTGTTGCACTCACTGTTATGAGGCCTGTGGGCCTGACATGAATGGTGCTTGTTGCACTTATGCTGTGAGGCCTGTGTGCCTGACATGAATGGTGCTTGTTGCACTTATGCTGTGAGGCCTGTGTGCCTGACATGAATGGTGCTTGTTGCACTGTGTTTACAAGTGGGAGCATGCCTTCCACTCATATTTATATGATTGATGTGTTATTTATTCGTATTGCTGGTTGTAATAAACCTGTTCATTTTGTTCAATATTTGGCTGGTTTGTTCCCACCTCCTTTACCTTAGCTCGGTAAATCTTCATAAGTGTGCATTCACAGAGCTCTCGAAGAAGAATGGTAGGTTACATACCTGTGACCATCTTTCTTCGAGTGAAGCTCTGTGAATCCACACGAACCCGCCCGGCCGTCCCCTCTATCTCAAACCACCCTTTCCTAGTTGCTATTGTGGCGTAGGAATGGGGTGGGCGCGCATGGAGGCGCCTTTTATGCCCTCCGGGCCGGCTGGGCAGAGCTACCGCCAAAACTTTTCAAACTGGGAAAGTTTCCGTTGGAAGCCCGCGCTGGCGCGCAAACTTCATAAGTGTGGATTCACAGAGCTTCACTCGAAGAAAGATGGTCACAGGTATGTAACCTACCAATATTGTCCATGCAGCCTAGGATACTGAGAGAGACCGTGGGGGAGACCTTTGACTGATTCACACTCTCTCAGCCTCAGAGGAAGGCAAAAGCTAACCCCTCTCTGGACAAACCCGATGGGGACTCCCCCCCCCCCAGGAGGTAGGCAGGACTTAAAGGCGCATAACAAACTCACCACGTCCTTTTCCCCCACCTCAGCCCATTCTTCACCCACTTTCTAGACCAGAGCAAAATGGCAATGAGGTGTCTTGAAAGTTGAATTCACTGCAGGTGCAAGGGAAGTTCTTGGAGAAAGGGGGATTTCTGGTATACCCAAGTATAAACTCTAACCAAAATGGCAATGAGGGGTCTTGAAAGTTGAATTCACTGCATGTGCAAGGGAAAATTAGTGGAGAAAAGGGGATCTCTGGTATACCTAAGTACAAACTCTAACCAAAATGGGAATGAGGGGTCTTGAAAGTTTAATTCACTGCTTCTGAAAGGGAAATTGGCAGTGGCAGGCAAGAGAACACTTGTCCCAGCGATGTTGTGTGCTGCCCTGCCCTTCAAAGATGTATTTACTTCATTGTGTTTATTGCTTTTATTGTGTTTATTGTTTTCTGATGCTTTTGATATTTTTTGTGATGTGTTGTTTGGGCACGGCCCCATGTAAGCTGCTCCAAGTCCCCTTTGGGGAGATGGATGTGGGTTATAAATAAAGTATTATTATTATTATTATTATTCTTCCACACACACAAGTGGAAAGGCTTCAAGGCTCGCAGGCAGGCAACGGGCCTGCTACTAGCCATTCTCCGCTGTTGTTCCCTTCCCAAACACTATTGTTCCCTTCCCAAGCAGTGCAAGCACCTTTCCCACTCAAGCTCCCTTCGCATTCGCTTCCCCGGCGTGCAATGAGCCCCTGAGACATGCAACCCTTTTTAAAGTGCAATGGCTGCCGTGCCGAAACCCTGCCCCTCCCCACATCTTCTCCCCTTATTGGCTGGAGGCAAGCATTCCAGCATGCAGGCTGCTGCTTGCCTCCAAACGCTGAGTCATTTCTGACTCACTTCATGAGTCGGAACAAAGATGGGGACAGTGACTTCGGAAGGGCAAGGATACTTCCAGTTGCAGGGGGAAAAAATCAAAATTGCTTCAAATAGGTTTTTAATCCAAACTTAATCCGAATTACGAGAGTTCCAACTGGACCTAAACCATGACTACTTCTTGCCTGTCCCAGCCTTTCCCAGTTTTTGTCCTTTCCCTTTCTGAAATTTATCCTCTTTTTCAGACTCCACACTCTTATCTTAATACCTCTTCAGGTAAACCTTTCGTTTCTTCCACACATCCCCATCTTTTTCATTTCCCTTCCTCTCTGGTATTATCTCAAGGGGATGTCTAAAATTACCCCCCCAAATAGCCATTTTACCCCCAAATGTAGGGTTGAATATTAGATCCACTCCAGGAATAAACTGCCTTCACCCATGGGGAGTACTTAATCTGATTATCAACCCAGTTACTGACAGATTGGTGGTGTACAGATGGATGAGATTGTGAAGATAGATTTTTAAAAGGCTGATTCAATACTATATTGATTTTCTGGCCAGCTTTGAATGAATGGGAAGAAAAGGGTAGGATATTAGAGTAACAGCTTTTCACTCAACATTACTATCTCATTTCTCCATTTCCCCCTTTTATTTTGTTTTTTCTCTTTCCTTGTGGAGAGAAAAAACAAGGTATAAATAAACATTATTATTATTACTATCATCATCATCATCATCATCAAAGTATCAGCAATCTGCAACAGATGGCCCTGTTTACTTTAGGTAATTTGGGTTTGCAAAAACCCATTCCTACTCAATATTTATATGCATGCATCTGCAAAAAAGAGAAAAGCTAAGGTTTGCATAGTATCCTTTAAGGTTGTTTGTAGAACTGTAATACGATTGTAGAACTGTAATATATTTAACGAATTTTTAAAATTCTATTTTGATCATGTAGAAAGGTAATAGATACAATTTGGGTGGAAAGTGGTAAAAATAAGGCTGCTCTTGATTGGTTTCCTTTAATGTTGTTAAAAGACATTCACTGCATGCGAATTCCCAGAGGAATTCTGGGAAAAGTAATCCAAAAAAGAAACTTTCCCAAGCTCTACACATTTATTCCCGTGATTCAGTTCAGCTTCATTAGGGACAAAAGGAGGTTTGCATTTCACCATTTTTGGTTGATGCATGTAGGAATATAGGCTACACCTTTGTTTGACCTTTGCAGGAGGATTCGATGGCTGATCTGGAATGGGGCGTTCCTTGCCCATAAACTGGTCGAACAGGTGTTGCTATCACAAATCCTATTCAGATTGTACATTCCATATGTAACATATTAAGTAATGGTCATAAAGTACCCTGCTTCTGGCATGCATTGGAAAGAGCTTTCAACATTTGTTTCATGGCCCTAATTTTTTAAAATTAAAAATGTGAATAAAAATAGGCTTTCAACATTTATTTATTAATTATTTATTTTATTTATTATTTGGACTTGTACGCCGCCACTCCTCGAGGGCTCGGAGCGGCTCACAGTCATAAAACATACAGAAATAAAACCAACGAGTAAGTAAAACTAATGAACAGGATTTTTCTGGCTTAGCAATTGAAAGCTAGCCAAAAAAGTGGGTCTTGCAGGCCTTGCGGAAGGCCAGTAGATCCTGCAAGGCCCGCACTTCACTTGGGAGGGTATTCCAAATTGAAGGCGTAATCATGGAAAAGGCTCTGCGCTGGGTTGATGAAAGGCGAATAGCTTTGAGGCTCGGCACTTCAAGGAGGTCAAGTTGTTCAGAACGGAGTGATCTCGGGTTGGTAGGGGGTGAGACGGTCCCTCAGATACAGCGGCCTCAGACCATGTAAGGCCTTGAAAGTTAACACCATCACCTTGAAGGTGATCCGGTGCTCGACTGGAAGCCAATGGAGCTGCTGAAGAATGGGTGTTATATGACATCTCACTGGAGTTCCAGTGAAATGTTGAGCAGCCGCATTCTGGACGAGCTTAAGTCTCCGGATCACGAACAAGGGCAGACCGATGTAAAGGGCGTTACAGTAGTCCAGTCTCAAGATGACTGTGGCTTGGAGCACCGTGGCCAGGTCGTTTCTGGATAGGTAGGGGGCCAGCCGCCTAGCTTGCTGCAGGTGGAAAAAGGCAGTTTTGCTGACGGTGGAGACCTGGGCTTCCATCGACAGCAACGGGTCTAAAACAACCCCAAGGGTTCATCCAAGGATTAAGAGAACGACTTTATTTGGGTTGCAGTGTTTCAAATGAAATTTAATAGAAACCACCAGCCAGTGATGGCTAGGAAAATGTGGAAGATGTTACCATGAGATTTATTAAAAATTACTACTATCATAGAGTTGAAAGTTTAAGCAGTGATGCTACTGTATTTCATTGTATAATAGTTGCCATTACATAATAGTCACACATCTCCTTTTGGGGTCCAGCTTTCAGGATTTTACAATTCCTCCCATAATAGTCACATCCCCGCCTGCACATCTGCTCCTTGGGGAAGCCCCTGTAGATCCAAGGAGCAGGCACTCACGCAGGTGAAGGTACAAGGGCTGGGAGGCTTCCCTTGGCTGCATGCAGCTGATTGAGGCCTCCAAGCTCCAGAGGTCTGCCTTGGCCCCCCCTCCAGAGCTCGGAGGGGAGAGGCATTTGGCTGGCTGAGAGAGCCCCATAGCTCTCACCAGCAGGTGCATAGGCTATCAGCAGCTATGGGGTTTCCCTTGGTTAGCTTCAGAGGGATGCTCCATAGCTGCAAAAATAAATCACCATATAATAGTCACATTTCCTTTCCCCTCCAAAAGGAGAAAAAATGTGAATAATATGTGGTGAAATATGATATACAGTATGTTCTGGGTGTTTTTGCTGTTTGAAAGCTGATCGGAAATGCATTTATATAATTGGGTTTTGCAGATTAGGATATTCTTCTAATGATATTGCACTAAGAGATGTCTTATTTAAGTGTGTTATTCTTGGTTTATCTCCTCAGATCTTCTCTCACCTTATGAATAATTTGCTTCAGTGGGCTATTATAACCCATTTGCATGCTATGTAGAAAATATATTTTTAAAAGGTTTTTGGTATTTTTTGTAGGGAAGATGGGTGAGATATTCCAATATTATCTGTGTCCAGAATCAAGATGTTCTCCTCATTAATTCCTATAGCCCTCTGCATACCAAAATCTGCTCCATAGGCTTTCTTAGATCTCCAGAGAAGAATGGAGGAGAAATGATCAGTTGTGATGGAAACTGCAGGGTCCAATGGAGGTACATAATTAGATCCTACTGAATGAATACAAATTTATAAATCCTTTAAAATATGCTGTGATAATTATTCTGAGTTTTATGAACATCAGGGGATAGTTTTCTCTTCATCATGCCACCATCACAGAATTATTTGGTGAGGAAACAGAGGTTTCTCAGTAGCTGCTCCCAGATTATGGAATTCCCATGTATTAGCTATTGCTTAATTCTATTTGATTTGAATAAGCAATCAATCAAAAAGCAACCAAACAAATAAATTTGACACAAGATAGCATGTTTCAGCAGCAGCATTTAAACACTCCTCACTTTTGTTTTTGCTTTAGGGCTGAGGTAGGAAACTTGAAACCAAATGGTTGATCTATCTCTACTTATCTTCATGTAATACAGAATAGCATCTAGGCCAGACCTGGGCAACCTACGATTCTGTCCGGCCCAGGGAAGAAGGGCGTCGGGGGCGGGGCCAAGAGGAAGGGGTTCCGCTTCCGCCATACCATCGCGGGGTGTGGGGCCTGCATCGGCAGACAGCCTGCCGCTCCAGAAAACAATTAGAGGAGCGGCGGCTTTGGAGTGCCTGCCATCCCGAGAGGCGATCCGGGCCTGCAGCGGGAGTAGTCGGCGAGCTGCGGCGGCTGATCGCCCTGGTGACCCGGAAGACTTGATGGCAGGCACTCCAAAGCCGGGATGGCAGGCACTCCATGGCAGAGCAATCAGCTAGGGAACAGCTGGGGGCAAGAGCGGACGGAGGCCTGCAGCCTCCGATCATCTGTTGCTCTGCTGTGCTGCTGCGGCGGCTGGGTCCGCTTTGTTATCCTCTGGGCTGGGTCCATTGGGCCATTCCACCTTGGGATCCTTCCTCTCTTGAGGATGTCAGCCTCTATCTTGGTTTGCATCTTGTCTTCTTGAATTTCATTTCATTTCATTTCATTTTAGTGGTTTTTATTATTATTTTATAATAATAATTTTATTTTATAATAATAATATAATATATAATATAATATGTTATATTATATTATAATTTCAATATATTATAATGTCTATATATGTACTATAATATAATAATTATGATATTAATACTAATAATATATGAATATTCCTTGATATATTAATATGTTAATATGAATGAGGTGTAATATATAGTAAATATAGTAAATAAATAAATAAATAAATAATGTAGATTCGAATGTAGTTCAGCCTTTAGATGCAGCCCTCCATAATATTTTTTGGCTCTCGTGTGGCCCCTTGGAAAAAAGAATTGCCCACCCCTGATCTAGGCTATGGATCTACCTTTTAGTCTCTGGACTTCTACTCAGTAACTTGTTCTCTGGTTTTTGTGGACTTAAGAATTAGAAAGATAAAGAGTTAGAATCTGTGTTGAGGAGATATAACAAAAAGGAGGAGCTACCAAGTCCAAAAATTCATGCCAAAAATCCAGCCTGGGTTGCTTTATATATGGGATGTTAAGATCCAGCCTTCCTATTGCATTTTCATCAATTTGGAATAACTAACCCAAAGTTATAGAACTAGTTTAGCTACACACCATTTTAGTTGAGAGCTGAAGCTAGAGATTTTTGGAACAATCAGGTCCTTATATCAGTGTGTGTCTGTATATGCATGAATTACTTTACTGCTGGGGAGCATAGAGCCAGTAGAGTTATAGTTCTAGGCATTTGACATTAGCAAACCAGTTTAGAGACGGAGGTAAAATCTTCCTTTCAACAGTATCAGAATGTGTAAAATGACTGGTACTAAATTGCTATGAATGCAGTTTGATTTTTACAACTTCTGTACACCAAGGGGTTTGTAATCACAATCTGCTAATGCTGACTTCAAAATAGTTTAACATTTATGGACCGTGTTTGTTTGTAAATCTTCTTAGCTCTCCAGGGAGCAGCTCAGCTGGAAGGCTTTTGTGCAGTGATCTTTATACCCTGTTGCCTTCAGCCTCCTCTTTTGTGAAGGTTTTAAAATGTTTTCTTGTCCTCTAGTGAAAAGAGAGGATAAATTCCATTTGGATGGATGAGTCAACAAGGAAGGCTAGGGATAATGATGAATTATATCCACAATGTATCTGATGTGGTTGCTAAACCCAGATCCATGGCAATACGCAATCTGTGGGACCCCTGAACCTTTGGGGAGACAAAAGACATCAGATCTATAGTGGACTGGACAGTCCACTATGCCTTCCGTAATCCAGAAATTGAGTGCAGCATGTGAAAGTTTTGAATGCTATCCTACTGTTTTTTACTATATAATTCTGAAATGATTCTTCATTTTTGTAGAATAGTGAGACCTTAATTATGAATATACATTCTGTTATGGCATTTATGCTACTCAGGTAGAATCCAGAGCTTTAATTTAATTTTCTGAAATGAGAAATCAACTCATAGCCATTCCCTCTGTTGTATTTTTTCTTTCTGATGAACATTAAGGGCTGCAGTGGTGCAATGGGTTAATGTTGCACCTTAGATCTGAAGGACCCCTCAGTAAACCACTTGAGACCAGCGGTGATTAAATGCTTTATTTAGAATAAATGAAAAGAGGTAAAGAATTAAAAGTATAGTCCAATGATGCTCTCTGCATCCAGTATTGCAAGGCAATAGTCCAAAGAGTAAAAAGGTTCAAAAGGAGGAAATAGTCCTGGCGCCCCAATGGGCTAAATCCTGGATAAGTCTCTGGCAACAAAGGCTTGGCAAATACTTGAGTATGAGGACTTGAAGGCCCAATGGCCCAGACTGGAACTTGAGTACGTGGACTTGACAAGGTTGCTGAACATTTGCGAGAGATACCTAGAGCCAACGGGAAGCAGCTTAAATAGGTTTTCCCCCTTGAAGACGCAAGCTGCGTCGGAACGTCTTTTCAGGCTCCCTTGTTGGGCTTATTCCTCCCGGGTCTCTCGGCAGAGGCTGGAATGTCAGCTCATTAGTGAATGCACCGGGACTTTCGGGAGGCACCGAGGCCTTGCAGTACCAGGCCTCCTTTTTTTTAAAAGGTTTTATTGATTAAAAAGACAAAACAATCATAACATCCGATGGGGTAAGGGGTGGGGGGGTAACTATGGGGAAAAGGGTATTGGGGAGGGTATAGGATAGGTTTACATCAAGGGTAACAAACAAATTAAAAAACAAACGGTTGACTTCTCCCGGAGATACGGTTCTTCTTTCTTTTGCCTTAAAGATTTTAACTTTTAGGCCACTGATCTCCCTCTCTATATCCCGAACCCCAGCAGACTTATCTTTTTCTTCTCTTTTACATAAGAAATAAAAGGCTTCCAAGTCTCCGTAAACTGATTGATTGTCCCCGATTTTAGTAGGCAGGTCAGTTTATCCATTTCTGCTACTTCCAGCAGCTTTTGTATCACTTCTTCCTCACTTGGGATTTCTGGTCTTTTCCAATGTCTGGCCAGGACAATTCTGGCGGCAGTTGTCATAAAACAAAATAATTTCTCCTTCTTTTCCCCCTTTATTTGAGGGTCTGGAATATTTAAAAGAAAGGTTTCTGGTTTTTTCCACCTTACACTGCAATGTTTCCTCCACCACCTTATGTATCATACCCCAAAACCCCTTAACCATACCGCAAGACCACCATTGATGATAAAGGTTCCTCTATCTCTCTGGCACATCCAGCACTGCTCATTTCTATTCTTATACATTTTCGCTAATTGGACTGGCGTGGTGTACCATCTATATAGTACTTTCAGTTGGTTCTCCTTTAAGGAGTGGGCGTAGGTGTATTTTAACCCTTGCTTCCAGCTCCTTTCCCATTCCTCCATTCTAATATTATGTCCTATATTATCTTGCCATTTTTGCATATACTCCTTTATTGGCGCTTTTTCGTGTCTATTTAATAGAATATGCTTGTATAATCTGCTAACTCTCTTCTTTCCCATCTGGGTCAGTATTTTTCCACTAACCGTAGGTGTTTCTTCCCAGCCTATCTTGGCATCTAATTTATATCTCATTTTTAATTGGCTATATTGTAGCCAGTTTATCTTAAGATCCTTTATTTCTTCCTGGGTTTTCAACCCATATCCATCATTTTCCTTCTTTAGGATATCATTATATAGGGGCCAGGCTTCCTTCCATGTCTTTATTATTTGGAACGCCTCTATTGCGGATACCCAGAGGGGGTATTTCCTATAAATGCTGGTTTTATACTTATCCCAGATTTTTAGTAGCGGAGCTTTTATTATATGATTCCTAAAATTTTTATCCTCTTTTACTTTGTTATAGAATAGGTACCCATGCCAGCCAAATTTGTTTTCCCATCCCTCTAAATTTAGTAAGTTTAAAGACACAGAGGGTAGGGTGGTGGGAGTCCTGATTAATAATATGGACGGAAAAACATTAATATGTAACATATATGCGCCAAATGGAGCAAAATCAAAATTCATAAACTTCCTGAAGGAAAATATACAGAAAGTGGAATATGACAACCTCCTAGTTATCGGAGACTTCAACGGCGTTATAAGTTCAAAGCTGGACAAAAGATCAGAACAAAAAAAACCAACTACCAAAGAACACGGTACCCTACCAAAGAGTTTCCTCAAACTAAAAGAAGACCTAGATATGCAGGATGTTTGGAGATACCTCTACCCAGATGAAAGAGACTTTACATACTTTTCAAACCGCCACAAAACGTGGTCCCGAATAGACATGGCGTGGGCTTCAAACTCTCTCATTCCCAAGATAGACAACCTAAAAATAATCTCTAGAGACATCTCGGACCATTGCCCACAAGAGCTTACAGTGAACTCAAAGCAAAAAGGAAGGAGATGGAGATTAAACGGCAACTTATTAAAAACTGAAAAAGACATCAAGAAAAACAAAGAATTAGTACGGGAATTCTTCGAAACCAATGATATGGGAGAGGTCCAACAACAAATAGTTTGGGACACTCTAAAGGCGGTAATGAGAGGACACTTCATCTCGCAGAACACTGCCAGGGAAAGAGCGAAGGACAAAGAGATAAAAGATCTAATAAGGGAAATAGATGTAAACGAAAAACTCCTGAAGAGACTCCCCACGAAACAAGACATCAGGAAGAAACTAATAAACCTTAAAAGAAAGAAGCATTCCTTAGAACTCGAAAGTATGGCAAAAAGCTACAAATACGCAAAACAATACAGTTTCGAAAATGCAAACAAGCCAGGGAAATGGCTATCAAGAAAAATCAAGAAGAAACAGCAACAACAATACATTCCCAAAATTACATCTGAGGGTAATGAATACACAAAAGAGGAAGATATCCGAATAAAGCTTCTTGAATTTTATAAACAGTTATACACGAAGGACGGAATCTCGGAGGACGACATCACAACATACTTGTCACAACAGAAAATATCCAAAATCTCGGAAGATGAAAGAGAATCTCTAAACGAGGAAATAACAGAGGCAGAAATCAACACAGCCATAAACAAATTGGACCCTAACAAATCCCCAGGCCCAGATGGCCTCTCCGCAGATTTCTATAAAGCGATGAAGGAAGAAATAACACCATACCTCAAAGGTATAATGAACACAGTGATGAACGGAGGAAACATCCCACCATCATGGTCAGAGGCCATAATCACCCTTATACAAAGGGGAACTCGAAAGCGCCAGGTCCACACGAATTTAGGCCAATATCACTGCTGAATGTGGACTACAAACTATTTACCAGCATTCTAGCCTCCAGGTACAAAAAATTCTTAACAACCTGGATAGAGGAGGAACAGGCGGGCTTCCTGCCCAACAGAAGCACGAAGGACAATCTACGCACAATATTGGACACCATCGAATACTACGATACGAATATACAGAGGGAACTGGCACTGTTGGCACTCGATGCCGAAAAGGCATTCGATAATCTCGAATGGAATTTCTTCAAACTACTCCTAGAGGAAATAGACATCGGCCACCAAATGAAGAACGCCATCAGAGCCATATATTCGGACCAAAAAGCCACAATACAGGTGAATGGAACCCTCACAGAAAAATTCCAAATCACCAAAGGCACACGCCAGGGATGCCCCCTCTCCCCTCTACTATACATAATGGCTCTGGAAATATTAATAAGATCCATTAGGGAAGACAAGGAGATAAAAGGAATGCGAATAGAGAACAACAACTACAAAATACGGGCATATGCAGATGATATAATCTGCATAATTGAGGACCCGATCAACAACATCAGTCCCTGGATGAAAAAAATAGAAGAATATGGCCGAGTGGCCGGCCTTAAGATCAATAAGAAAAAATCAACAATCCTAACAAAGAATATGTCAAGCAAAAGAAAAGAACTACTCCAAAAAACCTCAGGCATCACTATAAACTCAAAAATCAAATACCTAGGAATCTGGTTGACAGCAAAAAACTCACAACTGCTGAAAAACAATTATGAGGAGAGTTGGAGGACCATTCAAAAAGATCTGGCCAACTGGAGATTTTTACAACTATCCCTCCTAGGAAGAATAGCCTTGATCAAGACCAACGTCCTACCCAAACTCATGTATCTCTTCCAGAACATTCCAATCATAAGAAATAAGAGCTTGTTCAAAGCATGGAAAAGAGAAATCTCAAAATTCATATGGGAGGGAAAAAGGCCGAGAATCAACCATACCATTATGACAGACAAAAAATCTAGGGGCGGATTCGGCCTTCCGGACCTCATTCTATACTTTGAAGCCTGCACCCTAATGTGGGTGAAGGAATGGATCACACTAAGAAACAAACACCTACTAACACTTGAGGGCTTCGACTTACGAGTGGGGTGGCACGCCTACTTATGGTATAAGAAAACATCTGTGGAGAAAAACTTCGGGAACCACTTCGTAAGATCAGCCCTCATACGTGTCTGGAACAAATATGCAAAACGATTTTACACCAAAACACCACTCTGGATATCCCCAATGGAGGCAGAACACCGGAGACTCCTGGGTTGGTCCATTTGGCCCACGTATAAAGACCTGTTGAAAAAAGCAGAAGGAACCCCGGAGCTTATAACTCAAGAACAAATGAAACAAATTCTAGAGAATACAACCTGGCTTCAATACCACCAACTGAGAAAGAGATTTAACCAAGATAAAGAAGAGGGCTTCCACACAGAAGAGGACTTCTGGGACAAACTCATCACAACAGAAAAAAAAAACATCACAAGGATTTATAGCAAATTATTAGAATGGGCCACAGAGGAGGAAGAAATAAAGAATTGCATGATCCAATGGGCCAGGAACATCGGACGACAAATTAAAATACATGAATGGCAGCTCATCTGGAACAAAAAAATAAAGCTCACTTATGCAACAGAGCTAAAAGAGAACTGGCTAAAAATGTTCCACCGATGGCACATCACGCCCCAAAAAATCGGGAAGATGTACAAAAACAGAAATCCAAACTGTTGGAAGTGCCAGACACAAGTGGGCAGTTTCTTCCACATGTGGTGGTCCTGCCCAGTCACCACAAAGTACTGGAGAGAGATACACAAGACGGTACAAACCATACTAAAGACAAGATTCCCAATGAAACCGGAATACTATCTATTGGGACTCACAGATAGAGAAAGAGTTATGGACAAGAACTCTGAGAAACTCTTCACCTACATGACCACGGCAGCAAGAGTTGCATTTGCCAAAATATGGAAATCCAACAAAACACCGCAACAAGAGGACTGGCTCCAAAAATTATGGGATATCAAAGATATGGACACTTTAACATTCTTCCTGAGCAAAAATACCTGCCGGCCTAGAAATGAAACGGTTGGAGTCCAATAAAACTACACAAAAAGACCAAAAGGTAAAGAATAGCAACATACCAAATCGAACATGAAACTCTGTAACACATTAAAGAACATCTTTATCGAAAAGAAAGAAGAAAGTCAAATCCACCTAAGAACCGAATGGAAGTCAACTGTCTATGTAAACTATGTGTTAGTTCGTGAAGTATGTCACAGTACCTCCCTACCCCAAACTCACCGAACACCTTCCCCCCCCCCCCTCCCCCTGTTTCCCAAATGTCTCTTCCCTATTTTCTGTATTCAAAAAAACCAATAAAAAACATATTTTTTTAAAAAATAAATTTAGTAGGTTCCCGTCCCTTAGGTCTATCCAATCTTTTATATTGTCCAGGCAATTGGCATCATAGTATGTTATTAAATCTGGTAGGCCAAATCCTCCTTTTTTCAGGTAACTCTTGTAGGTTCTTTTGTTTTATTCTGGCCCTTCTCCCACCCCATATAAATTTTGCTAGTTCCGCTTGCCATCTTTTCAATATTGTATAGTTTTTCAGTATGGGTAGCGTCTGAAACATAAAATTTAGCTTGGGGAAAATTTTCATTTTGACCGTTGCGATTTTGCCTAAAAGGGATAGGTTCATATTTTTCCAATTCCTAAGGTCTCCTTTAATTTGCTCCCATGTTTTTCGTAATTATTTTTATAAGTTGGCAGTTTTTGGAGTCAGGTTTATTCCTAGATATTTTACCTGTTTTGCCAGGGTATTTTAAATTTTTTTTCTATTTCCTGGGCTTCTATTTTGCCCATATTTTTTACCATAATTTGTGATTTACTTTTATTTAACTTAAATCCTGATACTTTGCCAAATGCTTCTATTTTTGTAATCCACTTTCCCATATTTTCTTTTGGGTCTTCTATCAAACAGACTAAATCGTCCGTGAAGGCATATATTTTGTAGTCTTTATTCCTTACCTTCAATCCTTTTAACTCTTTGTCCTCTATTATGTCTTTCATAAGGACTTCCAAAACAAAATTAAAGATCAGAGGGGATAATGGGCATCCCTGCCTTGTTCCCCTATTTATTTTTATCTTTCTAGATTTTTGACCATTAATTAATAGTTGTGCCTCTTGGCTTTTATAAATCGCTTTTATCGCGGAAATAAAATTTAGACCCATATCCATCTCCACCATTAATCTTTCTATTATTCCCCAATTGACCCGGTCAAAGGCCTTCTCCGCGTCTAAGAACGCGAGAATGGCCTTTGTCCCTATATTTTTATCCAGATGTTCTATTGCGTTTATTATATTTCTAATTTTTTTTTCATCATTCTATTGGGGAGAAATCCAGTCTGGTTTTCATTAACCCATTTACTCATAAAAATTTTAAATCTCGAGGCTAGGATATTTGAAAATATTTTATAGTCCAAATTAAGGAGGGAAATAGGCCTATAGTTCTGTACTACTTCCGGGTCCTTCCCTTCCTTATGGATTACCACTATTTCCGAATTTCCCCAAGTCTCTGGCATAGTGCCTTGTTGTATAGTTTCATTCATTACTTTTTTGAGATGTGGGGTCAGTTCTTCTTTTAATATTTTATAATATGCATCCGTAAAACCATCTGGTCCCGGTGCTTTCCCTGATTTAAGGCTCTTTATTGCTATGTCAATTTCTTGTTCTGTAATTTCTGCATTCAAGATTTCCCTCTCCTCTTCCGTTATTCGTATTAATTTTTGTCTGTTCAAATATTCCTGTATGTCTGTCCTACTTGTCCCATCATCTTGATAAAGCTCCTGATAGTATGTAGCAAATTCATTCATTATTTCCTCATCTTTTATATAAGATTTTCCATCTCTTGTTATTTTTGTTATTATATTTCTTTGTGTTTTTTTTTCAGTTGATATGAGAGCCATTTACCTACTTTGTTCGCCTGTTCAAAGTTTCTTTGCTTTATAAATTTTAACTTTTTTTCGATCTCTTCCATAGTGACCATATTTATCTGTGATTTAATATATTTTATTTTATCCTCCGCCTCCTTGTCTTGAGGATTATTCTTCAATTTCTTTTCTACTCTATTTAATTCATCCTGTAGTTTATCCCTTTCCTTTTTTTTTGCTTCTTCATATAACTAAGCTGGGCAATAAAGTTCCCCCTCATTACTGCCTTACTCGCTTCCACGTTGTTCTGGAATCAGTTTCTCCTTGATTATTTATCATAAAGTATTCTTTAAGTAATTCTTTATTTTTTTGAATGTCCAAATCTCTTTTTAAAAGTATATCATTTAGCCTCCACTTATATTGTCTATCCCCCCATTTCAAAGTTATTTCTGTGGGTGCGTGGTCAGAAAACATTCGCGTGTGTATTTTAGCTTTTGTAGCCCTCCTCATTAACGTCTTTGATAATAGAATAAAGTCTATTCTCGACCAGGACTTCCTCCTTCCAGAGAAGAAGGTAAAGTCCTGGTTTTTCCCATTCTGTATCCTCCATACATCTTCCAGGGAGTTCATGGTCATAAGCGTGAAGAAGGCCTTAGGAAGTTTACTTTTTTCTTGTTTTCCTTTACCTTTCCCATATTTTTTATCCTCCGCGGGGTTAATTACATTAAAATCCCCCAATATTATACAATCCTCACACTCTGCAGATAGTATTATTTCATTCAGGCTCTCAAAAAACTTCACTTTTGGTCCATTCGGCGCGTATACGCAATTTATAAGTATCTTTCTTCCCTTGATTATCCCCACTACTGCCACCACTCTCCCTTCCCCATCTTTATAGAACAATTTTGGGTCAAGACTGGGATTAACATACAATGCTACCCCCTTTTTCTTTTTTTCTATCGAGGAGGTAAATAGGACTCCCAGTTTTTTTCTTTCCAATAAATCTTTCCTAGAGTCTTTGATATGAGTTTCCTGTAGAGCATAAACCCAGGCCTTTTGCTTCTGTAGGTGATGAAATAGTTTAGATCTTTTTCTGGTACATTCATACCGTTTGTGTTAAAGAGTAGCACTTTACCTCCATCATTTAGTAGTCCCTTTCTTCTTCTAAGACTTGTCCTTCCTCGTCTGATCCGTTATCTGATTCTTCTTCCTGGTCTAGGTCTTGGTCCAAGGTTTCCTCTTCTTCCCGTTCTTGTTCCTTGTGTTCTTCTCCTCTATCTCTGATCTCTTTATTGGTGTTGTCTCTCCCCTTGCTTGGTGTCCCTCTGAGGGAGGGGTTTTGTCCATTAGGCTTGCTCTCTCTCTTTGACCTTTATTCCACTCTGTTTTTCTATTTGTAGGGTCTAGGACGTGTTCCCATTTCTTATAAAACTCTTGGCTGCCTCTACTGAGTCGATCCAGTACTTCACTGATCTAAATGAAAATTGCAGTCCATCTATCTTGTCCCATTTGAATCTTACATCGTTATCTTTTAGTGCGTCTGTCAAAAAATAATATTTTTTTCCTGTTGTCCAAAACAGCACCAGGAATTTCCCTCATAATTTTTATTCCTTTTCCGTTCACTTTGTAGGGAGATGCGAAGTGGTTTTTAATCACTTCTTCCTTTATTTTATTGAGTTATACTGTATTATTATATCCCTTTCAGTTTTATTTCTTCTTGAGAAGGCTGTGGAGACGCGGTATGCTTTATCTATTTTTCCTCTATCACTTGTTGGTCTTTTTGTGTCAGTTTTGCCGTCATTTCGTTCATTAATTTCAAAGTATCCTCAAATCTCTCCTTCTCCCTCTCCGGAAACCCGCGCACCCTCAGTTGGAAATCTCTTTGGAATATCTCCAAATGTAGATTTTTCCTTTGTATTTCCTTTTGCATTTCTTTTAACTCTTGTATCTTTTTCTGTTCTATCTGTACCTTCACTCTAGTGTCTTCCTCCCTTCTTTTGTATTGTATCCACTTTCTCGTATAGCGTGGCCATCTCCTTCCTTAGGGATGTCACCTCCTTCTTCATCTCCTTCCTTGACTCATAGATGCTCTCTTTAATTTGTTTCCTTTCCTCCGCTCCTCTCCCAATCATCTCGTTCATCTTCTTCATTTCACTAATAATTTCCCTTTTCATGTCAAAAAATAATTTCCTTTAAATGGTCCCTCATCTGGCCATCCTCTTGAAATGACTCTCTTCTTTGTAGGGGACCTTTGTTCTCTTTTTCTCCTTTCTTTCTAGTGCCCATCATAGCTCTCCTTGCTTTCCCCTTTCCCCCACTTGGAGTCTTCTCGTCTCTCTCTCCGCTTTTTTTTAGAGTGGGTTTTAGGGTTACAAAGGGTTATTTTGAGTTATTTGGGTCTTTCTCTATATCCTTTTAGTAGTATTTAGTAGTATTTGTCGGCCTCTTCTGGTGAATCTTTGTATAACAGTCCTTCTGTATCTCCCTCAAGGGGTTCGCCTTTGTCCCTCCTCCTTGTCTCTCCTCCTCCACGGAAGCAGCTCCTCCTCCCGCTCTCCTTACGAGTAGGTCTTTTATTCTTGAGGTATCCCAGCTGTTTTGCCTCTACAGGTATAGTTCACCCCTCTTTTCTTGTTTACTTGAGGGTTTTTTTGGTCTCCGGGGTCCTTTCTATCCCCTTCGTTCCCAGTTCTTAATTTTATCTGTGGCTCTATGCGGCAGTTGTTACGCCTTCCGGCGTACTTGAACTGTATCTCCGGTCTCAGGGCTTCACCTTGGTATTATTTTGTTTGTTTGTTTAGCTCCACTACTGTGGCTTTCTTGCCCTTTCTGTTCTTTTTTTGATAATCTGGGTGGAGAGGTGCTTTGGCGTCTCACCTCGCGATTTGCGAATGCCGCGGTCAATCGCCTGCCCTAGGTCTCCGGGTGGTGCGGTTGTGGGGGTTCCCCCAGCCTCTTCTCGACGCTGGTGGTCCCTCCCTCTTCTTTCACCCACCGGGACTTGGGCCCCCTTCCTTTCTCCAAAGGGGGTCGGGTTTGCTGCTGTATCCCCCCGGCTTTTTGCGAAAGACCCACGCTCTCTCAGGAGCTCACCTGAAAGGCGTCCACCACTCTCCGTTCCCAAACCGGAAGCCTCGCAGTACCAGGCCTCCTTATCGGCCTGGGAAGAAGGAAGGCTGCGCTTGGCCTTGACCACTAGTTGACACAAAGGCTTCTGTAGAGCTGTGCTCTCAGGCCTAGCTGGGATCTTGGAAACAACATGGCTTTGGTCTGGTTTGGCTAAGGAATCAGGCTGGGGTCTGACAGTTAAACACTTGTGCTGCTGAACCGCTGACCTGAAGTTCAGCAATTCGAATCCTGGGACAAGGTGAGTTCCCGCTGTTAGCCCAGCTCCTGCCACCCTAGCAGTTTGAAAACATGCAGATGTGATTAGATAAATAGTAGGGGTGTTTGATCCATCAAAAATTTGTTTCTAAACTTGCGTGGGGGGGGGGATTGTCATCGGTGGTATGATATAGAAATTGTGCCGAAAAATTTCCGTAAAATTTCTTTATGGAAACGTAATTATTAACGAAAATTCGTTATTATTTCCTGTTAGTTCTCAGCAGGGAAGGAGGTGGCGATGTCCTCCGCACCTCCTTCCCTGCTGTGCTGAGAACTAACGCACATCAAGGCTTGACATGCTTTAGGTCTTGGCAGGGAAGGAGGGGCGGATGCTCCTCCTTCTCTGCTAAGAACTAAAGCGCGTCAAGGCTTGATGCGGTTTAGTTCCTGGCAGGGAAGGAGGTGCGGATGCTCCTCCTTCCCTGCTAAGAACTAAAGTGTGTCAAGCCTTGACGTGGTTCAGTTCTTAGCAGGGAAGGAGGTGCGGATGCTCCTCCTTCCCTGCTAAGACCTAAAGCGCATCAAGGATTGACGCACTTTAGTTCTTAGCAGAGAAGGAGGTGTGGAGGGCATCCCCTCATGTCCTCCTTCCCTGCTGAGAACTAACTCTGAGATTTGGAGGAATTTCCTCCTGTTCTCCAGGCTCTCCCTCCGCTTGTGAGGGAAACGGAGGAAAGCTCGGCCGGGCTGCTTCAAAAGAACCCACCTCAGTTCTCAGCTGGCGAGAGGAGAAAGGAGGGTGCTGCTGCCCTCCAGTCTCCTCTCGCGAGTTGAGAACTGAGGAGGGGAAAAAATGACCTAATAACGTGACCTTTACAAAAAATGGCGATTCCGGGTTTGGTTTTGAAACTTCACTTCCGGGTTGGATGGCGAGGGTCGATATAGGGCCAAAATAATTTCAAATATGAATTATTAACGGGTTTCAAAGTATTTAAATTGGAGATATCTACCCCCAATAAATAGGTTTCACTTTGGCAGGAAAGGCATAAGATGCTCCAAGCAGTCAAGCCGGTTACACAAGAGGTGACAATGCAGGCCCCTTGGCTTGGAAATGGAGAACAGCAACTTCTCCAGAGCCAGAGATGAGCACCGGCTCTAAAGCTGGAAATGAAAGGAAAAGCTTCTGCCATTGTTTGTGTTTGTGTATCTCATTGTATTGCAACAAGTCATTGAATGTTTGCCCATATCTTTTTATGCTGTAATCTGCTCTAAATCCTCACGGGGAGAAGGGTGGAATATAAATGAAGTGTTGTTGTTGTTGTTGTTTACATTTGACACAATAAACCTCTATTGAAGAATACAAGCATATGGCAGTGCAGTTTGTGCTTTTGCCACAGGTGAAATGGGGGAATGGAGAAATTGTTCAGATGTGGCTCTTGCAATATATTTTTGTATAATTAAACTAAATCTGAGTTGGAAGGGCAAACTGCCCATCTAGCACATTTCTTGGGGAAAGCAACTCGCATTTTAAGTACAATCTGTCCAAGACCACTTCCTCCAGAGTGATTTGCATATATTATCCATCCACTGCAAGTGAAATATTTTTATGGTGAATAGCATACCTTTCAACTGTCCTCTGTCATCAAACTTTTTCAGAAACTTTAAAAGTATGCCAGTTTTTCTTCCCTCCCACTCACTCCTTGGTTCTTGATTTACTTCGGTTTCTGCTGACTGAATTGAAAGTGCAAAAGCAGTTCTCATTCAATTAACTTGAGAGGATGTAAAGTAGAGAAGGGGTGAAATTTGCCCGTTCCAAACTCCCAGGCAAAACAAAGGGCTCCAGCCTCTCCTAGCCTATGTGTCCTTCCTCATTAATACTTTCTGCTATCTTGACAATACTTAGATACTACATGTTCCAATTTTCAGGAGTGAAATATTGAAGGATGTAGAATATCTATTCCACATGGTAAAGACCAATGCAAAGTTGTTAAAGTTATAGCTTCCGTAATTATTCAATAGTCCAAAAAAGTAACAACCATCCAACAGGTTGTTATCTCAATCTTTAGGTAAAGGTAAAAGTTTTCCCCTGACATTAAGTCCCGTCGTGTCTGACTCTTGGGGATTGGTGCTCATCTCCATTTCTAAGCCGAAGAGCCGGCATTTCCATAGAAACCTCCAAGGTCATGTGGACAGCATGGCTGCATGGAGTGCCGTTATCTTCCCACTGGAGCGGTGCCTATTGATCGACTCAAATTTGCATGTTTTCGAACTGTTAGGATGGCAGAAGCTGGGGCTGACAGTGTGACGTCATGCTGCTCCCTGGATTCGGACCTGCGACCTTTTGGTCAATAAGGGAATGTGGCACAGCTGGCTGGGTGTCAGCTGCATAAGATCGCAACTGACCAGAAGATCATGAGTTCGAGGCCTACTCGAGGTGGGTTCTCGACCTATTGTGTAGCCTGTTGTCGAAAAAGATCTCCAGGAAACACACTGAGGGATGAAGGAGTGTGACAGCTCCCCCTGGTGGCCAGATGTTAAATTGCCTCTGTCTGTCTTGTGTGTTTGTGTGTCTAAATGTAATGTGTACATTGTAATCTGCCCTGAGTCCCCTGCGGGGTGAGAAGGGCGGAATAGAAATAAAGTAAAATAAATAAATAAATAAGTTTAGCAGCTCAGTGCTTTAACACATAGGGTCAAAATATAAACATGCCTGAATTCAAAATTTGTGTATGTCCGGAACCCTCCCCCCCCCCCCAAATATTGCCTTTCCTTTAGAGATGAAACATGCCCTTAACCATCAGGAGCAGAAAAGAATATATGCTGTAATTCTCACACACATGTCTTCGATTTTATTTATCAGATCGCATGGAAGTTCTTTTATTGTGACCAAAATGTAAAATTGCTTCACTTAGGTTGGTCATGCTGTGGTGAAACATCTGGTTAAAATTTGACGCTTTTGATTGTGGTTATGATCTGGAAGTGCATGAAAGTAGCTGCTCTGGAGCAACAACAAAAACTCCATATAAATCTAAGTTATCGTGATCATAATTTCCTTCCTTGTCATCTATATATATATAAATGTAACATCCGTGGTTATACGCTTATAGGCAACAAAACCACGCAACGCAGACACACAAAACTAGCCCACATACACTCACAACCCTACTCACTATGTTTGCAACTAAAAAAAAACCTTTAAAAAACCAAGTCAATGGCCAAAACCCCTAAAAAACCTCTGGGACTACAAATCCCAGAAGCCCCTGTGCCAAAACAGCTTCTAAACTCCCCCCTCCCAAACTAAAAAAAGAACCCTTACGGCTCCAATAAGCGGCACGTGCCAACGCCAGCCCCAAGAAGGGGCTAGCCTCGCGCCAAATGTCCTCTTCACATCCCTCCCAAGGGATCGCTACGCTCGCGCAAAACCTCCTCGCGCACACACTTCCCAACGGATCGCACACACCTCCCAATGGACAACACACCGTGCACGCGAGCGCCCTGGCCAATCACATGGCTGGCGCACGCCAAAGCTTCTCCCTACATCACCCTCCCCCCCAAAACACACATGAGCATAATGTTGTAGAGGGATGGAAGGAAAGGAAAGGAAGACAGAGAGAGAGGGAGGGAAGACAGAAAGAGAAAAGGACAGAATGGAAAAGGTAGTAGTGACAGAAAGAAAAAAAGGAAGGAGAGAGGGAGCAAAGGGAGGAGGGAAGGGACAGAAAGAGGGATGGAAGGAAAGGAAGACAGAAAGGAAGGCAGAGAGGGGGAGACAGAATGATTAAATGACGGAATGAAAGAGGTAGCAACAGACAGGAAGGAGAGAATAAAGGAGGGAGGGAAAATGGGAAGAAATGCAAGAGGGAAAGGGTGAGAAAGGTCAGAGAGAAGGAGGGAGGGAAGGAAAGAAGGAAGTACCAAAGGAAGAAAGAAGAGAAAGTACACAGGACAGAAAAAGGAAAGAAAAGGTAATAAAGGAAGGACAACCTGGTGAGGGGAGAAGAAAAAGGAAGGAAAGAAAGAGAGGGGGGAACAGAGGGAGGGAAAGAAAGGGGAGGACTGATTGAGAAAAGGAATGAATTGGAGGAAGGAGGGAAAGGAAAGACAGAAGGAAGGAGGAAACACACACATACCCCCACACAAAAATACATGCACAAAAATATACAAATATATACACACACACATACATACACACATCTGTACTTACACACATCTACACATATACATGCATATATATATATACAAACACATATACATAAGTACACACATATACATGCATATATACACATATACATATACAAACACATATACATAAGTACACACATATACATACATATATACACATATACATAAGTAAACACACATATATACACACATATGTACACATACACACAAATATATATATATATATACTGTGTGTATATATACACACACACACACACACACTTACAGGCAGTCCCCAAGTTACAAACATCCCACTAAGAAATGGCTCATACTTAAGAACACAGCTGGATTGAATGGGTTTTAGAGGTTGCAAGACATTTGATTGTGCTTTTCAACAACACCACAGCAATGCGTGGCCGGGTCAGCTAGTTGGTATCAATTTTTGTGCAGAAATAAGAATGTTGGTAGGGATTATTCAGGCATACTAGTCAACCCATGCTGGTGTGGGGAGGACCTGTACACTTTTCCAGAAAAGTGTGTTCATGACATCTTTTCTCAGACATAGTATTGCAGACTTGCCATATTATTCTCTATCCTAAGAATTACTTTAACTTCAGTGCTGAGAGCTAGTTTTCTTTGGAGGGTGTGAATGAAGCTATCTCCCTGGGGAGAAATCTGAATCTGTCTTCTTAGGGAGGCTATTATGCCACCAATCTACATGTGCAGACCATCCTTTGACAGAAAAAAAGCTGTTATAAAGTATGGTCCGTATGTCGTTGGACTAGTACTTGAGTTTTCACTTACCAACATCTGAAAAAATATTTTTTCCTCCAGGCTTTTTCTCGGTCCTCCAGCACAATTTTATGATATGCTTCCACCAAAAGGACCTAGGAATGCCAGAGAGGTGTTCTAGGTCAGTGCTGTCCAACATCTAACCGGCCAAGGGGGATTCCAGGTCACTGATGACCTGGGGGCCGCCGGCCGCCCCTGCCCCGCCCGCCCTCGGCCCCCCCCGGCTGCCGGGAAGCTTTGGGGAGAGGGAGGAGCCACGCGGCACCCCCTCCCTTCCAAGCTGTTTTCGCCGGCTTCAGCTGCTGCCAGGATCCCTTGCAAGGCACGGAGGCCCCACCGGGGGGACCCCCCTCCCTTGCAAGGGATCGCAGCAGCGGCTGAAGCCGGCGCTGGCTTCAGCCGCTGCTGCGATCCCTTGCAAGGCACGAAGCCCGCCGGGGACCCCCTCTTGCAGAGATCGCAGCAGCGGCTGAAGCGGGCGCTGGCTTCAGCCGCTGCTGCGATCCCTTGCAAGGCACGGAGGCCCCGCCGGGGGACCCCCCTCTCTTGCAAGGGATCGCAGCAGCGGCTGAAGCCGGCACTGGCTTCAGCCGCTGCCGGGATGCCTTGCAAGGGTGGAGGCCCCGCCGGGGGACCCCCCTCTCTTGCAAGGGATCGCAGCAGCGGCTGAAGCCGGCGCTGGCATCAGCTGCTGCCGAGATGCCTTGCAAGGGACGGAGGCCCCGCCGGGGGACCCCCCTCCCTTGCAAGGCATCGGCGTCGGCGAGAGAGGGAAGAAGAGGGCGGTGCAGGGAGGAGGAGCTAGCCCTCTTCCTCCTCCTTGTCCCTCTCTCACCGGCGCCGATGCAATCGGCGGCGCGGAGAGAGAGACGGAGGGGGCGGTGCAGGGAGGAGGAGCTGGCTCACTTCCTCCTCCCTGCCCCACCTCCCCCTCCCCCTCGGCCGCCATTTTGTTTTTAAAAAAGATTTTTTAAAAAAAAATTTAAAAATGGCTGCCGGGGGAATAGCGGGGGCCGTGCCCAACAGGCTGGGGGGCCGTGTGCGGTCCCCGGGCCGCCAGTTGGACAGCCCTGTTCTAGGTAATCCAGTACAATTCTGTGGTAGTCTTCTGCTGAAAGTAATTGATTTCTATTGGTTTAACCATCATGATGATTTGGCATTTTCATGATAGGCCCAGGAACATATCACTCACTGGTATGTGGGTTGTACTGGACTTTCTAAGTGCCATTGACTATTGGAGGGTGTTAACAGTGCCTACAGCAGCACAGTTGGAATCAGAGTCATTAGACATACCTTCATACCTATATTATAACAATAATTGGTTTTTAATGCATAGTTGTTTTTTCTTAACCGTTGTAGTTTAATATATATTCTTATTGTTTTTATATGTTTGTTCATATGGCATTGAATTGTTGCCAATTTGTAAGCTGCTCTGAGTCCCCTCTCGGGCGAGAAGGCTGGCGCATAAATATAGAAAATATATAAAAAAAGAAATACCCTTTTCCCTGATATTGCCAGCTGCACAAAGCCCATTTCCTACTGTAGATTTGATTTTCCCACTGTGTAACACTTGTAACTGCTAGACATTTCCCACTTTTACAGTATATAACGTGTAAAAATCTACTTTTAAAAATAAATCCTGAATAGCACTAGTTCTGAAGTCAACGCAAGCCTCTAATTTAACTTTAATATATGTCCATCTGATAAGTTTTAATTTTCTACCAATCAAATGTACATTCCAGTATTATAATAATAATAATAATAATGATGATGATAAACAACTTTATTTATACCTTGCCACCAAGGGGATTCAGGGCGGCTTACATGAGGCCAAGCCCAACAAAATACATCAATAAAAACAACAAAACAAGCAAGCAAATAAAACGCAATATAATATCATAAATAACATATAAACAGTAACACACAAAGTTTTAAAACACTGTGGGCAGGGCCGTATGTAGTATGTAGGGGTTTTTTTAGAGGGTAATGTAGGGAAATCAATCCAACGGGTGGAGAAAGTGCTTCAGAGGACATATTGTAGAGAGTGGTCAGATCAGGGCATTGTTTCCTTTATTCAGGGAAGGCACATTGTAAAAATCAAATGCATTATCAGTGATAGATTTTCTTATTTCACATTCTTCTGTAAGAATTAATGTTGAAGGGAAAACTACATGGAGCTCAAGACTGGTAAAAATTAGTTACACTAACCAATTTTCACACACAGTCACTCTGTGGAAGTAGATGGTGGATCAAGGACTACAGATGGGGCAAACATTGGCCCATAATGTTATTACTGCTCTTCCTCATTCTTTGTTTCCTGAAGGTTATGTCCCCATTGAATCAGTGGCTGACATTGATCTTTTAAGTGATCAGAAGATGGGAAAGAGAAGGACAAAGCATTCATTGCTTGCGTGGGCAATACTCTTCTTTGTCTTGCCCTTCAAGGGTTGCTTAAAATGCTGGAGCCTCAATCACTTGAACCATCAGCGATCTGGCTCTGGATTTAAAGATACGTTGTTGTTATTCTTGTTGTGCACCTTCAAGTTGTTAATTACAGTAATTTCACAGTAATTACTAGGTGTGGTTGATCCATAAAAAGATTGATTCTAAACTTGTGTGTGTGTGTGGGGGGGGGGGGATTTCCGTTGCTGGGTCATTATAGAAATTAATCCGAAAAATTTTAAATAAATTTCGTGATTGAAACGTAATTAATAACGAATTTTTGTTATTATTCCTTATGCCAGTTGGGAGGGAAGAATGGAGGGCAAGCCCCCCACTCTTCCCTCCCTCACTCCCCAGCTCAGAAGCATCACGGGTTAAATATAACCCAGTATGCCTCTGAACTTGTGGGGGGAGGAACGGAGGAATGGATGGCTTGTAACCCGGGATGGATGCCGAGCTAGCAGGGGCGACGGGAGGCACCTCCTTTCCCCCTCTGACAGGCCCAGAAACAAACCAACGTGTGCTCCCTTTAACTCACGTGTCAGATGGCGACAGGAGGGTGGAGGGGTCAGCCTGGCACCCTCCTCTCGCCAGCCGAGACCCAAACGGAGGTTATCTTTAACCCGTGTTTGGGTGTCATCTGGCGAGAGGAGATGCTGCCTTCCTCTCCCCTCTCGCCAGCTGACAACCAAAGGTGGGTTAAACATAAAGGCGGAAACGACCTAATAACGTGCCCTTTACGTAAATGGCTGACCTGGTTTCGATTTAGAAAGGTCACTTCCGGGTTGGACGAGGAGGGTCGATATAGGTTCAAAATAATTTCAAATACAAAAAATTAATGGAAATCAAAGTATTACGACCGGAGATATACACCCCTAGTAATTACAGTCCAACTTAATACAGGCAGTCCCGAGTTACAAACATCCAATTTATAAACAACTTATAGTTAAGAATGGGGGGTGAGACAACAGGAAGAGAGAGAAATCTACCCCTCAGAATTTATTTATTTATTTACGATATTTATAGCCCGCCTTTCTCAGCTATACAGCGACTCAAGGTGGGTTACAGGCTGGCACAAATCAATGCCATACATTCACAAAAGAGCAATTAAAACAATCTGTCAGAGCTGGGAAATCTGAGCTTTGAGGAAGTTCAGATTCCCAACCTGCCCTGAGGTGGCATTGACCTTTGTCCCAGTTCTGTGAGAGCTGTGCTGACCTTTGCTCTAGTTCTTGAGAGACTATGCTGTGTCAGACTGGAAGTGATGCAACTTCCAGATGCCTGCTGAGTCATGAAGGAAGTGAGGTAACTTCTTCTGGGCATGGACATTGGACACTGTTCTAATTATGCGGACTCGGAGCCTCATGAGGTCATATCCCCTGGACTATGGGAACTGCTGACTCACCCGGATATGGTGCAACCCTCCCTGGACATTGCATGGGCAAGGGGAGGGGGGTCTGGGGTATATAAGGTGTGTTTGGGTGGCGGGACTTTGCTTTAGCTTCACAAGTTTTGTACCTGCAATAAAATCGTGTTGGACCGTGCTTCTATCTACGCGTGTTTCCTGACCGAAGTTGGAGAGTCATTACAGAAGCTAAAGCCCGTTTCGACTGTCCCAGAAATGGCGAGGTCGGCGAGAGAGGAGGAGGAGTATATTGATATGTGGAACCTTGCTCCTGATGAGATCCGGAGAACCATGGAGTGGGAATGGACCACTATTGACCATGTAGGATGCCCGGACGAGTCCAGAGAAGCGATGGCGTATTGGCGTTCGTCAGCTCAGGTGGACGAGCTCAGAGAAGCAGAGGAACAAAGGTTGTGGTCCACTCAGGTGAGCTCCAGAGGAGGTGTATCCAGAGAAATGGGGGCGAGAGCTCCCATTCAGGTGGATTTCCGGATGACCGGATGAACCAGAGAAGCTGTGCGGAGAAGTGGGCCAGCTCAGGTGGATCCAGTAGATGGCAGGACCAGAGAAACTGCGGGGAAGGCTGCCCCAGCTCAGGTGGACCTGGAGGAAAGTGGAAGTGAAACCACTGAGCCAGAAGCACTGTCGGAGTTGGAAGTGATGCGGTGCAAGATGGAGGCGATGGAGCAAACTATGAGGAGAATGTCCCGAGCGATGTCGCGGAGGGAGCCGGTGGATTCGGTATGGAGTGCCCCTGGAGGAGGAGATTTTACTTTTTACTCCTGGATGGATGGCGGCCCATCAGATGAACGTCCTAGATCTCCTTCGGGAGTGTGGACTACAGGTGGTCGTCAGGAGGAATGCCAAGGGGTCCCGATGTCGGAGGGAAAACCCGTTCAAGTGAATCGCATTCGAGAGAAGGCGAATCCGAATCTCCCGCAGCCAGTCGTGATGGGGAGAGGAGTTCGGAGGCCAGAAGCTCCCCAGTGGGGGGGGGGGGGGAGTACAGTCCCAGGAGTTTGGAGGTCGGATGAAGAAAGAACCTTTGCGAGTGGAATTTGAAGGAGAAGCTTGCAAGGTGGCCTTCTTCATTGCTGCAGTAAATGACCATATGGAGGATTATGGTCATTTATACCCAAGTGATTGCAGTAGAGTACGGGCCATTGGAGGAGTGTTCAAGGGTCGAGCGGCTGAGTGGTACGTACAATGCCACGATCGTAAGGATCCATGTTTAAGAACTGTTCGGGCCTTCCTGCAAGCTATCCGGAATCGTTTCCGTGATCCACTGGAGAGGATTAAAGCTAAAGAAGCATTGCGCAGCTTGGTTCAGGGACCCCGTTCCGTGACGGAGTATGCGGAGGAGTTTATGAGTTTGGCTGGTAAAGTTGCCGAGTGGTCCCAAGCAACGCTGCTGGAGCTTTTCAACGATGGCCTACGGAGGGAGATCCTGGAGTGGTGTTTACATTGTGATGATCCGGGTGACGTGGACGGTTGGATCCAGCTTGCAGGCAGTGTGGAAGGGATCTTAGCCCAGGTGCAACGGCGGAAGTTCCAATCAGCAAGGTCTCGAGGCCAGGGACGGTACTTCGGAGAAGGACGGTTCCGGGGAGGAGAGGCCAAGCGTGGTAGCGGGGACGGACGTCCCAGTACTTTGAAGAAACCTGTGATGGGAAGGGGCCTCTGTTTCATTTGTTCCCAACCAGGTCATTTTGCATCCCAGTGCCGGCAGAAGCAGTTGCCGGATCAGAAAAAAGTGGCTGCCGCCAAAGCAGCTATAGGTGATAATATGGACTCCAAGAGTGTTGGGGTGAGTGCCCCAAGTGTACAATGTTCTTTGGGATTGTATAAAGGAGGGGAGGTAATAGAGAAGCGGGCATTGGTGGATTGTGGGTGTTCGGAAAACATCATGTCGCCTAAGCTGGTAGATAGTTTAGGGGTTGAAAGTAAAAAATTACCGGTGCCTGTGATATTTACTCAGTTAGATGGGTCTTCTATTGGAGGGGGACCGTCTTTATTGGGAACGAAAGATTTGAAAGGCCGGGTGGGCCCTTGGGAAGGCAATATTGACTTCGTGGTGGCACCAATTAAGGGCCACGAGGTAGTATTAGGATTGCCATGGCTTGAGCAGGCTAACCCCAAAATTGATTGGAGGACTGGGATTTTACAATGTGAACCGAATGTGGAAAGGAGGGAGGGGGTTAAGGTGCAGGGGGTGCCAGAGGAATATGGAGATTATGCAGATGTGTTCAATCCCATATTAGCTCAGAGTCTCCCCCCTTTCCGAAACGTTCAGTGTCGGGTGGAAGTTAAGGAGGGGGCAGTATTGCCGAAGCCCAAGATATATGCTATGACGGTGCAAGAGAAAGTAGCTTTAAGGGAGAAAATCGATGAATATTTAAGAAAAGGGTTCATCCGAAGGTCTGAGTCCCCTATTGCTGCACCAGTGTTATTTCGGGAAAAGAAAGATGGGAAATTGCTATTGTGTATCGATTACAGAGGTTTGAATGCTATTAGTACTACCAATTGCTATCCTTTGCCACTAATCAAAGATTTGTTAGGTCAGTTGGGGGGAGGTAGGTTCTTTACCAAGTTGGATTTAATAGACGCGTTCCATATGGTGAGGGTGAGGAGGAGTGACCAATGGAAGACAGCTTTCTCTTGTCCCCTTGGGCTTTTCGAATGGGTCGTAATGCCATTCGGATTGGCCGGAGCTCCTGGTATTTTCATGCAGTTGATAAATGAGGTGCTGCACCCCCTTTTGTATAAGGGGATGTTTGTATATTTAGATGATATTGTGATTGTGACGCGTACTGAGGAGGAGCATGTGCATCTGGTTCGAGAGGTGTTGGAAAGATTGAGGCAAGCCAAGTTATATGTCAAGCTGAGTAAATGTGAATTTGGTAGGAACCAGATTGATTTTTTGGGTTACCGGATTAGCGAGGGTGGCGTGGCCATGGATCCGACTAAGGTGGAGGATGTGTTGAGCTGGGAAGCTCCACAAACTCGTAGGCAATTGCAGGCTTTCCTGGGGTTGGCGAATTTTTATCGTACTTTCATCCCGGCGTTTGCGACTATAACCCTTCCTCTTACGGAGTTGTTAAAGACTAAGGGGAAGGGGGAGTCTAAGAGGACTAGGGCTCCGGGCTCTAAGTTAAGGTGGACAGATGAATGTCAAGAGGCTTTTGTGAGGTTGAAGAGGGCTTTCACTAGCGGCCCTTTGCTTATGCATCCTGATATGGAGAATCCTTTTGTAGTACAGTGCGATGCCTCGGCGTGGGCATACGGGGGAGCATTGTTACAGAGGGATCGACAGGGGAACTTGAAACCCTGTGCTTATTTTTCAAAAAAGTTTGGAGAGCAGGAAAGGAAATGGCCAGTGTGGGAGAAAGAGGCGTTTGCTGTGAGGAGTGCGTTGCAGACGTGGCGTCAGTTTCTAGAGGGGGCTGTGTTCCCTTTTGTGGTATTGACTGACCATCAGAATTTACAGTATCTTAGGAATCCTCAGAAGCTATCTCCCAAATTGGTGAGATGGGCTCAATATTTTGCGCGGTTTAATTTTTCGCTGCAGCATATCAAAGGGAAGGAGAATGTGGTGGCTGACGCTTTATCTCGGTATCCTCATGTGGGGGAGGATTCTGTTGCTAGGTCAGAGGAGGTGTTTACCAAGGAGCAATGGGCTCTGGCGGTGCAGACCCGATCTCAAGTGAAAAGAGAGGTGAAGAAGGAGGAAGAGGTTGTAGATGAATGGTGTTTAGAGTTGCAGAGAGGGTATGAAGGAGATGTTTGGTTGAGTGGTCATAAAGGGGAGTGTAAGCAGTTGAACGGTTTATGGCTTGTAGGGACTAAGGTGTATGTGCCTCAAGGTGTGAGGAGGAAAGTGTTAAGGCTGAATCATGACCATAAAACTGCGGGTCATTGGGGAGTTACCAAGACCCTCTTGAATGTGAAGAAGCGTTATTGGTGGCCTGGTATGAGGGCGGAGATTAAGGAGTATGTAGGGAGTTGTGAAGATTGTGCGCGAAGCAAAGCTCCCGCCGCTAAGCCACAGGGTTTGATTCAGGTAGTGGCTTCTCCAGTGCGGCCGTGGACGCATGTCAGTACTGATTTCGTGGGGAAATTGCCCTCTAGTCGGGGATATCGTTACATATGGACAGTGTTGGACATGTTTTCTAAGCAGGCTCATTTTGTCCCTTTGAAGGGGTTGCCTTCGGCTGAGAGGTTGGCTGAGTTGTATGTGCAGCATATATATAGATTGCATGGGTGTCCGGAGCAAGTGCTTAGTGATCGTGGGGTGCAGTTTACTGCCCGGTTTTGGGAACGGTTCCTGGAAGGATTAGGGGCTGAGAGAAAATTGACGACTGCTTATCACCCTTGCTGCAATGGGGGCGTTGAGAGAACGCAGAAATCGTTAGGTGGTTATTTGCGTATCTTCAGCAATAAGGAACAGAACAACTGGTCAGATTTGTTGCCATATGCTGAGATGGCGTATAATAGTTCGGTGCATTCCTCTACCGGGAGGTCGCCCTTTGAGGTAGTTTATGGCCAGGATGTGGCCCCTCTGCCTCAGTTATTGGAGTTAGGTAAGGAAGAGAAGGGGCAATGGAGAGTGCGGGCGCAAGATGAGTGGAAAGAAGTGGTTGAAGCCTTAGGGAAAGCGCAACGGTCATATAAGCTATTTGGCGATCAATGGAGACAGGAGGGAGAGGGGTATGCTGAGGGAGACCTAGTGTGGTTATCCACTCAGAACTTAAAGCTAGGCTTACCCTCGAAGAAATTAGGTCCGAGATACATTGGCCCCTTTAGGATTGAGCAGGTGATAAATAAGGTTTCGTATAAGTTAATTTTGCCAAAGAGTTTGGGTAAGGTTCATCCTACATTTCATTGTAGTCTGTTAAAGAAGTATTTGGGTCCTCTACCTCCCAAGGATTGAATGGTGTTTTGTTTCTGCAGGGGGAGGACGCGGTGGAGAAGGACATTATGTCAGAGCTGGGAAATCTGAGCTTTGAGGAAGTTCAGATTCCCAACCTGCCCTGAGGTGGCATTGACCTTTGTCCCAGTTCTGTGAGAGCTGTGCTGACCTTTGCTCTAGTTCTTGAGAGACTATGCTGTGTCAGACTGGAAGTGATGCAACTTCCAGATGCCTGCTGAGTCATGAAGGAAGTGAGGTAACTTCTTCTGGGCATGGACATTGGACACTGTTCTAATTATGCGGACTCGGAGCCTCATGAGGTCATATCCCCTGGACTATGGGAACTGCTGACTCACCCGGATATGGTGCAACCCTCCCTGGACATTGCATGGGCAAGGGGGAGGGGGGTCTGGGGTATAAAAGGTGTGTTTGGGTGGCGGGACTTTGCTTTAGCTTCACAAGTTTTGTACCTGCAATAAAATCGTGTTGGACCGTGCTTCTATCTACGCGTGTTTCCTGACCGAAGTTGGAGAGTCATTACACAATCAACATAACAATATAAAAACATATATAAAAGCCAATAAAACATGAAATCTCCGGTGTCATGCTGTTAAAATCAAATGGTTGTTGAGGTTGGTTTGATACACTTTTACAATGTTTTTTACTCTTCTGTTTTTAATAGTTTTAATTAAATTGTTTATGTTATACTATATGTTATTATGTTTTTAACTGTGTTTTAGTTGGTAAATTTTGTTGTATGCTGGGCTTGGTCCTCATGTAAGCTGCTCCAAGTCCCTTCGGGGAGATGGTGATGGGGTAGAAAAATAAAGTTGTTGTTGTTATTATTATTATTATTGGAAGAAACTATAATTCCATTCATATGGCATTTATTAATTTCTCATTAATTTTGATGAGATTCAGAGTTACTTTCAAGCATTCTTAGGCACTAAGGTCATCACCTTTTTTTCAAACAAAGTTAGGAACAGGGCCTTCTTGGTATCAGCATATCAGTTAATGAAAGTTTTCTGTCCATTCTTTGCTAACGTTCTGAATGTATAAATATGGAGGCTATCTTTTAACACCTTACCTCTTTTTTGCTGCCAGTCTTGCTTGGAAATTTTACTTCTTTGACTCTCAGAATCTTCCATTCAGTTCATGAAACATATAAATATATTTGAAGCAATGACTTGCAAAGGCTTCCTTATGATAAATAAAGACAAAGTACAACAAATACAAAAAATTATGTCATAAGCCCACCTTTTAAGATGAAGAAAATGAGTTTCCCTGGTTACATAATGTAAGTCGAAAGTCCGTATAACGGCAAATACAAATGGCAAATGCCAATAGGTTCTATATACTCTGATTGCAGATTACTGTGTCAGTGTGTCAATGCCATGACACTTTTTCATCAAGCCAGCTATCATGCTTGATTGCGCTGCATAGTATCTGGCTGGGATCAGTGCTTGGATGAAGATGAAATGGTTGCAGCTCAGTTCAGACAAGAATTAGGCTATATTGGAAAGTTCAATGAACTAAATAATTGAACACTGAGTGGGCCAAGTTTTGAGCATCTCTTTCTCTTACTCACTTGTTCTGTCCTTCCCTTCCTCAATAGGAGGTTACCGAACTGTTATTTCTTTATTTGCCAGAAACTACTTAAGGGTTTATTAAGTGACAGGACACATCAAGACAAAACCTACTTAAAGATAACATTTTCCCCATCAACAAAGATGTTTCCGTTGATTTATAGCCCTGTGGAGGAGTATAATTTATATCGAATCAATACTTTCCAGTTGCAAGTTACCACCTTTCTCCCAGCATGTAAACAGGCCTTCATTACTTGTATATCAAGGACCGTAGAGCAGGGGGTTCTCAAACTTTTTCAGCTGCAGAACCCCTTTGAAGGTCTTATATATATATATATATATATATATATATATATATATAAATCGAGTCGTCGTGGGATGTCCTTTATACACGGCCAAACTATACCCCCCAGAAACACAAAACCTACGACACACATTCCCCCAGGTACAACCATAGCACAAAAAAACACCCCAACCTACCTTGCACCCCCCCAAAAAACAGCCCCCAAAACCGCCCATTACCTCCCGTTCTGCGCTGGCCGCGAGCGCTAGACAGAGGCAGAGCAATCGCGCAGGCGCACTCCGACCCCCTCCCTCCCTCCTTCCTCTACAAACCCTTCCAGCCGCTCCCGGGAGAGGGGGCTTTGCAACGACGAGGGCGCCACCGTCCCCCCCTCTTCCACCTCCTCCTCCGCCACCTTGCAGCCGCATCTTGCCCGATCACAGCGGAGGTGGGAGGGAAGCTGACCTTTTCCCGGACAGCTCTTTCTCCTTCTCGCCCCGCACTCCTCCCTTCATTGGTGGAAGGAGGGCAGGGAGAGGAGGAGAAAGAGGTGCCCGGGGAAAGGGCAGCTTGGCTCCCGCCTGTACCGGGATCGGGAGGACATCGCCGGAGCCAGGACGGCCCTGGCGGCAAGGGAGCCGGAGAAGAGGAGGGGGCGGAGGAGGAGGAAAGAGCAGCGAGGGGGAAAGGATCGCAGTCTCCTCCTCACCGGCTCCCTTGCCGCCAGGACCGTCCTGGCTCCGGCGATGTCCTCCGGATCCCGGCAGAGGCGGGAGCCAAGCTGCCCTTTCCCCGGGCACTTCTTACTCCTCCTCTCCCTGCCCTCCTTCCACCAATGAAGGGAGGACTGCGGGGCGAGAAGGAGAAAGAGCAGGCCGGGAAAAAGTCAGCAACCCTCCCACCTCCACTGGGAGGGAAGACACCAAACACACATATATATACACATATACACACACACATACACACATATATATACACATTTACACACACACATACACATTTATATATACACACATACATATATATATACACACATATATATATACACACATACATAAACACGAACACATATATACACACACATACACACACATCCACACATACAAACACATATACACAGACATACACATATACACACATACACATATATGTACACACATACATATATATACACACACATATATACACATATACACACATACACATATACACAGACATATACACAGACATCTACACACACATACACACATATATACACATACACACACATACACATATATATATACACACATACATATATACACGCACATATATACACACACACATATATACACACAAATACACACACATTCACACATACAAACACATATACACAAACATACACATATACACATACACACATACACATATATAAACACACATACATATATATACACACACATATATACACACATATATACACATATATACACACACACATATATACACACACATACATACACACAAACATACACATACACACACACAAAACACATGCCCACATCATTTCCAACCCTTACCCAGACTGCCTCGCATCTCCTAAATAGGGCACAGCAACACGTGCCGGGTTCAGCTAGTATATATATATAGTGTGTGTGTATTTCAGGTGTGGGCGGAAAAGAGTCTGGGCGGTGAGGGAGATTTATTTATTTACATCATTATTTATTTGTTAACATCATTTATATTCCGCCCTTCTCACCCCGCAGGGGACTCAGGGTGGAACGCAATGCACATATACAGGCAAATATTCAATACCATTTGACATACAAACATATAAGACAGACACAGAGGCAATTTAACATTCCAGCTTTTCTGGCCACCAGGAGGAGCTGTCACATTCCTTCACTCCTTTTGTGTGTATTCCCTGGATATTTTTATGGCCTCGTAAATCAGTTAAATTAAGCCTCCCCACTCACTCAAGTGGTACCTAAATTTCCTACTTGACAGATGCAACTGTCTTTCGCGTTGCAAAGGTCAACAACGAGATACACAATTGGCTGAGCACTCACCCCGATTCGGGCAGGCCTCGAACTCATGACCTTCTGGTCAGTAGAGATCTTATGCAGCTGACACCCAGCCAGCTGTGGCACATTCCCGGTGATGGGTGAGAAAGGATCCATGTCCTGGGAGGACGCTGCTGCTGTTTATGGCAGCTCAAAACTTTAATTTCCCTATATTTCTGAGGAGGAAAGAGGAGGAAGCAGGAAGCAGAATGCTACTGTAGAGCCCCTCACTATCACCCATGAAGCCCCAAGGGCTCAACAGAGCACAGTTTGAGAACTCCTGCCATAGAGGAAAGAGACTGGGATAATGAGAGTGAGAGAAAAATATACCCCCTTTATCTGTACTCTCACCTGATAGTAAGCATCTCTTGTAGGTTTGCTATATCAGCAGCATCTCGTTCAGATTTCAGCAACCAAATTGAACATGGGTCAAAGGCTCCTTGTGATGTCACAGATTGGGATAAAATTGTTTCTGGGATTGGTGACTTTAAAAACAATCATAGAGCAATTTTTGAAAATGGGCCCATAATATGGGTGAACCCCAGTTAATGGGGTGGTATGGTGTGACGACCTGGGCTTTGGGACCTTGGGGCAGGGTGGACCTATCTATTTTAGATCCCACCCTAAAACGCCAAAAGTCACTAAGTGGAGGCTTTAACCACTTAGAACGCTGCCACCAACCTAAAACATACTTTTTAGGATTTCTTTAAAAATAATAATTAAGCTAGGCTCCTAAACTGAAGGTAAACTAAGAGGATTTCTGAGGCGAGATATCTTCTCCCAGACTGGGAAATATAGGAAGGCTGAAAAAGGCACACTCTGATGTAATGAGGCACACTGAAGGCTTTCTTGTAAAGTTAACAAATAGAACGTTTATTAACTTAACAGGCAGATTAAAGCACAGATGCGTAACGGTTATGCAGAACAGTACTAGAGCGTATTGGTTACTAAAGATGGGTTTCTTCACTTCGTTACCAAAACTAGACAATTCAAAACTTGCCTTTCTAAACCTCCTCACTCTAATATTAAAACTAGATGTGAGTAATCTTCAACTAACTAACCTAGTTAGTTCCCTGAGCTAACACTCAGTCTTCCAGAAGCACCCTAGCTAGTAACTCTTTCCTAGAGTTTTCCTGTAGCTCTCTTCTCCAGAGACATGAGCTAATCTCTAAGCCCTAGAGATTCCAAAAGTCTGTGACTGACTACCTGTCAGCTCTCACACAGAACTTTTCCTGTCAGTTTATAAGACCACTGTCTTCTCTGACTGCTCACTCTCAGCTCTGTCAAGAGACTGCTCTCTTAGACTCTGATCTTGCTCTGTCAAAGCCTAGTCCCAAACTGACTGGAAAAGCTACACTTTTTCCCTCTCAAGCAGCTCAGCTCCTCCCCTCAGCTCTGAGCCACTCCTAGGCAGCTCTCTCTCTCTCCCTCCCTGAGAAGGATCCAAGCCACTTCCCCTTTCCTGGCTATCCTGTTTTACCATGGATGTCAAACTGCCATGCTGGTCTCGGCCTAGCATAAAATGGGTGAGTCCTCACATATGGCAACCCAGAGATAGAAAACACATTTTCTCATGGCTGGCCACTCTGCAATATGTGCCCAGTGGTTGTAGTGGTTACCAACATTCCTGTTAGTGCTTGCATCATCTGTGCAGATGCTGCTGATGTAAAAGGCTCACTACTATCCCTCTGGCAAGGGATTAGTCTGATTGCCTTTGTGTCCTTTCTGACTCTATGATTCTATGGGTTTTTTTCAGTTTTTGAGCTGGGGTCACCAAGGATTGTACAAGAAGAAAGCTTGTGAGTACCTGTGCTGGTATTCAATTCACTGCATTACTCCAAATATATACATTTACTGTCTCTCCCCATACTTCCCTCCTTATTTCTGGCTTGTTGGTGCATTTATATTGCACAAGGGAAATATGCGTACAAACACTGAATGAGAGAGGTCTCTTGCTTATTGAGAATGGCTGAAATGGGTACCTAGGCTTTAAAGCCAATTCAAATCTTGAAAATACATTTCTTTCTCCAGTGTTGCCCTGAGCTTTTTCTCCTTGCCTAGAGCCCTGGAGAAGCGTTATAAATCCCTGGGACTTCAGCTCTGAGACGTATCTATATGCAACAAATTTCCTCACCTGGGCTCTATTCCCACTACATTGTTTTATGGTTGTATTTATTTAAGTCACCATGTCACTCTGTCAACATCTGTAACTGATGTGCTATTTCTTAGTGGAAATGGTAGCCACCAGACTGTCATATTACCGGATAGCCATTTTTCAGAAAGACACATTTCTTCACTTTCATTATTCAAAATTCCACAGTAACACTACACTTTCCAGATTTCCAGTTCATAATTCTTACATGATCTAGGCCATGGCATGTACAGCACTTAATACATGTCTGCTGCAGCATCTAACTGGAAATCCGATTGTATAACTACAAACTTTAGCCAGATAAAGAAACAGTTGTTATTAGTTCTGAAAACATTTTGAATAGTCATTATATGTGTATCAGTGCATGGAGTTTCACTGCATGGGAAATGATCACATTTTCTGTATTTTGGGAACCCTGTCTTGGTTACAATATGATGTCAATAAGATAAACAATATGTTCATAATGGATGTATTGTGATGGAAGACATTTTCCTCCACTGGTTAGATTTGCTAACCATGTTAGTACCATTTGACAGAACAAAATATACATCACCCTTCTTACTCCTGAAGTAGTGCTGCAAATAAGTGAGCACCATGTCTTTTCCTATACTGTATATGATGCATCACATATATAAAATGTGCTTGTAAAAAAACATTGTGCCATCAATTTGACATGTTCTGGCTAGCTGTAGAATGATTGGCACAAATAATACCCCCTGTTTCAGGGACTTTTTTCTCAACAGGGATTATTTTGTTATTGAAGTAGAATATTAGGTACAATACATTACACCCCCAATTCTGGGTCTGGGACTGAGTATTGTAAAATATAACCATAAACACTTCAGAAATTCATTGGAATTCTTATGAGGTTAGAAAATACTCTAGACCAGTGTTTCCCAACCTTTTTTGAGCCGTGGCACACTTTTAACATTAAAAAAATCCGGGGGCACACCACCAACCAAAATGACACAAAATGACACTCCAACACAGTAAAGAAGGGCTGGGGGATGGTGGCCTGCTGGGAGCAGCTGCTGGGAGTGCCAAAGCCGGGGGAGGGGGAGGAGCCAGGCCATGCCCCGCCCCCTCCCCACGGCTTCAGCTCTCCCACAGCTTCTCCAGCCTTGAGGGGGCAATGCTAAGCCAGCGGTGGCAGAGCCAGCACAATGCTGGCTTGGCACTGTTCCCTCAAGGCTGGAGAAGCTGTGGGAGAGCGGAAGCCGGGGTGAGGGGGTGGAGCCAGGACGTGCCATGCCCCTCCCCCGGCTTCTTCCGCATGGCTTCAGCGAGCGAGGGGCGGGAGTCATGGCGGATTGGAGGCTGGCTGGGGAAACGGCCGAAGGAGGCAGTGCCCCGGCCCCTTCTTCTTTTTCTTCACCACTGCCCGGCCCTTCCTCCTCCTCCCCCAAGCAGCAGGAGTTCGGCAGGAGGAGGGGGAAGGAAGGGGGGGCAGAGAGCTTTTCTCGTGGCACAGCAGGAGGTTTGTCATGGCACACTACTGTGCCACGTCACAGTGGTTGGGAAACACTGCTGTAGACAATCCAAGTTTTTGTTTATCATTCGGGATGGAAACCAGGTGAGGATTTTGACAACCTCTGTGTGGGACATTGACGTTTCCTCCAAGAAGTCCAGAAAATGCATATCTTGCTAAAGTTTGCTCATCCCCATTTCCTAACATCAACCACATTTGTAACATGCTCACACATACACCAGAAAGTCATGTCCAACCTGGACGAAGTTTCCTTCCGTGAGGAAGGGGAAGAACAGAGCCAAGGTAACAGGACCCAGTCAGAGCCACAGGGAACTGGTGGCTGTGTTTTTGATGTTGTTTCTCCATCATTCCATATAGACCCTATAGAGTTATAGACTGAGGCCTCTTTCACACTGCCCTTATATTTCAGGATCTGATCCCCGATTATCTACTTTCAACTGGATTAAATTAGACCTCACTGCCAGATAAACAGATAATCTGGGATCAGATCCTGGGATGTAAGGACAGTGTGGAAGGGACCAGAGCCATTTAATCCAAAGTTTCATACACAGAAACAGCAGCTACAAAAGCACAGGAAAGGCTTTGGTCTGCCTTAAAAAGGGAACTTGAGATAATTGGGTCAGTTGTAGTATAACGCAGTGTTTCCCAACTAGTGTGCTGTGGCACACTAGTATGCTGTGAGTGATCATCAGGTGTGCCATGGGAAATTGGATCCTCCAATACCCTTTCTTCCCCCTCCTGCCGAACACTTTTTCTTCTCCACTCGGGCTCCCTTCTTCCCTGCCTCGCTCTGCTTGCTTTGCCTCACTTTGCTCACGCTGCTGCTTCTGCGGGAGGGGGGAGAGAGGAAGATGTGAGCCGTGCGGGCGCTACTGCGCAGACTCGCCCCTCGTCTTCCTCCCTCCCCTCCACAGTGCTCACAGGTGAACTACAACTCCAAACTCAGTGTCAATGCCCACCAAACTCTTATACTATTTTCTCTTGGTTATGTTAGTTCTGTGTTGGAAGTTTGATTCCATTCCATCATTGGTGGAGTTCAGAATGCTCTTTGATTGCGGGTGAACTATAACTCCCAGCTGTTGAGCAAACATAAGAACATAAGAAGAGCCATGCTGAATCGGACCTCAGTCTCCAGCATTCTGCCATTCCTGCCAGGATATCTATGTTGTGTTCATTGAAACAGGCCCAGGTTTCACACTGAATGTATAAATATATTTTAAAACATCTTAACTATATGTATTACTGTGTTAGAGTGTCATTTTGTGTCATTTTGGTTGGTGGTGTGCCCCAGGATTTTGTAAATGTCAAAAATGTGCCGCGGCTCAAAAAAGGTTGAAAAACACTGGTATAACGTACTCATAACTAATTTTTTTTGCTACAATCTCCATTTGGCACTGTATGACATTCCCTTTTTTCTTGCTTCCTAAACTTTGGCATGTTCTTTGGGCTTTTCTTAGTGGTCATTCTGTGATTATTATTTTTATCTCTTGAACTTCCTTCCATTCTTTAGCCATGGACTGCTTCAGCCACACTTATGTTCTTATGAACCCTGTATATGTGTGTATATGTATGTGTTTGTACACACACACACACACACAGGCTAGGTTTCTCATTTTTTTGCACCATAGATACACTCATCAGTTCATGTGCCACCCTGCAAGATGACAGATCATTACGAGTAAAGGAAATAAATTGGATGTTTCTAGTCTGGTCTGGTTCCTCCAAGTGTAACATGTCACCTCAAAGGAAGGGGGCAAGCTGATGTTGTCTGCAGTGAAATGAAGTTAATGTCGGTTTATCTTTTTACCAGCATTTTCCACTTTCATTTTTCATTCATTGTTATGATTCCTAGTGACCTAACAGGAATAACCTGGTAGTATCTAGACATTCAAATTCAAGAATTATTGAACCAAATTTATATACCGTAGTAGTTTGAGTCCTGGGAGGCCAGGTTTCAAATCCCCGCTCACTCATGGAAACCCACTAGGTAACCTTGAGTAAATCACATTATCTCAGGTTTGGGGAAGGCAATGACAAACCTCCTCTGAAACCCCCCGCCCCCAAGAATAAAAATATACCTTTCCCCCCCATAAAACTAAGTGAGCATATCAAGGAAGTGATGGGATATGAAATCATGATTTAAAGTGTTAACATTTTAATGCAACCCACCTTTCTCAATATGTTCCTGTGAGATGCTTGAGGAAATAGCAAAATTAGCAATGGTCGTCATGAGTAATATTTTACTCCTCATAGTAGTTGGGATATTTTTGCGTGTGCCTTCCCAATTGATTAGTAACCTCCTTTATTCTCTCATGGGCACATTTTAACAAGCAAGAGAGAATGGGAAAAGGGTGAAGGGAAAAGGGTGAAAGGGGTACTGAATAAAGGTCACTGGGGGAGTGGCAGCAAGAGTTGATAAAAAGCAGGATACTTTTTGGCTGGGGGCAGAGGGAACAAAGTCTAGACTATCTGGGGGTAAGTTGCTTAAGACAAAAACTCAACGCAACTACAGGGTACTTAGACCAAAAGATCAAAAATATCCAAAGTATATACACTATTGAGTGATATGTGTGTACAATCGATCGGGTTTCAGCCCTGATGAGGGTTTGGTTGACATTATATAAGCATTGTGCAAACGTTGGCTTGTGCATTTGCCATTTTCAATTTCCTTGGATATGTATCCTTCTCCATTGGAAAGGTAACGCGTTGAGCTTTGTACATCGTAATTATTTACCAACACGGAATTACGTGTACTAACACGGAGATATACACACAAAAGGTTGCATTTGAGTGATTGCTGTTATAATCAATAGTTATTTCTTTATTACAACTTATGTGACTTCAAGAAATTTGCACTTTAATATCCACCGGGACCCACAATATACTTTGGATGATATGCGCTGGGTGTTTCGTGCTAGGAAACTTCCACAACCCCTAATTCCTACGAACACCTGTCTATAGCACGATTCCTCATACATTTGGATACCCACTTTTGGACTATCATTGGACTTGCATAACTCAAGGACATTGTGATATGGACTGTATGGACTTACCTCGTATGGATTCAATTTATAATTGAACTTCATCTCCACATTCTTCCGAATGTATGAAGGTAAAATTACACCAATATTCACATCATGACCCATGAGTACTGGTAGGATACAATTGTGATATATTTCTAACTATTGTTTATTGTGATATACTTAATATATGTGATTTTGACATATCACTCAATAGTGTGCATACTTTGGATATTTTTGATCTTTTGGTCTAAGTACCCTATAGTTGGGCAGAGGGAACAAGCCATAGTTAATATCAATAGTGGAATATTACCATTTGAAACACATCTGTTCTGATTGCATTTGAGTAATGAAATGAGTTAAAAGTTGAAATCTGTCGACAGTAAACTGTGGATTATACTGAAACAAAACCACACATCTAGGGCGCTTCCAGACAGCCCCTTTAACATGGGAAAAACTGTGGCTTGTAGCAAATTGATTTGTTAGTGGGTTTATCCCGTGCCTTCTTGGAAGGTGCAGGATAAACCCACTACTTCCACTGTCTGGACTGTTCCCTCAAAAGTTCTGGGCTTTTGAGGGGGCAGTCCAGACAGTAGTCCCATGGTTTTCCGAGCTAAATTAGCTCAGAAAACCACAGGACACAAATCCCTTCCCCCAAACCCCTTTAAAAAGGGGTGTCGGAGCTCTCCTGATGCATAGGAATTACATGCCAGGAAGGGGGGGGGGGTGTTAGGAGCGATTTTCCTCATCCCCCCCCTTCTCCTGGCATGCCATTCCTACATGCCAAGAGAGCTCTGACACCACACTAATGGAGGCTGGGTAAGTTCTTTTACTTTTAAAGGGGGTTTTGGGGAGGGGGTTTGGGTGTCCAAGTGTTCTCCCAGAAAGATCCTGATGCTCATCTGGACACTCGCATTAGAAAGGACATGCTTTCTGAGGCATGTGTAGATTAGGACCCGGGAACATTTGCATTTTTTAAACACAAATATTCCTGGATTAAATGGCTGTCTGGAAGCATCCCTAGTTTCCTCCTTCTGGGCTAAGGGTGTCCTTTCACTTACAGATTATTGCTGAGCTGGGTGATTTGCTTGCTGAAAAAATTTATGAAGTTAACAAGATTGAAAGTTTAAAAGCAAAAGAAATATGTACCCTTTTAACGTGGTTTTTGAAATCTATTAGTGAACATAATGAAAAGGGTCAGCAGAGTAACTGGCTAAGTGTGAGTTAACTTCATGCTTAATTTAGTGACTATTACCCAGGAGGAACAAGTATGCAAGTAGTTACATATTTCTTTCCTGCTTTAATAGCCACTATTGCACTACGAAGCTGGCTTAGAGCCCAGTTACACTAAAGATTGACAGATTTGCAACTGCATTCTCACAGACAATTTTGTATCTTTACTGCAGTAAGTAAAAGTAAAATAGTGTTAGAGAAATAATTTCACAATTGTCCTGAACTTCTGAAGTATTTCAGACTGATGCTGCTGCTAAGCTTGGTTAGGTGAGTGAAATCTAAAGCTGGCTTTTAGATTAAGCAAACAAAATATTATACTTGCCATAAGTTAGAAGTCCAAGAAATCAAAGTTTGAGATTACCATGTGCTGGTTACAATAGGGACTGTGCGTAGCCCTAAAGCCCATTTTGTGATTCACAAAGCCCTCCAGGACACCTCCCAGATCCCATTAAATATGGATCCCAAATCATCAGGTTTTCCTGATCTCCCAAATCCCTTGATGAAAGAATTGGGGGAAAAATTCAAGTGAAACTAAGTAAATTTGCTGAAAATGCAGAGGTGTGATACATTTGAAAGCCATAGGGTGAAAATTGGACCCATCCTTGATGCAATTGGCCTTTTCCAATTGCATCAAGGTAGCTGCAAGACCAACCAATCTGTTTTGGTTGTTCTTACAGCTACAGTCCAGGAAATCCATAGGAAGACCAGAATGAGTTAAGATCCTATGTTATCAACTTTTTCTGAATGTTTTCTTCATTTTGTCCTCAGAGTAGTATAACTTCAGGGCACACGTTGAAGGCTCATTGGCAGATGCACTGTGCTAGGCAACATTATATGTGACCTACCAACACTTACTAGGCAGTAAGTGCCACTGAACACAGAGGAACTTATTTATAAGTATGCATGCACAGAACTGAATTAATAAAACACAGGGAGTTAGCACGGTCCGTCTTATAGAATCATAGAATAATAGAGTTGAAAAAAACCACATGCGCCATCATGTCTAACCCCCATACCATGCAGGAAAAGCACATTAAAGTATCCCTGACAGATGGCCATCCAACCTGTGTTTTAAAGTTTCCAAGGAAGTGTAGCACCCATGGGTCCACCCGGGCCACGGGGGAGGGGTGATGCACCGGGGGTCCCGTTGGCATTGGGACCCGCACAGGCTGAAAGGGACTCGGAGGATGAGTTGGAAGGCCCAGAGCAAGATTGGTCAGCCGTACCTTTGCCCAGCTCACCTGTAGAGAGTTTAGCTTGGGATCTTGAGTGGGAGCATTCTCCCGGGGAAGGAGCGGACCAGGTGGAGATGGGAGGCAGCGAAGCAGATAGCGGAGATAGTTATGAATTCCCAAATGGCCGAGGTTCCCAGGAGCTGGCCGAGCAGCAGATGGAGGCTAGCGGATGGGAAACTTCGGGAGGCTGCTTCTCAGGAAGATAGCGATACTAGGCTGGAAGAGCGGGGCCGTTCTCATAACAGGCGCAGGGACATATAGGAGGGCAGGAGGAGCTGGCATCTGTCCCTAGACCGTCACCGTTCGGAAAGTAGAGACTGGAGGCGCGGGCCCTAGATCGTCGGGGGGTCCCGGCCGAGGTACGGCAAGACCAACCAATCTGTTTTGGTTGGTCTTACAGCTACAGTCCAGTGGGACCATAGGAAGACCAGAATGAGTTAAGATCCTATGTTATCAACTTTTTCTGAATGTTCTCTTCATTTTGTCCTCAGAGTAGTATAACTTCAGGGCACACGTTGAAGGCTCATTGGCAGATGCACTGTGCTAGGCAACATTATATGTGACCTACCAACACTTACTAGGCAGTAAGTGCCACTGAACACAGAGGAACTTATTTATAAGTATACATGCACAGAACTGAATTGTTAATAAAACACAGGGAGTTAGCACGGTCCGTCTTATAGAATCATAGAATAATAGAGTTGAAAAAAACCACATGCGCCATCATGTCTAACCCCCATACCATGCAGGAAAAGCACATTAAAGTATCCCTGACAGATGGCCATCCAACCTGTGTTTTAAAGTTTCCAAGGAAGGAGCTTCCACCACACTCTTGAGGCAGAGAGTTCAACTGTTGAACAGCTTGTACAGCCAGGAAGTTCTTCCTAATGTTCAGATGGAATCTCCTTTCCTGTAATTTGAACCTATTGCCTCGAGTCCTAGTTTCAGGGGCAGCAGAAAGCAAGTTTGCTCACTCTTCCTTATGACACAATTTCCTTATTTATACCTGGCTATCATGTCTCCTCTCAACCTTCTCTTCTTCAGGCTAAACATATCCAATTCTTTAAGATGGTCCTCATAAGAGCATGGTTTCCAGACCTTTGATCATTTTAGTCACCCTCCTCTGGACACTTTCCATCTTGTCAATAACTCTTTTGAACTGTGGTGTCCAGAATTGGACACAATATTCCAGGTGAGGTCTAATCGAAGCAGAATACAAAGACACCGTTACTTAATCTAGACACTATACTCCTTTTGATGCAGCCCATTGACTTTTTCATTGGCTCATTTTCACTCTTGTCTACGAAGACTCCAAGATCTTTCTCACATGGACTGTTGTTGAGCCAGGCATCACCTATATTGTATCCTTGCATTTCAGTGTAGTATCTTACATTTGTCCTTGTTGAAATTCATGTTATTAGTTTTAGCCCAGTTCTCTAATTTGTTAAGGTCATTTGAAATTCTGATCCTGTCCTCTGAAGTATTAGTTATCCCTTTTAATTTGGTGTCATCTGCAAACTTGATGAGTACACTCTCTAAACCAGTGGTTCCCAACCTGTGGGTCCCCAGGTGTTTTGGCCTACAACTCCCAGAAATCCCAGCAAGCTTACCAGCTGTTAGAATTTCTGGGAGTTGAAGGCCAAAACATCTGGGGACCCACAGGTTGGGAACCATTGCTCTAAACCTTTATCCAAGGCATTAATAAAGATGTTGAATAGTACTGGGCCCAGGATGACCCCGGTGGCACTCTACTAGCCACTTCTTATCCATAAGTGTTGGTCTTGACCTTTAAGGCCTTGTATGGTCTGGGGCCAGTGTACTTGAGGGACCATCTACTCCCATATGTTCCACAGAGATCGCTTCAATCAGAGGATCACAACCACTTACAGATTCCATCCCTCCGAAACATCCATTTGTCTTCAACAAGACAAAGAGCTTTCTCCGTGGTTGCACGGAGTCTATGGAACTCTTTGCGATCTGAAGTCCGAGCAACCACTGACTTGCTGGCTTTTCGGAAAGCATATAAAACAGCCCTTTTCCGTCAGGCACTTAACCTTTAACCACTTTGGTTGAGTACACACTGTTAATTCTATGTTAATCGTTTATGATTTTACTGTATACCTGGATTGTTTTAATTGTTATTGGTTGATACACTGTAAACCGCCCTGAGCCAAATTCGGAAGGACAGTATACAAATCGAAACAATAAATAAATAAATAGATAGATAAGTCCAATATAGCTGCCATAGGCAGACCAGGGTACAGTGGACAGAATAAAGACATAGCATTCACTTGCCTATATTTGATTTAGATTACATAAAGATGTTGCTTGAGGTAACCTTATACTATTTCAGTTAAACTAGTGATCCTAATCACTCGCAATATATCACAGTATTGACTTTGCTACTCTTTAGCCCAGCCGTGATTAGATTGCAAATGCTATAATTAGTATTTGTTTAGTATTGAAAGGAATATAAATGTCAAATCTCATTGTGGTAGTCTGAATTCAAACATCATCCATGAATATTTCTCCTGACCCTGGTACCATCACCACTGTGTCACTTAGGAAGGAATGCATGAACCAGCTAAGTAAAATACCACTCATCTTATATATTAAATGGCATGTTTTATTCATATTTTGTTATATGGAAACAGGGAGGACTAATGGAATACACATGATGTGTTTTCCCTTTGAACTCCCTTGCAATGTGTTGAACTCCAAAGTAATTCTCTTGTCACCCAATGATCTAAGGTACGGAAATGTAAATGCGTTTCCAGACTGCAGTGTTCAATCAATTTGCATTCACAATCAGATTGCAGAACTCCACAAATAAGTGGGTGCTCCCATGATGTACTTAACCTCTGCCATCCCTTTTTCTTACACCATATTGAAGTGATCTCTGTGTGTTGGGTAGGTTACGTCTTTGTTTATCAGATAAAATACAAGGACTGCAATACTAGGTACGTTGAACCAAATGCACATCCCAGTGAATCTGATGGGATTCACTTTTGAGTATTCATGTGTAGGATTGCAATGCTAAAAAGTTAAATATATTTATATGTGACATTCCAATTAATTCAGAAATACCGTACTGAATTTTTCACTTAAGAATATGAGTATTTTTAACCCAGTTTGGAGAAGCATAATGTATTAAAAGAGCAGATTTGTCAAAAATGGAAAGACTATATTTCATGGGGGATATATTCTGTTCTCTTGTTGATCTGATTGTGCCACAGAAACATATATGCTATATAATCCCTAGCAGTCTCATCCCCCCACAACTGAATTGTGTTGCTGTGTTTGCATGGTTAAAGCCATTTTAATTTAAATGGAGAATAGCACACGTTTAATAGAAAATGCAGTAAAATACTAGTAGTCAATGGGAGGGAGAGAAAAATGTCTTGCAGTATTGCAGCATCTAAAGCTACAGGCATCTGGGCTTTCCCATTTTGGTAGCAAATAGGGGGAATTATAGGTTCTTGGTCTGCTTCAGGGAGACACCCCTCCATCTGTTCACATGCAGCCTGTTTCCAATTTAAAGCACAGATTTCAATGCAAACATCAATTTCTCCCCCTCCCCGTTTTATATGCAAAGCGAGCCTTATGAATCACAGTGACACTGCTACTGAGACCCCGACCAAATTCTCTCCCCCCTCCCCAGCCAAAATTCACAGGCTTTTCGTTTGAATACCTGCTTACATTGGCATACAATGGACAGCTTTGAGAAGAAAAATTGATAATCTTCACGGAAGAGTAATTTGAATGAAATTACACTTGACAGCCCGTCTCCAAGCAAGCAAGCAAGGAGAGTGAGGGGAGTCTTAGCTAAGCTCCGAGGACCTGCTTAAGCTAGTGCTCTTGCAGCTTCGCAAGGAAAATAAATCCACAGTTTTGCCAACATCTGAGTGAGGCTTTTGATTAAACCTGTGCAGCTGTTTCTAGCGAAGAAAAGGTAGCCATGGAAGAAAATATGGAAGAAGGACAGACACAAAAAGGTATTGTGATAAACTAGTTGGGTTTTTTTGGGGGGGAGTTGCCTCTCGGTTTGTTCTCTTTTTCTTTGCACAATTAAAAAAATCTTTGCATAGATGTTTTTTTCTTGATTTCTTCTTTTTGGTCATTTGTAGTTCATGCGGCAAAGATAGCTTACTAGCATTTTGCCACATTGTTCCCAAATAGTACGGTCTTAAAGAATTCACACGCTAGTCCTATATGTAAAATACTGTGGGCATTTAATGCGAAGTGTTTCCCAGACAAGTCTTTGTTAACCTTCATTTATTTCATGTTTTCACGCTTGTCTAGCTGGGTCAAGGGAGCCCGGTGTGAACTAAGGGAGAGCCACTGACACACAACATTTGCAGCTAGTTGCATTTAGCCATCTAACAAAGTGACCATTATTTGACACCTCTGAATGGGCTTCCAGTCTAAACAAAGGCTCTTGAGTGGATTTTGCAAATTTGTGGTAGAGCTGTCTCTCTGTCTTTCTTCTCCTCCCTTTTTCTCCCGCTATCTGTTGGACGAGCCTTGTTGTGTGGTGTATAGTGAGAAAATGGTTGTAAATGTTGAAAGATCGTGGCTTGACATACCCTTTCTTTCTGAGTATGTTCACTGCATCTTTTTTTGTTTCTAAATAAAATGGTAAATGATGAGTATTCCTATATTATCGTATGCATAATTTCTTGTGGACATTATGTGTAGTGGACACTACAGCATGTGCCACCTTTAAAAAGACACATTGTGTTCATTGCCCTGCACACCAGGTGATAGCTCTGCATTTTTACACTAGCTAAAAGTCCCTACCTCTTCCCCCGCCCTGTCATCTCCCACATCATCCTTGGTTGTTACATCAGTGCTTTTTGTGTTGCGCTGTGCATTAAAAATAACATATTAAAGCAGATGTTTTGTATAACCATTGTACATCGAAGTACATTGAAGTCCGATGTCCTTACAGGGACAATCTACTTCAAAACAGTTTTCTTAAAATGGCTCTGGGAACTGATGAAAACACCTCAATATCCCAAACCCTCAATCTTATTGCTTCCGTGTTCCAGCTTCCATGTCCATGTTCAGTCTGCCTCCTACATGTAGATGTCATGCTTTTCTCATTAGACCTGACCCACTTAAACAGCATGCAGCTTTTCGATGTTTACTAACTCTCGGTACGGCAAATTATCATGGATGCCTGCATTTTTCTGTGTAATTTTTTTTAAAAAAAATCAGTATTTTTGCATGAATTTTAAGAATGTTCAAAACTGCGTGTTTCAGGAAGGTATTTCTGGTGCTAAAGGTATAAGCATATGTGCTGGCTGACACTACCCAAACAAGCAATTTCATCATTGACTCATAAAAAGGGATTAGCATTTGTGTGCATTACATACAGCTTTCAGAGCCCGCAAACCGTTTGCACTAAATACGTTTTTTTTCAAAGCTTGTGGGGAAATAGCACCCGATTGTTTTTTTATCTTAGAAAAATTGGAAATGGTCCAACCTGGCCACAAATTCAAGATGACGAACCCAAAAGGAAAGTCAGGGCAAGTGGTACACATCGGAATTGCAGGGCATCTTCATGGAAGCACCACTAAATGTATTCACAGTTAATAAAATGTGTTTTAGGTAATACATTATTTTAACAGCTTGGCAATTGACAGGGCTACATTTGAAATAACCAATGGCCACACAAAATACCGTGAGCAATAGTGTAATGTCTCCCCATACAATATGTTATGTGTACGATCGCTTTTCTCTCCCATGCTCACAAAAATGGAAGGTTGCATTAATTTTTTAAAAAATCTGGATTGCAGAGAAAATGGTTATTATTACCTTGACATTGTTTGTGAGCAAAACAGAAAGCATGTATGCTAAGCACTAATGAAAAATTACAGTTGAATACATATTTCGGAAATGTAGGTGTCAGTATCCTGAGATGTGAATATTGTGATCTGAAATGGAGAGATGGCAATGAAATACAATATAGTCCCTAGAGGTATTTAAGGGCTATTCCTAGTCTTGGTGCCCTCATTCCTAGAAGTGATTTTGTACAACAGGATGTTGCTACTATTTCATGCATTCCTGAGCCTTCGTTATATGTTGCGGTGTGATTGTTTAATACTGGCTTGAAACAGACCGTCTGTAATGTTAATCACGACACAATTACACAAGTGCTTTTGTTTTGTATGTGCTGCCATCTTAACTGGAATATTTTCTCTCTCTCGTTCTCCTGATCTTCTGTATAAATTGTTTTTCTGCCTACTGCACAGCAGCATGTATTGCGTCTCCTCTGCACACCACAACACTGCATGTCGCTAGCAGCCATGATAGCTTCATGTTAATGTAACTCACAGAAATGATGCACATTGTTGCAACAAATGACATGTTATTCCTGGATCAGCAATTGTATTTGTGTACCACTGATTGAGAAAAAGAGCCAATTGAATAATGTTGTTAATTCTACAGTCGATTTGACGCCATTGCTTGTGCGCATAACCATGCACCCACACACACATCCACACATCCACATGAACATGTATATTTTTTACTCTTTATATTTAATAAATGGCAGAAAACAATTAGTTTACTTCATAGTAATGTCAGAATGTCAATCCCCAGGTGAATTTTCACCTTTGCCATGAACACACTAGGGACACTATTGAGTCTAGTAATACCATGTTACCTCACTGGATATATGTTGCAATATGCGAGATAACAGTATGTTACCTTATATCCATGTTGTAAGCATTATAGCTTGATAATACATGGGAAGTGCTTTCAATATTTGAAAGCATTATGTAAACAAGTCTTCTTTGGGCTGTTAACATTTGCTAACATGAAATTCGGTGCAATCTGTTAGTGTGATATAGTAGCTAAGAGTGCAGGACTGGTGCTTGGGAGTTCCTGTCTAGAGTCCCCACTGAGCCATGAAAATCACTTGGTGACCTTAGGGCAGTTCCTTTCTCCCCTCTCCTTCTCTGTGTGCATCAACTGTTTTGCAAGGTTGTTGTGAGGATAAAATGACGTATGGAGAGTTGTTTGGCGCCTTGATCTCATTGGAAGAATACTGTGAAAACTATCTTTATCTATATTTATTTAAAAGCATTATCTTGGCTTTTGGAGCCTCAAGTGTAAATCAGGTAGCATTGGGCGAGCCAGTAATAGATGACTATCTCTTCTTCAAATCCTCCTGGCTTTCCCCATTGAAAATGCAAATAGTTTAGTTCTATACTAAGATACTGTTAATTGCATTCAGCAAGATCTAACGTACTGAAAAGAAAGATAATTGTGTAAATGTTAATTCTGGCCATTTTTACAATAGACCTCCATTACCTACTTGAATGAAATTCTCGATTATCTAGCTTCACACTGTAGCTCTGTGTCTTTGGACCTGTATGCGAATGATGATCTGAATTAATTAATTGTTTATCCAGATGTTTTGGGTCTTCTCCAAGCCATGAGAATAAACAGTACCCTTTTCAGCATTCAAGTGAAGAGAAGCCCTTTCATTTCTATAGCCCACTTGTCCTTATCCTGAGCCATAATAAAGCACTAAGTAAAATTCTGGCTATAGGACTCAGTTTTGTGTTCATTGACCAGACTGGCTAAGTTCAAGGGGACACTGAGAATGAGAATAACGTGAGATCAAGACAGCCTGTATTTTTTCCATGCTAATTTCAGATTATGTGAGCAGTTTCTAAGACTCAGGGCAAAACCAAATAGTATGCTAAATGCTTGAATGCCTTTGCTTGCCTATATTTGTGTGACACCCCCCGGGCAAACAACCCCAAACCTCACAGCAGTCCTCCCTATCCTTACCATGAAGAGATAAGGGTGCTATGTTTCCCTTGAACCACTTCCTCAGTTTCACTGGCTCATCCTAATTTTAAGATTTTCCACAGGAGGGAAGCTGCTATGAGAAAAACCTGCAGAATCCCATGCAAGGAAAATATTTTTGAGAAATGGGAAGGGTAGGAATATTAATTTGGAAACAGCCGCAGGAGAAAGAATCAAGACCCTCTCTGCATGATAATCTGGGTGCTCTCCTCCATGGCCATTTTATTTTCAATGCAAACTTACCTTGTTTGGTTTGCACCTTTGACAGGTCACAAAGTGACACATACCCTCTGTAGCAAAAAGTGGACATAGGCATTGGGGAATATGGGAGTAAGGTTTCTCCCCAGGACAATTGCTAAGCATGAGATGGGACCAAGCCAAGGATCTCATTAAGCAACGGATCCTGGACATAGAGCGCCAATCTGAGCTAGCCTGTTCCCCAGCCTTCATTGTTAGGGAAGCCACTAAATACCTCACTGCCCCCATGGCATACCTAACAGACCTGGAGGTGCCCAAATACCGAAGGGGTTTTATCCTGGCAAGATGCCATGCCCTCCCATCGGCTGTATTGGAGGGGAGGTATCAGGAAAACCCCCTTCAAACAGAGACTATGCCCCATGTGAGTCTGGTCATGTGGAAACAACTGAGCACATGCTTCTTCAGTGCATGTTCTATAGAGATCTGAGATCCAATCTCATTGGACCATGGCTTTTAAAATACCCGGGGCGCAGTGAAAAATATTATTCCACCCTGCTGCTTTCGGACTCTAACACTACAATAACTTACAGTGTTGCTAAGTTCTGTGCTGCTGCTCTTAAAATCAGGCGGAGGATGATTGACACCATAAGGCAACACCCTGCTGGGAATGCAGTTAGAGCAACATGTTACAGCTGAAATGCTATTAGACTCGCAGTGTGCCCCTCCCTTCCCCTTTAGTGCCCCCCACCAGTGTTTTTGACCTCTCTCATCAATCTCTCCCCTCCCCCTTCGGTTCCTTACTTGTTACAATATCCAGTCTTTGAAAATATATTTTATACTGATTTCTAATCTAATTTTAAATAACTGCTTAGTGGGGAGTTGTCCTTCCCTTCTCAGGGCACTTGTGCGGGCTTTGTGCTGGTCAGTGACAGTAATAATTTGTTGTTGTTGTTGTTGTTGTTATGGGAATAAGGACCTCATCTCATTGATGTTTTTCAGCATCCTGGGATGCTTTCAGGACTCTGGGAGGACGGAGCCCATCATATGATACAGACCTACTTCCAGCAGTGATGTGTTCTCTCAGTGTCATGAAAGCATCCTAGGACACTGCCTAGAGAACACATGTTCTCATTGACAAGAACAGGGATAACACAGAGCCAGGTGGTGACGCTTTCCTCCATGGGATGGGGAAGCATTGATGCGACCAATGTGGTGTGTGGGTTGACGGTTTCCTCCACTGCCAGCTGGATTCACCTCACTGCCTGGCGAATCCCCCAACTATCGCCCACTTTCTTGACCTCAAAGTGATGAGGTCCTAAGAAATAGAGTTTGTGGACACACAGCAGAGGGTGTTTACCTCCAGAACTCAATATATTCCTTATTCAAGAAGAAAGACTGATAAAGATGAGTTAAAGGGTTCCCGCAGAAATCTATACTCCAATATCAACTTAGGATCATTTTGCCAGCAACTGGTTTTATTGCTTAGGGCAGTGGTTCTCAACCTGTGGGTCCCCAAGTGTTTTGGCCTACAAACCCAGAAATCCCAGCCAGTTTACCAGCTGTTAGGATTTCTGGGAGCTGGAAGGCCAAAACATCTGGGGACACACAGGTTGAGAACCTCTGGCTTAGAGGATCCATGGAAACAGCAACAAGAGGATTTAGAGGAGGTTGGTGTTCAAGTGTAAGCTGTGCTCATGGGAAGAGATTTATCAAGTGTTTGACACTGACATTTTGCAGTCTCAAACAGGAAGCATAAATAGAAGGCTTTCTGATGGAATGCATTTGTCTTGGCTAGTCGCAAATTGCACAAGACTTGCAGTTTGTAGGTCTTTCCCAGCCCACCAACCTCAAGATGTGTTGGATTACAACTTCCTTTTCTTTCTTCTAACCAGTTCAGCCAGATCTTTGGAATCTTTTGGGAAAAAATTCCCAGAATCTCACAAACAAATGACTTGTGTGTATGCTAGCTGAGATATTTTTTGCAGTGAAATATTAACAAGGCATTTCCTATGCAATCTAGGAACAATGTACTGTAAGTTGTAGCCCAACACATTTGGGGAGCAACATATTGAGCAGACATGGGCAAACTCCAGTCCTCCAGGTGTTTTGGATTTCTCTTCCCACAGTTCCCAACAGTTGGAAAACTGGCTGGGATTTCTGGAAGTTGTACAAAACACCTGGAGGGCCGAAGTTTGCCCATGCCTGAAATTGAGGAAGGCCATAGCAAGATGAGGAGGCAATGGAGAAGACCAATAGGATTCAAGATAGTCAAACAGAGAAATATGCATGTGCTGACTGTACAACCAGAAAAATATCCAGGACTCAGGATCTGAAAATGAGATAGAAGAGAGGATTGGTCAGAGCCCATCAACAGTGCTTCAAACCTAACTTCAAACTAATCACAAGTTCAGGATACTTTATCTGAAATACTTGAGACCAGAAGTGTTTTGGATTTGGATTTATTTTTGTGTGTGGAATAACTGTACTTGCATATATGTATATAATGAGATATCTCAAGATGTGACCCAAGATACAAGAAGTCTAGATAATTGATGTTCAATATGTATTAGAGATACCATAAAAATGACTGCTGGATGACATTCAAACTTTTTTATTTAAAAAAATCATTTACTACTGCTGTTACCCCACTTGCTCTTCCAATGCATTTCTACCCAGCTCCCTGGCCATGGGGTGTTCACCCAGTGGTTGTTATTTTGTTTGAAGGAAAAACCAAGATTGAGGGTTCTTTTATACTATAAAATTATAACACATTGTTATTATAGAACAGTGTTTCTAACTTTCCTAATGCCACAACGCATTAATACAGTTCCTCATGTTGTGGTGACCCCCAACCATAAAATTACTTTTGTTGCTACTTCATAATTGTAATTTTGCTACTGCTTTGAATCATAATGTAAATATCTGATATGCAGAATGTATTTTCATTCACTGGACCAAATTTGGCACAAATACCCAATATACTCAAATTTGAATACTGGTGGGATTGGGAGGGGGGGGGCTGATTTTGTCATGTAGGAGTTGTTGATGCTGAGATTTGTAATTACCCTACAACCAAAGAGCATTCTGAACTACACCAACAATGGAATTGAACCAAACTTAGTACATAGAACTCCCATGACCAACAGAAAATACTGGAAGGGTTTGGTGGGCATTGATCTTGAGTTTTGGAGTTGTAGTTCACCTACATCTAGAGAGCACTGTGGACTCAAACCATGATGGATCTGGACTAAACTTGGCACAGATACTCAATATGCCCAAATGTGAACACTGGTGGAGTTTGAGGAAAATAGACATTGACATTTGGGAGTTGTAGTTGCTGGGATTTATAGTTCACCTACAATCAATGAGGATTCTGAATCCCACCAATGATAGAATTGGGCCAAACGTCCCACACAGAACCCCCATGACCAACAGAAAATACTGTGTTTTCTGATGGACTTTGGTGAACCCCCCCCCCCCTCAGGGGTCTTGACCCCCAGGTTGAGAAACGCTGTTATAGAACCGTGTGATTCTTGAGGCACAAAAACTTTCTGGTGGAGATTTCAAAATACAACACTACACTGCAAATCCCATATGATAGAACCATATCACGTTCTATTGAATCATAAAGTACTATTAAAACACTATAGTAGAGAGAAAAATACAAAAATCTTCAGCAATCATTTGACTTGCTAGTGTGAGGTCAGATTTAAGGGAAGGCTCAAAATGTTATGGATCTGCTTTTTATGTCTCTTTGTCTTGGGATTGTATTCCCTTGATGTGGAATCCAAGCTGTGAGACTTTGAAAGATCAGTGCTCGTCTGGTCTTCCAGTCTAGACTAGAGCTTGAATACATATTTTAAGACCACAGCTGGCAGACTCTCCCAACCAGTATAGCTGATTCTACTTGAGCCTTCTGTAACCAGGTTCCAAAAGCTCCAGTGAGCAATGCCTGATATTTGAATGACACTTTGTATTATATATTGTCAGAGATATACCAGAAGTGTATGAAAATCTCTCCACAACATTTTGGACATTGACTATAAAATAAATAAATATTGATCAGGAATTCTAAAATCTGAAATATTCCAAAATTCAAGATTGTCTACATGGATGGCTGAGATAATCACTCCTTTGATTTCTTATTGCTCAGTGTACACAAACTTTGTTTCATGCATATAATTGTTATCTTTAGACCAGTGGTCTTTTTTGGCCTACCACCCCCTTTCCAGAAAAAAATTTACTCACCGCCCCCTAGAAATTATTATTATTATTTATTTAATAGCAATTAAACAGAAATATATACATATTAATGCAGTGGTTCACAACCTTTCTAATGCCGTGACCCCTAAATAAGGTTCCTCATGTTGTGGTGACCCCCAACCATATTTTCGTTGATACTTCATAAATAATTTTGCTACTCTTACAAATTCTAATGCAAATATCTAATATGCAGGATGTGTTTTCATTGTTACAAATTGAACATGATTAAAGCATAGTGATTAATCACAAAAACAATATGTTTGAGGGAGTATGGACAACGGATGATGGGATTTGCAGTACCTTCAATCGATTCAGCTTTGACTTCCACAGACCACTGAGATCCCCACAAATTACAGAACTGGACCAAACTTGGCACAGAGAACCCACATGACCAACAGAAAATACCGGAGGGGTTTGGGAGGAATTGGAAGTGATTTAGGGGAGGTGTAGTTCACCTACATCCGGAGATAACTGAGAACCCAAACAACTATGGATCTGGACCAAACTTGGCAGGAGACAAAGAAGCTAGGCCTGCTCTTCCCGCGGAAGCCCCGGGCTCTCTTGCTCCCTCCGCTGCCTCCCCCGGGAAAGGCCATGCTTTCTTCCGCGGTGGTAGGGAGGCTCTGCCGGTGGACACGGAGGCCTTTGCACTGCAGCCTTCACACTGCATTGCGCGTGGGGGTCAAAGCGAAGGGGATGGAGCCAAAGAAGAGGGCTGCACGACCACTTCTAAATGGCCAATCGTTCACCGCTCCCTTAAAGGGGTCCCCTCCCCCAAATTCCCTTGAGCTTCCCATCGCCCCCTTGGATTGCCTCACCGCCCACCAGAGGGTGGTACTGCTCACTTTGAGAATCAGCGCTTTAGACCATGCATATAAACTACTGTATATACAAAACATAAATGAATATTGTGTTTAGATCTGGGTCCCATCTCCAAAATATCTCATTATGTACATATATGCAAATACATTAAAAAACCCCAAATATTTCTAGTCCCAAACGTTTTGGACAAGAGAGAGTCAACCTGTAATAATATTGTACTGAATTAGAAAAATTAACTACATTGTTTGATATGTACTGCAGAGAATTTGGAATCTTGCAAAACGTGATGAATGCATAATAGAAACAGGCCATTATGCATACATTTATATCCAAAGTGTTTCTTGCTGAAGTTTTAATAATATTGAATTTAATTTGCTTTTTAATTATGCAAGAGCTAGGTTGTATAGCATTTTATATAGTATTTTAAGGGGGCATCTTGCCATTGATATATGTAGCATTTTTAAAATAATATTTTAATGCTGTGTTTTGTGTTGTATTTTATAATCTGGTTTTATATATTTATTTGCCCTATATGTGAAAGATCTATGGTCTAGGCATTGAATAAACGGTAGCTACATTAATTATGTATAGCTGTGATTGTTAATACAGCAGTCATGTTGACAAAAGACATTATTTGCTGGACTCTTTTGTCCTATTGGGTATTTTGTCTGCGGATGGCTGTGTTTCAGCAGAAATTGTTCAGCGGCGACAATGAAGTATGGATTATGCCATTGTTCCTTCTTACACTGAATGTTTCCAACATATAAGCTGTCAGCTCATTTGTTTTTGGTCAGCTCATTCCCTGCTTTTGGAACACCCTCCTCTCAGAGACCTGATTGGTGCCATCAATGACGTCATGTCAGTGCCGAGTAAAACCATGGCTTTTCAGATCTAGCTGAATTTGTCCAAATCGGCACAAGTGTTAAATTATTTAACTGATTTAAATGGTCTTGTGTTAACTTGTCAAGTTTTTAGTAAGCTTTTAGCAAGTTAAATTTGTGATGATTTTATACTGTTTATATCGGTTAAACTCATTTTATTGCCAAGTGACCATATGTTATGGGATAAACATTAAAAAAAATACACATACAGATTGCGCATTCCTTTTCCAGAATTCTGAAAACCAAAATACTAAAAAATCTGAAATTATCCACATGGGTGGCTAAGGTAGTGAGACCTCTGCTTTCTGTTTTGCTTTGTTATAAATATTTGAAATGTTGTGAATAAAATATCTTCAGGCTATGTTTTTAAGGTGTATATAAAATTGCAATGAATTTTGTGTATAGACTTAGGTTCTATCTCCAAGAGATGACATTATGTAGTTATATGAAAATACAGGTATTCCAAATAAAAAGAGTCCAAATCAGATAAGGGATACTCAACCTCCCCTGTCTTTTCACAAACATACAACGGACAATGTATTGGAAATCTCACATTAGAACAACATATTTTATGTGTGGCCAAGACCCAAAAATAACATATAAAGCATCTCTGTATTTAAGCAAACCAATACGTTTGAGTATCACATACATGGGGCTGATTGGGGTAAATTGTAGGGGTGATAAGGAAATATGATGTATATACTCAGTTTTATCAGTTTTCTCATATCTTATATTTTGTTAAAAATGTTTACAGTGTTCCCTCGCTACTTCGCGGTTCACTTATTGTGGACTCGCTGTTTCACGGATTTCAAAACACACACACACACACACATATATATATCATGGTATTTTGGCTGTTTTGTGGGGTTTTGCCTCCGCCACTCTCTAAAGCGCTTTCCCTCCTCAGTCCTCCCTCCCTCCAGCCTTGGAGGGCCTTTCCTTCCTTTCCTTCACTTTATTTTAAGTTTATAAAGACTTAAAATAGTGTATAACTACTAAAATAATATATAAATATTAAAATAAATAGAGTATCCCTACATCGCATTTTTTCATCAAGGTAGGTCCTGGAGCCTAACCCCAGCAATAAGTGAGGGAACACTGTATACCTATTTTAAATATGCAGGTAACAGATAAAATGTGAATGTAATCAACAAGTTCATTGGTCTTTTGGGATCAGGACTGGCTTAGGTTGGTTTCTCACATGGTGCATTGAGTAAAAGGCCATATGCTGTATTTACTCAATTCTAATGCTCACTTTTTTCACAAAATTACCTTCCCAAAATTAGGGTACACATTGGATTCACGAAATATGGTAAATCCTTTTTTGGGTTTCAGGGTTTTGAAAATTGAGGTGTGCATTAGATTTGATGGCACATTAGACTCGAGTAAATACCGGACACTTCCTCATACCTTGTACAGAAAAAGTGTAGACTAGTATACTACTTGAATGCTGATGATTCTACAGTTGCCACCACATCATCTGAAAGCAACATTCTAGCCCAAGGGGTATGCAGGTTGGGTCCATTCACAGTACAAGCAGTCCCTGAGTTACAAACATCTGACTTACAAACAACTCATAGTTTAGAACTGGGGTGAGACAACAGGAAGTGAGAGAAATCTACCTCTCAGGAGGGAAAATCAGACCTGGAAGAGTTATAATGGGGAAAAGGGGAAAAGGGGAAAAGGTATCTCCACTGAAGCTTTCCACCCATTCTTGTTTCCATAACAATTCTTGTTTCAAAATCCAATTATCACAGGGTCAAAAGTGAGGTGAAATCTTCTGAATAGGAGCACAAACAGCAAAACAAACACCACAGGGGTGCTCACTCTTCCCTATGCTATCCCAAGCTAGATATAGAGATATAGATATGGATATGGATGGAGTTACTCTTAATAATGTACCTGTTCTGACTGACATACAAATTCAGAACCTATCTTCTTCGTAACTTGGGGACTGCCTGTGTTCAATTACATGGCTATGATTCTACTTTAACTTTACAATTCCATCCCATAGAATACCGGATTTGGAATTTTTAAAAAGAGATGTTTAGAATTCTCACTGGAGAGTCCTAGCACCCCATCACACTACAAACTCCAGGATTCCACAAAAGCAACACTGATGGTCAAACCTCACGGTGCTCTAAATCAGTGATTTTCAACCAGTGTGCCATGGAACACTAGTGTGCTGTGAGAGATCATCAGGTGTGCCGTGGGAAATTATTTTCCAACTTCATTCATATATAAACTATAAGGCGCATCTGTCCCTTTAAGAAATGGAACCATAGCACTCTCGTGTCACCTAAGAAGTGACGTGAGAGTGCTATGGTTGCGCCATCTTGGATTTGCTCAGATGCAGCTAAGTAAACAAAGTTAGAGTTAGTGCTGCAGCTGGGCGTCAAGTGACAGTGGCAATTTGGGATTTCCATTCAGCCTTCACAGAATGCCTTGACTGGGTTAGGGTCCCATGCAGCTCAGCATCAGTTGCTGGAAAGGACATGACTTTAAAGGAGCAAGAGGAACTCATTTAAAGCTAAAATTTGCTGATCTTCCTTTGGACAGTTTTTGGTTATCTGTTGCCAGGGAGTTCCCCATTCTGGCCAACAAAGCTATTTTGACATTGCTCCCGTTTTCAACCACATATCTGTGTGAGATGAGCTTCTCAAGCTTGACTGAGATAAAAACTAAACACACAGAGAGACTGACAGCTGTTGAGCAAGAGCTTCGTGTGTGTCTTTCTACTATTCCTGCCAGGATATCTATTTTGTGTTCATCGAAACAGGCCCAGGTTTCACACTAAGTGAGTGTATAAAAACATTTAAAAACATATTAACTATATGTATCACTGTGTTAACTGTGTCATTTTGGTTGGTGGTGTGCCCCAGGATTTTGTAAATGTAAAAAATGTGCTGCGGCTCAAAAAAAGGTTGAAAATCACTGCTCTATATGGACTCTTTCAGTTCTCCTTCACATTTCTCCTTTTTTTGTCTTTTGGTATCTTCCAGATGATGCAATTGCTTCTCTCCACATTGGTGCGGTTTTTCATGGGGTCAGATAAAGGTTAGAATTAGTTGTATGTAAACCCCATGGTGCCTTTTTGAAGAAAAAGCAACTGTAGGGAGTTATGGCATTGAATGCTTTTCCCTTTGGAAGCAGCCATTCTGCTGACACCATCTCACCTCAGCTTCTTTTTCGAGCAGCCTAATGGTGCAAGAAAAAGGATTCTCTTTCTTCCTTCCTGCTGGAGCATCTTTTCCTATAAAACAATACCATGGAAGATCACATAGTATGCCATTTTCCTTTTACAAACCTTCACTTGGAAGCTCATTAATTCTCTCTCTGTATGTGCTACCCTCAGGTTGGGTACAGATAAGTTTCCTTCATGGATATGGTTTACTTCATCACAGCAAACTGCTCTGGATGCAGAGCTTTGTCTATTTTAAGTATTCATTATGAAATAATGAATGCATTTAATGATGTTCTTTTCCTTCACATGGCTAGTTTTGGATGTGGACACAACAGCATTGTTGGAGTTTTAAAAAGGGCAGGCATGGGTTTAATGTACACCTCGAGGATAAGAAGGTTCACTGGCAGACCAATTAGCTATCTTGACATAATAAAAAGCAGACATTGACTAAAGTGAGTATGTTTTAGAAGCTGTTAAGAAACCTTGTCTGTATAATGTATTTCACTGACAAATTGATTTTTTTTAATGTCAGGAGCGACTTGAGAAACTGCAAGTCGTTTTTGGTGTGTGAGACTTGGCCGTTCGCAAGGACGTTGCCCAGGGAATGCCCGGATGTTTTTGATGTTTTTACCATCCTTGTGGGAGGCTTCTCTCATGTCCCCGCATGGGAGCAGGAGCTGACAGAGGAAGCTCATCCGTGCTCTCCCTGAATTTGAACCTATGACCCATCGGTCTTCAGTCCTCCCAGAACAAGAGTTTAACCCATTGCGCGACTGGGGGCTCCTGACAAATGGAATAAAGAGAAATGAAATAAAAGCATTCAGTGTGTGACCCTTCTCCTAAATCAGTGTTTCCCAACCTTTTTTGAGCCGTGGCACACTTTTAACATTAAAAAAAATCCGGGGCACACCACCAACCAATATGACATAAAATGACACTCTAACACAGTAAAGAATGGCTGGGGGATGGTGGCCTGCTGGGAGCAGCTGCTGGGAGTGCCGAAGCTGAGGAAGGGGGCGGAGCTAGGCCATGCCATGCCCCACCCTCTCCCCCGCTTCAGCTCTCCCACAGCTTCTCCAGCCTTGAGGGGACAATGCCAAGCCAGCGGTGGTAGAGCCAGCACAATGCTGGCTTGGCACTGTCCCCTCAAGGCTGGAGAAGCTGTGGGGGAGCGAAAGCCGGGGGAGGGGGCGGAGCCAGGCCACACCATGCCCTGCCCCTCCCCCCGGCTTCCTCCGCGCAGCTTCAGCGAGCGAGGGGCGAGAGTCATGGCGGGAGTCATGGCGGATTGGAGGCTCTCTGGGGAAACGGCTGAAGGAGGTGGCGCCCCAGCCCCTTCTTCTTTTTCTTCGCCACTGCCCGGCCCTTCCTCCTCCTCCCCCCAGCAGCAGGAGTTCGGCAGGAGGAGGGGGGAAGGAAGGGGGGCAGAGAGCTTTTCTCGCGGCACAGCAGGAGGTCCGTCATGGCACACTACTGTGCCACGTCACAGCGGTTGGGAAACACTGTCCTAAATAACCATTTGAAAAACTAGATACGTAGTACTTGAGTTTACATTTTTAATATATCCAATTGGGCATTCCTGGTACATAATTTTTAATTTGATTTATACTGAAAAAAATGAACACACTGTCCCTGAGTAAATTGTAGGCTATCCTATCAGTGATACACTCATAAGCTTTGTTCAGCATGTAAACTCAAGGATAGGCTGCATCTACACTGCCAAATAATGCAGTGTGGACGCACACCAACCTGTGTGCATCCACACCATGTACTGATGCAATTTAAACTGGAGTAAACCACTTAGTGTTGCTTGATCCTGAGTTAAAGAAACAACAGGGAAGGCACGAATCCTACATCATGATTTGGACCTTCCCCATGTTGCGACAGTTGGGACAGCCATCCCGGATATTTATGCAGGATCCAAAATTGCTGTCCCCATAGCCATCTTAAGCAATCCCAGAGCAGAACAAGCCCTGCTCCCACTCTTCCCAGGTTCATTTGCTAATCCCATGGTTCAGAACCAAGAAAGGCTGCTACCACATGATAGGTACTTTTTCTAACTTCTCCAGGGAAGAATTGGACCTCAATGCAGCTTATAACACGCATTTTTCAAGCCAATTACAAGCTGCATTGCCTGCCAATGTAGAAGGACCCATAGAAAAAAATCATACCGGCCACAAGCCTGATAGTGTTAGTGGTAAATTATGTTCCAACCAGTTCTTTGGTCCTTAAATCACTTTTTTTAAAAGAATGGCCCTTTACCTCACACTCTGGCTAAAGATCCAAAGGAGTTCCATTTTCCCATGGGGCTATCCCCAACAGACAACTTCACAATGGAATTGAGGAAGGTGTTGGCACAGGTGACAAGTGCCAGCAAATCATGTGATCATTCTCACTAGGAAGATAATGGTGGTAATGGTGGAACTTTAAATATGCCAGTGTACTGATATGCAGATCAGTACACTGGCATATCAATATTATATCACCTCTGGTCAAAAACAACTTAGGTGGAAATACATATATGTGCATGCATGTCAGGAATTTTAATAAATGTGAGGTGGCCACTGTTATGTGGTTGAAAATAATGTGGTGGAGGCTGCTTCCAAATAGCACTTAAACACATGCTGAAGTGGGTTTAAGAAACCCACCTTGGTGCATGCTAAGTCCACACACCAACCCCTAAAGCAAGCACTTTCCCCAGGGGGTGTGTAGATGAGCCTGGAAAACCCAGAGGGCACCCCCTAACCCCCCCCCCAAAGGCTTACCCGGCCACCATTAAGGTCCTCCCAGGGTTCTCCTAGCTCGTAGAAATGATATGCCAGGAGACCGGGGGTGGGGAGCAGGAATGATTGTCCTCCTGCCCCCCTCCTCCTGGCACATGAATTGTATGTGCTGGGAGGACTCTGGCTGAATCTTAATAGTAGCCGGGTAAGTTCTTTCAATTTTAAGGCCTTTTGGAAGTGGGGGTGAGGAGGGGGTTGGTGCCCTTTGGGTTTTCCGGGCTCATGGAGCTCAAAAAGCCCAAGAGAGCTATGTGAATTCAGCCCAGGGATTGCATGACAATCCAGACCTGGATCTTTCAGGAAGACCCTGATCTAATGGAGTATCAAATTAATTCAGGACAAATCAGGGTTTTCCTCCTTTGTCGCAAATAACAACAACAACTACTACGACTTTATTTTTATGCCCCGCCTCCATCTTCCCAAAGGAACTTGGGTCGGCTTACAAACTGACAAGTCCAATAATTGGAGGTAAAAAAACAAGTACAATAAAATACAATCAACAACAACAAATCAATTAAAAAAATCACAATCAGGCAGCATAATGAAAACAATATCATGGCTGAACAAAAATTGATGTTGGGTTCGGGTGGCTTAGAGTAAGTGCAGTGTTTCTTAAATAGAGCTGAGGGAAAGTGCAATGTTCAGAGAGCTGGGTTGGAAGGATAATGCCCTTAGCTGTTAAAGTGTCAGAAATACAGGAAAGGGGCCAAACTAAGGTGCAGGTTTTACCAGATACAGGCATGTAGCCAGGGGGGGGGCTAAGGGGGCTTCAGCCCCCCCCCCCCAAATTCTCAGGGTGGTCCGCGAAAAGGCCTTACTGGTACATTATTTAAACTGTTATGTTTATTCATGTCATGATCTGATCACCATGCTCATAATATCCCACACTAATGGGGTTACTAGGGTAGACCCTCTTCCACCCAGTCTCAGCCCCCGAAACAAACTCAGCCCCCGAAACAAAATCCTGGCTATGGCCCTGACCAGATATGTTGTTTGGATGCCTCTGGTAAAACTGTGGGAGCTCCCATGTTATGGGCTCTGTCTGGATGGGCCCTAAGAGAAGTTTCCATAAGCAAGCTCACAGATTTTTTCCCCCCAGGAGCAGGCAGGTCCTCAAGCATCTTCTGATATGCAGTTTTGAATTAGCTAGTGTAGATAGAAATAGAATTTCTTGATCAATATTAAGTGGATATTTTTGGCACAAATCCTGGACAGAGCACCAATTGATGCACATGCTATTCATAAGAACTGTATAACAGAAAGATCCTATTGGTACTCTTGACCTGTTTTCTGTGTTTCGTAGCAGAGGCACCTTACTAGGCAGTCCTGGACATGGGGCAGATTTTAAGAAAAAAGCCCCCAGCATTGCTGCATGCTGAAGCAGAACTTCAGTCTTCTCCTCAGACATTGTCCTTGAAGCATATGGCATGTGACTTTTGAAAATATGAGATGGACAGCTTCCAGTTGAGATGTCCATATCATATTATTCAGGTACTGGATAGTAGGATAAGGATGTAGCTGTAAAGTGGGGGAAATGAAGGCATGCCCCCCAAATAAGAATTTTGCCTCTTAATGAAATTTTCCTTAAGACCCAAAATTTCCAGCGTTGCAAAGCATCATTGAAAATAACTCAAACCTAGAAATTTTAGATGGTCTTTGTTTGCATTGAGATGCGATGAGTGTAAGCAAAGGACCTGTGCCTTGGTATTACAGGAACCTGTTAAATGACCACGTGCAGACATGAATTTCTTTATTTACTATTTATTTACTATATTTCTATACCGCCCTTCTCAGCCCGAGGGCAACTCAGGGCGGTCTACAAAATGGCACAATTCGATGCCAAAATAATATAAAAACAGTTAAAAGCATATAACATACATAACATTCCATAAACAGTATAATCAATAATAGCATAAATCCTCCGCATCTCAATACCAAAATCGTTATCCAATCACAATTGTCCAGTCCTTCTGAGGTCAAGAAGTTATTTGATACACTTCATTTGAGAAAACCTGCGCACAAAGCCAGGTTTTGACTTTTTTTACTAAATATTAAGAGGGCAGGGGCTGATCTAATGTCCCTAGGGAGGGCGTTCCACAGCCGAGGGGCCATCACTGAGAAGGCCCTATCTCTCGTCCCCACTAGCTGAACTTGTGAAGAAGGTGGGACCGAGTGCAGGGCCTCCCCAGAAGATCATAAATTCCTTGATGAGAGATACATTCGGACAGATAAGCAGGGCCAGACTGTAGGGCTTTATAGGCTAAAGCCAGCCCTTTGGAGCTCGATAGCAGACACAGCCAGTGGAGCTGGCGCCCTGAGTGCCCATCCTGTTAACAACCTGGCTGCCGCCTGTTGGAACATTTGAAGCTTCCAAACAGTCTTCAAAGGCAACCCCACGTAGAGAGCATTGCAGTAGTCAATACGGGATGTAACCAGAGCATGGACTACCATGGCCAAGTCAGACTTCCCAAGGTTATGGGCGCAGCTGGCGCACAACTTTTAATTGTGCAAATGTTCTCCTGGTCACTGCTGAGACCTAGGGTTCCAGGCTCAGCGATGAATCCAGGATCACACCCAAGCTGCGAAACTGTGCCTTCAGGGGGAGTGTAACCCCTATTAGCACAGGCTGTAACCCTATGCCCTGTTTGGCCTTACGACTGACCAGGAGTACCTCTGTCTTGCCTGGATTCAATTTAAATGTGTTCACCCTTATCCAGCCAAGCACCGGTTCAGGACCTGGATAGCCTCCTTAGTAGACGTCATCTGCATACAGTTAACATCGTATCTGGAAACTCCAGATGATCTCCCCCAATGGCTTCATGTAGATGTTAAATAACATGGGAGACAGTATTGAACCCTGCAGGACTCCACAAGACAATGGTTGCGGAGTTGAGCAGGAGTCTCTCAACAACTTCTGGGAGCGACCCTCTAGGAAGGACAGGAGCCAATGCAGAACAGTGCCCCCAATGCCCATTCCCGTGAGGCGTCCTGAAAGGATACTGTGGTTGATGGTATTGAAAGCCCCTGAGAGTTTCAGCAGAACCAACAGGGACACACTCCCCCTGTCTAGCTCCTGGCGAAGATCATCCACTATGTACACTTTCCAAAGAAATAGCCAAAAATAGCCTTAAAAGGAGGAAGGAAGAAGGAGGGAAAGAAAAAAACCCGAAAAGAAATGTAGTAGCATCTTTAAGACTAACTCGTTTTTATTTTTTCATGAGCTTTTATAGATTTTAACACACTTCTTTGGATGCAGTATAGAATGATAGAATGCAGGGTCATGCAGACATTGACTAACACGACTAAACAACTGGAAAAAGCAACAAAATGTTGCAAAATATTCTGAAGCCTTGAGTAGGAACAGTTATATATAAGTGCCTGTAAACCATTGTTTTAGATTTTTCTTTTGTTTTTCCGCAAACATTAGCAACTCTGTATCAATAATGCCCTTGTTTTCAGTAGACCTGCTCCCTCACTCTTCCACATTTTGTTGGCCCAGTGATACTGAGGGCTCTTCTACACCATCCTAATATCTCAGGGTCTGAGATAATCTTATCCTAGATTATATGGCAGTGGTGACTCATATAATCCTGTTCAAAGCATAACCTGAGATCAGATCCTGGGATATAAGGACAGTGTAGAAGGGGCCTCAGTTTACCATTAATGGGAATGATGACTTTTATATTGCCTTTATTCCCATTTTTGGACTACAATCTGTTTATTTAATTCATTGATATAAAATTGTGTATAGTTGTCTTTGGGTGTCAGTAGGCTATGTTTGTACCTTGAAAAATAAGATTAAAAGATCATGTTTTAAAATCACAACTTACTTTTGCTAATTTATTGATACTAAAGCCTACTTTCTGGCTCGATTTTCCCCTCCTCCAAAGTAAGGATTTGGGGGGCTTAAATTTATTTATTTATTTATTTATTTTACTTCATTTATATTCCACCCTTCTCACCCCGCAGGGGACTCAGGACGGAATACAATGTACACATTGCATTTAGACACACAAACACAGAAGACAGACAGAGGCAATTTAACATCTGGCCACCAGGGGGAGCTGTTGCACTCCTTCATTCCTCAGCTTGTTTGCTGGAGATCTTTTTTTTAATGGCCTCGTAAATCAGTTAAATTTAGCCTCCCCACTAAGTGGTACCTTCATTTCCTACTTGACAGATGCAACTGTCTTTCGGGTTGCAAAAGTCGACAACAGACTACACAATAGGTCAAGAGCCCACCTCAACCCGGGCAGGCCTCGAACTCATGACCTTCTGGTCAGTAGAGATCTTATGCAGCTGACACCCAGCCAGCTGCATCACATTCCCAGTGCTTAAAGAACCCATTGTGGGCAATTTCACATATGTTTCCACTTCGCAGGATGGCTATAGTATGATAACTTAAGATAACTTTAATTGAGCTTTAAATGTTTTTAATTAAACTTTAATAAATAGGATACTCCTTCTCAGCCATAACGCTTTCTACATGTTTGTCTGCTGGTCATTAAAGTCTTTTATATGTGTTATTTGTGTGTAAATGAGAAACAGAATTACAGTCTTAGCCTCTTATGCTCAAAATGAACAGACCATAGCACTATACTATTGTTGACCAACCCTCTTTGTTCATGTTAATGTTATGGTATTAATGTCTATAGATGATCTTGGCACGAGTAAGCAAGCAACAGTATGTGCATATTTGAAATGGCAAAAAACCCCATTATTTTAAACTCTCTTTAATAGATGTTTCATTGGTATTTTTTATTTTTGAGAAAATTTCCTTTTGAGAAAATTTGATTTGAAGTTATGGTTTTATAAAGGATTGCTCTTGCGTAAATAATTTCATGCAGAAATATAGGATGTTGACTGTTCGTTCAGAAAGGTTAGCTACATTAGATAGATACGGGCACATCAATTTGAATTATTTTAAAAATTATGATCCCATTTTAAAAAATGTATATCACTCTATTGTTAGAGTGATTTCACGTTGAATATTTTATCATGCATAAAGATTGAACTAATTTGGTTATAGGTTGTCTAGAATCTCAATGCCTCTAGATCAGGGCTGCCCAGGAAGTCGATCGTGATCGACCAGTCGATCCCGGGACCGAAGGAAGTCGATCCCAGCTGGATGGGGCGCTTCTCAGAGAGGGCGGAGCCAGGCCGCACCAAGCCCCGCCAAGCCCTGCCAAGCCCCGCCCCTCCCCAGCTTCGGCACTCCCAGCAGCCTCTCCAGGCTTAAGGAGGGCAGGGCCAAGCCAGCCTTGTGCTAGCTATGTCACCACTGGCTTGGCACTGCCATCCTCAAGCCTGGAGAAACTGCTGGGAGCTCCAAAACCAGAGGGGAGGGGGCGGGGCTTGGCGCGACCTGGCTCTGCCCCCCATGGCTTCCGCTCTACCAGCAGCTTCTCCAGGCTTGAGGATGGCAGTCAAGGCCAAATGCCTCCGTTTGTAATCCGTGCTCGGAGGCATTTAGCTTTGATTGCTCATTGCATCGGTTTGGGATCACAGAGGACTGTATACCCTGGATTACCTCTCCTCATCGCTTGAGGTTGGCAGTGCTAAGCCAGCCTTGTGCTAGCTATGTCACCACTGGCTTGGCATTGCCATTCCGAAGCCTGGAGAAGCTGCTGGGAGCTCCAAAACCAGAGGGGAGGGGGCAGGGCTTGGTGCAGCCTGGCTCCGCCCCCTCTGGCCAAGCCCCGCCCCACCCCGCCCCTCTCCAGCCTTGAGGAGGTAGGTAGATCTTTCTGACTTGGTTTTATTATAAGTAGCTCGCATGCTGAAAAAGTGTGGGCACCCCTGCTCTAGATATATTGTGCCATTATATTCATGTCTGTTAAATGGGTTTAAATTATGGCTAAGTTAGATGGCTTTTAGTTTCCCATTGGAATGAGAATTAGATGTGTCTCTTGTGATGGGAAGAGGTGATAGATTCCATTAATTATTCCCTGAGAATGAAAAACATTAAGGGTTTGTTTGAATATGGGCATGCTGATTTGGAGGTAGGAAGGCAGAATGTCTTATGTATGCAAGATAATTTGTTTTGAATGACTGTCACAGCTTGACAGATTCTATCTTCCCCACACCATAAAGAGGTGAGATTCACTGCCTGTTTTTACCAGTTTCAATTTTTTTGTCAGGTCAAACTTAGCATGTCTTGTGAGCTAATAATAGTGTGTGGTATTTGTATTTTTTTTATAGTAAACATGTGATTTTAACCTATTTTATGTGGTGGACTGCATATGTTTTGTCCTGTCCATGCTCTATCCATGCTGCCAAACTAGTGGATAAGGGTATTATCATTTATATAGCATACCTAAATGGAAAGTTTTATCTTAATTTTGGGTTCCATTATAAAGACATTTTAAATTCAAATTTGAATATGCAGAAATGTGTGTGTAATATGTGTATGTAAAATATGAGGAAATGTGTAAGTAAAATATAGCTATGAATGCATTATGACATGTATAACATTTTATGGTATACTCACCATATATGATATATCATTTCTACATCTATATTTAATTTCTCTCAGAATATATGTATCTATGTTTCTCCCGGTCTTATTTATATAAAAGAGTGCATGCCATTCTCTGTTGTTAATGCAAGTCAGCCAGCGGTGCTAAGTGAAAATAAATATTAATGATGTAATAGTGTCATTTTTCCAGCAGTGTTCACATTGACCCATTCAGTCAACTGCTATGTGAAATCTAAATGTAATGCATAATTCATATGAAACAGCCTGACAATGGTCTGACTATATTGTGTTAAAGGAACGAGAAAGAAACACACAATAGTTTGCATTTATTTCTATTCACACCTAATGAACATTGTCTTGATTCTAAATATATCTTACAGCCACATAAACATTATCCCAATACCACTTGCTTTTCTATAGGTCTCAAAAAACCAACTTACAGGAAGGAATTTGTGGTTGTCATAGGTTGTGTTTTTTTTATTCCACTAGGCCAATTATTCTCATCATCATCTTCCATATACTATACATTTGTTGAAATCCCTCAGTGCTTCTCATTTCTCAATGTGTCCAAGGCCCCTTCCACACAGCTGTATAAATCCACATTGAACTGGATTGTACGGTAGTGTGGACTCAGATAACCCAGTTCAAAGCAGATATTGTGGATTATCGGCCTTGATATTCTGATTATATGGCTGTGTGTAAGGATCCTGACAAACGCATGATCTCTTTCTCTTGGCAAATATTACATTTGAATTGATACCATGTGATAATAATAATAACACACTTTATTTATATTCCAATCTTCTCACCCTGAAGGGGACTCAGAGCGGATTACATCACACATACGGCAGACAATCCCTGCTGGAAGACGTACAGTTACAATACAACACATACAATTTTTGAAGTTTTTTTTCTGGCTGTGTCACAGGGTGCGTCATTACGTCACAAGGGGGTGTTGTTGCTTCATCCTCATGACGGAGGGCCTCTGTTCCTCTGATCCGCATTCCACCTTCTGACAGCCGATCTTTATTTATTCAGGTGTTGTAAAGTCCTTACTGAAAAGAATCATCCCCTGCTTTAGGTGGTTCCCAGTTCATCTATTCACAGCTGGGCTGTTTTCGAACTGCTGGGTGAACAGTGGAAAGGGCTCACAGCTGGGTGTCCAAGCCAGCTCGGGAATCGAACTTGCAACCTTCAGATTGCCAGCACAGCTGTTCTACCGCTGTGGTATCTCTCCACAGTATTTAATTTTGATATGTTAACTCTATTATCAGTACATGGCATACAGTTGACATTTGGGAGTATCTGTACATTTGTGATGGCAAAAATCACTACCAATTGGACAAAAGCTGGGAATATATATTGTCAATATCCCCCTATCCCCGACTATCCTCTTCAGACTTTCCACATGAGGAATGTGATGATAGGGCGGGGAAATATGCACTGTTCCTTTGTATGGTGTATTGATTTAACCTGCGAACACAACCCATATTATTTTAAAATCTAGATGTTAATATGTTAAAATAGCTGGTGGGCAAACACTCAGTGGCTCTGTGATTACTTTCATAGATGAATTTTTCATAGGGGACTGCATTTCCCTTCATTTATCTCCATTTACCACATGAGTGCACACAGTGATTCTTTACCCTGTGCATTCAGAATAGAGCAGAATCCATAAAGTAGCTTTTTGTTCACTTTGGATTCTTTCGCTGACATCCCTTCTTTTAAATTTTCACACTCCATTTCCCCCTTTAAAATGTTATGCAGTATTTTCACCGTTATCTACATACTTCAAAAAAGAAGTTGCTTTTCCCTTAATGACATAATATTATCAATAAAGTTCACTTTAAAAAATAATCTAACTATATCATACTCCTGGGCTTTCTAGGGAACATATCCTATGTGTTTGTTTCCTTAATAATAGAATCAGTTTTATTTCCACATCAACGGTAAGTTTCTCTGCAGACAATACATTATCTAATGCACAACCTCATTGCTTCAGATGCAGTTCCAAATACATGTGAAATTAGTACATCAAATTGTTTTCTCAAATATATCACAATTATTCCCTGACACAATAAATAAATAAACAGTACATCTATTTTTCTTATCTGTGATGTACCATCAACATTCTTTGCTTACTTTATATAACTACAGTGTCCCCTACATAATTGTGTCTCTATCCCAATGTCTTCAACCACTATATAACCTTGCCATACAGCCGCTGTAGTTGTCCCATGTCATCTTGCATTGACGGAGGGCATGGGGAATCCAGTGCCCCATGCCCTGCATCAACCTGCTGATCCAATGAGAGGGAGTGTGGAGTGCGTGTGGAGTGTGTGGCTTCCCCCCATTGGTTCTAACAGCAACACAGGAAGTGGCATGTACCAACTCCGCCCTCTTTCACCCACCAGCATCATTTGATAGGAGCTGGCAGGCTCTGGGATTACTTGGGCTAAACTGCCGCATGCCACCAATTTTTGCCCTTTGTGATGAGGCCCATCAGATCCCTTACCCTCCATTTGTGATTACAGTAATCCCTGGGGGTCATGCAACTTTCAAACCTACCTGCCCATATCATTGCTGCAAGATCCCTGGGCTCTTGGTCCACATCAGGTTTATTCCAGTTTAGCTTGCTATAAGGGGCGGAAGTGGCTGAACATAATGAAGACAGCCAGGAGCAACAGCACAGTGAGTAAAGGGGTTATTAAGACTTTGTAGACAAGACATAAATCTGTTAGACATTTCAACCACTGTATACCAAAAATGCTAGCCCTATGAAAAAAATTCAGTCCAGAACTTTGGGGGGGGGGGGGGTAGGTTTTGGTAGCTGGAGAAGATCTGCAGCAGCATCCCCCTCCCAAAAATTGGAATATGGTCTTCTGGGTGGTACCTCCTTTGTGAATGGGGAGGAGAGAGGGCCCTCCCAAGCTGTCATGGACTGGGACTCAAATGCTTGACCTAGGGTCGTAAGGGAGAGAGCGTCTCCCCAGTTCACCCTTATAAGTGACTCAAACTCTGTGAAGGTGGAGAAGAGAATGCCCTCCCAAGTTACTGGTGATAGGAACTCTCCTAAAGACTCTACTGGAGACTCTATTTTTGGGCCTGTCAGGCCGTCACTACGCCTCCAATGCTGGCAGGGTGAGCCAGGTTTTACGCTGGCCCCGCACCACCCAGTTGGCCCTGTCCATGACCACATTCCATCAGGTTTTATTCTGCCCCTCTCTCTAAGGACTGGGTGAACCCTGGTATCTAGTAGATGACTCCTATAGTTTGTTTTGTTATTGTTTGTGATGTGCAGAGTTGTTTACTGTTAATTGTATTATTCTGTTGTAAACCGCTCCAAGCCTTCGAGGAGTGATAGTATATAAACTCGAATAATAAATAAATAAATATGTAAGCAAGAGTTCTCTGTATTCAAAAATTCCTCCTGCATTGAGAAGTTATATAGCAAAACAGAAGAGGCAATTGAATTATTAAGGAGCCTATTAAAGAGATAGAAATGGACACACAGCTTCCGTCCCGGTTGATTGAAATAAATTGTGTGTCACAGGTATGTGCATTTAGTATTTTGTAACATCGTAAAGCAAAAATATTTTGCACTTGTACCCCATTCATATTTTGTAGCACATCCTATGTTTGTTCATTTATATACCACACCCTGTCATCAGTGGTTTATTTTGTGGTGTTGTGTGTTTGAGAAAAAGGTAAGCCATCACAATGGACAATTTCACATACAATCGAAATCCTGTTAGAGTCTTGTTTATGAAAACAAATCAGTTCTAACATCGTTTGCCTCAACAAAAGCATCTTGTTGAGAAATGGATAAATGAAAGTCTTCTCCCTCCTCCAAGTTGTGACAGTGAGTAAGACCAGCCACCAATTAACTGATTGCTCTTAACTCTTATCACAGTTATGGGTTCAAGATTTAATTTTCATTCTTTAGGGTGTAGTCTGAATACACCTGAAACAGCAGTCAACCAAACTTGAAATGGACCAGAAAGAGCAAACTCAGAGCTGAATCAAAGATCTATCTAGACCAGTGGTCCTCAACCTTTGATCCTCCAGGTGTTTTGGACTTCAGCTCCCAGGCCCGGATTACCCATAAGGCCAACCTAGGCCTTGGCTTAGGGGCGCAAGCCAAGGGGGGATGCAGATCACGGACCAAAAAACATAAAATAAAAATGTTGAAACAAAAATGCAACGCTCATGGAGATGAGGAAGGAAGTTTTAAGTGTGAACGGATTGCTCTCTGCAGAGCAGAATTACGCAGTTTACTTGAAGGAGGGAGGGGGAGGATTGCTGGTATGGCATCAGGCGATGACCCTGCCCACTTCTTCCTGAGCGTGCTTCCTTCCGGGGCCTGCTCGCTCACCTCTTTGCTCCCTCCGGCGGGGCTGGGGCGAGGCTTCTTTCTCCGGCAGCTCGCGGCCAGGGGAGGGGGTGGAGCCAGCATCATGCCGGCTCCTTTGGTGGGGCGTCGCCACATGAGCCAGCTTCACACCTGAAAGCAGTTCCCATTGCTGCCCCAGGGAGGGAGGGAGGACTGTCGGCTGTTCTCTGGAAACCCCCCCCCCATTGCCTAGGAGACGCTCGCCATAGATGTAGGTGAAATATCAGGTGAGAATGCTTCTGGAACATGTCCATACAACTTGTCGTGGAAACAAGCTTCAGCAAAAGCATCTTTTCCCCATGAGAACTCTTTCAGGAGTTATTTTTAAACTTCCGGTTCTCTCTCACACACTCACTTACACACTTACACACACACACACACACACAGCTCCCACAGTTACTAACAGCTGGTAACCACTGGTTCAGACCAATCTTGATTGAATAGCTGTCATTCTCCAAGATTTAAAGCAGTGGCAGTGTCTTGTTTTGTAGAAATTTTGGACCAAATTCCCCATACTCTCACCATTACCCAGACATCCTAGCTGGAGCTTCTGAAGTACAAATCGTTTGGAGTACCAAAAACTGACCAGTCACCTCCCTGATTTAAGGCTACTGAAGTATTTAAGCCTTCAACTGGAAATACCAGAAAGCGAAATGAGGATATATGGGGAAAACCCATTGCTATGACTTAATCCTGTGGCTTTGATAAAGCTTTCTCATCACTCCAGACATAGACCAAAGATAGCTGAAGATATTCCCACATGCACAGCAAGGGAACACTGCCAGTACTAAGCTGCAAAGCTCTTATATGCTTCTCGAGCATTTGCAATGTGGCCCCCACATAAGTAATTTCCTTTAGGACCTAAAGATCCATTTGCACTTAAGGTTTACAGAATTAAAATGAGATAAAAGTGGACTCTGAGGTGCCTTTTCAGCTGAAAACAAATCAGGAGATGTTTATGCTGCTCAACGTCTGGTTTAGTCTTGGATACATATAGGAAATACATTATTTTCATTCTGTCTCAATGTTTATTTCAAACATTAGTTCATTAAAATATGGGCTTCGATTCTTGAGGCAAAGAATATTAATTTCTTGCATAATCTATGATAAATGTATGAAACCACTTGCAAGCAATTAAGTTATTATAGCTGAAGCCTTCTAGGTCAGCTACATTTTTATTAATGGGTCAGTTAAAATACATCTTGCCACCATCTGGTCCAGTCATTAAAAATTGAAGATACTAGAGAAGTTGACATGAGCATTTGGAATATTATTTCCTAGCCTTCTTATTTGTCTAGATGCAGGGAGTTCCCACCCCAGTCCATTAAACAGCTGTGCACTGTCTGTGCCATCTGCATTGCCTCGGCTTCCAACATCTCACCTTCCATTATTGAGAAACATCATCTCCCTTCAGCAAATATCACATCATCATACCGATTGTCTGCCTCATTGCTTTCAGACATACATTAACTAAAGTTCAGTCTTACTCATGCATTAGTTAGGTGTGTGCAGAAAATCTCTAAAAAGCCATGCTACTCTTAGGTGACCTTCTTAATATTGTGCAAAAAATGCAATTATTTTTATGTCTGTGTAGGGATGTTATTGCTTGGAGATTATGTAACTCCATTGTACTTTTCACTCTATTTTTTTGTTAATTTAAACTACAAAGTCCTTTAAACAGACTTGTAACCTGCCTATCTTGAATAGCCCATCAATGAATCATCACATGATGAGAATTTGAAGTTGTGAAGATGTCTGTGTGTGGAAGAGAGAGAATTCAGATATCTGGATAGCTCAGATCTTTGCAAATATTAAACAACATAACAATGGGATACAAATTTAATAGTTTGTCTTAGTGTAGACCAAGTAGACTTACTTGATAAGGATCATAAGAGCAGAGTTGCCCCAAAGTGGTTACCACAGCACAGCAAACTGAAGTAGCATACTGGCCACCATTTTTTTCATTGTGGTGAAATGCATTATAGAGAATCTCTAGTTTTGCCTCTATTTATCATATCAATTAGGGTCTTCCAGTTTTGCACAAAAATATACATATGTCTACTTTTGCCCTCTATGTTTGTTGAGACATTTTTGGTAAGGCATGAATGGCTTTCATCCTTGGTGGGATAAAGGAATACAATGCATTGGTTTTATTGCTAGAGATAATTTTACAAGCCTGTTTTCTAGTCCTCTTGAGACGATTAATTCTACAGTGGCCTGAATTTTACAAGAAATAGAAATGCCCTATTCATTACCATAAATATATGAACAATTCTTGGCATCTTAAAATACTAGTTTTTTTTGAGAGGGAGGAAGGGAGGGAGGAGAGAGAGAGAGAGAGAGAGAGAGAGAGAGAGAGAGAGAGCGCCTTATAGAAACCTTCACATAATATAGTTTATCGCGTGAAAGGTGGGTTGTTTTTTTTACAATGCAGTGAAAACCAATAATCCCAGACCCTGGTTTAGCATTGACAAGCTCCCTAAAATTGAAGAGAGTCATAAATCCAGTAATAAATTAACCAAACAAATAGGACAAGACACTTCCATGAAGCTGATATAATGGAACCAACCTTCAATAAACACAGAGACAAGCTATTATTTCTCTCCTGGGATTTATTAAATGTGCATATTGTTATAAGGATATTGTTTCAGTTTAGGTAGCTTCTCCTGTTTAGAAATCATATACAAAACATACTCCCTTATCCAGACAGTTTTTATATATTTCTTACCTAACCATAATAGTAGAATTCTGTGTCCAAAAGTATGATCTCTTGAACAAAGAGAATAGAGAGGACGGGCAACACACATGTACTGTTTGGAAATAGTATGTGAAATGATGTAAGTTTAAGTCCTTTTGCGTTTTCGTGTTTTTTTATTTCAAAGATTGAGATGAGAAAAGGTGTAAATTGAAGATTAAAATTTCAACCCAGTTTCAGCCAAGGAGAAGATCACGGAGTATGTTGGGGTCAAAACTTCCACCCAGGATCCAGGGATTTTGAAGAACTCTGTCCTCTCATTGACCAAAAGGCTGACCAGTGAATCAAATTAACACACATAAATAAACATTGAAAATAGAGAAAGAAAAGTTTAAGAAAAATAAATTGGGTGAAGATAGTTAAGAAATAATTAAAGGTGAAGAGAAGACAGAAGAAATTGAGAATGCATAAACTGTTCTTAGAGGAGTGGGAGAAAAGGAAATCAGAGATATGCAATATATCCAGACTTGGAGAAGTTGTACTTGAAAAGCTGGGGAAAATATTATAGAAAATAATAGTTATAAAAATGGTTGAGCATATGTTTGGCTAGATGTCTTTTACAACTGCTGTTACAACTAACTATCCAAAAGTTCTGAAAATATATCCATGAGAATAATGATTATTTTCTTGTTTTATGACATCTTTAAATAAAAAAAACCATTCTTATTTTATAAAAATAATACTATAGTCTAAGAGTAAGGGTGAAGAAAGTGTAACCCATGTGTGTTTGCACTCACAATTCCATTCCTGCCTTCCAAATGTTAAAAACAGACAAACATTCACCTAAATACCGAAACAGATGCTAAAACCCACTGAAATGTTATAGTTAGTTTTAACCACTACCCACAATTGGCATTCCTCACTGGACCCTTAGCAATGGATAAATCGCAAAAATAGAGTGAAAAAAGTGTTCAATTAATACTGGCCTTTTCACACAACATAGGCCCCTTTTACATTGCCATATAAAATCCAGCTTATCATTATCATCAATTTCTCACTTGTTAATCGCCCTCCATTAAAATGCTCCAGGTGATTTACATAAAACAATTGCATAAAAACATCACACAATACCGAATAGACTGCATTAAACGTTAAAAGCTCTGCTAAAAAGTCAGGTCTTGAGTGCCTGGGCAAAGGGTCGTAAGTCACGCATGGCCCTCAAGTGGGGAGGCAAGGAGTTCCACAAGACACGGGCAGAGATGGAGAAGGCCCTACGTCTTGTGCTCTCGAGACGTACTTCCCTGGGGCCTGGAACATACAGTAAGTTTAGTTGGAGGAGTCCTGGAGACCACTGGCGGTAAAGAGGGGAGAGGCGGGCTCTGAGATATGCTGGCCCCTGACCATAAAGTGCCTTAAAGGTCAGAACCAACAACTTAAACAGGGGCCGGAATTCCATTGGAAGCCAGTGCAAATGTAACAGAGTTGGAGTTATGAGGCATCTCAAAGGTGTTTTTGCAAGTAGCCTGGCAGCCACATTCTGAATAATGCGGATCCTCCGAGTAGTCAAAAATAGTTTGTTTTTCATTAACTCAGTATGGGAGAGAAGAAAGAATTGCATCATTCCATTCCCGGTATTCTTAGGCAAAAGCAAACCATTATAACCTCTCATAGCTTGTCCTTTCTTCCTCACACATGACCTCACCAGATGGGCAAAATTGCCTGTTCTACAACACTTGGATTTTGGTTGAGGCACAGAGCCCATTGGTTCCCATCACACAACATCAATCTACTTCCAGCAGGGCTCTGTGCCTCAACTGAAGTCCAAGTGTGGAAAAAAGCTGCTTCAGCTATGTTGCATAGGAAACAATGTGAGGAAGCTGGGCAGGCATGTCCCCCCCCCCCATGGGATAGGGAGAGGGGCTAGACAGGCAATGTGAGGCACAGGGCAACAGGCTTCTCCTGCCAGGCCCCACCATATTTGCCACAATCTGTGTGATGAGGTCCTAATACCTTCTGTTAATTTGACAATATTGAGATGTTTTAATAGGTTTTTTAAAAATAATTTTAATCTGTCAAAATGTTGTTGAATACTACAATTATAGTGCATGATTCCTCTTTAAAGCTCTTGAATCAATCCTATGGAATCCTGGGATCTGGTGTTTATGAAAATGTATGTAGGTTTCTCCACAGTGCTCCCAATGCCTTTCCATAGGATGTGGGTATGGCAGTGGGATCGCTGTGCTATTATTCTGTAGTATGAAAGGATCTGTGGTATTGGTTAGTTGAAACTAATCTGTAAAGCCCATTAAGGCAAAAATTGCCCCTTATGGTTTGTGCAATTGCTTGTCTCTCGCTAAGAGTGTATCTGTACTACATAGTTCGAATATTCTGATATTTCTTTATGTATCACATCTTGGAATATTGTGCTAGAGAGCTCCAGGGTGCTTCTCTGAACCTATGGATTTTAAAATGGTAAGATATAGTATGATACCAGTGTAGCATAGATAAACTTAAACAACACGACCCAGTATAGAAAGAGGGCAGGGAGTGCCAAGGAATAAAGCTCCCCAGTCCATTAGGTAAAAAGGACTGAGTACATAGGATGCAACTGGTTATAGGAAGGGGAAAAAAAATAAACGTTGGAATCATATATATTATCAGCACAGAAAATTTTGAAACCCTTATTCAAAAATACTTGTTAATGTGTTATTTTGGTAGAAACGGATGGAATTGTTGAGGTTTTGGGGGCTTTGACAGGAACTCCTTTGCTGGTTTTCTTGTCTTTCTTCCTCTATGAATCAGCTTCATCTTACACTAGCAAAAGTAGTCATCCGGTTTCCCCCATATCTCTAATTAAAATATAACTCAATAGGGAGTAACCACATATATTTATAGAACTAGCAGCAACATCTACAATTGAAACACTGATGGTGGTGCTGAAGTATTTAGCAGTAATGACTGATAATGTTTGTAGCATAGGACTCCAGCCTGAGATAGTTCTTTTAGGTGGAACCCCCAGAAACTACATTGAATGAACTATCTGAACATTTAAGAAGGAAGAACAATTCACTAGCATGATCCTATATTATTTTGTTATTTCAGTGATAGGTTTTAAATCAATACGTTTTGAATTTTGGGTAAAATTATTTATTTATTTAAAACTTTTATACCCCGGCCTTCTCACCTCCGAAGAGGGACTCAGACCGGCAAACAGCAAGTATTCAATGCTAACATTTAAAATCTAAAAACATCATACATTTACAATAAAATTTACAATAAGATACAATACAATAAATACATTTAAAAAGCCTTTCGCCAAAGTAAACTCAAGTCCAACTTCATCCATATATTTGGTCTGTATCAAGTGGTTGGAGACTTTAGTTGCTTTGCGATCTCCTCCTTCATTCTGTGGAGGCCTCATTGCACAGCCACGTTTTCACCCGCTTCCTAAAAGTCAGGAGGGAGGGGGCGGATCTAATTTCATTTGGGAGGGAATTCCACAGCCAGGAGGGGCCACCACAAAAAAGGCCCTGTCCCTCGTCCCCACCAGACATGCCTGCGAAGGTGGCGGGACCAAGAGCAGGACCTCTCCAGACGATCTTAGCACTCTTGACGGTTCATAGGGGAGAATACGTCCAGACAGGTAAACTGGGCCGGAACTGTATAGGGTTTTGTAGGTCAACACCAGCACTTTGAATTGTGCTCAGAAGCTAATTGGCAGCCAGTGGAACTGGCGCAGCAAGGGAGTTGTGCGCTCCCTGTACCCCGCTCCCGTTAGTAGTCTGGCTGCTGCGCGCTGGACTAATTGCAGCTTCCAGGCAGTCTTCATAGGCAACCCCACGTAGAGAGCGTTGCAGTAGTTTATATGGGATGTAACCAGAGCGTGGACCACCGTGGCCAAGTCCGACTTTCCAAGATATGGGCGCAGCTGGCGCACAAGCCTGAGCTGTGCTCCCCTGGCCACCGCCGAGACCTGGGTTACAAGTCTCAGCAATGAGTCCAGGATCACTCCTAGACTGCGAACCTGAGCCTTCAGGTGGAGTGTAACCCCGTCAAGCACAGGCTGTAACTCTATACCCTGTTTGGCCTTACGACTGACCAGGAGTACTTCTGTCTTGTCTGGATTTAGTTTCAAACTGTTAGTTCTCATCCAGTCCGTTACAGTGGCCAAGCACTGGTTCAGGACCTGGATAGCCTCTTTAGTAGCAGGTGAGAAGGAGTGACAGAGTTGGACATAATCTGTGTACAGATGACACCATACCCCGTAACTCCGGTTGATCTCCCCCAACGGCTTCATGTATATGTTGAACAACATAGGGGATAAAATTACTAAGAGAGCCTATGACTTAAGAGCATGAAAGTAAGTTGGAAGAAGTATGTGTGGCATCCTTTCTTTCTCTGGACAAGAACATCCAAATGAAAGGCTTTCTTTCTTGCAAACATGTGGCTAAGCTCAAACTTGGGCTAAGCAAACTGATTGATGCTGTCGGGACTCCTGATATCACAAGGCATGTTAGATGCTGATGATACTCCCCTCTTCCCCTGAGACACTTCACGTGTAGGAGGAGAACAAGTCGTTTATAGCAGAACCATCTGCTGGAGATGCGACCATTTTTGCTTTGTTTGTTTTTGGCAGGTCTCAGTAGTCTTTGAGCCTGCAACTGATCATGCTGCCTGAATGATCGTTGTCACTAAGAATTAAGCAATTAGGTTGCATTTCTGTTCAATGAAGGTTTCATAAATATTAAATGAGGACAGGGGATGCTGTGTGTTTTAATTCTCATGTAGTAAGCCCCTGCAACCTTTGAACCCTGTCTGTGAACACAAATGGCCCCAAGCAATGCTTTTCAAATGGTTTCTTGAAGCTTTAATTTGAATAGGGAAGAAGGTTTGGAGTCAGGCGGCAAGTGAGCCTTTCAACAGGAATCAATTTCAGGAAAAAACGAGAGAATAATACATTGTTTGTTTTGCAAAAGAAAGCATGAAATAGAAACACATTAGTCTTGAAGACTATTAAACCATAGTAGTAGAATCTGAGTCATTTTATGTGTCTTTGAATTCCATAGGATTAAATAAATTAACATAAATTAAAACCCCGTTCTTTCTTTTCTTTGTAAATGTAACCTATGGATTCAGTTTCAAATCATTGAACACCCATTTGCATTACATATTTGTTTTAAGTAATATACCTTTGGGCTGTCCATTGATCAAGAACCAAATCAGAAAGGTGGAAAGGAAACACAATTTTCCCTTCCTCTGTTTTTCCTTCCTTGTAGTATTGATCTGTTTGACTTTCTATGAGTCTTATTGTCCAGTTGTTGTGACAAAAGAAATGCCAAACATGTTATACATAATTCTTAATAGTTAGCAGAGAATTTTCAATATACCCCCAGTCTATTACAGATAATATTCTTAACTGAAATCATAGCTATCTTGTTACTGTAGTTTATAATCATGCTTTATGCAACTGGGATACATAGAATATACCACTGTTTTTCAACCTTTTTTGAGCCACGGCACATTTTTTTCATTTACAAAATCCTGGGGCTCACCACCAACCAAAATGACACAAAATGACACTCTAATACAGTAATACATATAGTTAATATGTTTTTAAATGTATTTATACACTCAGTGTGAAACCTGGGCCTGTTTTGATGAGCACAACATAGATATCCTGGCAGGAATGGCAGAAAGACACACAAAAGGTCTTGCTCAACAGCTGTCAGTCTCTCTCTGTGTTCTTATGCATCACTAAAGAAGGAAGGAAGGGAAGAGAGAAGGAAGAATGGAACCAAAGAGCAAAGAAAGGGAGGAAAGAAACAGGTAGAGAAGGAAGAAAGAAAAAGGGAAAGAAGAAGGAAAAGAAAAAGAGGGAAGGAAGGAGAGAGGGGGGGGGGAGGAGAGAAAGAGGGAGGAAAGGTTGGCCACAGCAAAGCGTGGCGAGTTGTAGGCCAAAACACCTGGAGGGAGGGCCCAAGTTGGCCCATGCCTGCCTTAAGTGAGCAAACCCTGTTAGTTTTCCGCCCCTGTTTAAAGGTGCCTCAACCCTGTGTCCCGAACGCCCCTTGACCCGCCTTGACTGAGTGCAAGGGAATCATGGGAGTGGTAGTTTGACACCATCCTGAGCCTTCCCAAACTACAAATTCCGGGATTCTCCAGCCTTGAGCCCTGTAAGACCAAGGGGTGCCTCACTGCATGAATGCTACGATGTAGATCTGCCCCCAGGCAGTTGGGGGACCTGGGGATGTCCCATCCCAGGATCTTCTCTCTCTCCGTGCGGCTCTTTCTGCCTGACGCGGTCCCCGCCTTTCGGCTCAAACGCGTCTGAGGCCGAGGAAGAAGCGGAAGGGAGGAGGAAGCCCAAAAAGGCAAGTGTTGAGTAGAGGCTGTGTTTGCGGGGCTCAGGCAACGGATCGAGCCCCAGCTAGGGCTTCCCAGTAGGACAGGAGGGCTCTCTCTCTTCTATCTCCAATTTCCCACGGCACACCTGATGATCACTCACGGCACACTAGTTTGCCACGGCACACTGGTTGGGAAACACTGGAATATACCACATAACAGGAACCGAGATTATGTACATTGTATTCTTTTTATACATTGGGCCCCCTTGTGGCGCAGTGGCTTAAACTGCTCAGCTGCTGAACTTGCTGACCAAAAGGTTTGCGGTTTGAATTCAAGGAGCAGGGTGAGCTCCCACTGTTAAGCCCAGCTTCTGCCAACCTAGCAGTTTGAATATATGCAAAAGTGAGTAAATCAATAGGTAACGCTTCTGCGGGAAGGTAATGGTACTGCATGCAGTCATGCCGACCACATGACCTAGGAGGTGTTTGCGGACAACGTCGTTTCTCTGGCTTAGAAATGGAAATGAGCACCACCCCTCAGAGTCGGACATAACTAGACTTAATGTCAAGGCGAAACCTCTACCTTTACCTATTTTTTAATATACATTTGGCAGAGCTTCCAGTAAAGAAAATCCACTCCATTACAATGGCCTAACAAAGCCATTCACTTAGAGTGAGGACAACAGTCACTGTTTTTCTTCTGAATGGGTTTTGTGACACCATGCAGCCAGATCTAATCACCTTCCAGGAAATTTGATGTTATCACTCTGCCTATAGCAGGGCTGTCCAACTTCTACTGGCCCAAGGGCCGGAATTCCGGTCACTGATCACCTGGGGGCCCGAAGGGTCTGCCTCCACCCCCGGCTCCACCCCTCCCCGGCTCCGCCCCCTCCCCGGCTCCAATTTACTTACAATTGACCTTGAGTTGTGGAGTTGTAGTTCACCTCCATCCAGAGAGCACTGTGGACTCAAACTTGGCATGAATACTCAATATACCCAAATGGGAACACTGGTGGATTTGGGGGAATGTTTCCTAATACCTTTGAGTTATTTGAGTCCACACTCAAATTGGGACACACCAAAAAAAAAAACCCCAAACCCCTCAATGCCGTCGCAGGGCTTGATAGGGCCTCCTTTCCCAGAGGCGGGTGGAGGAGGCCCAAATAGCTCCCTCCCTCCCTGAAGGGAAAACAAGCCGTGGGGCAGCCGCAAAGTAAGCCACGTTGCGCCCTGCATGCGGGGGAAGGCAGCACAACAAGGGGGAGGGGGCGCAGAGGAGAAGGAAGCATCGCCAAGGAAACCGCCGCTGAGGGACCCCTCCCCCCCCTCCCCCAATGTCCCACTGTTTTTAGATTGATTGATTCGAGCCAGGCCCTTCCTTACCCATACTGAGGGATTGGGGGCTGGCCGCGAGGGAGGAGGAGGCACGCGCCCAGGCCGGCCGCAAATCCCGCGGGACCCGAGATTTCGGCAGCTATCGCGAGACTACGCAGCCACAGATGGGATTTCGACCTCCCTCGAAATCCCGTCTGTGGCTGGCGTAGTCTCGCGATGCTTGCCTAAACCCGGAAGTAGGTATTTTTTTAAATTTTATTGTATTTTTTATTTGTATTTTATTAAAACAAGTTAGGGGGCCGGAGGGAAGGGGCTCGGGGGCCGTGTACGGCCCCAGGGCCGCCTGTTGGACAGCCCTGGCCTATAGTATACCCAATTGACTGGCATCATAGAACCAGAGAGAAGAGCGCCAACATGAATAAAGAAGAATGTATTTAATGTTATTAAAGGATGTGCTATCTGTAGCTTGTTTAGCAGTCCTCTAACAAGAAGAACATTAAAACAAAATGGTGAGTGAGCATGGGACTTTAGTAATTTTTTTATGACTAAAAAATCATCATACGTTTTCAATTAAGACGGCTGCGTCTCCAAAAAGTCACAGAACAAACAATGATATTTTCACAATGCTAGACTTGTAAAAAGAGAGAGAGGGAGATATAGTGGTGCTTGGAAAATTATTCTGTACAGATAGTACAAACTCTTGTATAGGATCTCCTTACTAAGTTATGGAAGCTCTAGTGTAGTGTTTACAATCAATCAATCAATGATTTATTACGGTCTATGACCAGCACATAAAATGGGGCACAGATGCCCAAGAAAGGGAAATTGCAGTTCCCAAATAGGGAACAATATTTGGTACCTGGAGTGGCATATTTATGTCCAATAAATACCCAAAGATATATTTTAGGTTCCCTCAAAGATTTATCAATGTGATATATTAGTATTTATGTGTTAAAGAATCCCCCCAAAAACTTTCTTGTTGGACAGATGTGCACACTTTGTGTGTTGATGAAGTCCTCAGCTGCTTCCTCTGTGGCACATCGCATCAGGACAAATGGTTAACCATGAGCTGAATTCAAATCCCGGCTTGTCCATAAATTGACTTGGTGGCTTTGAGTAAATCTCTTTTTTTTCCATCTCCTATGTGTGAAATATGCACACTGGTAATTATTGCAGGGTTGCTATGGAGACAAATTTAGGCTGGTAGAACATGTACCACATTTAAGAGCACTCGGTAAAGTAACTTGATATGGGGTGACATATCTGTACAGATTTGTCAATGGAAAGAAGAGAGGCAAAATAAGGAAGAGGCCAAAATCAATGGGAATGAAATTAAAAGTTGTACAAATAATAACGTGGATATTATTCTTCTGCTCTAGAACTGGTACTCCTGTTGACACTTTTTTTTGTATGTATGATTGTTCAGGCTAGAACAGTGAGTATCCCACATATATGGTCTAATCCAGTGTTTTTCAACCTTTTTTGAGCCGCGGCACATTTTTTTACATTTACAAAATCCTGGGGCACACCACCAACCAAAATGACACTCTAACACAGTAATACATATAGTTAATATGTTTTTAAATGTATTTATACACTCAGTGTGAAACCTGGGCCTGTTTCGATGAACACAACATAGATATCCTGGCAGGAATGGCAGAAAGACACAAACTTCCCACACAGAACTCCCATAACCAAGAGAAAATACTATAAGAGTTTGGTGGGCATTGACCTTGAGTTTTGGAGTTGTAGTTCACCTATATCCAGAGAGCACTGTGGACTCAAACAATGTTGGATCAGGACCAAACTTGCCATGAATACTCAATATGCCCAAATGTGAACACAGATGGAGTTTGGGGAAAATAGACCTTGACATTTGGGAGTTACAGTTTCTGGGATTTATAGTTAACACACAATCAAAGAGCATTCTGAACTCTTGCAACAATGGAATTGAACCAAACTTGGCATATTGAACTCTCATTACCAACAGAAAGTACTGAAAGGGTTTGCTTGGGAACTGATCTTGAGTTTGGAAGTTGTAGTTCACATACATCCAGAGAGCACTGTGGACTCAAACAATGTTATGTTATGGTATTGTTTGTTTTCTATCCAGAATCACAATGTTGGAAGGAGGCTCACCACTTTAAGGTCCCTAAAACAGGCATGGGAAAACTTCGGCCCTCTGGGTGCTTCAAACTTCAACTCCCACCATTCCTAACAGCCTGAGGCCCTTTCCTGCTTAAATGGCTAAGGGGGAAAAAGGAAAAGAGCCTGAGGCTGCTAGGAATGGTGGGAGTTGGAGTCCAAAACACCTGGAAGGTCCACGTTTGCCCATGGCAGCTTTCGACAGAGACCTCTTCCTCCCCCTTTCCCTTCGTGCCCTTTCTTCCCCCTCCTGCTGAACACTTACTTTTTCTTCTATACTGCCGCTTCTGCCGCCATTTTGATCCGAGGGGGGGAGCGTGAGCGTGTTCAGGAGGGGAGGGGGGAGGGACGAAGACGTGACTCGTGCGGGCGCTACTGCGCAGACTCGCCCCAGAGCAAAGCGAGGCAAAGCGAGGCTGGGAAGAAGGGAGCCCGAGTGGAGAAGAAAAAGTGTTCGGTTGAGAGGGAAGAAAGGGTGTTGGAGGTTCCAATTTCCCGCGGCACACCTGATGATCGCTCACGGCACACTAGTTGGGAAACACTGGTCTAATCTAATGCTTTGTTGCTTTAAACACTGGGCACATTTGTATGCTCCAATAATGATGGTTAAAGTGTTTGCAACTTAGCCATCATTTTCTCTCTTCTTCTACACCATCTGTCAAACTACATATTTCTCCCCCACCTTGCAACACTGTGACCACATCTTCAGCCTATTATAAATAGCTTAATTAATCCTTAACCATGTTTCCTTAAGACCTTGAATCCATTGTATCACGCCATCCTTTTGCCACGCAGATGATCATCTGTACATTTTGACAAGGAAAATTCATATTGTTATTGGTAAATGATAAGCATAACAGCAATACTTTGCAGCTATGACCAATAAATACAACAGGTATTTTGTATCATTTTTGTTGGAAGGAGCTATCTATTTAGTGAGTGAAGCAGCTCATGACATTTATTACTTGCATTTGTTTATTTCAAGCATTGTGATATACAGTACTTCAGTAGCTCCGCTCACATTTCTCACATTTCTAAAGACAGCTGGTATATTTTTCTCTTTCACCCACATCAGTTTAACAGAGCAGATTGGATTCTATACATACTTAATCCCACAGATACATCATCTATTTAAACATTGGATGTCATTGTTCAGCGAGCTCCTTGAATGCTGTGAGATGCTATGATATCACAGAGCATGCACATTCCTATAGCTACAGCTGGAATTCTTAATTAAAGAAATTATTCCAGGGCCAGGTTATTTTAAAAGACTATCATTTGCCATATACATTATTATTAAAACTGTTCATGAAAAACCCAAGTCTCAGAATACACCCTTACACACTTTTTATAAAAAAATGTCCGCTCTTCTCACCCTGAAGGGGACTCAAAGTGGATTACAGGTACACATACTTAGCAGACAATCCCTGCCATTTCCACATACACACATATAGACAAACAGAGGCAAACTCTGGCCACCAGGGGGAGCTGATGCACTCCTAATCTCTCAGCATTTCCATCATCCCTTATTGTTGTTTTGGCATTCCTCAGCATTCCTGGAGTTCTTTACTGGCCTCATAATTCAGTGTTGCACCTTAGCCTGACGGGGTCCCTCAGTAAACCCACTTGACACCAGTGAAGGTTTAATGCTTTATTTAGAATAAATAGATAGAGAAAGAGGCTAGGGTTATAGTCTATTGTTGCTCTCAAGCAGCAAAAGATAGCAGCATAAGTGTCCAGGAATAAGCAGGGTTGCAAGGCAATAGTCCATGGGATAAACAGGAGCAAAGGCAAACAGGATCCAGAGGCAAAAGAGTCTTTGCGCCCCAATGGGCTAATCCAGGAAAGAGTTCTTGGCACCAAAGCGTTGGCAAATAGAGTCCGTGGCTGCAAGGCCTATTGGCCCAGGCAAAGTTCCATGAAGGCTTGGCTTGGTTCTAAACGTTGGCAGGAGATACTATAGAGCTTGGGGTCGGGATTCTTATAGGTCTAGAAGGCTTTGATCCTTACGACGTTAAGTTGCGTTGAAACTCAGTTCTCAATACAGTTTCCAGCTGGACCTTCTCTATCCTCCCGCATCGGAATGGTATGTGAGTCCAATTAGCGGGGGCACCTGGCAAACAGGAGTTAACTCGCCTCTGCTATCTGCCTGGGGTGAAACTTGGGTGCCTGTGGCCTTGAACGCAGAGTGAACCAGAGGCCTCTGCTGCCTGTGACGTTTAGGCTTTGCAGGTCTCTCTGCAACTTTGGTTTTAACATGGCGTGGGTCTGGCTGGGAGTTAGAGTCATGCTGGGACATGACATTCAGTCAAAATTTGCCTCCCCACTTAATGTGGTACTTTTATCTCCTACTTGACAGATGCAACTGTCTTTTGGGCTGCAAAGGTCGACAGCAGGCTACACTTAAAGGTCGAGCACCCACCTCAACCCGGGCAGGCCTCAAACTCATGACCTACTGGTCAGAGAGATCTTATGCAGCTGACACTTAGCCAGCTGTGCCACATTTCCGGTGCAGCTGGGTTAGCTTTAGCTTGTTGAGAAGTACATGAGTTTGGCACATCATCTTGGTGTCCTATATAGATGCATATCTCACAGGGTATTTTGATGTCAAGATGTCATACTTCGAAGCAACAAACAGAGCTATGGTTGAATACAACAACAACACACACTGACCGAAATTTCTAAGAAAATATATGCTTTTAGAAAGTAGATGTCAAGAAACTGTAGCTGCCAGAGGCAAATAACCATACACACATATATAGAAGGATAAACACCGAGCGCTTATACTCTACCCTGTTCGGGTTGAGGAAGGAGTCCCATATATCCACAGTTCATACACAAAATAGTCCTTGAATAAGGTAAGGTCCGCAAAGTCAATATGGAAGTTCCAAAAGGCCTAAAATAAGTTCCAAACGGCCTTATGGCGCTGGGAGGTGTAGATCCAAGGAATTCCAATTCGTGTAATAAGGCAGCAACAGAAACATATCCACAATGAAGATCGGACAAACAAAGGCAAATAATGAGCCCTTCGGTATAAATTGGAATAGCTGGAAACCGACGGGGTGTTACATCCACAAGTATATATTGGCCACCAAAGATCCGTTTCGCTCCCCATGGAGCTTTCTCAAGGCTTCAATTCAAAATCTCTATGTCCTTTCTGTGGAAATTAATAAACCATTATATTAATGTAAACAATCCATATTAATATAAACTTCCGCAGTCAGCCCCACCTTCTGCCAACCTAGCAGTTCAAAAACATGCCAATGTGAGATCAATAGGTACCACTCCGGCGGGAAGGTAACAGCGCTCCATGCAGTCATGCTGGCCACATGACCTTGGAGGTGTCTATGGACAATGCCAGCTCTTCATCTTATAAATGGAGATGAGCACCACCTCCCAGAGTCAGACACAAGTGGACTTAATGTCAGGGGAAAACCTTTACCTTTTACCTACTGGAAACCATGAGCTATGAAGAACACCTTAAAAACTGGGTATGTTTAGCCTGCAGAAGAGAAGGTTGAGAGGAGAGATTGATAGCATGATTAAATTGTCAGGAAAGTTGAGATAAATCACTGTTCTTATCTCAGCTGCTTCGACCTTACAAGTTTTTCTTGAAGGCAAGAAGTTTGAAAAACATTGGACTCATTAATTCAGCTTTCAACAAAAAGCAGCACTTTATCTTTATTTACAAAATATACTACAATCTCCGGTCATGTCCGTTTACATCTCAGCACATTGCACAAAGCACATTGCTGACCTTCTTTTCTGGTTTGCGCAGGAAACTCCAAAAGTAGCACTCTACCAATTTAATACATCTCTATTGTTTTAACCTATGTATTTCTGAAACCATACCGTTTAAACTATAAGCAATTTTCATATCAGAAACCATAACATACTGACATAAATATGTGAAAGGAGGGAGCAGGCTTGTTTTCTGCTACCCTGGAGACCAATGGGTTCAAATTACCAGAAAGAAAATTCCACCTTTTTTTCATGTTAGGAGCTAGTTCAGAAACTGCAAGTTGCTTCTGGTGCGAGAGAATTGGTCGTCTGCAAGGAAGTTGCCCAGTAGACACCCAGATGTTTTACCATCCTGTGTAGGGCTTCTCAAATGTCCTCTCATGGGAAGCTAGAGCTGACAGACGGGAATTCACCCTATCTCTCGGATTCAAATCGCCAACCTTCGGGTTCCACCTGAACATTAGGAAGAACTTCCTGACTGTAAGAGCTGTTCAATAGTGGAACTTTTTGGAGGGCTTTTAACAGAGGCTGAATGGCCATCTCTTGGTGGTGCTTTGATTATGCTTTCCCTGCATGGCAGGCAGTTGGACTGGATGGCCCATGTGGTCTCTTCCTACTCTATGATTCCATGATTCGAAGTAAAGGTTAACACAGGGACTGTAAGATCTGCTTTACTTCTCAGTATTTGGGGAGGCACACTTTGACTTGTTGCCTTTTTCTTCTTCTTCTTGTGTGTCTTCGAGTAATGTCTGATTTACAACAATTATATGGCTGCAATCAGGTCCGGATTACCCATAAGGCCACCCTAGGCCCTTGGTGCAATGCCGCCTCCTCCTCTTTGTGGGACCCTCCCCCAAAATGTTGAAACTTAAAAAACCAAGGTTTGGTGGGGAGATCCCAACACATATAACTCTCTATCTGCCTCGAGGGATGGTGGGGGGAGAGCGCTGCGAGGGGGGCAGGGAGGAGGGAATGGTGCCCCATAATTGTTATTCTTCCATTCGCCCCTCCCCCTATAATGTCAAGGAAGGAGGGTGCAAGGAGGAGTTATATTCCTTACTACAATAGGTGGATTTGGTTAACCTCTCCAAGCCCTTCAGTACCCATTCATCGCGCCAATACCTTGAATAGCTAGCTGCATGCCTGACTAATAAGAAGAGGTCGGTTTCCTTATTATATTTTTCCCCTTTTCTGTTTCTTTATGGCGGGGCTTGCCTTCCACCTCCTGGAACCTCCTTTGTGCCTGTATATTAGCTTTACCCAGTTCTCTTTATAATTTTGGCTACAGGAGATATTAACATTATTTTTTCCAGATTGCTTTCCAAGTCTCTGGTTTTATTTTATACCCTATATTTCTTGCCCATTTTATCTCATAGCCTTTCTGGTGCTTGCCCTCCTTATCTAAGCTTTGGAGTGCTTTATAGATCTTGCCTACCAATTTTAATAAATAAAGGGTGCACCCTCCTTCCCTGACTCAAGGAAGGAGGGTGCGCCACAAAGAAGAGGAGGTGGAGGGAAGCCCCGCCCCCGAGGCTGCTGCCAGCACTGGGGGTTGGGGCTTCCCTTTGCCTCCTCCTCCTTGCACCCTCCTTCCTTGAGTCAAGGAAGGAGGGTGCAAGGAGGAGGAGGCGGATGGAAACCCCGCCCCCGGGGCTGGCAGTGGCTTCGGGGGCGGGGCTTTCCTCCGCCTTCTCTTCATGGCGTGCCCTCCTTCCTTGACTCAAGGAAGGAGGGTGCAAGGAGGAGGAGGCACAGGGAAGCCCCAACCCCCCAGTGCCGGCAGCAGCCTCGGGGGTGGGGCTTCCCCCCACCTCCTCTTCTTTGTGGCGCACCCTCCTTCCTTGAGTCAGGGAAGGAGGGTGCGCCACAAAGAGGAGGAGGCGGAGGGAAGCCCCGCCCCCGGGGCCGCTGTCAGGCATGCACAGCAGGAGGACTCAAGGAAGGAGGGCGTGCGGTGCTGCGAGGAGGAGGAGGAAGTGGCAGGGGTGCGGTAGAGGTTGGTTTGAGGACGTAATTCCAAAGTGTGGCCTAGGGCGCCAAAAGGGGTTAATCCGGGCCTGGCTGCAATATCATGGAGTCTTTCCTGGTGATTTTTTTTCTCCAGATGAAGCTTACTATTGTCTTTTTCTGAAGCTAAGAGAATGTGACTTGCCCGAAGTTGCCAAGAAATTTTTCCAGAGCTGATCAAGGATTCTACACAGGCCGAAATCCCCAAAGGGTTTCATGTTATTTCATACCAAAACTCAAATAGCAATCAATTTGTGGCTACATTTTTATTTCACCAACATTCATGTATATTTTGGTTCCTTTTCCCTTCATTCTCCCCTCTTTTAGCCCAAAATCACCATTTTAAAAGGTATCTCTTCTCTTATGTGCTTGATTTTTTTCTTATATACATATGCATGCAATCCTAGAGCAATGAAAGAATGCTTCCTCCTTCTGAAATATTGTTTGCAGAGTTACACAAATGTAATTAATAGATCACTCCAATTAACCTAGTATCATTAATCAAACTTCCTTTAATCAGATTGTTGTCTTTTTAAATACAGAGTGAAAAATGTTGGCAATCGGGAAGCAGCTTAAGGGAACTATTTGCTTAGTGGGTAAAAAAGTTCACAAAAGACCAGGAGAAAGTGCGGGATATTATAGAAAAGGCTTGGCTAGACAGAGACCTGGAGGTTAGTGAACTAGAAGCTATTGAAACTTTTTTGGGATCTGGTTGCAGAAGATTTGGGAGATGGCTAGATGTCAGTGTGTAACATGGCAAATAGTTGGAGTTTTCTGGTTTCAAGGAAGCAGGAAGAGTTAAGAAAAAATAATAAATGAGACAAATAGTTTGGTTTGTGTTTAGTAATATGAAGTGCAGCAAATATATTGGAGATGATACTCAAGTCTAAATATGGAGTTATTTTATGTTTCATATATACATGCTGGTTATCCCTTTTATGAGCATCTGAAATACACCTCAATTCAAAATTGTCCACATGGTGGCTGAGATAGGGACATTTTTGCATTCTGGTGGTTCAGTGTATACCAATATTATTAAAATATTGCTTAAAATTTCCTTCAAACTATGTGTATATGTTTCATATATACCTTATACACATTGCCCGAAGGAAATGTTAAGCAATATTTTAATAATGTTGGTATACACTGAACTATCAGAATGCAAAGATGTCCCTATCTCAGCCACCATGTGGACCATTTTGAATTGGAGTGTATTTCAGATGCTCAGAAAAGGGATAACCAGCATGTACTTCCTTTTAGGTAAGGGTAACTGTTGTTCAGCCTACTGGGAAAATCAAGGGTGCTCTACAATCTGCAACTTCTGTCCCTGCGACTTCTGATCCACCTACCATCTGCGGGGACCACATGCCCTATATTCCTAGAAAAAAATGCAAGCTATCTTTCATTTTCAATGTACCTTTTAAAGGCTAAATGTATAGAAATTAGCAGCTAAATACATAATAAATAAGAGTAAAATTAGCAGGAGCCACGTATGGTTTCATCATAACTTGTCATCTTGAGGTGGAGAGCTTTCTCAAACCATTATTTGATTATTTCAGTGTTAATACAATTTTGATTTGCTCAAGGTTGGATGTAGTTTATAAGCTATATGTATGAAACCAGTATGGGTTTTGTGAGCGCAGGGCCTAGAGGACTGGGAAGCAATTGTGAAATCCAACCCAGTCATTATGAAATGATCATACAGTAATAGTAATTTGTCATGTGTCTGAGATAAGGTCAAAAGACATTTATTTATTTACAGTATTTATATTTATTATTATTTATTTACAATATTTATATACCGCTTTTCTCACCCCGGGGGGACGGGGGGGGGGGGACGGGACTCAAAGCGGTTTACACATAAATGGCAAAATTCAATGTCTTACATTTTGCACCGATACGATGCCAATACAAACAATTACAATAGTAAAACCACAATTAAACATAAATCATAATTAAAACAATACATCAACAAGCATGTAAAACAATCATTAAAACAATAAAACAGTCTTGTCAGTCGAGTCGGCATTCCAGTCCCTCTAAATTGTCCCTCTAAATTGTCCTTCTAAAATGCTATATACATCTACTGTCCGAAGGTCTGGTCCTAAAACCACAATTTTAATTTTTTTCTAAAGGCCAGGAGGGAGGGAGTGGATCTTACCTCCTTTGGGAGTGTGTTCCATTATATAACGCTTTTCTCACCCTTGGGTGGACTCAAAGCGGTTTACACAGAAATAACGGCAAAATTCAGTGCCTTACATAAACCAAAACTCTAATCAGCAACATATAACTAGGCATAATAATCAATAGGACAACTCACCATAAGAGAAAACAATTAAAACATGAAATATAAATGTAAACACCTAATAAAAGCATTAAAACCACATTATCCAAGCATTAAATCACATTAAAAAGAGCATCTATCTATCTATCTATCTATCTATGTATCTATCTATCTATCTATCTATCTATCTATCTATCTATCTGGATTGTTAAAATGTATATACTGTACCTTCAAGTCACATGTAAATTTATGGTAGCCACAAGAATTTTGTAGAGTTTTCTTAGCCAATGAATATTCAGAGATTGTTTGCCAAATTAATATAGTAGGCCTTGGCAACCATTGGTGCTTGGTTCTGAGACCCCTCTTCACTCATGGATACCAAAATCCATGGATGCTCAAGTCCCATTATATACAAGGGCACATGTGTTCCAAACATACAACGACAAAATCAATGTTTATCTGCTGGGTCCATACAGTGGCCACCCACTTTCCTAAGGATAGCCAACAAGCAGGACATGTATGATGCCACCCTTTGGCTCCTATGCCCCACCCAAACCGATAATCATAAACCTATTGATTTTGATACTAGAAGGAATGTATTGTCATCCTAAATCAGTGGTTCCCAATCTGTGGTCCATGGACCACCAGTGGTCGCAAGAACTAAAATATGGTCTGCAGTATCACTCTTACTACACTGTTGCAACAAGAGCAACTGGTCTTGCAAAACCCTTTTATAGTGCTGAGGTTTACAAAATATGGTCCAAGTTGACAAGTGATATTACAGTGTGTGGTGGCAAATACCACATTTCCTCCCTTTTAACCCCCCTCCTTTTGTCTGAATGCCAGAATTTGCTAATACCTTCACCTATGTTCCTAAATGAACAGCTGCTGAGCAGAAACAAAACCCCATAATATATAGCTTTTTCCACCACTTTATCATCTAAACAGGTGGCGCTGGTTGGATTTTTGTCTTGAAGACATACAGCTTTTATCGTAAAGAGGTCTTAGGACCTCTTCCCATGTATCCGATTTCTGTGGTGGCAGCAGTATTTTTTCTCTTCAGCCATGGGGCCTGATGGCTCTCATAACATCTTGGAGAACTACTTCAGGGGCAGTTCCATAGTTGATGGGCCGCCAAAAAAAAAAGCAGCAATGGACAATGGCAGGCCCTGCCAAGATAACCAGAATTTATGGCAATACTCGGCCATTCTAGCGGTGCTTGTGAATAAGTCATAGGATAACAATAGATATAGCCTGTTATACTCATTCAACAATCCTATATTTTTTCCATTGCCTATAAATACTTATTGAAATTACTTCCCACATGAAATGTTTGTCTTCATTTTGTTTTATATCTTGCTCAGCTTCTTTCACATCCTGAACAGAGAAATGATGGTCTTATCTCAATTAATTCATCTCTTAGAGGGATGATATTCTAGACTTTATAAAGTATTTTTCCTACCTTGGCTTTAATCAAAGCAATTTGGCTTTAATCAAAGCAATTTAAAGTTCATTTTATCTCTATCAAGAAAAAATGGCGAGAACGCATAGTTCTACTTACTTCATTTTTTTTCTATTTATAGTTTCTAAGAGTGGTAATTGGCTGATTTCTTGGTTCAGTGATCCTGTTTTCACTGAATGGAACAATTGGGAAAAACGGAGAAAGCATGTAAACGATGCCTTTTTGCCATTGTAGATTACACAATGACTAGGATGACTGGATTGTGATTGGCAATATTAGTGACAAGTACAAATAAAATATTTAGTATAGAATGAGAAAATAGTTTTTGTAAGTCTTAAAGTGGGCCAAATTATTAGTTCATCTATGTCAGTATTGTCTGCTTCAGTGGGCGGTAGGTGGAGTATTATCATTATATTGAAGGGAAAACTATAGATGCCAATGGTTATACTTTTGAGCAGGGGTGGGCAATTACCGGCCCTCCAGGTGTTTTGGACTTCAACTCACAGAAATCCTAGCCAGTTTACCAGCTGTTAGGATTTCTGGGAGTTGAAATTCAAAACACCTGGAGGGCAAGTAATTGCCCACCCCTGCTTTTGAGGATGGATTTGTACTGGGATTTATGGTTCGCAGTCTTCACCATTGAGTTCACTATAGCATCTCTGTATTGGGGTATATTTTATCAAAAAGGATAAAAGGTATATTTTCTACTTTGGTTGCGGCTAACCATATAGGGTTGTTTGTGGGTACTGTTCTATTGTCTGGATAGAGACCACAAGGGGGGCACAAGAGAGAAAAAGGATAGTCCATTTTATGGGGGGGGGGGAAAGGAGGTTAAAGGAGTTAAGCCATTTCCCCATTTTCCTGTTATTCCTTCCACCCATGTCACCGTGGTCGAAACAACCATAGTTTATGATATGGGAAAGGGGAGAGGGATTAACCAGTGAAAAAGAGGAAAATGCCCCTCCCCCAATAAAATGGACTACCCTTTTGGAGTCCACCCGGATAATGGAGCAGTACCTGTTTATGATTATGTCACCATGTGTTAATATATGAATAAAATACATTACGCTATATGCTAATGTGTTTTATTTATGCAAGTGTGGGATTGGCTTTATGCCAAGAGCAAGTTCATTGTTCACGATGATGCTTTTCAGCTGCATTATTTATAAAAGAACAATCCATCTGCCTGTGTTAACAATGGAAATGTGCAATTGAACATAGATGTTGTGGAGATCATTAAATGAAAGCCAAGAGTGTTTCAGCTTGGGGAAAAAAATTGTCCCGATTTGCTTAGATGCGAAACACTTTTGAAAACAATTGTAATAATTATCTATAGCAGTTGTTCGTTTTCCTTCTAAGCAAATACTCTGTATGGACGCTGCTGGACTAGCTTTGCCATTGTCCACGATTTCATTTCCGCAACGTCCCTATGTGCGACGTTGCTGTGCAAAACCGACACATTTGTCCTTTACTCTGAGATCTTCTATTTGGGGAGGAAACGCTGCGATGATTAAATATTTCCCATTTCCAACAACATTTGGATTACAAAGCATTATAGTTCCGTGGACATGGCAACATTTGCGTTCAGGGATATATATATTTTCTCTCTCGTTGCGAGTGACTAACAAAAGGGACCTTGAATGGAGATAATTCTTTGGCGTGGTTTTGAAAGAAGCTTTTTTTTAAAGCAATGGATACATATGAAGGATTTGGAAGCATTACCGCTAACTCTATTTATAGTATTTTGCCCTGTGAAACTGCTTTAAGGTTTGGGTTCCAGACATTTTTTATAGTCCAGTCTTTGGGATTTAATCTCCGTAATGTGTTACACTTACTATTGTCCCGGTGAATTTGTTGACAGACAGTAATTGGGTCACTGCATTGAAATACCAAGTGTAGGCTTAGACTTCTCTCTGCTGGTTGGTATGGCAACCATAGTGGTCGATTAAACATGCGCAGAGAGGCGTCAGCAGCCTGTGGTTCTCAAATGCTGCAAAAATACAGGGCCAGGAATGGGGGGGGGGGAGCATTGCTTTAAAGAATATATTGGCAGAGGAGGGCTCCAATTGCATCTTTTCTTCTTTTTTCTGTATCGAAAAGCAACGACACCTTTGCTTTGTAGATAAAACTCAAAAGAAAACCCAAACGAGAAAAAAAAACAACCCAGCCCAGGGCTCTGTCATTCTTCAAACCCACCAAAAACAACCACAAAACCCCTCAAGCCATGAATAATGAATTTTCCTAAGGGGAATGGAAAGGGGGGGGAAACCCGCTTGAATTGAAATGATTTGATAGCGCCTGTCTTTGGAGGGAACCAAAACAAAAAATCCGAATATTGTGTGTAATGCAGTTTCAAAGACTACAAAATGAACAAAAGCCAATGCAACATTCGCCACGAAGATCATCGGCTCACTCACATGTATTTGCTATTCAGTAATTATAGATACATGAGCTGTACAGAGACTGAGGATCAAGTTGTATAATGAAGATTCACAGTGCACTTCTTAGAGACGGCTGCTGTAATACATAAGATTAAAGATCCAATTTTTGTGTGTGGCAGCCACATTTTCAAGGTATCAGTGAAGTCTTTATAGAGTCAGCAAGACAGATAAGGGGATTGCATTCTATATGAATGAAGGTCATATCTTGTCTCTCCAACACCTCTAACCATATGTGTGTTAGTGTGTGCGTGGAGAGAGGACCCCTTTAATTGTGAGGCAGTCATGATTATAATGTTTTAAATAATGTTTTGAGCCAGTGGTAGGGTAGTATTTTGAATGTTGGGTTAGGATTTCAGAAGATCAGGATTGAAATTTCCAGTTGCCCAAAAGCCAAAGTGTATGTTGGAAAAGCCTATTCATTTAGCCTTAGAGGACGATAATAAAAAAACCCCTCTTTGTACAAATCTTGTGAAGAAAGGCCTGTTCTAAGTTTTCCTTAGGTCCCCATAACTAGAATACTAGTACTACTCCTACTACTACTTCTCTCTCGGCATTACTTCACAAATGAAGATTCTTAAGAAAGACTCATCCCACGCTTTTTACAAGCGCGTTGATGACTAAAATGGAAGTTGGATGTGTCCTTCGAGCCTGTGCAATGGATTTTTCTGGTGGAGCGCAGCGTGCACAGAACTGGCCACACCCTTTAAACCAAAGGTTCGTCTGCCGGGGCCTAGCAAGCTTGGACGGTGGCAGCGAGGTCCTCAAGTCGTAGGTTTGGTTTGAGTTTCCTTCTCTTAGATGGTTGACCTTACAGGGTTAGACAAGCACCATCTGCCCGGGTTTGAAATTAGAGTTTTCCTTCTCTTAGGATGGTTGCCAAAAGGCAAGAGAGCCCATCCTGCCCTTTGACGCTCTTTGTCAGACCCTTCGGTTGTGACCTGTCTGGCATGGGAGGCCCTACCGGTGGCTATTATGCGACCATCAGCATAGCTCACAACTTCATTAGGGTACGCAAGCCTCTCCGCCACTGCAAAGGGGCGCCAATGGAGAGGTACTACTACTAGTACTACTACTAATAATACTACAATAATAACCCACCTCTCCTTGTGGCTTGAGGTGGAGTACAATAATATAGTTAAAACAGAGAGATAAAATACAACACTATAAAATACGTAAAAGAAGATACAGCCAGATAAATTGCAGATTAAAATTCACAAGTTAAAAAGGACTGCCAGACCACATTGTGTCTTGAATTATGACAGCTGATTTGTCTGCTGGATTTTTTCTGGCAGGTCATTCCACAGTCTTGGGGCAGCCAATTAAAAAGTCATCTGGGGGTCCTTCCAGATGGGCCCCAAAATACCCGGCCTGTCAGGCTTTTACCTGAGGCATCCAAACAATGCCTCAGAAAAAAGGGAATTAATTTGGGACAAAGCAGGTAAACCCTGCTTTGGCTCAGATTATTTAGAAACCCCATTAGATTTGGACCTTCCTGAAAGGCCCAGGTCTAATAGTGTATTGAGCTTGTGGGGACTCACCCCAGGTAGTCCTGGGACTACCCAGGGGTGAATCCCCACAGCTGTCTTGCGTCTTTTGAGTTCCTGGACCCCAAAGGTCCAAGATGGCACCCACCCCCTTCCCTCAAGCCCCAAAAAGAAGCCCTAAAAGCTTTTAAAAACTTACTGGGCTGCCATTACGATGGTCCCAGAGTCCTCCTGGAGCATAGAAATGATGCGCCAGAAGATGAGGGGCGAGGAGCAATTTCTCCCCAATCTCCTATACATCATTTCTACATGCCAGGAGGACTCCAGGACCACCATAATGGCAGTCCTTAAAAAATTAAGGGTTTTTTTTTTGGGGGGGGGAAGGTTGGGGATACCTAGGTGCCCTCCTAATAGTCACCAGGATAGCATCTAGACACTCAACTGGGAAAGTCCAGGTTTTTGGAGGGCACGTGAGGATTTAAACCCATGCTAAAATGGTAACCCAATGTATAGCACACTATAGAAGTCCAACCTTGAATATTGTGTGGGAGCACACAAGGACAGAACAATCCAATGCCCCCCCCCCTTTGTCATGGGCATTATAAAAAGATAATTCACTATTTTTTTAAAAAAATGTAAATTTAGCGTTTGCAGTAGTGTATAGACAAATGCATTGTTTTTAAAATCTTTAACTGAAGTAATTATATTGTGCTTGTTTAAGCCTTTGCCCCTGTGTGACTGTGTATTTGGACAAAAATAACGTATGAGTTGAATTGTAGTTGTCATTCGAAGAGCCCTCCCATAGCGCCACATAACCCATAATATCAAGGCAGATAATCCACATCTGCTTTGAACTGAGTTATCTGAGTCCACACTGCCATCTATTCCAGTGGATTGTTTACAGCTGTGTGGAAGGGACCTAAGACATGAGGTACCTATCTGGTTCATAAGATGCTGTTCTTTCAAAAAGCAATATTCCTTCTATTGCAAATCTTGAAACTTTTGGGAGCATTGGTTCCATTGGGCATGGCTGTGAAATCCCATCTGGAGAAGTTTATAAATCCAATTAGCTTACTCACAAATTAATTAAAGCGTAACACAATGTGGTTTGTATGCATTGGGTTGGTTCCTATGTCCCTTCAGCACTTAATAATGTAGTAGAATGAAAATTTAATGTCTTGCTTTACTGGAGACACATAGTAGTCCCTATATGACTGCATGTCTTAGAGAACAGCAGAATTCAATATGAATTCGACACCAAACAAACACACGGAACAATATTGGATGTCACCAATTAAATCAATAATATTAATCGTGAATATAGCATGCAAATATGCAAATAGGTCACTATCGAACAGAAAATACACCAGTCCTTGTTCCTACTTATGGCGAAACTGAGTCCATACAATTGGTCCCGGTTTATACAGTCTATTGGTCAAAGGGATAGATCCAATCCACAAAGTCACGGGATGATAGCTTCAACACACAAAGGTGTATACAGGTGGTTTCTGAAAGTTTATAATCCCCAAAAGGTAGGTTGCTGGTATTTGTAATCCACAATGGTAGGTAGTGCCAGAAAGCCGCAATTAGAATGTAAACAAATCTCAGTCAATCCAGGCCGAGTCGCCGACGCGTTTGTGATTCAGGAGGGTTCCAGGCCAACGAGGGAGTTTATACCCTGGAATTCCCACTCGTTTCGACTAGAAGTCTTTCTCTAGGCCAATGGAAAATCATCGGGATAAATGCCCAATGCAAATAGTAGTATAGTAGCGGCAATAACATAAGGATAATCCAAAGTAATAGATTCAATAGGACAAACGCGTGAGCGTCATGATGGCGACATGATGGCTATAAAAATAGCGGCTGTGTACAATATCAGTCCCCATAAAGTGCAGAAGTTAAGCAACACACAAAGTCCTCGAATATAGTGATGAAGGCCATAAACCCTAAACATGGTCAAAGGTTTGTTTAAAAAGCCATGTTTTCAGGTGTTTCAAAAAAACTTGGAGAGTGGGGGCTACCCTAATCTCTTTAGAGAGGGCATTCCAAAGCCGGGGAGCCACTATCAAGAAGGCTCTCTCCCTCGTCCCCACCAACCGTTTTTGAAACAGAGGTGAGATCAAGAGGAGGGCCTCCCTAGCAGATCTTAGGGCCTGCACCAGTTCATAGAAGGAGATGCGATCTCGAAGATAGGTTGGATCCAAACCGTATAGGGTTTTATAAGTAATAACCTGCACTTGGACACAAAGCAAACCCTAAAAACTGTGGCATAGACACCAAGAACTGGGAAGCTCTGGCCCATGAGCACTCTAGCTGGAGGTCAGCTGTGATTAGCAGTGCTGTGGAATTTGAAGAGGCACAAAAGAGAAAAATGTGTCAAGAGGAAGGTGCATCAAGCCAACCCCGACCGGGACTGCCTCCACCTGGAAACTGATGCCCTTATTGCGGGAGAACATGCAGGTCAAGAACAGGGCTCCACAGTCACTTACGTACCCACCGCCAGGACACTGAACTTGGAGGACAATTTTGCTCAGACAACAAGGGATCATCTAAGTGTAAAAGGTGTGGACCACTGTGGCCAAGTCAGGCATTTTGAGGTATGGTTGTAATAGTAGTAATTAAAGGCAAGAATCTGGAAAACAAACCTTTACCCATACAATGACACACTTCAACCAGTTGATTAATCAACTACAGTCTTGGATTCACAACAGTCTTTTTGTATAGAAATTTCAGCTATAGGTTGGAAAAATGTAGCTATGGACAATAAGGCAAAAGCCAGGTATATATATTTGAATTCAATATGAAATAAACATGTATTTTTTTATATATATAAAAAGGATGCATGTCGTTGCGGAAGGCATTTAGCACAATTCCAATTTTCACACATTCTCACGATGCCTATATGGATTAGTCTATCATTTGTTGTATACTGTTGTTACTCCATGGGCTTCCATATTTGTTTGTGAGCAACTATGTTACATGTTGTCTCCCCTTCTTTTCGCCACTTGCTTTGGACTGAAGGATTAGGATCTGTCAACACACAGGTTTTGTATTAGTAATACATGAGTCTGACTATTCAATTTACCACCATTAAGTCAAAGTTGAGTTGATAACATTAGAGAAGAAGCTGGTGTTTTTTTGTTTTTTGTTTAGGTTAGATGTGTGAGCAGAAAACTATTCTTTGAAGAGATTTCCAGTGTTTGAAAAAGTTATTTTTTTAACTCATTGAATACTATTCAATGCATTGATGTTGTTGTGGGATTGTGCGGGTTGTAATCCAAAAAAGGTAATGTTTCCAAGCTCTGGGGAAGGCACTGAATGAACAAAATGTTCATGTGTTTATTGGAGTTGCTGAAAATGGAAGAAGCCTCTGAATCAGACACTGTGCATTATAAATTAGTCTTACATAACTTCTTTCCCAGGGATGTTTTCATCCATGCAATGAGAAGAATAGTTTTAGCATTTTTACATCTGAAACGTTCATAGTGTTTGCGGTTGTAGAGGCAAAATTAATGCATAACTGTACTGCATGTGAAAGCAAAAAAAAAAACAGGCGAAGAGGATTCTAGAATCTCTGGCAAAGAGATTATCTGCTCCACATTGCATAGAATGAACTCCTCCCAAGTCAGAGATAGGTCTGCCCAATTGGGATGTTTTTTTCCCTACCCACTGTGGATCCCACCCAACCTAACTGTTGATCCCACTCTATTTCACATTCCTCAAAAGGCCTCCAAATCTCCAGAGGTCCTCCTCGGAGACTGAGGGTTAAACATCACAAGTGGGAGAGGAGGAAGAACTTTCAATGAAATTTCTTCCACTGATTCATATTAGAAGGGAAACCGTTGCCTTTTCCTTGGTTTTCCCCATAAGTTCTGATCTATCTGATTTTAAATTAGCAAACTGAAACAAATCAGGTTCAAGGATAGGGAATGTGCTGGAATGCAGCTCCCATCAGTCCTAAGCAAAGTCCACACTTTGTAAGACTCGACAGGAGTTTTAGTTCAACAATATATCTAAGGCAGGGGTGCTCACACTTTTTCAGCATGCGAGCTACTTATAAAACAACCAAGTCAAAATGATCTACCTACCCACTACAAACATGTGAAACATAGAACTATTTTCAAATTTATTAAGGACTCTTTGTATATATATATGGCCATCCAGCCATAATAATAATAATAATAATAATAATAATAATAACCATCTCTAGTCCAAGGACCTTCTGCCTTCATGCAGCAAAATCACAATCAAAGCATCTCAGACAGATGGCCACCAAAGCCTCCAAAGAAAGAGCCTCCACCACACTCGGAGGCAGAGAGTTCCATTGCTGAACAGCTCTCACAGTTAGGAAGTTTTTCTTCATGTTCAGGGGGAATCTCCTTTCTTGTAGTTTGAAGCCATTGATATTGTCATTTGGGAGTTGTAGTTGCTGGGATTTCTAGTTAACCCCCAAAGAGCATCCTGAACTCCACCAATGATGGAATTTAACCAAACTTGGCACACTGAACTCTCATGAGACCAACAGAAAGTACTGAAAGGGTTTGCTGGGCATTGACCTTGAGTTTGGGAGTTGTAGTTCTCCTACATCCAGAGAGCACTGTGGACTCAAATAATGATGGGTCTGGACCAAACTTGGCACGAATCCTCAATATGCTCAAATGTGAACACTGGGAACTTTGGGGAAAATAGACCGAGGCATTTCGGAGTTGGAGTTGCTGGGATGTATAGTTCACTTACTTTAAGGAGCAGAGTCACACCGTGCTGGCTGGCAGTGAGGAGGGTGGCCAGGAAGCGCTCCAGGGCCTCCTCGCCCAGGCAGGGGCTTTGCAGCCTCCCTTCTCTGCCTCACATGAGGGGCAGCGCAAAGCTGCTTGCCGCCCAGGCCCAATCTCCGATTCCTCTGATACTGGCCCCATGGAGGGAGCCAGGGAGCGTTATAGCTAATGCGCATTGGCTCCTTCCATGGGGCAAGGAGCGGAGGGCTTCCCTCCGATCCTGGCCCCATGGAAAGAGCTAAGGCGCGTTATAGCTAACCTCCAATCCTGGCCCCATGCAATCGTACTTTCAGATAAAATAGGAATGGTGTTAGCAGAACACAAGGAAACTGGTTATGAAGAGTATTGAAGTGAATTTCTGCACCCAATCCAATGGTTGGAAACTATTGCTTTGCAGTCCTTGAGCTACTTGGCATTTTTTATGGCTGATTTTTCATTTGTTTTCTTCGCATTCAGTTCTTAAGAGCAGACTATTCTACATAGTCAGGAATTTGTTCCATATTAAGGCTATGCATTTCCCATGTTTATTTAATTTGAATGCATAAGACATATACTTAATTTTTTTTCTGCCTACTTGGTGTTTACACCTTTCAGATATGGGCAGTAGGACAGGGAGAGAGGAAGAAATCTGCTTGGTTAACATGCATCTCACTTGCCACCATTTAGGTAAGCTGTACATTTGCTATTTTAGTTTTTCATTTTAAAGAAATCATCCACTTTATAAGAATTTCATTACACTTTTTTTCTTGAACAGCACCAAAGCTTGTGGATTGAATTTAGGATGGCGTGCAAACAGTCAACAATTTATCAGATACCAATTATCAATATCTGCTTCACCGAATATCTTTGTGGTTTATAATTGTTGGGTAATGAACATTGGTTTAATAACAGAGTGATTTATTTGAGACTTGGGAAATCCATATTCTAGACTCCATTGAGTCATGAAATTCACTGGGAGACTCTTTATCAGCCTGCTCTGTATTACTGAACAGTTGTGAGCTGGAGTTGGGAATAGATTCATGTATGCTGTCTTTAGCAGGTGAATGACATAAATGCTATAAATTAATGCCAAGAGGTCCACAGCATGTGTATAATAGATATTGTAAAGGTCCTCTGACATGTTCCTTATAGCCTGCTTGGCTTTCCGTAATTTTCAGGCATATTTCTTCACATACCTACTGAAAAAACAGCATGCAAGGATGAGTTGCCAGCCCAGCAAACCCTTGCTTTTGAGTGTAGTTGATTGTATCTTGTTGTGAAACATTGTGAAAGCCAATGGATGCTACCTTGATCACTCCCACATTTTCTAGTCCTTGTAAATTTGGTTTAAATAGGTAGCATTGCTTATACGAGGGCAGGTCAGTGACTTTTAGAATTTCCCGCCTCTTAACTGAAAGGGCAACACAGCTCCTGTCAACAGGCACCTGTCAGTTGACTCCTGTCAAAATTTGAACAAGCTGCGTCATTTAGTTTGTGTTTGACAGCCATTCATAGCAGACTACTGTGTGATTTGAGGAGAAAATGGATAAAAGTGAATTTTGTGTGCTCATTAAGCATTATTTTTTGCGGAAAAAACCATCACTCAAACCAAGGCTAAGCTTGATAAATACTATGGGGACTCTGTACCATCAATTTCAATGGTAAAATGTAGATTACTGAATTTTGTTGTGGCCGTACAAACACGGAAGATGCCAAATGTTCTGGACGCCCAGTTGAAATCTCTACACCCGAAACAATTGAAAAAAAATCACGATATGGTGTTGGCCAATCGGAGATTGAAAGTGCGAGAGATTGTGGAAGCCATAGGCATCTAACATGGCTCAGTGGTTTCAATTTTAAATGATCACTTGGGTATGAGAACGCTTTCCGCAAGATGGGTGCCGCGTTTGCTCATAATCGACCACAAAGGCAATCTTGTGACAATTTCACAGGAGGGTTTGTCGTTGTTCAACCGCAATATGGATGAGTTTATGCGCCGTTTCATAACCGTGGACGAAACGTGGATCCACCACAACACACCAGAGACCAAACAGCAGTCAAAACAGTGGGTTTCTTGGGGTGAGTCGTTGCCAAAGAAGGCCAAGATGGGTTTGTCAGCCAATAAACTCATGGCGACCGTTTTTTGGGATGCACGTGGTATAATCCACATTTACTACCTTCAAAAGGGTAAAACAATCAATGGTGAATATTATGCCAACTTATTGGGTCAATTTAATGAGGATTTGAAAAAAAATGACCGCATTTGGCCAAGAAAAAAGTTATTTTGCACCAGGACAATGCAAGGGTGCACACATGTGCAGTTGCCATGGCAACAATCCATGAATTGGGATACGAATTCCTCCCTCATCCACCCTATTCTCCAGATTTAGCCCCGAGTGACTATTTCTTGTTTCCAAACCTGAAGAAATGGCTTGGCGGAAAGAGATTTGACTCCAACAATGAAATCATCTCACAAACAAATACCTATTTTGATGACCTCGACAAATCTTATTTTTTGGAAGGGATAAAAAATTGGAGAAACGTTGGACAAAGTGTATAGAGCTCAAAGGAGACTACGTTGAAAAATAAATTGATTTTTTATCCAAAAACCTGTGTTCCATTCAAAAAGTCACGGACTTATTGACCCGCCCTCGTATATCATCAAACATCAGCTTGTTGAGTGAGGACTGATTTTCTGAGAAAATCACACTACGCTACAACACTCTCTTACCAAAACGACTATGAGCATTAGACAGACTGACAGCTCCACCGCATCCATCTTCAGGGTTGTTTTCAACTTCTACCACCATTTATCATGGTGGATCTGAACTTTCTTCCTTGCTGGCTACTTTCTGTTCATAACATACAAGCCTTGTAGTATCTTGCATTAAGAAGTCATTTCCAATCTTTCAACTAAATCTGAGACTTGTTACTCTGCTCAATAAGATTAGTAAGCTTAATAAAAAGGGGCTACATCCTCTAGTGGTTTCATTCGGCTGTTTCTAAAGCACTTGGGAGCTTCAGATGATTTTATGCTTGGATTTATGTCAGTTTTTGCACTGAACTCTTGGATGTAGATGGCACAATGTCAGTTCTTTACAAAACTTCTTCTCTGTCAGCTGCTTTTGAATACAACCAACAAATAGCAACGAAGAGCAGTTTTCAGGAAATGTGTAGCAGGTATCTAGGTTTCAAAGAAGGGTGTATTGTCAAATCAGTTTTGAAGAAAGAATGGGAAAATCTCAATATAGAAGTCCACAGCCCTCCCTTTGAATTCCCTTTGACTTGCATTGTCTTATAGTGATTTATTTATATTGTGCTTTTAAGTGGAGCATTCATAAATGAGGTATGAATAATTTAGTCAGCAGATATGATAAAATATAGAAATGGTCTCTATTTAAATTCTGAGTGTCTAATGTGTCTAATGGAAATCCTGTGTGTAGCCACATTTAAGTGCTTGCATGTGATGCAGTATGAAAGTAGGGCAGTGACATAAGATGGAATCCGCTTTATTGAAGATCTTCTATCCATGTCTCTTCTGTGAAGATGTAGCCAGAGACAAACACAGTATGTGTCAGTGTGGAGAGAAAGTGAGGGAGGGAGAGAGGGAGATGCAATTAATATATATTATTTATTTCTACAACATATATCTTAGTTTCCTGCATTCACCAGCAACTTCCTAACAAGACTGATATACCCATCAAAGCTATCAGATCCTAAATAATGATGACGACGACGACGACGTATTTGTTACCTACATCCCCTAATGTTTCAAAGCAGGGTACAACACAGTCAAAACATGTCAACATAAAATACATGCAACAGAATACATATATCAGAACACCACCACAATAAAATACATACACTAAAACACATGGTGAAGTCTGACTTGGCCATGGTAGTCCACGCTCTGGTTACATCCAGTATAGATTACTGCAATGCTCTCTATTTGGGGTTGCCTTTGAAGACTGTTCGGAAGCTCCAAATGGTTCAAAGGGCGGTTGCCAGGCCAGGAGCAACGCTCAGGGAGCATACAATTCCACTGTTGCGCCAGCACCGCTGGCTGCCAGTCTGCTACTGAGCACAATTCAAAGTGCTGGCCTTGGCCTATAAAGCCCTAAACAGTTCTGGTCCTGCCTATCTCTCCTTACGAACCATCTAGAAACTTAAGATCCTTTGGTGAGGGCTTGCTCTCGGTTCTGCTATCCTCACAGGTGCGGCTGGCGGGGACGAGAGACAGGGCCTTCTCAGCGGTGGCCCCTCAGCTATGGAATGCCCTCCCCAGGGACATTAGATCGGCCCCCACCCTCTTAACATTTAGAAAAAAATTTAAAAACTTGGTTATTTGAGCAGGCGTTCCCAAACGCAGTGTAGCTATGACCTCTGATCTCGGAATGGCCGAACAACCCGACTGGACAATGAACTGGTAATGAAATGCGGAGGAGTTATGGTTTTATTATGTTTTATTGATGCTAATAATGTATGTGATTTTAGCCATGTGATTTTTATCTGTTTTTATATTGTTATGAGCACTGGTTAGTGCTGCTTTGTAAACTGCCATGAGTCACCCTCGGGCTGAGAATGGTGGTATAAAAATGAAGTAAATAAATAAGTAAATAAAATTACTATGGCTCAAGTTGACTTTGTGGACCTGCTGGAAGATATGGGTCTTCATTTGTGTCTTAAATTCTGACAGCTGATTTAACTGATTTAACAATTCTCTGATTACCCGTCCTAGTGCTATACATACCCCTTGCTGTGCATTTTACCATGCTTTTATTGTGTTTTTACTGTGTATTGTGGTACTTATATTCTATTTTTATTGTGTATACTGTGTTTTTAAATTGTGCTTTTAAACTGTTAGTCCACTGTTGTAAGTCGCCCCGAGCCACACCGGGAGTGGCGACTAACAAGCGTGAACAATAAATAAATAAATAAATAAATAAATAAACTGTTGGAACTCTTCTGGCGGGTCATTCCACAGTCTTGGGGCGGCCGATGAAAAGCCGCCTCTGGGCGATGTCTGCTAGTTGGGTCCTATCTGGTTGGGGTGAGCATCCCTCATAGGATCTCAAGATCCTAAGGGGCAGATTGAATGGGAGAAGCCAATCCTCTAGGCGTACATACTTATTGATGCCAGTGTGCATATTTATTGATGGCTATAGAAGATGCCTTTTAATACCTCCCTCTGCATATGTATGTTTCTGGGATTATCCTGATGCTATTTTACTGCCAAGGAAAAGGAAAAGGAATCACTTTCCATGATGTCCAACCCAGCCATAGAAGTCATGACTTGACAGCTATTTCCAATTACAAAAGTGTCCTATGCTACTTATTTATTTATTTATTTACTTTATTTATATTCTGCTCTTCTCACCCCGAAGGGGACTCAGAGCGGATTACAGTACACATACTTGCAGACAATCCCTGCAGTTCAACATATGACATATAGACAAACATACGACATATAGACGAACAGAGGCAAACTTCTGGCCACCAGGGGGAGCTGACGCACTCCTCATCTCTCAGGGTTTTCCAGCGTCCCTTTGTTGTTCCTTCCGCATTCCTCAGAGATTCCTGGAGTTCTCAATGGCCTCATAAATCAGTCAAAATTTGCTACATATATATTAAAACGATAAACCTCAATTATGAAAACCTGGAGGACCAATTTAGCTTTCCTTATCATCAATGTATAAGTGGCAGTCTTTCATAGAAAAACCAACTCAAATAACAAAATGACTAAAATGAACCTCATGTTTAGGACTTCTAGGTTTATAGAAGTGGATTTAAAGTATGTGACTTCGCTACCCACCCCCGCCCCTCCCAGTTCTGAGATCTGCTTGACCTCACCAAAGGCATATGGTATTACTGATTTCATTGTCAAAAAATGTAGGTTGCAAGTTAGACTGCTGTCGGAAAAAATATTTAAAAATCTTGTTGACTACTTGAAATGAGTGCCTTGATTCCTCACATCCTATGTCATGTTCTTGGCTATATCAGATATGCAATGGTTCATTCAGTAGGATGCCCTAAAGGCAGCTTTATGGCTCTTTTGATGGTAGGACCTAATAAAGATCTATGCATTGCTCTCCCTTCTCCTCTCCATCATGGTTCATGTTTCAGTTTAATTTATCTCTAGAGCTGGAGGGTACAGAAGTCCCAGTATTGCTCCCAAACCCAGCCAGCTATTCATTAGCTTATTCAATATGATTACTCACTTCATTGCTTGTAGGGATGCTCATTTGTTTCATTTCATAAAATGTGTTGGGTTAACTACCACATTCATTGAAAATAGTTTATATTAAGTTTGTACATTATTAAATAGGAAAATGCATGGACCTAGCCTCAGGCTGGAAAGTGTCAACAGGATCCATGACTGGGATTCACTTCAGCAACATTCACAGCTTTTCTACCTGTAAGAATGATAACCTACTTGAAAAATATGAACGTTTTTTTGGTGTCTTCATTATGCATAGAGTATATATTTTTGAGGTTAATAGCCTGGAGAGTTAGAGAAAATGCCCTGAAGACACACAAGATGTTCCTTTGTATCTTAAAGTTTATTTCACAGATGACAGTACTCATATGATAAATTATGGTTTGAGAAGAATTAGCGCAACAACAAAAAACCCATGTTGGCTGACAATCCAGTACCATAGTACTAATGTTATCCTCAGATATAGATCCATGCACAATGTTAGTGCCTGGATTTTAACAAGTATTTCATTTTCTAAGCCCTGTGCACAGGGTACCCAATGTCACGGCAATTGTCAAGATTTACTTGACATATATATTTCCCTATTCAGCGTATTGATTTCTTTTTACTGCACTTTGGCATCTATATTTTTGATCTGCTTGAGTTTGCTGTAAATTGCTGGATGCACTGACCATGTAATATTCAGATTGATTTGGCTGCATGTTGATTGACAGCATGTTGTACTGATTGTTGTCTTTTGATTTATCTTTGACGATCACTTTCGCGATTATTGGTCTGTTTCACATTTCGGTAGACCTTGTTTAGCGTCATCTGATGACAAAAGAATCCCATCTATTTCATCATAGTGCAATCTGAGTCGGTTCTAAGAGATCATTCTTGATAGAGAGGAGCACCTTTTGGGCAGAATAATTTGGATATGTTTGGACTTATTATAAAGTTAGGTATGTCTTTTCAGTTTTCTGACTGAATTTGGTTTTTAACAATTTGTCCACAATTATGCTAGAAGACACAGTGCAGGATATATATTGTTGTGATGTGATATTCTATTGGGATCCCACTTCTACTTTCCCACATTTGTTATGTATGATTACAATTGTATAAGCAGTGCATGGCTCTCCTTTGAATATATATACCAAAACTATGAAAGAGAGAAAAATAGGGGAAGTCTACATGAACAAGAAAAAATAGGCTCATTGCAAACTCAGAGCTGGCTGCCTGCATGTCATACGTCAAATTTTGGTGAGTATTCTGTGTTTTCTTGCGTTAATCCATAGTAGCCAGTAGGGGTGGTTGATCCATAAAAAAATTGATTCTAAACTCGTTGGGGGGAGGGGGATTTCCCTTGCTGGGTCATTATAGAAATTATTCTGAAAAATTTTAAATAAATTTCATAATTGAAACGTAATTACTAATGAATTTTCATTTTTATTCGTTATGCCAGCTGGGAGGCTAGAATTGAGGGCTTGCTCTCCACTCTTTCCTCACCCCCCCCCCCCCAGGTCAGAAGCATCTCGGATTAAATTTAATCCGAGATGCCTATCAGCTGGGAAGGCAGAGAGGCTAGAACGGAGTGCTTGCTCTCCTCTCTTCCCCCCGCCCCCAAGCTCAGAAGCATTGCACATATTTAATGCGTGATGCCTCTCAGATGGGGGCAGGGAGGAAGAAGGAGTGCTTGCTCCTGACCCCCGTGCTCACTAGCATTGCACATTATATCTAATGGGCAATGCCTCTCAGCTGCGGGGGCAGGGAGGGAAGAAGGGAGAGCAAGCATTCCACTCCTCACTCCCCCCCAAGCTCAGAAGCATCGCACATTATATTTAATGTAGCCAGTAGGGGTGGTTGATCCATAAAAAAATTGATTCTAAACTCGTTGGGGGGGGGGATTTCCTTTGCTGGGTCATTATAGAAATTATATTTAATGTGTGATGCCTCTCAGCTGGGGGGAGGGAGGGACAGGGAGGGAAGAGTGGATGGCAAGCAACTCCCGCCACCTCAGAAGCATCCCAGGTTAAATATAACCCAGGATGCTTCTGAGCTGGCATGAGCAGCCACCCACTCTTCCCTCCCTACCCCTCCACCTCAGAAGCATCCCGGGATGCCTCTGAGGTGGTGGGGAAAGGAAGGGGTGTGTAGATGCAAGCTTGACGCGGTTCAGTTCTTAGCAGGGAAGGAGGTGCGGAGGGCATCCCCTCGCATCCTCTTTCCCTCCTGAGAACTAACTCTGAGATTCAGAGGAATTTCCTCCTGTTCTCCAGGCTCTCCCTCTGTTTGTGAGTAGCCAGACATTTCAACAGAACACTGTGACTGTGAGAGAATGGCAGTGGCAGTCTACATAGCTGGATTGTATCTAATGCAGCCTGATCCCCTGTCCAGATAAACACCATAGTCTCATCATACTCAGCTCAAGGAAAGGTGATGGCTTTTCCCTGTGTTGCTGCCACTGCTCCCCACTGGCCACAACACTTTGCTGCTGCAGTTGTGTCTGTGATACCAGAACAGGGCAAGTAGCAAGAAGGAAGGGATCTATCTAATGTAATTTGACACCACTTTAACTGCCATTGCTCAGTGCCATGGAATAATGAGAGTTGTACCTTCACAAAGACACTGTATACTAGTGTCTGAACCTCTCCAAACTACCAATCCTAGGATTCCATAAGACCTGCATTAATTCTACTGGACGGTGTTACACTCAACTGAAAGACTGTGTTTGCAGCTTGGGAATGCTTCTGGATCCATCTCTCCAAGTGTCAGCCCAGGTAGATGTGATGTTCATGACTTCGGCTGATACACCAGCTGTGCCCCTTCCTAGGGTTAGAGGCCTAAAGATGGTAGTGCATGTGCTAGTAACCTCAAGGTTGGATCTCTGCAATGTGATTTACACTGGACTACCTCTGTACTAAGTTTTGAAGCTTAGTTCAAAACATGGCAGCCAGACTACTTACAGGAGCATCCAGGAGTGAGCATATTACATGCATACTAAAGTCACTCCACTGGTTGCCAAGTAGTTTCTACACCAGGGGTGCTCACACTTTTTCAGCATGGGAGCTACCATATGAAGAATCAAGTTTAAAAGATCACCTGGTGCGCACACACATGCGCGCGCACCCACTCCTGCTGCCACCTTCCGTCCGCACGGGGCTTCTTTCTTTCTCAGAAATGTAAACAATGGGACATGCAAAAATACATCCAAGCACCCCTTTCTCCCTCCCTCCCTGGCATATTTACACAGATATTATCAGGCAGAAAATAAACAGAGAGACCTGGTAGCTGCAAAGCCATTTGTTTCTCAGAGTTCCTTCTCCCACCCTGACATCATTCCACAGATATAAACAGGCAGAATGAAAGCAGACAGACCTTGAAGCTGCAAGGCCATTCAATGCTGATCAATGTGGCCAATGGAACATTCAAAAATGCATCCAGACAAATAGTTCCTTCTACCACTCTGACATCATTCCACAGATATAAACAGGGAAAATGAAAGCACACAGACCTTTCAGCTGCAATGCCATTCAATGCTGATCAATGTGGCCATTCCTCTCAGCCGCTTAATTCTGAGCTCCACCAACTATTGAACTGAACCAAACTTTGGCATACAGGCCAACAGAAAATACTAGAGAGGATTGGAGGATTTATAAATGATGATGGGATTTGCAATACCTTCAATCACTTCAGCTCTGGGAGGCCTCCTTCCTGGGTCCTAGATGAGTGCAGGCACATCCCTCAGGAGAAGCGCAGCATCCATCGCCTGGTGCAGCCAGGGCATCAGAGCCACCAGGCTGCTTCTCCAGGCAAGCAGCACCCCAGGTTGGAAAGGGGGGGGGGGAAGGCTGGTGCATGCTGCACACTCCCTCTCCACGCCCCTGGCGCCACGGTGCCAGTCCAAGGAAGGGGCACACATCCGGGGCCAATGCAGGGAAAGCACGCTCTCCCTGCATTGGCTCTCTTCCTTCCCTGTTCCTGTTCCAACTCTCCCGTTTAGCCAGGGCACAGGGAAAGGAGCCCCTTTCCCGCACCCTGGCTAAATGCCGGGGAGAGTTGGAACAGGAAGGAAAGGGGGCCAAAGCAGGGAGAGCGCGCTCTCCCTGCATTGGCTCTCTTCACCCCAACTTTCCTCCGCGTTTAGCCAGGGCACGGGAAAGGGAGCCCTCTTTCCCCCGTGCCCTGTCTAGACGCCGGGGAGAGTTAGGAAGGGGGCCAAAGCAGGGAGAGAGCGTGCTCTCCCTGCATTGGCCCTCTTCACCCCAACTCTCCTCCGTGTTTAGCCAGGGCCCAGGGAAAGGGAGCCCTCTTTGCCCGCGCCCTGGCTAAACGCCGAGGAGAGTTGGAACAGGAAGGAAGAGGGCCAAAGCAGGGAGAGCGCATGCTCTCCGTGCATTGGCCCTCTTAACCCAAACTTTCCTCCGCGTTTAGCCAGGGCACGGGGAAAGGAGCCCTCTTTTCCCCGCGCCCTGTCTAGATGCCAGGGAGAGTTGGAACAGGAAGGAAGAGGGCCAAAGCAGGGAGAGCACATGCTCTCCGTGCATTGGCCCTCTTCACCCCAACTCTCCTCCACGTTTAGCCAGGGCATGGGGAAAGGGAGCCCTCTTTCCCCGTGCCCTGGCTAGACGGGAGAGTTGGAACAGGAAGGAAGAGGGCCAATGTGCTCTCCCTGCATTGGCCATCTTCCTCTTTGCCCCATCCACACAGCACACCTTCCGCTGCCTCTGGAACTCAGCGGAAGGAGGGAGGGAGGAGGAGTGCAGCAGAGGAAAGGAGGGAGCGGGCGTGGATGGCGCGCTGCGCAGCTGGCGCTCTATCCAGCGATCAACCTGCCTAGGCCTGAAGATCACCTGGATGAGGCCTGAAGATCACCCTGGTGATCGCGATCACCGTTCTGAGCACCCCTGTTCTACGCAAAGTACAAAGTATTGCTTTTGACCCTTAAAGTCCTACATGGTTTGGGTTCTGGTTATCTACAGGATCGCTGGTTATCTACAGGATGACTGGCTACAGCAGTGATTTTCAACTTTTTTTGAGCCGCGGCACATTTTTTACATTTACAAAATCCTGGAGCACACCACCAACCAAAATGACACAAAATGAAACTCTAACACAGTAATACATATAGTTAATATGTTTTTAAATGTATTTATACATTCAGTGTGAAACCTGAGCCTGTTTTGATGAACACAAAATAGATATCCTGGCAGGAATGGTAGAAAGACACACAAGAAGCTCTTACTCAACAGCTGTCAATCTCTCTGTGTTTTTTAGTTTTTATCGCAGTCAAGCTTGAGAAGCTCATCTCACACAGATATGTGGTTGAAAACAGGAGCAATGTCAAAATAGCTTTGTTGGCCAGAATGGGGAACTCCCTGGCAACAGATAACCAAAAACTGTCCAAAAGAAGAGCAGCAAATTTTAGCTTTAAACTATGATCTTGTTTCAGTTCAATGAGCTCCTCTTGCTCCTTTAAAGTCATGTCCTTTCCAGCAACGGATGCTGAGCTGTATGGGTCCCTAACCCAGTCAAGGCATTCTGTGAAGGCTGAATGGAAATAAAATGACAACTTCTCCTCAAAAACTTCTCCATCACTGTCACTCGCTTGTCTTGCTGTGATCCCAAATTGCCACTGTCACTTGACGTGCAGCTGCAGCACTAACTCTAACTTTGTTTACTTAGCCGCGTCTGAGCGAATCCAAGATGGAACGACCATAGCACTCTCGCGTCATTTCTTAGGTGACGCGAGAGTGCGATGGTTCCATTTCTTAAAGGGACAGTTGCACCTTATAGTTTATATGTGAATGAAGTTCGAAAATAATTTTCCAGGGCACATCTGATGATCTCTCACGGCACAGTAGTGTTCCGCGGCACACTGGTTGAAAATCACTGGGCTACAGGATGACTGGAATGTCCTGCCGGAAGAGCTTTGTCAGCCTAATGACAGCTGTCAGAATTTAAGAAACAATTCAAGACCTATCTCTTCTAGCAGGCCTTCCCAGTCAATTTAAACTTGTAGATTTTAACCTGCATTTTATCAGTAAATTTTAACCTGCATTTTACCCGTGTGTATGTTATATGTAATTTAATAGTGCTTTGTTTTACTTCACTGTTTTAACTATGTTGTACCCCACCTTGAGCTACAAGGAGGGGTGGATAATAAATATATTATGATGTATTATATATTATATACTGGATAGACACACTCTTAGGCCCTTTCCACACAGCTGAATAAAATCCCAGTTTCTGCTTTGAACTGGATTATATGGCAGTGTGGACTCGGATAATCCAGTTCAAAGCGGATATTGTGGGATTTTCTGCCTTGATATTCTGGGTTATATGGCTGTGTAGCATGAGGTTTTTCACTTGAAGCAACCTCGAGGGCTGCTTTATAGAACAGCACGTTTGTGATACTTCTTTCTCAAGGCACAATACAATGGAAAGAGCAGGATACAATTCTTAGCTTGTGGAAAACATTCCTCCTTCCAGATGTTTTTGAGACATGCGGGGGGAAGAATCACAGATTAAGAAAATCTGTTCCCAGTTCTGCACAACACACAATCTTTTCAGCAAATGAAATGGGTATTGTGGTTGGATAAGATAACAGTTGGTTTATGCACAGATTTCAGCTGAAGTGTTAACACAAAAAGATTAATGTTTTCAAAAGCACTGTGATATGTACACAGTTCAAGGAAATGTATTCCCTGCTCAAAATGCCTGGAAGATGAAAGTTTTTTTAAAAATATGCCTTTTGATTATCTTTATATAGTGTGTGCTTTCATCCTTTGTAATGTAATAGCTTGATAATTTAAAAATCCACATAAAGAGGTGTGTAGCCTAGTCTTTCTTAACTCACTCTGCATGAATTTTTTTCGCAACATAACATGGGATTTTAAGACACATGACTCCCAAATCTTTATCCCTTCATGGTTTATACGAGAACATAGAATTGCTGAATACTCCTCCTCTGCATAAGGACCTGTCTTTCTATTCCAAAAGATAATATAGTGCCTGTAATTAAATGGGGATGTACTGTTATCATTTATAGTGAGGGTTTACACGCACAATAATAAACAGCAAATTAATATTTATTTATTTATGTATTTATTATTTCAACTTGTATATCACCCTTCCCATTAGGCTCAGGATGGTTCACAGCAGAGACATAAAACATGATCATAAAACAACATTAAAACACAGTAAAAGCAATTTATACTAATACAGGGAGAATGGACTTAAGCAAGGCATCTAAAGGTTGAACGCTTGCCGGAAAATGTTATTTAGCATATAAAGCAGACTTGTTTCGTCTTATGTCTGTTATAACAGGCTGTGCTTTTTATTTAATTTTAATTTGTTAAGTTATAATTAGTATTTATAGGTTGGGTTGTATAAATTTTGTTAGCATGGATGTATTGTTGTTGTATTTGGGCATTGAATGTTTGCCTTTTATGTTTGGAATCCGCCCTGAGTCCCTTTGGAGAAATAGAGCGGAATATAAATAAAGATTATTATTACTATCATCAGTCGAGGAGGAGTTGGCCGGGCCGGATCTGGAGGCCCTGGATCTGAAGGCCTTCGATATCTCTAAGATCCTGGAGAAGGACCACAATCCCCAAGGGTTGTCTCGAGTAGCAAGAGATCGCCATCGGCGCCGCTGTCTCTCTCGCACGGGGAGAGAGGCCCCGAGAGTCTCCCCCAAGATGGCGCATGTCCTTGGGGATGCTGGCGTGGAGATCACTCCCGGGGCTGACATCACTGGACTGATCCCCCCAATGGTCGTGGGACGCCTGTGCAAGCGCGGACATCGAGTGAGGAGGAAGCGGAAACTGTACCGTCCCACCCCCGGCACCACTTCCGGTGATTGCCGTTGAGGAGCTCTGGGAACTGGCGCTAGGGTAGTGGAGCCCACTCAGAGTGTTGTGGGAGCGGCACTGACTTCCTCTGGATGCGGATCCCAGTGGTGCGAGGCCCTCCACTGACGATTCCGTTCCAGAACCATTTGGGGAGTGGGCTTCGTGAGTTGGAGACGAATGGCAATATCACAGTCTGAAGGAGGTGAACTAAGGAGGCAAACGACTCCCTTATCTGTTAGGGTTGAGAACTCCTTAAACCACCCGTCTCGTGACTTGCCCCCTCCTCCTGGAAGACTGACTCTCCTTGGGACTCAGGGTCAACCCACAAGGTTTGGAGGTCTGCCCCCTTGGATCTCACCTTCCCCCTTGGCCCCCCAAACATCGATGGGCCTCACCTGAACTACTGATTCTAGCACTATTGTTGTAGTTACCACTGTGTGTATGTAGTTAGTATTAGGTAATGATCTGTTTTTACTATATCTGTATTGTAATTGTGTCATACCACTGTTGTAAACTGCCCCGAGCCCACGGGGAGTGGCGGTCTATAAGCATGAAGTAATAATAATAATAATAATCATCATCATCATCAATTTGGAAGCAAACAAAATTGAGATTATGGTTTAATCCCAAAAGTTAGTTATGGGGAATTTGTAGCTCTCCAGATATTGCTGGATTACAACTCTCCTGACTCCTCTCTATACTAGCCTATAGAGAAGAGTCAGGGGAGTTTTAGTCCAGCAAACTTAAGTCCAGTAAACTGAAGTAGTCCAACACCATCTGGAGAGTCATGTGTTGCCCAGCCCTGTTGTATGGGATCAAAGTATGCTTTACAAAGGAAAAATGATTTCTTGGGAGCCAGTAGATCCTGGAGCTGTTGGTGCTCTTGGTTGGTGTTGGTGGTGTGCACCTTTAAGGTTTTTTTTTTTTTTGCGTTATGGGAACCCTGCAGCAAATTTATCTTGGGGTTTTCTTGGCAATATTTGGTGAAAGGAGGTTTGTCATTGCCTTGCCTCTGAGTCAGGCTTTGAGAGTGTGACTTGCCCAAGGTCATCCAGTGAGATTCCACAGGTGAACAGGAAGGTTGTCCTGGTCTTCAGAGTTGTGGTCCGTGCTCAAGCCACTATATTCCATTGGATCTACTGGAGCTGTAATATTAGAAAAAGTGTTGTACTCTTTCTCAATGCTGCTTTCTTGAGTTAACATTTCTCTGCAAAATGGCTGCGATTAATTTGTAGTAAAGTCTTTCCTACTACAGTTGGACAGGAAGGATTAAACCTGTGGAAAATGCTAGACATCCTTTCTTATATTACACCCAAGTCTTCCATTTGGCTTGCCTGCTTTTAACTAATGACTGATGTTTTTCAAGTGTAATATGTAGTTGAACTATACACTCAACAGCATGTTTTAAAACTCATATTTCATATATTTGTGGCGATCAGTTTAAACATGTTAATTTGTAGTAACAAAACCAGCAAGGAGTCAATTGCATGTTCAGTTAATACGTTATTATTGTTTCATAGTGTCATCCTCATTCAAAATACCCAATGAATTTATCTTTCAATGATTAATCATTGTTTCGAAGAGCAATAACTAATCTTAGGGTATCATTGTTTGAAGACTTTCTTTGCTAGCTAGGGAGAAACCTTTTTGTTGTTGTTTTAATTAAAAACAGTGCAGGTGTGTGTTAAACATAAGCGCAAAGCCATTTTTACTCTAATTTTCAGTGACCTCATGTGCAGTGCATCCCGGTATGTTGTGCCTAATAGCAGTAGCAAATGGCTGCTGCTGTCATTCATTTTACTTAGTTGCCATAATTCTTCAAGCTTGCCGGAGGGCTGTACCTTATCAAGTGTTCTCTTTTCCTGATAGTAGGAAACTCTCTTCCACAGCCAAGCTTTCTATCCTGTGGATACAAAGATGTCTTTAGATATTTGTTTAATCATATTGTAGTATTAACAGGGCATACAGGGGACATGCTGTACTGTATTATGTGAAACACCTCTTAAGAAAGAATTTTATTTAGTAGTTGTGGAATGAGGATTTACGTTTGTCTTTTTATTTATCCTTTATCTGTGAAAAGAAAGATAAATTTTATGGAAAGAACTTCTCTGGATTTGCTTCCCATTGGAATGGGTTTGCTGGAGGTCTTCTGATACTATGTATTTGGTTCATTTAGAACAGTGGTTCTCAGCCTTTTTTTGACCAGGGACCACTCTCCAACATTAGTACCAAAAGGGCTACGAATCAGTTTTTGGTCAACTTTAGATTCGATTTGGTTATTTGGGGTGCTGATTCAGAAAATTGCATTGGATAGACCACATCAGCTTTAGTTTCTGATACAAAACATATGCAATGGCTAGCAACAGGGAAGAAGTGGCAGGCAGCACAAAAGGAATGGAAATAAAATAAAATAAGAGGAAGGAGGCTCGCGGACCAGTTTTTTGTTCTTGCGGCCTACTGGCGGTCCGCGGCCTGCAGGTTAAGAACCACTGATTTAGATATATTCAGCCTGAACATAAGTGTTGGTCCATTTTAAATATTCCAACAGATAGTCAAGATTCACGGCTGATATATTCAGGGAGAAAATGAGCACTCCCAAATACTAGACATTGTATGCCATCGGTTCTCAGGCTAGGAGCAGCCCATATCTGAGATTTCAGGGCTATAATATGAGACCTGGGGTTGCATCAGTTGTTAAACAATGAAGTAATATAAGTAAATGTCATTGTCTCAAGGAATCTATCCTGGTTAGGGCAATCAACATGATTCAGACTAAAGTGTATGTATATGTAAGTCTGTTTGTCTTTTAAGACAGTATCCTTGTTCTGAGATGCATCCCCATTATCTTGATAACCAGAGAAGAGGGCCCAGGCCCCGAGACCCTGGAATCCTAGTGTTAGGTTATATATCTCATATTTTTAGCTCCCTACTTGCTAGGTGAAAGTGCAGAGGCTCCGAGAGAGAGGGTGACTGAGTTCATTCCTGTGAACACAGATAAAAATAATCCAGAGTAAACATTGAATGATGTGTTCTGAATGGGTAGTCATAGGATAGCATATTGTTACATTTCCTATTTAAAAATTCACAGTTAAAAGATGCCTCAAAGTTGTATTTTTATAAAATGAGACATTTTGACTATTGAAGGAATTAAATGACTAGGTGAAGAAACTAGAAGAATAAACACAGCACTTGAAAACACTCATCCTCACATCACATTCATACAAGCCTCCTCAAGTCATAAATAAAAAAATGCATAGCCCCATGGAAAATAATTGTATAAGGTAATCACAAAAAGTCACAAAAAGACAAAAAGAAACAGAAGGGTTTTTCATGGAGTGCTATACATAATGACTTTCTATCTGCTGGGGATATGTTTGATATGAAAAAGATGAAAGAATGAGAAATGAGCTTTTACAGACATTGTAAAAAAAGTCCCACTCTTTAGATGTTAGCTTCTCAGATATCTGTGGCATCACTAGGGACCTCTTCACACTTACTTTTTTTTCAGTGGTGGTGACAGGGTTCTTAGAATTCAGCAATGGAACCTGATGGCTCCCATCATACCCCTCTTAACTACTTCTGGGGGGGCTCCATAGCTGAACAGTTGCCACTGCCACTGAAAAAATGGTAGCAACAGACAATGGCAGGCTCCCCATCTTTCCATAAAAAACAGACTTCCATCATGTCAACCCACAAAAAACAGACTTCCATCATGTCAACCCACAAAAAACAGACTTCCATCATGTGAGAAGGTGTGGGGGGGGGGGGAGAGCTGTGATGGAGCAGGTCACAGGGCGACCGGCTACCATGCCCCTGTGCCGGCACAACCAGGATGTGGTGGCACCAGAACGGGGCGAAACAGCCTGATTCTGGCAGTGTATGTGATAAGGTGGTAGGAGGATTTCATACTACACTGGTTGACATCATTAGAGGCATCAATTACCTATTGTATGTGCAGTGTTTCATGAGATAATATGAATAATAATAAACCCTTGGCGTTGTTTCTCTCCCACAGGTAGGTTATCAGTGATCCTCAAAGGTGTGCATACTCTCTCCCATAACTGCGGGCTGTGATGTGCCTTAAATTCTTAATAACTATCTCAGAAATCTTTCAGTGTGATATCTTCCTTCCTTTGCCCCTTGACAGTTGCCCAATTATTGGGGAAGGTTATGAGAAGGGTGTTGACCCTTCGAGAACTCACAACCTTCCTCATATCGTTCTGACAGGTGAGTGGTCCCTCTCCTTTTCTTTCTCTGAAGAGTAGCACACCTCTACTACTCACTCCCAGGCATCACTGCCAAAGGCTTTCACTTTGCCCACAGTGGTTGTGATTCTGAACAAGAGAGGTGCTCCAAATTGAATTTATCCTCCCATGAGGGTGACACCATAAATTACTACATTGGGTGACATCAACCCTGGTGGTGCCATTATCAGTTACCCCGAAGTTTTTAGTGTCAGACCTGGTACAGTGGCCAGTATTTCAACGAGGCAATGGTGTCAACAGCATTAGTATGGTTGGAAATTTAGGCAAAGGCCAGGGAGTGGAGACTGGTGTGGAAAATATGCCACAAATATGGTGGTGATATAAAAATCAACTTGCTACCGTTATGCCTGATTTGTAAATTTCCACAAAGAACTTTCAAAATTGCAATGTTTCCTGCTTCATTTCTAGTTTTTCCGCATGCTGTTTTGGTGCTTTACTAAAAATAACTCATCTTCTTCCTAGTTATAATGATGTCATCACATAACCAGCTTAGGTACATAATGATGACACTGAGATCAAATGAAGCATAGAGAGTGAATTTTATTAATTGTGACATATTGTTTTAACTGGCTAGCTCCATAATGACACTGTGCATTATTTAATTTACAGAATTTGTAGGATGGGTTGATGGGTGGTGATTTAAATAGCTTTAAAAGGGGGTGGGCAAATTCATGAAAATCTGAACTATCCTAAGCTATGGTTTGTGGTTGTAGTGTGCCTTCAAGCTATTTCTGACTAAGGTGATCCTGTCATGGGGTTTTTTGAGGCTAAGAATGTATGTCTTGCCCAAGGCGGGTAATTCTGAAACAACAACAATATATTGTTTAGAGACAATATTCCCAAAGCGTGCAAAATTGCTTTGGGGGATTTGGAGTTATAGTAAAAAAAATAATCCTGACAATGTATACCAGATGCTAGGGAACGAAGTGTGTAAGATCTGCTCTGGGAGATGTCAGATTAGCTGTGTTGGAGGCAGGACTCTGGTTTTTGCCCTATATTTGATATTGAAATCCTGTGTGATTGCTTTAAGTTGGTCTTGATGTAAGTTGGTCTAGAGACTTAGAGGAGTTTGTGCTTGTTCTCAATGTGTATTGTCTGCTGTAATTATTAAAAACACAGTTTACTTCATAGGAGAGGCAATTTGCTTAAAAAGATTATCCTGTGCCTTCCAAGGAACACCATTGTCTTGGCTCTTCATGGTGAAATTGCTTGTTGAAAATCTGGGACATTTCCTGGGGGGAAACAAATCTCCAAACTATTGGAATTAATTAGGACTGTCTCAACTTTTTTGAACTGTGTTTTAATTTAAAGATGACATGATCAGCATGGTATACACATGATGCAGGATTAAAATGTACTCATAATTTAATAACATTTGCTAATCATTTACCAATTTTTATTGTTTTATGGATACTCCTAATTGTAAACTTGTCCAAACGTATCTCCCCTTATGTCCCACCTCGAAATTTGCGATCTTCCGGGGAGGCCCTGCTCTCAATCCCACCTCCGTCGCAAATACGTTTGGTGGGGACGAGAGACAGGGCCTTCTCTGAAGTGGCTCCTCACCTGTGGAACCCGCTCCCCAGTGAAATAAGAGCAACTTCTTCCCTCCTTTCCTTTAGAAAAAAGCTAAAGACATGGCTGTGGGACTGGGCGTTTGGTTGATATGGAGCAGTGGATGGACAATCTGAGTAGGATAGGGTTGTGTTGGCAGACTGTATATTGGCTGTCAGCTTACGAATATGGAATGGGGATTCTGGGGGATTTGATATGTAACTGTTTTTAATCTGCTTTGTTGTATTTTTTGATACGTTGTTGTTCTGTTCTTGTATGCAGCATTGAATTGTTGGCTTTTGTGAGCCGCCCTGAGTCCCCCTTTGGGGGTAGAGAAGGGCGGGTTAGAAATGAAATAAATAAATAAAAATAAAAATAAATAAACTTAATGTGCAGAGAGAAAGCTGACCAATATACTCCAAAAGGAAGATAGACGCTTGTGCCAGAAACATGGAAGGTGTGTCACTGGGCTCCCTCTCTATGAAATCCTTTGATTAAAACTGGCTAAGCTTTAATGGACTGCCTGCAAAGTGAAAACGAAGAATCCCTTGTTGTGTGAATTGGGCAGCCTTAGGACTCATGAAAAATGTTCATTATTTCAGACAGTGATATTTAAAAATCATTAGACTATGGTGAATATTGTTAACACATTATAAATGATAATATTAAAATTTATTTCCATGGCACCTAAATTTTTGCCAATTTCCGTTTCAGCATTGTGGTGCTCTTGAAATATTGTGATTTTATTTTGCAATCAAACACAAACAGAAGAAAGCATCATAGCGGCACAGTGGTGACTATGGGCAGAGCAGCAGGTGGATTTGCTGTACATACTGAGTAGGGGGTGCCATCTGTTTGTGAAAAAAAAGACTGTGAGGCTCTCTTGCAAAAAAAAAATTAAGGGCAGAGGAAAACAAAAGGAGAAAAACCATCTCAGAAATATGGCTGATCGCAATGTGGAATACTGACAGTGGAACAAGTTGTTCCATTTATTTCATCTTACATATTCAACTGTCTAGTATGTAACTCATTAGCTGAAATTATCTGATGTGCATTGCTGCACCAAAGACTGATTTTTAAACTAAAATCTGATAATTCAGAAATTTCTATAACCCTTTTTAGTAGCCAAATTAAGCTATTCCAATCAGCTTCCGAGCATTTCTTTTAATTTGTTGCTCTATATTTTATTTAACAATTTTAGCCTAATTTGGCCAGCCTAAATATTGGGCTAAATCCAGCTGTTTCTCCCAATTAAAGTAAATCAATTGAGACAGTTTTAAACAGTTGATTTTAATGCGAAGATAACTGATTTTTAGTGTATATGTATGTTTATAGTTTGTTTTATGTTCCAGCATTGGATGTTTGCCATATGTACATTGTACTCCGCCTTGAGTCCCCATCAGGGTGAGAAGCATGGAATATAAATCTTTTAAATAAATACATAAATAATAACTCACTCTGAAGTCACTAGAGCGGTTCTGGTGATATTACAAAAAGTGATGGTATAAGGAATGGATCCTGGTGATGTCATCAAGTATAATGCATGAAGCAGTTGCATAATGTGTGCCAAATAACAAATACCAGGTCTAACACATGAGGAAAATATATTTGGACACTTTTCAAGGTAGCATTCTCACACCGAGATTACTCTCCATCACCTTGAGGCTGGGAAAAGAGGTCTACCCCTTGAGACTTTGGACCATGCTCTGAGACCTGTAACTCCTAACAGATATAATGGAACATTATCTATCTATCTATCTATTACATATAATAAAAGTCAGTGTTTGCGGGCGGTGGGCGGGTGGGCCGAGCGACGGGAGGAATATGTGCCAGCATTTCGATTGGCTGCCACTCCGGGATTATTTGCATAAATGGCTCTGACTGGCCAGCCTCAGAACTCCAACCCTCTAAGGCACCAGACAGAGGAGATTAATTGCCACTGAGGGAAAATTTGCATAATAGACTCTGCATGGCCAACATTCCAACATCCAAAATCTCAAAGGTGCTAGAGAGTGCACTTTAAAAAAAGGCTTCCTTCAGCTGATTTAACAAACTAGACCTCAGCCTGATTTGGCAGTAAGGCTTCCTCTACTTGATTTCCCAGACTAGGCCACAACCTGATTTGACAGTAAGGCTTCCTCAACTTCATTTTCCTGACTAGGTCCACAACAATGACAGAACAAGACCAAACTTGGCCCACAGACCCCCCAAGATGCACTTTAAATCTTGGTGCAGCTTGAGGTAGGATGCACCATGGATGACGGAAATTGCAGTACTTTAACTCACTTGCTTAGAGCACAGTGGCCCACACCAATGACGGATCAGGACCACACTTGCCACACAGAGGCCCAATGCAATACCAAGCTTGACACACAGTGCCCCTATGACCCACTCTACATTCTACTGCCATATGGAGAAGAGTGGGACTTGAGGTACCTCCATGGATTATGGGATTTGTAGTACTTTCAAAGCCTTCATTTCCCACAGACCACTGCAGCCCTGAACAAAGACCTAAAAGACTACACTTGGCACCCTGTGCCCCCATGACCCAGTCTCCATCCTTCTACAGTTTACAGGAGGGTGGAGCATGGATGATGGGACTTGAAGTACCAAAGACCAACCTTGGCACACAATGCCTTTCTCAAATAACCCGGGCACCGCCGGGTCCCCAAGCTAGTAGTTATATAAATGCTTAAAACAGTTTCCAAAGTTTGATGGGCAGTGAATAGAATGGAACATCTTCACATCTTAAATTAAAATTTGGCTTACATAAAGTCATTTCCAGAAACATTTTCCTTTTCACTTTTCTGTTTGCCTGTGAGTGACTGACACTTGCCTCATCCAAGATGAGCCAAAAGAAATCAGAGATACATATAACTTTTAGATTTGTAGAATTGGTAGATTTGTACATCCTTTTGAATGGTGCATATCACTTGTTATTTGGGGTAACTTTTTTTCAGCTAAATATTCGATTGGCTATCTGCGTAATTTGGTGTATTGGAGAATTGTCATCGAAACATAAGAAGAATACTCCTGGGTCAGTTCAAAGGCCTATATAGTTTGACATTCCATTTTGACAGTAGCCAGCTGGGTGCCTATGGGAAGTCAAGAAGGAGCCCATGAGCACACCAGCATCATTCCACTCATGTTTTCTAGCCACTATTATCCAGAGACACATTCACTCTGATCCTAGAGGTAATATTCTGCTAAATCAGCCAAATATGTCAAATCAATGTATAGAAGCGGAGATCAAATTGTTCATTGGCTTAGCAATAACATTTGCAAAATATTAAAATGTATCAAAATCCCAAGATAATACAGTTTTAATGCATTCTCAAAAACAAAAACCCAACAGTCTTTGTCTACAGATTTACCATCCCAGCATACATGAGACAATAGGAAAAATGGATTAGCAGTAATGGGAAAACAAGTTAATCCAAGCACTAATTCTGTCTAAATTAAGTAAAATATACAAAGATTATGTATTGTAAAAGCAGCTGCAGTGGCTGATGATGGCTCAAGGAAGTGACAATGTGATATAGAGGCCTTGGGTGCTGTGGCTATGCTTGTTCCAGTTGCTGCTTGTTAAGGACCTGTGGGTCTATGACCACAGGAGAAGGGAGAATAACCTCATGTCAAAATATACTACTGACTGGCATTGGAAGGTGGTGCAGAAAATGAGCTCAGGGTTTAGTATACATTTTAATGGAGATATCTAAGTGCTGAACTCTTATGTCTAACATTGGTTCAGGACCATGGACAGCACCTTAAAAATCCTGGTATGCATTCACTGGCCCACTAACGTGGAAGATACAATTCAGGGGCAGGTATAATTAAACATTTAAGTCTTTGAGTAGAGGTAGGTAGGGAATATTTCATGTTAGACCTATGGAAGTGGTCTCTCCTTGGTGGCTGTGCTGGCAGATTAGAATTGCCACAGAAACACAGAATGCTCAGAGCAGGGAGTAGGTTTGAAAATGTCTACTTCTAAAATTGGCTATGGTGATGGACCTTCCAACTGCATAAGAATGTATCTGAAAGAGTCTATAGGAAGGAGGAACCAGCCCTATCCTCAAAGAAGCATTAGATCGCGTTAATTATCTGGTGGCGGATGGTTTCCACAATTGGAAATGAATCTGCTCTGGGCTTTGGTCTGAATCTTAAAGGAGACATGTGACATTCAGGACTTTGAATATTTCCTCTAAGGTTGTCAGAAAAATATGGCAGAGATTCACATTTGCATGGAAGCCATCAACTGACCAGGCTCAGTAGATGGATAATTATGGGGTAAAGCAGTGATTTTCAACCAGTGTGCCACGGAACACTAGTGTGGCGTGAGAGATCATCAGGTGTGCCGTGGGAAATTATTTTCAAACTTCATTCATATATAAACTATAAGGCGCATCTGTCCCTTTAAGAAATGGAACCATAGCACTCTCACGTCACCTAAGAAGTGATGCGAGAGTGCTATGGTCGCGCCATCTTGGATTCGCTCAGTCGCGGCTAAGTAAACAAAGTTAGGGTTAGTGCTGCAGCTGCGCGTCAAGTGACAGTGGCAATTTGGGATCACAGCAAGACAAACGAGTGACAGTGATGGAGAAGTTTTTGAGAAGGGAAAATGCAAATGCCGAACAGGGCCAGGATATCTATTTTGTGTTCATCGAAACAGGCCCAGGTTTCACACTAAGTGAGTGTATAAATACATTTAAAAACATATTAACTATATGTATTACTGTGTTAAGAGTGTCATTTTGTGTCATTTTGGTTGTGGTGTGCCCCAGGCTCATAAAAGGTTGAAAATCACTGGGGTAAAGTATTCATTTTTTTTTGTTTGTTTGTTATAGTTAAACTTTGCTTTGCTTGCCTATATGTACTCAGTGAATAACACCCCTCCCTATATCTCCTTCAGTTGCTATAGAAACCATATCCTGCTGGCATCTGTGTTCTAAAGATGTGTGCACTGCATATGTACCTCTACTAGAGCTTGTATTAAAAATAATTCTGGTCTGCATTATGACAAAGAATACAATATGTGTGAATGTCTTCTAGGTGCCATGTATGTACTGTGGCAGCACAGAGACCTCAAATGACTTGTGACAGCTCAGATGTCCTTAGAACAAAGAGAGAAGAAAAGAAGTCCAGTAATATTGAGAACACAATAGTAAAGAAACCCTGCCTGCCCTGCCATGGGTTTTTAATAATGTCACTTATATACACATGTAAATCAAGTGCCTCTGTAATAAGTGAGGTTACATATATGGCCATGTCAGGACAACTCTTCATACTTGATTTTGAGTTTATAATAGAATAGGAGAACACTGGAATGGGTTTGTAGGAGAGGGTGTCTCAGGGCCCTTCTACACTACCATATAATCCAGATTATCAAAGCAGATAATCCACATTGCCTGCTTTGAGTTGAATTATATGAGTCTACACTCTCATATAATACACTTCAAAGTAGATAACCTGGATTGTATTCGGCTGTGTAGAAGGGGTCTTAATCTATCCATGCCATTCAAAAAAGGAATACAATCCACTAATTTCTATGAAAGATTACTCAAATATTAGGAGCTTGCTTCTTTAAGTATAAAATACTTTAAAGGCTAAAACTTGTATTCAGTTCAGTTCTGTGGAGCAGACCTATTAAATGAGCTGCTGCATAGTAAATTAAAATCCAATTGATTAATAGGTTAGTTGGGACTGGCGATTGGATGCAAGCTAGAGTTTTTCTATATTTTATGAAGACAGATATGCCCAAGTTTATCTCAACCAAACTTGGCTGTGTTTGTGAGGTGGGGAGGATGCTGATAGGGTTCTGAAGGCATCAGTAAAGAACAATAGTGAGGATACATCAAATGGATGATTAAGGATGGACCTACACCAATGGTTCCCAAACTTTATTGGCCTACCGCCCCTTTCCAGAAAAAATTTACTCACCGCCCCCCTAGAAATTATAATTTTAAAATTTAATAGCAATTAAACAGAAAGATATATGTATTAATGCAGTGGTTCGCAACCTTTCTCATGCCATGACCCCTAAATAAGGTTCCTCATGTTGGGGTGACCCCCACCATATTTTCGTTGCTACTTCATAAATAATTTTGCTACTCTTACGAATTCTAATCCAAATATCTAATATGCAGGTCAAAGCGAAGTGGGCAGGGCCAAAGAAGAGGGCTGCGCAACCCCTCCTAAATGGCCAATTGTTCACCGCCCCCTTAAAGGGGTTCACCACCCCCCAAATTCCTCTGAGCCTCCCACCGCCCCCTTGGATCGCCTCACCGCCCACCAGGGGGCGGTACCGCCCACTTTGTGAATCAGTGATCTTCACCATAGAATTAATGCAGTTCAACACCACTTGAATTGTCATGGTTCAACACTATGAACTCATGAGAGTTGTAGTTTGGTGAGGCACTCTTGAGCAGAGAAGACTGCAAGAAGGGTAACTGAAGTATGTAGAATAAATATAAACATATTTATTTAATGCTTAATTTTGTTTTTCTTGAGGAAAATATTATTTGTATATTATTTCGCTTACCGTATTTTTCGCACCATAAGACACAGTTTTTTTCCTCCCAAAGTAGGAAGAAAAATCAGCTGCGTCTTATGGAGCGAATACACTAACATTTGAGGGGGAGGCGCTGGAGCAGGAGGGCGGCGGCGATGTACTCACGCTATATTCCCCGGCGGCTCCCGGCGGCTCCTGCGCATGCCCAGACTCTCGCCACCGTGTCGCCGTAGCCAGCCGGCGGCGCGGAGGAACGGAGGCGGAAGAGGGCGTTCTTACAGCGCGTGGCCGCCTCCCCTTCCTCCTCGGCAGAGGCGCAACGAAGTGACTCGTGGGGCGGGCTTGCCGCTCATGGACCCGAGGAGGAGGGGGAGGCCACGAGGGCGGCCCCCACGGCGATGCAGCGGCAGCCGTAGCAGCAGCCGTAGCAACAGCCGCAGCAGCAGCAGCGGAAGGGCCCGAAGCCAGAGGCGCATCTTCGTGACGTCACGAAGATGCGCCTCTGCCAGGAGGAGGGGGAGGCGGCCGCGGCTGTAAGGAGGCCCGAAAGAGAGGCCGCAGGGAGGGAGGGAAGGAGGAAGAGTTCCCTCCTCCTCCGGTCTCTTTTCCGGCGTTCTTACAGCGCGACGGCGAGGGCTTCCTCCTCGGCAGAGGTGCGACGAAGTGACGTCACTTCGTTGCGCCTCTGCCGAGGAGGAAGGGGAGGTGGCCACGCGCTGTAAGAACGCCCTCTTCCGCCTCCGTTCCTCCGCGCCGCCGGCTGGCTACGGCGACACGGCGGCGAGAGTCTGGGACTGCGCAGGAGCCGCCGGGAGCCGCCGGGGAATATAGCGTGAGTACATCTCCTCCCCCCTCTGCTCCAGCCTCCCCTCCATGTTAGTGTCTCCCCCCCTCCACATTAGTGTAGCCAGCCCCCAAATTTTTTTCCAATTTTCCTCAAAAATCTAGGTGCGTCTTATCAGCAGGTGCGCCTTATGGTGCGAAAAATACGGTATATTTTGTCTTTTTCATGTCATGGAAGCCAAGGTGTCCTTCAATATAAGATCGAAATCAAAACCAATTGAAGCAATAAATAATACAAAAGGTTTTTTAAATCACCGAAGCATGTTAAAAGAAAGCTACTGAGAAGACTCAATGTCCTCACTAACTATACTTGTCACTGCTATCCCAGAAACTGAAGTGAGGGTTTGTGTGTGTGATAGATTGCTTTTGTTAAAACATGGAGATGGTGAGAGGAAGGGCTCATTGCAATTGGGACATGTGGGGATTTTGTCTCTTCATGCTAATTGAGATGATAAATTTTGTGTCCAGGTACACTGATCTCAGATTTCAGGTGGTATTGCCCATGTTCAGATACTCCTCCATACAAGGTAAACATATACATTTATTGTCAAGGAGGATTGCAGTATGATGTCTGCTGACACAGTCTTCATGTTGGTGTAGGAGTCTCTCCTTGCCCTCCCACAAAACCAGACATTCCATCACACGTTTACTGTCTCCAATGCAAGGAAGCTTTCTGTGCTTTCATTATCTGAAGATCCGACGGTTACATCTTGCATGAGTATGCCTTTGTCATCTGTTCAAAGATTATTAATAGATGTAGAACATGATGTGACATGTACATCCTGATAGAATTGTTGACATGTGATAGGCACCTGTCAGTGATGCTTTACGAGATATCCTCTTTCTGCATAGGAACAAACTTGTTGATTTGTGGCATTTTCCCATTCTGTGATATAATTAACGTTCCAATAATTTGACTATTTTTAAAGAACAATCTCCACTGTTTTCAATCATGAGTAGATAGTGAGTTATGAATGTAATACATGTCTCTTCTCCCATTTTTTTCTCGGTGTCATGGTTTTTAGGCCTGTTTCTCAGGTTATTTGGGGCACCGACACAGAAAATTGCATTGGATAGACCACATCAGCTCTAGTTTCTTAGATATGGTTATCATTGGTTTGTTTTGTATGTTTTGTAACTCAAAAATGAGAGCTGATGGGGGAAACTGGTACCATTTTTTGGAATCGGCAGTTCAAATCCACCTCCTGGATGGGCGACCACCTTCGGGACCCAGGGAGTGTCGCGTTTCCCCCCTTTTGATGGTTTGATTAGCATCACCATTAGACAGCCTCCTTCAACAGTACGTTTACCACCTTAGGACTTGAGCTTTACTCCGGCCCCATGGCCTACTGCCAGTCTCATCGAGAACCATAGGTTTGACCTTTGACCTTATATTAAATAAATAAATAAATAAATAAATAAATAAAATATACCCAGAAACAAGGCCTACACTGGAGGCACCAAAATGTGTGTTGGCTGGTGTTATTTATGTGCTAATGCCTTTTTTAAATGCATAACTGACACCTTCATCCAGAACCGAATTTTCAGACTGTATGCTTGAAATAAATAGTCAGATAGTGCTATTGCCCGTCAGGTCAACATTTTTGGAATAATGCTGGGAAAAGTTGAAGGCATCAGGAAGATGGATTGACTTGATACATTATGGCTGGATTGACTCGATACATTATGGCTGGATTGACTCGATACATTATGGATGGATTCACTCAATAAAGGCAGCCACAGCCCTGGATTTGCAAGACCTGAAGAAAGCAATTAATAAAAAGCTCTCTGGGAAGTTTCTCATCAATATGGTTATCACAAATAAGGCCCTAATTTTGACTTATGAGCAACCCTCTTCTGGTTTTTCAAATCCAGGGATGTAGTTTCCTTTATTGAATTATAAGGCAGTCCTCGAGTTACAAACATCCAACTTAGAAATGACTCATAGTTAAGAATTGAGGTAAGACAATAGGAAGTGAGAGAAATTTACCCCTAGGAAAGGAAATCACTCTTGAAAAGTGTTATCATGGGGAAAAGGCGTCTCATCAGAAACTTTCTCACCAAATCCTTGTTTCCCCATCAAGTTAAATTTTCCAAAATCCAATTATGACAGAAAGTGAGGTGAACTCTTCTGGACAAGAGTACAGACAGCAAAACAAATACCACAGGGTTGTTAAACTTTCCCTATGCTATCTACATACAGAGAGATAGATTGATAGCTGGAGTTACACTTCAAATGTACATGTCTGCCCATGTAGTTTGAAGGTGGCAAGAGTTCAGACCCACCCACAGTCTAAAAGAACAGAGGAATAAGCATTTCAGGCAACATGGTGCGTTATCAAGAGCAGAAGCATAGTCAAGGCATTTTGAGGTCAAAACACTAGAGGCAATCTTAGGCCCTATCTACATTGCCATATTAGATATATGGCCAGTTTCTGAATGCAGATTATTGCTTTTAAACTGGATTATATGGCAGACTCATAATCCAGTTTACATCAAATCATTTGCAGTCAGGAACTGGATTATATATTCGGTGTAGATGGGGCCTTACTGTAAAGTAAGGGTAATGCTAGTCATGAGTAACCAAAGAGAATAATCCAAGCAGAAGGTCACAATCTGGAAAGTGATAAAGCAAGAAATATCAAATAATGCTACGAGAACACTAAAGAATGGCCTTAACCAATACTTCTGTGGTTAGGTAAAGGTAAAGGTTTTCCCTTGACATGAACGACTCTGGGGTGTGGTGCTCATCTCCATTTCTAAGCCTAAGTCTGTAGACACCTCCAAGGTCACATGACTGGCATGACTGCATGGAGTGCCGTTACCTTCCTACTGGAACGGTATCTATTGATCTACTCACATTTGCATGTTTTTGAACTGCTAAGTTGGCAGAAGCTGGGGCTAACAGCGGGAGCTCACGCTGCTCCCCGGATTTGAACCTGCGACCTTTTGGTCAACAAGCTCAGCAGCACAGCGCTTTAACCCACTGCGCCACAGGGCGCTCTTCTGCGGTTAGCTAGCTCTAAATTAGCATGGTCAAATTAATAAAAGTTAAACTGATATAACTAGCCCTAGGAATTATATATTAGATAGCCCTCTTGGTATGTATTTTGGCTGTGTTAATTCTATAGAGTGCAATTCTGAAAACATCCTGTGGTCTTAGCATGGTTGAAAGATTCCACCTGCCTCTATCAGAAAAGCAGAAAAAGAATTCCACACATGCATTCTCTCAGTGTGAACTGAGGCTGACTTACGCTCTAAAAATCAGTTGGAAAAGTTATGTAGACTAGGCCAAAGTTTTGTTGTCTTGGAATTTTATTAGGAAGTAGTTCCCTTAGAAATAAAGTAGCAGATGTACAGACACTTAACTGCAAGAAAGAAATTAAGCATCCTGCACTTTGCTTTTCCAGTAAAGTGTATGTGCAACATGCCACTTTTTATATCTTGTCAAAATGATGGATTTTGGACACATCCAACTTTCCAAATGCTGAGAAATTCACACTACTTTAGCAATAGTTAAGAAATAAAGAATATAAAGTTTTGCATAGTTTCTAATTACACAGATGCTCTATGACAGTGTTTCCCAACCAGCGTGCCGTGGCACACTAGTGTGCCGTGAGTGATCATCAGGTGTGCCGTGGGAAATTGGAACCTCCAATACCCTTTCTTCCCCCTCCTGCCGAACACTTTTTCTTCTCCACTCGGGTTCCCTTCTTCCCAGCCTCACTTTGCTTGCTTTGCCTCGCTTTGCTCACGCTGCCGCTTCTGCGGGAGGGGAGAGGGAGGAAGATGTGACCCGTGCGGGCGCTACTGCGCAGACTCATCCCACGTCTTCCTCCCTCCCCTCCACAATGCTCTCTGGATATAGGTGAACTACAACTCCAAAACTCAGGGTCAATGCCCACCAAACTCTTATAGTATTTTCTCTTGGTTATGGTAGTTCTATGTGAAAAGTTTGATTCCATTCCATCATTGGTGGAGTTCAGAATGCTCTTTGATTGCGGGTGAATTATAACTCCCAGCTGTTGAGCAAGACCTTCGTGTGTGTCTTTCTGCCATTCCTGCCAGGATATCTATGTTGTGTTCATCGAAACAGGCACAGGTTTCACACTGAGTATATAAATACATTTAAAAACATACTAACTATATGTATTACTGTGTTAGAGTGTCATTTTGTGCCATTTTGGTTGGTGGTGTGCACCAGGATTTTGTAAATGTAAAAAGTGTGCCTCGGCTCAAAAAAGGTTGGGAAACACTGCTGTATGATCTAATTACACAGATAGGGAAAATATTCGAAAATATTTAAGAAGCCCTGATTAGAAGAATATTGGACGAATATGAATTTTCGCAGCTATGGTAATATTGTATTCAAATTCACATAGGGTTGTTTTGCTTTGCCCGGAGTTTTCTAAATAGAAGTTAAGAAAGTTGTGGTTTTGTCCTGTGTTGGGAATGTTGCACTGTTTGAATTCATGACACCCAAGACCCCTTACAATTTTCTCATTATTTTTGTTTGCTCTGATCTTGAAATCTCTTCCTAATCCATTTCAGTTACTTCTGCTCCTAATGTTTATCCCAGTCAAAAGGACAGCTTTTCCATCTCTTAAAGAAATAGATAACAGACATTCTGGAAACTTTATTCCATGAGAACTTGTGGTGTTTGTGTACATTCCATACCATCACACAAGTTAAACTTCAATGTCACACTGCAATCAATCCAGATTCTGTAAACCAGTCCTTATAATATTTACTATAGATTTTGAGAAAGTTAGCTATAGCCCAAATCTCGTTTGTGTAGTGGAATGTGGGCACCACTATAACAGTGAGTTTGTACTATACAATCACAGCACTTTAATTCCACTTTAATCATTATAGTTGCATACTATTGAATTCTGGGATTTCTACCCTGGAAAGGCACTAAAGTTCTCTGGTAAATAATTTTAAGTATCCTTTGAAACTACAGATCCTAAGATCCTGTGGTATAGAACCACAGCAGATAAAGTGGAATGAAACTGCCACAATTACTTATTCATCTAAACCAGGCATGGGCAAACTTTTTTGTCTTAGGGCTGCATTGTGGGCCTGAACAAGAGGATTGGGCCAAGAGCAAGGGCAACTGGGCATGCACTGGGTGGAATGGGTCCAGAAGGGAGAGGGCCTGTGAAAGGGTGGGGCTAGGAAGGGGTGGGACATGGCCTGGGTCATCCTCAGGTTGTCCTCCTGCTGCTTGCCACATTCTTATGCCGGGAGGAAAACGAGACATGCAGTGACTGCCCCGATCATCTTCCTCAATCCTCCTCCCCCTATTTTTGGGCTCTCCTCAGTATTATGCCGGAAGGAGGGGGAGAGTGCTCCGTAGGGCTCTCAGCCACTGCATGCCTTCTTCAGCATAATTTATTTATTTTATTTATTTACTTTATTTATATTCCGCTCTTCTCACCCCGAAGGGTTACAGAACACATATTAGCAGACAATTCCTGCTATTTTTACAAACACACATAGACAAACAGAGGCAAACTCTGGCCACCAGGGGGAGCTGACGCACTCCTCATCTCTCAGCGTTCCCAGCGTCCCCTGTTGTCCTTCCGCATTCCTCAGCATTTTCTGGAGTTCTTTAATGGCCTCATAATTCAGTCAAAGTTTGCCTCCCCACTGAATGTGGTACCTTTATCTCCTACTTGACAGATGCAACTGTCTTTCGGGCTGCAAAGGTTGACAGCAGGCTACACTTAAAGGTCGAGTACCCACCTCGACCCGGGCAGGCCTTGAACTCATGACCTACTGGTCAGCGAGATCTTATGCCAGGAGGAGAGTGAGACATGCAGTGGCTGAGAGTGTTCCAGAGGGCTCTTAGCTGCTGCATACCTTCCTCCTCTGTCCTTTCTACATAAGGCTGTGGCAGGCCACCATGTCCTTATGCCGAGGGGACAGGGCAAATAAAGAGGGCCTGAGGTAAGTGCCCAGGGGACTGCATCTGACCTCCGGACTTTAGTTTGCCCAAGTCTGATCTAAAGCATATGCAACATTTTCACACACACACGCATATATATATATATATAGTATATATATATATATATATATATATACTGTGTATATAATATATATATATATATATATATATATATATATATATATATAGAGATAGAGAGAGAGAGAGAGAGAGAGAGAGAGAGAGAGAGGAAGAGCAAACATATTTCATGGTTGGATAATATTAGTAGAGAAATAATATAAATGAATTAATATTTAGAATAATATAGACCTATGTGTGCAATATAAGAGTCCATTCATGGTAAATGTATTTAAAGGAATTTTACAGCCCCCTTTTTAGTTTTTCTTTTGGCACATATAATTATAGTCAGTTTATTTTCATTTTGGGCTGTTGTGTTTCCTGCAAGATACACAATTATTATGATTGTGCTAGAAGTGGCATATAATTTTTCCGGCTATCACTCTCCTATTTGTTATAGGAAATTCACCTCATTAGAGCATGGGTAGCTTTTGGCTGTCAGCCATAAGACACCAATTGAAGCAGGCATTTCCATGCTGGTAGGACTGAGGCTCTTGACCTTTCCCATTAAGTTGACTTTTGAAAACATTCTTGCCCTTGCAGGAAAAATTGGAAGGTTTTGGTTTTTTGTAATGCAAAATAAGCATGCATATGTATGCAGTTATATGAATATTTTTAAAAAGAATATTGAAATGGATGGTGCTTTTATTACCCAAATCCACATTGAATATATATTTTATGAGCTGACTAATACTTATATACCCATAATTTCTCAGCTCATAAAATAAACTTTCAGTGAGTTTTGGGATATACAGTAATAATACCACCATATAAAAATGGAGATCATACAAAATGTGAAAAATGTCCATATCTAATGTATTATTCTAGATATTAATTCATTTATATTATTTCTCTATTATATCAATGCCTACATGTACTCACAGCCAATTTAGTTCCTAGAAAGCCCATCATGTGGAACATAAGTTCATGAACACAAATGCATGAAAATAATGTGTTTCCTGTTACAGGTGATAATATACCTCAGAGTGGCAAAACATTGTCTTCTATTTTGCTGCCAGGTTGTGATTGATGTTATTTGCTATTGCCATACCAAAGCCAGGCCATAATACATATGAACCTTTCTTACATTTCTCCTTATTTATTTATTTATTTACTCTACTTTTATACTGCCCCTCTCAGCCCAAAGGCGACTCGAGGCGGTGTACACATGCCAAGGACTGCCCAAGACAAATACGTCAACAGTTACTAACACAATCAAATCATATACAAATTAGCAATTAAAGTTAAAAACACAATATCAGCGTCTCATTATTAAGTCGATTTCTAATTGCGTCATTGTTGTTCCTTAGGTCTCAATTTAATAATCATATTACATCTGCAAATGCCCGGTCAAACAGCCAAGTCTTGACCTTCTTGCAAAGTGTCAGGAGGGAGGGGGCTGATCTGATGTCGCTAGGAAGGCCGTTCCAAGGCCGAGGAGCCACCACTGAAAAGGCCCTGTCTCTCGTCCCCACCAATTGCGCCTGCAAAGCAGGCGGGACTGAGAGCAGGGCCTCTCTGGATGATCTTAAACATCTTGAAGGTTCATAGAAGGAGATGCATTCGGACATGTAAGTTGGACCAGGACCGTATAGGGCTTTAAAGGCTTATGAAAATGGTGAATAGTTTGTGTGGTGTTCTCTGGGGTCCATCACAGCCTTTTCAGAGGAATGGATGAGAATACCTTTCTTAGTTTGTCCTCAAATCCTAAAGAACCATCTCATCACTACTTGAAAAATTGGAGAACTCAAAACCCTTCGCATTTTCAACTGCCTTTTTTGGTTCCCTGTATCCTTTCTCCCTAGCATCCCATTCTTCAGGTTGCTCACTCTCCTACTTTCCTTACTGTGGCCAGAAGTTCAGCAGCTTGTTGGATGACCACAAATCTTCAAACAAACCACATATTTTCTGATTCTCTGCTCTGTTTCTCAGTGCTAGAAGATGAAGGATCAGTGCTGGAGTGTGTTGTCATCTACCTCAGGCTTCATTTTTAATTTTAACTGGAAATTTCAGTCATGAATTTCTCTTACCTTGGTGTATTTATGTCACTTATGAGCAACATTTTGAATTGGGGAGCTGCTTTGGTTTTAATGTATTAATGTCCAAAGAGTTAAAGATAAATGAGAAGGGCCATCAAAGAAAGAGTGAACATACTGATGACTCAATACTGCAAAGAAATACTGATGCAGATAATTTATTATTCATTTATTATTCAAGTACTTGCATTATTTCCTCAAAAACACTGCAAAGTTCTGTTGAAAGAGAGTAAGGGCCGGTTCATATAAAATAATATAGAATGAGCTACTTTTTAAAAAAACTTTATGGCAATAAACTGCAGTTTATTAATGGCTACCATCCCAATGTTTGAATATCTGTGAGAATTTGCAGGTACCTGAAGGATTGATATGCATGTGTGATAACTGTGTGGGACAAAAGAGTATTGTGTTTATGTGTAGCTGTAAGGTTTCAAACTACACTCAGATTCTATGATTATGTGGTTGAACAAGTCTGCTTAGTTTCTGTATTGTGACCCAACTTTCGGATTCCTTTCAAAGCGATCCTCCTGATAATAAGTGCAAGACAGGCTCACCTGTCTAAGAAGAAAAGAAATCCGAGTAGGAGAGATTGTTGAACTTTGGGAAGAACATTTCACATTCCCAGTTATCTTTAAAAATGGAACATAAACTGCTCTGTATCCAATTGTCCTATTCTGTCATGATGTCTAAGTCCTGTTAGCACATTGAGGTGTATTTTCTTATACCAGTTTGTTAGGATTTGCTAGCAGAGACAATCAAATACACATTAAGATTATGCCTTGATAAGAGTTGAGTTTAATAACATGTTGCAGGTGAGGTGTGAGGAATTTGACATGGATTGCTGTTTCACAAGGACATGTAGTTCTGTATTCAGAGCTTTCGGACTGGGAGAATTTATATCAGGGGTGGGCAATTATTTTTTCCAAGGGGCCACACGAGAGCCAAAAAATATTATGGAGGGCCGCACCTAAAGGCTGAACTACATTCTAATCTACATAATTTATTTATTTATTTACTATATTTACTATATATTACACATCATTAATATTAACATATTAATATATCAAGAAATATTCATATATTATTAGTATTAATATCATAATTATTATATTATAGTATATATATAGACATTATAATATATTGAAATTATAATATAATATAACATTATTATATTATATTATTTATTATATTATTATATTATTATAATAAAATTATTATAAAATAATAATAAAAACCACTAAAATTAAATTAAATTAAATTCAAGAAGACAAGGTGTGAACCAAGATGAAGGCTGGCATCCTCAAGAGAGGAAGGATCCCAAGATGGAATGGCTCAATGGCCCCAGCCCAGAGGATGGCAAAGCGGACCCAGCCGGCGCTGCAGCAGAGCAAAGCAGCCGGTGATTGGAGGCTGCAGGCCTCCGCCCACTCTTGCCTCCAACCATTCCCCAGCTGATCGCCCTGCTATGGAGTGCTTGCCATCCCAGTGGAGTCAATCCGGGCCTGAAGGGGGAGCAGCCAGCGATCTGAGGTGGCTTATTCGACCTGGTGACCTGGAAGACGATCAGCCCCCGCCACCAGGTGATGTCAGGCACTCCATCCAGGGATCATCCAGGGATGTCAGGCACTCCAAAGCCGCCGCTCCTCTGGCCTGTCTGCCAACACAGGCCCCACAGAGCCCACGATGGGATGGCAGCAGCGGCACCTCTTCCTCTTGGCCCCGCCCCCAACACCCTTCTCCCCGGGCTGGACAGAATCGGCTGCCGGGCCGGATTTGGTCCGCAGGCCGTAGGCTGCCAACCCCTGATTTATATCAATCACAACTTTATTACAGCCATAGACCAGCACAAAGCAGGCACATGCGCCCTAAGAGGAGAAGGACAACTCCCCAGTAAACAGTTATTTAAAATCAGACTAGAAATCAGTATAAAAATATATTTTAAAAGACAGGATATTGTTGCCTTACGGTGTCAATCATCACCCGTCTGATATTAAGGGCAGCAGCACAGAACTTAGCAACACTGTAAGTCATTTCAGTGCTAGAGTCCGAAAGCAGCAGGGTGGAATAACATCTTTCACTGCGCCCCGGGTACTTTAAAAGTCATGGTCCAATGAGATTGGATCTAAGATCTCTGTAGAACATGCATTGAAGAAGCACGTGCTCAGTTGTTTCCACATGACCAGACCCACAGGGGCATAGTCTCTGCTTGAAGGGGGTCTTCTGATACCTCCCCTCCAATACAGCCGATGGGAGGGCATGGCATCTTGCCAGGGTAAAAGCCCTTCTGTGTTTGGGCACCTCCAGGTCTGTTAGGTATGCCATGGGGGCAGTGAGGTATCTAGTGGCTTCACTAACAATGAAGGCTGGGGAACAGGCTAGGTCGGATTGGCGCTCTATGTCCAGGATCCGTTGCTTAATGAGATCCTTGGCTTGGTCCCATCTCATGCTTAGTAATTGTCCTTGGGAGAAACCTAGCATTGTGATCTTTGCTGGATTTATATCATCTTACCCAATGCTAGTGTCTCTTCACTTTTCTTGTTCTTGAAAGAGGGCAAAATCCAAGACAACTGGATTGCATTCGCTTTCACTCTGCTCTCCTTCAAACTTCACTTTATTAGTAAACAGTATTGCCACAAAGAAAATGAAGAGGAAGGAAGGGTCACTTGTGATGGCTATGATGTCTGATTTCATATTAAAATATGATCCATTCCGTGTTTATCCATGATAAAGCAGTTGGTTGAATAAAGAAACATAGATAAAGCTATGAATCTAATTGAGAAGTGGCTTAAAGTGCTGGGCATGTTTAGCCTGCAGAAGAGAAGGCTGAGAGGAGACATGACGACCATGTACAAATATGTGAGGGGAAGCCAAAGGGAGGATGGAGAAAGCTTGTATTCTGCTGCCCTGGAGATAAGACGCTGAACAATGGCTTCAAACTACAGAAAAGGGGATTCCACCTGAACATTAGGAAGAGTTTCCTAACTGTGAGAGCTGTTCAACAGTGGAACTCTCTGGTCTGGAGTGTGGTGGAAGCTCCTTCTTTGGAGGCTTTTAAACAGTGGCTGGATGGCCATTTATTTATTTCCAACATTTCTACCCCGCTCTTCTCAACCCCCGAGGGGGGACTCAGAGTGACCTAACAAAAGGCACAATTCGATGCCAACATAATAAAATACAATATAAAACCAAAAACATACGGCATTAAAATACATTAAAATACAATTAACATTAACACATCATACACATTATCCCAAGTTAGAAATAGTATTTCGCCCACAACAGGAGCATTTAGCCATGTCCACCAACTCGCCATTACAAATCAAGTCCAAAGTGCTGCATTGTGCTAATGTGGAAACGCCTGGTCCCACAGCCAAGATTTCACTTTTTTCCTGAATGCCAGGAGGAATGGTGTTGATCGTATGTCGCTTGGAAGTGCGTTCCACAGATGGGGAGCCACCACCGAGAAGGTCCTCTCTCTCGTCCCCACTAACCACGTTTAAGAAGTTGGCAGGGCCTCCCCAGATGATCTTAAATTATGAGGTGGGACATAGATACTGATGCGTTCGGACAAGTAAGCTGGGCCAGAACCGTATAGAGCTTTAAAGGTCAAAACCAGCACTTTGAATTGAGCTCGGAAATGGACAGACAGCCAGTGGAGCTGACACAACAGGGGGGTGGTATGCTCCCTGTATGTAGCTCCAGTTAGTAATCTGGCTGCCGCCCGTTGGACTAATTGTAATTTCCGAGCTATATTCAAAGGCAGCCCCGCGTAGAGTGTGTTGCAGTAATCTATTCAGGATGTGACCAGAGCGTGGACGACCGTAGCCAGATCAGACTTCCCAAGGTAAGGGTGTAGCTGGCACACGAGTCTTAACTGTGCAAAAGCTCCCCTGGCCACCGCCGAGACCTGGGGTTCCAGGCTCAGCGATGAGTCCAGGATCACTCCCATCTGTTGGGGGTGCTTTATATGCATTTTTCCTGCTTCTTGGCAGAGGTTTGTACTGGATGGTCTGCAAGGCCTCTTCCAACTCTATGATTCTATCAATCATTTTAAAATTGGAATGTATTTATTTATTAGAAATAGCAATAGCAAGTGAGTTATAATTTCTGTAGGTACTTTTCCAGGATTTGGAGAGTTTGTCCCACTTCCACTTGACTTTACATAACATTTGGAATCTGCAGATACTCTCCAATATCACCATTGTGATTCACAATAAGAGTATGACATTTACTGAAAACAAGCCAAGAATCTTTTGACGTCCACATTCCATATTTTATTTCTTAAGGGAGTCTGAAGTTATTTGTGTGTGCCAGCATCAGAGACATTAATATGTAATGTCATTTTTGTAATCTATTATAGTTCTTTTGTGTAATTGCGTAGAATAATAATCTCTTACTTTTTATAGGCTCAGTAAAACCCAGGCAGCCACAATGCAAAGATTTCCAAGCAATTACTGTACTGCTTTTCATTTTAATAGTTCTGGTGGCATGGGGGAAACACTCTTTGGCAACCCTTCACATCTTGCTGGGTTAAGGTTGTCAGATAAAGACCAAAATGTATGCATCATGCAGGCCCGGATTACCAATAAGGCCACCCGAAACCATGGCCTCGGGCGGCAGATTTGGGGGGGGCGGCATTTCCAGGCCTGAAGGAAGGGGTGAGGGGAAGTCCCGCCGCCCCTAGGGAGACTCATGCGGCTTCCCCCGCCACCGCCTCGCTCGCGTGGGTGAGCGCCACTCCTTCCTTCAGTGAAGGGAGGAGGGGCGCCGGTGCGAGCGCAGCAGCGGCGGGGGAAGCCACGTGAGTCTCCCTAGGGGCGGGGACTTCCGGGATGCCTTCTCCCCTCACACCAGCAGCGGCTCCGCCCCTCCTCCCTTCACTGAACCGGAGTGAGGAACCATACATGTCATGAATGTTGACTGTCCCTTATTACAATTTGGCAAACAAACAACATGGCATTGGGTGTAATTTTCAGCATTCCTCATAATTGGCTATGCTAGCTTTGGTGACTGAGTCTTGCAGCTCAGCAATTTCAAGAGGGTTGCCTGATCCCTATCCCTGGCATAGTTATAGTATGGAAAAGCACAGCTACGGGGTACTGCCACCAAATATATTGATGGTTTCCAAACTGGCTAGCTTTAAGGGGAGATTTGATGAATTCATGAAGATCTAGGGCAGTGGTTCCCAACCTTTTTATGACCAGGGACCACTTGACCAGGGACTACTTTGACAAGGGACCACTCTCCAACATTAGTATCAAAAGGGTTACAAATCTGTTTTTGGTCAACTTTAGATATACTATTTTTATTCGGGGTGCTGATTCAGAATTGCATTGGATAGAGTCTATCCGATAGACCACATCAGCTCTAGTTTTTGATACAGAACATATGCCATCCAGTAGTCGCTATCGGCTTGCCTGCAGAAAACCATAAACCTTGGATCTATAAGAGGGTTTTGCAAGACCAGTCACTCTCATTGCAATGGCGTACTAACAATGAGGCTATGGACCATTTTTTAATTTCTGTGAACAAATGGTGGTCCATGGACTACAGGTTGGGAACCACGTATCTAGGGTAATCAATGGGTAGTATATTGCAAGATACTAAGCATCTCTTTGTCAGGATTGACAAAGTCGTATTGTATCCATTTTTGAAAGCTCTCTATAGGCAGCCGATTAATATGTATATGAATAGAATGCTGGACTATATAGGCATTTTGTTTAAACTAGATAGGGTTATTCATATGTACCTTTAAAGATACTCATTCAAATAGGAACAGAGATGTGAGAAACAGAAAAAATAGTAAATTTTGTCACCTCCCTGTCAAAGGTACTGTCAGGCTTGGGGCTCAATTAAAATAAGAGGAACTTGGAGAGGTGAGACAAAGGCACTTATGAGAAGTGAAGAGCAAGAGCTTGTCTACATCAGCCCTATAATCTGAAGTGGACCAGAAGTTGAACCAGGATGTTCAGATGACATGCAAGACTTCCAGTCCTTAAAATTGTAAATGCACCTTGTAATGGCCAGGAAATTTTGAACTGCTATAGTGAAGAAGGTAGCGGGACCATCTGGATTCTACCCTGCTGCTGTTGCAGTTTGGGACAGAGCATCTGAATAGCTTCACAACCTCTGGGATCAATCTTGAGCATTTCTGCAGATTTTTGTGTTGGTGTAGAGCAGGGGTGCTTACACTTTTTCAGCATGCGAGCTACTTATAAAACAACCAAGTCAAAATGATCTACCTACCCACTACAAAAATGTGAAACATATAACACAATATCTGCTTTGAACTGGGTTTTCTGAGTCCGCACTGCCATATAATCTGATTCAAAGCAGATAACATGGGATTTTATTCAACTATGTGGAAAGGACCTCAGATAACCCAGGGCCGGCAGCACTTGGGTGGCGTCGGGAGCCTGTGGGGTGGGACTGAGCCTTCCTTCCGCCCTGCCTGCGATCTACTACATGATCTACCAGTAGATCGCGATCTACCTAATGAGCACCCCTGGTGTAGAGAAACCTCAAGTCAGAATTGAAGCCGATACCAAGAAGTGTGACGGAGGAGAGAATTAGATGCCAAGACCAAAGACCAGTGGAGGGTTTAGTGTCTCAACATATAGGGCAGCCAGTCAAACCCAAAGTCTGATCCTTCACAGTTTTCGCGACTTGTCTGCTGGGAGCTTGTTAGCCTCCCCCCCCCCCAAGTTATTACAAAAAAGGAGCAAATGCCAGTGTTATTTTTGTCCTTCTAATTGCAGTTGTCGCCCAGGGGCAGTTCAGATCACCAACACTGGTCACGTCGCCAGCATCAAATAAATTATTGTAGAAGATGGGGAAAAGAAGATAACATCTCCACCCTTGTTTGGAAATCCCTCCCTTCCCCTAGGAGCAGTATGATGACTGCAGACAGTATATACAGAGGTCTTAATTAAAGAAGAATTAAGTGTGTGGCATAAGCCGTCTCCTACATTGTAACCCAATTTTGTCTTTTTTGACACAAGCCTATGAATACTTTCATTTCAGTGCCATCTACCAAACAATGTGATGTTACATAATAACAGCCAGATTACTTGTTTACTTCAGAATGGCCCTGCATAAAGGAGCAGCAGCATTTTGTCTATATCTTCCCTCTCCCTGGCATAATTGCGGTAGTCTCAAAAGAGAACACACCCCAAACCTAGCATTTTATCCTATTTGATGGTTACCTACAATTTGGTGGATTTGTTATGTTAGTTACATCTGTTTACAAGCTAAGAGGGAAACATTGCTCCTTTATTAGTCATTCCTTTCCTTTACAGCCATCCTTTGAGAATATAGCTAGGATAGCATTGCTGTTGAAGCTTTTAAGTGCTGGGTTTCTTGCTATGCAGAAGATGTTTACTTTTTTTCTCGAGGCATTTTAAATCCCACAGCAAATGCCTTATTATTTTCTGAACATCCATTGTGGTCTCTGCAATGCAATTTCAGCATTCCGCCAAAGGGAGCATATTTTCCGTCCAGTGCTGCTTCTTTCTTAGGACAAAGTTGTATTTGACATGGAGTTAAATGATTTATTATCTAATGTTTTATAGTATAATCAGTGCTATTGCGTATCTCTTAAATAAGAATAAAGAAGTACATGGAAAAAGGAAGATAAAATGTTGGGTAGGCCATGTCTGCTGCAATTAATTGGTTGTCAAAGGAGTGCTAATCAATTTCTTATAGAGTCCAGTTAGCTGTAGCAAGCATGTGCAATTTGTCAGGCTCTAGAAACCAGCATATGTCTCGTGGGTGCCCTGGGACAGATTAGGCAAACGTGATGGTGAATTGCTGGCACCTTTCGGCATTAGCTATAATTTCTGCCTGTCGGCTAAGTGTTATAAAACCTAAACTGAAAATTAAGTGTGTTTACAAAAGGATTGATGTCTTCGAAGTATCACATTTCTTGGTAGCAAATAGTCATGGGCCTGGTATTTGTCTCATTTGTTTCTTTCGTGTTTTCATTTCGTACCATTCATTTGGTTTGGAAAAATTGGTGAAATGAAAGGTAATAATAATAATAATAATAATAAACTTTATTTATAAGCTGCTTCCCTCTCCCCAAAGGGGACTCGGAGCGGCTTACATGGGGCCATGCCCAAACCACAAATCACAAAATATCAGACATCAAAAAACAATAAACACAATAAAAACAGTAAACACAGTAAAATGAATATATCTAACAAAAACACAATAACAAATGCATCTAATACAAAAGGAAAAAGACGAGAGGGTGGGCCACATGTACATATAAGTAAGTACATATAAGTACATGTAAGGTAAGTACATATAAGTACATATAAGGTAATGTACATATAAGGTAAGTAGGAACGGTAACCATTTAGTCAGCTGATTTTCGGTGCTTGGCTGTAGGGCCTGCCAGGGCCTACAGCCGAGTGCTGAGCACCAAGTGCCTCTTTTTTGGTGCTTGCGTGCATGGCTGTAGGGCCTGCCAGGGCTTACAGCCGTGCACACCGAGCATCTGGTGCGCTTGGCTGTAGGTCCAGTGCAGGGGTGGGCAATTACCGGCCCTCCAGGTGTTTTGGACTTCAACTCCCAGAAATCCTAACAGCTGGTAAACTGGCTAGGATTTCTGGGAGTTGAAGTCCAAAACACCTGGAGGGCTGGTAATTGCTCACCCCTGGTCCAGTGGCAGGCCCTGGCAGGCCCTACAGCGGAGAATGCTAAGCCCCGAATAAGAGTCTACAGCTGAGCACCTCTTACTTGGCACTTGGCACTTGGCTGTATGTCCTGGTGCTTTCCAGCCAATTGGCCCAAATTTTCATTTTTTTGGACCTTGGACACAAAAACTCATTTGGAAAGACGCCCTTTTGGGGGGGGGGGGAAGGATTGGAAGAGGTGCTCGAAAACAAAAATGGGGCCTTATGAATGAAACAAACTGAAATGGATAGTGATTCTGTATAAATGCACAAGACTAGTAGCAAGTACTTTCCAGGTGGAGCCATTTCACACTATAAAAATATTCCACTATAATTCCACTTTATAATTCCATCATGACTACAATCTGTGGAATCTGGGCGTGCGCACTTTGGGGAGGCACTAGTACTTTCATCCTTAAAAATGGATAGAACTATGGCAGTTAAAGTGGAATTATTGTGCTGAAATTGTGTAGTGTAGCACTCTAGGTTTCAGAGGGGTCAAAGAGTTCTTGGAGAAAGTGGAAGTGTTGTAGTCATACCAAGATTCAAATGTCTCTTCTTGATTATATCAGGATCTATCTGCAATAAAACAGAACGCAGCTAGACTATTTACAGGCTCTTGGATGTGATTAATTTTCATAAATCAAGAGGCCTAGGTACTTATAAGGAACTGAGGTTTGCAGACAGGAATGCAGAAAGAGAAAGGACTGTCATCTTCACTACTCCATGGCATTTTTAACCAAATTATTCTATCCACATAACATAAGAACTACAGTTGAGACATCAGGCACATAGTAATACTCTCAAACAATTGATTTACTTGCTAAAGGCCTGGATTACCCATAAGGCCACACTAGGCCATGGCCTATGGGCGCAGGCCTGGTGGGGGGGGGGGGCAGATCAAGGACCAAAAAATATGTTCAAACAAAACCGCAACGTGCGGCATGATGACTCTCTCTCTCTCTCTCTCTCTCTCTCTCTCTCTCCCGAGGAGGAGGAGGAGGAGGAGGAGGAGGAGGAGGAAGGAAGGAAAGCCCTCGGGGCCGCTGCCACGCATGGGTGGTATCCAGGAACATGGCGGAGGAGGCCGCGGTGCTCGCGTCCTCCCTCCTGCTGCGCATGTGCGGCAGCAGCCACGGGGGCGGGGCTTCCCTTCCTCCTCGGAGGAGGAAGAGGCGGAGGGAAGCCTCACCCCCAGGGCAGCTTCTGGGCATGCACGGCAGGAGGGAGGGCATGAGCGCCGCGGCCTCTGCCTCCTCTGCCATGTTCCTGGGTGCCGCAGCGGCCCCAGGGGCTTCCCTTCCTTCCTCCTCCTCTGAGGAGAAAGGAAGGGAAACCCCCGGGGCCGCTGCCACGCATGCACGGTACCCAGGGACATGGCGGAGGAGGCCGCGGCGCTCCTGCCCTCCCTCCTGCCGCACATGTGCAGCAGCAGCCCCGCCCCGGGGGTGGGGCTTCCAAAGCGTGGCCTAAAGCGCCAAAAGAGCTTAATCTGGGCCTGACTTGCTAAGAGTATCTCAACATTGTATTTTTCATTATTTCCCCACCATTGCCTCATATGTTCATTCTCGAGTACAGATGTAAAGAAAACTCTTTTTTTCCTTGATGAGAAAGGGTGTATTTACATACTGAAATACCACATTGAGGATATGGTCAACCACATTTCTTTAGTGAGCGTTTGGGCACAGAAAAGTGTCCTTTGTGCCAAGATGTGTCTTTTTGTATCGAAATGTGCAAAATGAGCCATTCTTGTGATCTAGCTCAGCAGGCAGAAAATGCTTGATTTTTTTTCCATTTTAGCGTGAAATATTATTTTAAAGTAAAGGTTTATATTTCTACCATGTATTTTTATACATGATACAAGTTATGTGTGATCTTTTAATTAATGTAAATTCAATTTGCCTGCCCATCCTTTTAATTAATGTGAATTCAATTTGTCTGCCCATTCCCGAAATAAAGAGACACACAACATTTCATTGGGTTCAAATTGGGCAACTTTTATTTAAATGTTACTTATTGAACTTTCCTTAACTTAATTCGAGGGGTGTCAGGAATATGGTGTATCCAGGCCGGGTAGCACCCTACCCAGCTTAATATAAGTAATTTACGGGCGAAACACCTGGATTGCCTGATTATCCAACCAGGGCAACCCTTTAAGGGAAATGAGTGAGAGGTCTACTCTCAAGGTATTGAGATCAGCCTCTTCCCATTCCAGGGCCATTAAACTTTACCTCACCATCACCAGTAACTTTAGGGTGAGTGTTTAACTTAATGGCCATCACCCCTGATGGGGGGTGCCTTAGGTGCACATCAACTATGGGATTTCCCTAGCTATTTTTCGCTAAGGCCTATTTATGAAAAATCCATCACCCCATCTAGCCCCTAAACAGTAAAGGGGTAGGCAAAAAAAACCCCTCACCCAAAATGCAGGGTGAAAGGGGGAAAAATTCCTACCCGGTTCCAATGGGCAACCAAAGTCAATACTGTTAATGGGCGGGAGTGGTGGGCCGGCGTTCAGGCTCCGAATGAGCCTGCTGGGGGCTGGCTCTCCCATAGGCAGGCCACGCCCCCAGTTCCAGAGGGTTCCACAGAACCCTCCCTCTTTCCTCGTTGAAGGGAGGCAAATTACTTTCCTTCCAGTTGCACTGGGGGAAAGGGTGTTATGGTTGAAGGCCTCTCTTTCAAGGTCTTTTAAAAAAGAACTTTTTAAGATCATGTAACTCCATCTAAATGTGTTTAGGCTCAACCTTTCCATGCAGTCTTATGAGTCAGTAGCTTCCAGTATCAAAATAAAGGTCTTGATGTTGCTGAATTTCTTTCCATTAAATGCTAATTAAATCAGTACACCAAAGGTTTGGCACATGAGGGTTGTCTGCTAGGCTCAGCGCTGAATTAAAGGGCATACAAATAACATCCTAAGTGCCTTTAATAGGACCGTGTGCCCAGAGGCGGCCCCAGCGATTCCGCGATGTAAGCGGCCGCGTAGAGCGCCACCGGCTGGGCGGGGCGTCACCAGCTGGGAGGGGCGCCGCGGCACCACCTCGCTTCCGCGCCCCGCCCTGCCGCGCCCGGTGCCGCCGCACAGCCGGCCCCACGGCGCAGACATTTTCTGCGCATGCCCAGAAGCAACTACAGGCACTACAGCGCCTGTAGTTGCTTCTGGGCATGCGTGAATGTCTGCGCATGGGCACTGAGTCCCGAGCGCGCCTGCGGCTCTGGAGCCAGCGCGCAGGTGCGCTCGGGCCGCAGTGCACATGCGCGGACATTCGCGCATGCGCAGAAAAAGTAGTGCCGGGAGGCTGCAGCACGCCTCCCGAGCACAGATTTCTGCGCATGCCCAGAAGCAACTACAGGCGCTACAGCGCCTGTAGTTGCTTCTGGGCATGCGGAAATGTCCCGCTTCGGGAGGTGTGGTGCAGCCTCCCGAAACGGCGGCGGCGGGCGGCAGAAATGGCGGCAGCGAAGCGGCGGAAATGGCGGCGGTGAAGCGCGGCGGCGCGAAATGGCGGCGGCGAAGCGGGCGGCGGCGAAATGGCGGCGGCGGGCGGCATGATGCGGCCGGGGCGCCAAAATTTACTTCGCCTACTCCCCGGAAAAGGTCGGGCCGGCCCTGCGTGTGCCTGTTCTCTGTAATCAATTAACTATAATAATAACAACAAAACCTCTTTCCTTTAATATGTTGATTCTGGGCTTTCTATGTTTTTTCAAGCTCCAAAATGCTGATCAGAGATGTTATTTTGGTAGTACGGATAATGATGCAGAATAGTATGTTGGTATGAATTCCATCTTCACAATTTCTTCAGAGCTGGATTGCTAGCAGTGGCAAAGATGGTAGACCTGATCCCCAAACTGGTCCGTTCCCTGCAAATCTGCCCAGTTCCAGTTATCATTTTTAAAATGTGCATTTAATCCAATATATACTATTTATGCATTACTATATGAAAATGATGATGATTATTTCAGGAACTTGGCCAATCTAAAAAATGTAGAAAATTCTGAAATAATTCTTTTTTTTAGCACAAAATCCCACTGGGGTAACTTTCTCGACAGACTTATAAACTTGTACATTAAGGATAACTTATTTGCTTAAATATCTTTTGGGGCTTACAAATTTAGCACTCAGCATCGACAATTCCCAGTCTTACATGGGATCAAGGCCTCTAGTTCATATTCACTCCCCAAGGCTAAACCATAAATATAAAATAAGTCATCACAGCTACTTCCTCCCTCCTTTATTTTTTCTGTCTCACTTGTAACTTGTTGCTAAGCAACACAGGTTCAGACCGAGGATGTGTTTTGGCATATTGTATGGTTGTGATTGGGTGAAACACTGATTTTTAAATAAGAACTACAGCTATGTTATACTACTACGGGGGCAAAGCCTTGACCCTAAACTTGACCTAACACAGCAAAAAAAAATCTCAAATGGTGTAATGCAGAGAAATCTATCAGCAAAGCCTAGACCCAGCTAAGACTCTGGAGAAAAAGATCCAGGACTTTCCTTTTCAAATTGATGGAAGTCATTGGTCAAAGTTTAAACTATCATAAATAGGCTGTATCCTCAATGTCCCTCTCTTTCACTGCTGAGTTTCAGATCCATGAGTTGAGCCATTATAATCCATAGCGCCAACATTTCCATGCACTCCAGTTTCTGACAATATAAATAGCAGTAGTACTAGTAGATGAGCAAGGTGATGATGGTGATGATGATGATTATGATTTTATTTCTTCCCTGCCTTTCCTCACGGCTCGAGGGGGGTTACAACATTGCTAAAAAACATAGACCAAACACATATTTATTTATTTATTTATTTACTTTATTTATATTCCGCTCTTCTCACCCAAAAGGGGACTCAGAGCGGATTACAGGTACACATACTTAGCAGACAATTCCTGCCGTTTCCACATACATTACACACATATAGGCGAACAGAGGCAAACTCTGGCCACCAGGGGGAGCTGACGCACTCCTCATCTCCCAGCGTTCCCAGCATCCCTCGTTGTTCCTTCCGCATTCCTCAGCATTCCTGGAGTTCTTTAATGGCCTCATAATTCAGTCAAAATTTGCCTCCCCACTTAATGTGGTACCTTTATCTCCTACTTGACAGATGCAACTGTCTTTCGGGCTGCAAAGGTTGACAGCAGGCTACACTTAAAGGTCGAGCACCCACCTCAACCCAGGCAGGCCTCGAACTCATGACCTACTGGTCAGAGAGATCTTATGCAGCTGACACTTAGCCAGCTGCGCCACATTCCCACATTAAGAATACTCTGTAGAATACGCATATTAATATTAAAACATATTTCCACAAAATACACATCAAAATACAAAAAGAAAAATTAGACATAAAGTGGAAGTTTAAAATTCATCATTTAAACTGCCTGAATAGCCCCAGAGAAAGAGATCAAAATCATGTAGGGCTTTAAAGGTCAAAACCAACACGTTATACTGTGCCCAGAAATTAATTGGCAGCCAGTGGAGTGACTTTAGGTTAGGTGTAATATGCTCACTCCTTGATGTTCCTGTAACCAATTTGGCTGCTGTATTTTGAACCAGCTGGAATTTCTGAACATGGTACGAAGGTAGCCCAATGTAAAGCACATTGCAGAAGTCCAACTTTGAGGTTACCAGCGCATGCACTACCATCTTGAGGTCCTTCAAATCTAGGAAGGGGCATAGCTGGCATAACAGCCAAAGCTGATAGTACGTAAATACTCCTGACGGTCACATCTACCTGGGCTGACATGTGGAGAGACAGATCCAGGAGCATTTCCAAGCTGTGAACATAATCTTTCAGGAGGAGTGTAACCCCATCCAGAACTGGTTGACACACCTCCACCTCCATATTAGGACCCTTGATGGCAAGCATCTCTGTTTTGTCTGGATTCAGTTTCAATTTCTTTTTCTCAATCAGCCCATTATCTCCTCCAGGCATTCATTCAGAGGAGACACACTAATCTTAGTTATTTTTGAAGGCAAGGAGAAATATATTTGGGTGCCATCAGCATACTGATAATATTCCACCCCATGCTTATGGATTATCTCTCCTGGTGGTTTCATGTAAATATTAAAAAGCACGGGGGATAGAATGACACCTTATGAGATGCACACTATATAACAACGTGATACCCACTGTGGATAACGCAAACAACGAGCAAGGTTACACACAATAGGTGGGCTAAAGTAATATCAGATATGGCCCAGCAGTCTCCCTGGATATATCAGTCGACACACTTGTATAGAAAATATATAAAGTGTAATTTAAAGCACATATCTTATATTATCAAATACAAAGTCAACACATTACGCATAGCAAATGCTGGGAGAATGCTGTGGGGCTGGAGGAGCTCACTAAGTCAGCCAAGTCCAAATTCTTTGGACCCTTGCACTCACGGGTCTCGCATAACATGAAGGAGGGAGTCAGCATTAGAACCAGGAGATGGAGTAGCTGGAAACACGCGTAATGTGTTGACTTTGCACCACTGTGCTATTTGTATTTGATAATATGATATGTGCTTTAAATAACACTTTATATATTTGCTATACAAGTGTGTCGACTGGTATATCCAGGGAGACTGCTGGGCCATATCTGATATTACTTTAGTCCACCTATTGTGTGTGACCTTGTTTGTTGTTTACCTTATGAGATGCCACATAACAGCTCCTTTTTTGAGGAACAGCTATCCCTAAGCACCACCATCTGGACCCTCCTGACAGGTATGACTGGAACCACTGCAGCACAATGCCTCTAATTCCCAGCTCCTCCAGGCATTTCAGAAGGATACCATGGTCAATGGTACTGAAGGCTGTTGAGAAGTCTAGAAGGACCAATAGTAGCACACTCTCCCTGTCAGCTCCATATCCTGCTCTGAAGCCAGCTTAAAATGGACCAAGGAAATGTGTGTCATCCAAGACCGCTTGGAGTTGGAGGGTGATGATGATGATGATGATTTTATTTCTGTCACAATGCAAGGACTCGGCCGGCCCCTTAATCACACACACAGAGACGATAATCAGCTAACTACTATTTTATTGAAGAATGAAGAACAGATGATAAAGCAATTGTCCATAAAGTATAGAAAGTTCAGTTCAAAAGTAAAGAGTCTGTAGCAAAATCCAAAGGCAAGGGTCTTGGCACAAGGCTTGGCAAAAGCTCCGCAAAACCAAGCGGATCAAGAACAAGGCAAAGTTCCAACAAGGCTCCAAGAAACTTCTTGGCAAGGTACGAGCCGCAGCTTGGCTCCGTGGTCCTTTCCTCGCTACACTTCACTTGGATAGAAGTGGCCGAGGTACTGAGGATCCGTTCCCACGAATCTTATACTTAATTCCCTTGGCGAGGACCCCGCCGCTCTAGGCTTCTCCTCCAATCTATGCTCCGGGCCCTTGCCCCCTTTGGTTGGTCTAGGCTGTGGTGCCAGCCCCTCCTGCTAGCCTCGATGCTCCATCTCCTATCAAAGCTGCGACCTTGCCTCCCAGCACCTGGTTCCCTATCTTCGTGAGAGTCAAACTCCCCTTGCGCTTCCATCGACACATCCTCCTCCGTTTCCCACATTCGTTCCTGTGACCCGTGCCCCCCCCCCCCCGGTTTCTCATAGCCTTCGCTATCACTGCTATCTGAATCCCTCTGATCCTCCACATTCTCGTACAGGTCAGGCCATCCATCATCCCAGGCCAGACTCTCTGTGGGAGAAGAAGGCCCAGCTAACTCATTAACCCCTTCTTCCATTCCCTCCAAATCCTCCTCAGAATCTTCCTCAGCTGCCGCTGGTTCTAATGCGAATGGGACCCCCGGTGCTGCCCCTTGCCCCCCAGGCACGAAAGAGAACTGGGTTGCTACAATTTCTTACCCACCTGTCCTCAAGATTCGAGGTGTATTTAACATCGTTAAAATACATAGATAAAAACATAAATCCATCAAAATACATATACTAGGACATAAGATTAAAACACATTAAAATCATTAATACCAATAAAATGCCTTTAAAATTCACAGTTTAAAATTGACTGGAGAAACCTCTGCTTAGCAAAGAGCAGAATGCTATTCGTCTGTTTCATTTTAAAAATGTAATTCCAAAAAAAAAGCACATGGATTTTAGTAGTAAATGAGATGGAATAAGCAAAGAAATAATAATATAAAAACCCAACCCAAATCAGATTATGCTGTCCTCTTAGGCAGTTTACAGAGTTATTCAAACTATACATGGTGAAACTGCTGTAAAACTATTTTCTACAGGTACAATACCCTGAAGGGACCAACTTCTTTTTGATCTTGGCAGCGAACCAGGGTTCATTATTACTTGGAAAGGAGACTACCAGGGAATACCAAGAGCTGGAGGCAATATTCAGTGGCAGGCAATAGGAAATCTCTTCTGAATAAATCATTCCAGCAAAAAGTTTTGCTTGGATCACCATAATTTGGAGTTGAAGGCACGTGACAACAACAAATGACTTCTACAGCTAAACTGGTAAATGTGGTGCTTAGAAAATACAGCGAACAATCAGTTAAAGATTTAGTTTATTTAAATAGGAAACCATTTTTATGTATTCACACTTCTCTTTCCCTCATTTCTCTTTTTTTTCTTGTAAGCATACTTTCAAAGTCCAATTAAAAAATAGGAAAGATGAAAGCATTTATTTCACCAAAATCAATGAAAGTTTATTTACATTGCTTAAATTTCTTTGGTCCATATCTGTGTCTTGGGCTGTAGACACTGTTATCTCAAATGGTATAAAAGAAAGTCATATTTCGATAGGATCACATTCAATCCCTTTCTTCTTCTTTCTCCTCCTCTTCGTCCTTCCCCTCCCCCTCCAAATCAAGTGAGCCATCTCTCTCTCTTCTAATTTTATTCAATTTTATTTTGTTTGTATCAGTTATATCTTTGCATTAGCCTAGTTTTATCTGAGACAAAGATAGTGTTATTCCACTGGTGCAGACATATCCTCCCTGTAACTTGTATAGGTGAACACAGAATAAAAATAAAGTATAAGAATACACATCAACAGCTCATCACACCAGAGCATGGATCCACTTTAAATCTGGTTTCTGCCTCCTGCAGAATTCTGAAGTTTGTAGTTTAGTGAGTCTGGCTGAGTTGGTTAAAGGCCCCTTCCTAAACTGCAAGTCCCAGACTTTGGCAGGAGGCAGAAACTGGATTTAAAGTGGATCCATGCTCTAGTGTGATGAGGTCCTAAAACAGGTCCTTGAGTCAACCATGTGCTCTGTCTCAATGGGATATATATCTGGATTCATGACAGATGCTAGTGAATCTAGTAATTTGTCAGATAATGGTTGAATGACAAACAGCTTAAAAAACTTTTTGGATTCTAGAAACTTCTAGCTGACAAGTGCTAACTGAAGGATTCTGGGAGCTGTAGTTAAGAAATGATCCTAAATCTAAGAGCAACAATGGGAAATTGTCACAGCAGATGCCAATGTTCTTCACTTACTGCTAGATGGCACCTTATGAGATTTGTCTGCCATTTGTGGCTATGCTACATATGCCCATAGTGAGATAAGGGTGCTTTGTGAATGAGCAAAGTCAAGGCAAGGGTTGTGATCTCAAAAAGGTGTGCCTACTTTGATTCTGCACAGAAGTATTCTTACTTTAGCTCTAATTCAAACACTCATAAAATCCTTAATTTCAGCATTATCTACAGAGCCCATTTTAGGTCACAACATACATATAAACAAGAAACCAGTAAACAGTTTACAAGGCAAGGATTTTGTAATCAGTAGCTTTGGTTTTTCTAAATCTCCAGCTCTTAAGTTGCTAAATAAAATTCATATAACTGCAGATTCACCATATAGTTGTCCGCTTAGACTCAAACCCTCATTTAACACAAAAACTGATTCTATATTATTTCCTGCTGATTGTTTTCTTACAATACAATCCCCTATTTGCCTGTTCCCTTTCAATCAGTGTATAAGGTCCAGAATTAATTCTGTTTCCTAAAGGTGACCTTGGAGTGTAAAGGATGGAATTTCAGTAATTGTGTTAGATTATTCCAGGCCTGCTGTGATACAGATTTTGTAAGAATTATAATGAAGGTAAAGACTGTAGAACAGTGCTGTTTCATTCAGTTTAAACTCTTCTAGTATGTTTTTCCTCCTAGAAGCTCAAAGCTGTTGTGTATCCCTCTCTAAGGATCTCATCACATAGATAAGGTCCCCCAGTCTGATTTGCCATCCTCCATGTCAAATCAGTGGGGCAGCGGGGCAATCCGTGCCTTGTGCCTTGCCTCACCTGCAGAAATGCTTCCCTATCCCACACATGGCTTCCCCCCACGCTGCTTCTGCCTTTCAAACGGAACACTGGAAGCCTCCCATATTCCAAGGTAAGCATCTTTCCACACTGTCAGGATGCTTCCTCCATGGAGCCCCACCAGAAGTTTCTGTATGTCATGTGATGGGCAGTGCAGGGCTCTGAAGAGGAAGCATCCTGATAAGTGTCCAAGGGTGCTAAAATCATGAAGTGGTAAAATATACATGCTGAAATTGGAGTTTGACTTAGCTTTTACTATAGTGTCTTCTTCTTGGCTTCTCTTCGCGAACGAAGATTCAGGAAGGACTCATCCCACGCTTTCTACATGTGCGTTGAAGATTCGAAGGTTGGATGTGTCCTTTGAGCCTGTGCAATGGATTTTTCTGGTGGAGCACAGCATGCACAGAACTGGCCTCACCCTTTAAACCAAAGATTCGTCTGCCGGGGCCTAGCAAGCTGGGACGGTGGCAGCGAGATCCTCAGGTCATAGGTTTGGTTCGAGTTTCCTTCTCTTAGATGGTTGACCTTACAGGGTTAAACGAGCACCATTTGCCTGGGTTTGAAATCAGAGTTTTCCTTCTCTTAGGATGGTTGCCAAAAGGCTAGAGAGTCCATCCTGCCCTTTGACGCTCTTTGTCAGGCCCTTCAGTTGTGACCTGTCTGGCATGGGAGGCCCTACCGGTGGCTATTATGCCACCGCCAGCATAGCTCACAACTTCATTAGGGTACGCAAGCCTCTCCCCCACAACAAGGGGGCGCCAACAAAGAGGTTACTATAGTGTAGGCAATAGTTAATTGTTCTTGTTTTGAAAACTCTTTATACACATCTTGACTAAAGGTTAATTAATAATAGATGTTGATAGGAAACCTGTTTTTAAAGCATTTAAGACTGGGCCAAGAAGCTGAAATCCTTTGACCATATGGTGTCACTCAGCCTTACTTCTTATTAAATCTTTCCTTTCCCTAGTTCTAGATTCTTTCGTTTCTTTATCCCACATATCTTGAAATAGTTTCTATTCTGCTGTGTGTGTTTGTATATGTGTGCATGCATGTGTGAGAGAGAACAAAAGAGATAGAAAAAGGTGCGGGAAACAGAAAGCAAGAAGTACCAATTCTACAATGCTTCACTTACAGTTGGATCTCATGCCATCAGCTATGGCCTCCAATTGGCATTTTTCATGAGGCATATTCAATGCATCTTTGTGAAACAAAGATTTATATAACAAAGGTTCTTTAACACTTAATTAATTGGATCTATAATACAGTTGCATTTTCTCAGAGTCATCTCTATGTGGGAAGTGAGGGCACAAACTCTCCATTCACTCAACTGCAGGCAAGAACCACATTCAAATTCCAGCTCAACTGTTAAAGCAAGTGCCATCATAATTTCCAAACAGGGAAGTACTTCCTCTCATCTCTCTTTGGTGTCTTTGAATGATAAGCTGTCATCAACTGAGGCCTGAGCTTGATGCATAATGTTTAATGATACTACTAAAAACCATTCCTACACCTCAGATTATAGCCCATCAGAGACAAATTATACCCGTAGCTCCTACTAAATTTTGAAAGATCTGGAGAAGTGGAGGAAAATAGGAGAAATGCTGCTGCTGTTGTTGTTGTTTTAAAAAATAATATCAAGGTCTCCAACTGTTGCATGCTTTAAAGGCAGATTGTGTGGCTCATTGTTACCATGCAGTTTGCACATGCCATAGCCCCCCTCCCCCCCAATTGTATGCCTAGCTCCAAAAAAAAAAGGTCTAAAATGGATACTTATACTTGCAGAATACGTGATGGTCCATTCTAATCCCCCCCCCTTGTATTTTTTCTTGGGGAGGGGAGGTGGGTGGGATGAAATAGTTCCCCATTTTTCAAAACCTTGGTGACCTTCGGGCCTCTTCTGGTTTTGGATAAATGGATGAAGTGGCCTGCAGACGTCTAGCAAAGTGGAAAATGGGGTAGGGATGAGCCCTGCACCCTCCATCACATCTTCAAATGTAAGTTTTACCATGGAAACTAGTATAGTTGTTTTACAGCTGACAAAATACTGTAAGTGTAGCCTTTAGGTTTGAGTGGTTAATAATTAGTACACAAACATTTTAAACTAATGATAAGCAATCCCTCATGCAGCAGTCTCTTCAGGAGGATATCAATATATGTTACAAATTATGGATACCACTTAGAAAAAATATTATTAATTTTTTTATTTTGCAGTATTTGTATACTGTCTTGAAGGGGACTCAGAGGGCGGTTCACAGTGTTGGCAACAATTCAATTCAATTGATAAAATACAGCATAAAACATCAAAATTGATTCTCCCCCAATAAAGCATTAAACATTACCAAATACATCATATAAAATCACATATTACACAATTAGCAGAATTAGATTCACTCTGATCTCCTTCCAACAGAAATCATGTAACACGGAAACCACAGACATAGTGGCTAGAACCTAGACTTGAAGCAATATTGAAATGGATTAAACAGGAACATGACAATTTGATTGTGACTTATTTTTAATGTTTGACCCCTTTTTATGTGAAGAATACTGAATTTTCTGGCGAATGTTTCCTAACGTTAACATAAAGAATTTCACAAAAAGAAATGACAGAAAGAAAGAATGTTGCATTTGTTATCTTTTTTTTTTGCTAGCACGTATGTGAAAATCGAACATGCTTTTAAAAGAAAGAATGGTTCGGCAGGTAAAGTAAATGTGGCCCGAGTGTGTGGTTGTTATGATTGTACACTGGAGGCTAGTAACCATTTTAAGTGTTACCTGAGAATGTGGTAAAATGCATTTCCATTTATTTTGATGATGCCAATCTATGTTTTGCTGCTAGGGTTATTAAATGTAGGTTATTCAGTAGCTTTTATTCTGTTGGCCTAAAGGAAACACGTTACAAGCAGAAGTGCTTTAAACAGAGTGATGCCAAGAGCAATAAAATCTACTCTACAATGGATTATATAACTCTGCCACATGAGTAACTTGACCTCGCAGTTGCTCTCTCAAGCAGAAACTTATATGATATATTTATATATAAGACCTAACAGAATTAACACCTATATCCCTAAACTCAATTGGTATCTCCATCTAGAATAGACCAATAGAATCAATTGTTGCATGGTAAATCAATACTTATGTAAATGCTGTTGATTCAGTGAGCTTACTCAAGCAGAGACCTAAGCAGTTGTGTTTAGGCTAGGAATTAAAATGCATTAAACATCTCATACAGACCCTTATAGCACCCCTTTCAGTTTGTAAAGGGTCAGATAACACATACATGTTTTGACCTGCTGCCATAAGGAAAGCAAGGATGGATGCCTCGGAGGGGAGGGTGGTTGTGCCATCCCACTCCTTTGGGATCTCAGAGCCCAAAGAACCATGATGGCAATGGGAATTGGCCCTTCAGATCGCAGAAGATGATCCAGAGAGTCAATCCTCATAGGTCCAACAACTCAACAGGACCTTGCAGTAAGGTCCAGACCTGTTGAGGTGTTTGTTTTTTTAAAAAAAAAAATCTGGAGTAAAATGGGAAATCCCAGTTTACTCTGGATTCATCTGGGTTAACCTGAGGCAATGTTTGGATGCCTCAAGTTAATCTGCAACCTATCACAGGTTTTGGGCCTGTGGTGGTGGAGAAAGAGAAGAACTTCTCTAGATGGCCTTAGAGCAGCGCTACATAGATCACATTATAGTAATCCAAATGGCATGTAACCAAGAGTTGTAGCATTGTGGCCAAATCTGACTTCTCCAGGAATGAATGCAGTTGGCACACCAGCTTTAACTGTGCAAAAACACTCTTGGTCACTGGTGAAATCTGTCCCTTCAGGGTCAGATCTTAATCAAGGAGTGCTCCCAAAGAGCAAACCTGCATTTTTTTTAGAGAGAGTATAATCCCATCCATCACTGAGGATTTTACTACATTGGCCCAAATTCTTTTGATATTTAAAATGCCAATTTCATGCAAATTTGGAGGCTACGCGGGAGCACCAAAATCTCACCTTGTTGGCGGGGAGGGGACAGAGATCCACCCATGTCGAATCAGTATCAGCATGGGTGAGCACGGCCACCCATTCCCCTGCCCTCCCTGGACCCTGTTTTGACAGTAAAAATAAAAGAAATGGGTCCTCATCAACTCTGTTGTGTTATTTAGATGCAAAACAGAGCCAGCAAAAGCCTTCTACCTCAATAAGGATCTATTGGTTCCATTATTACTGCCAAAATGAGGTACAGAAAGGAGAGTATGGTCCTGCCTATGGAATGGCTTTGGGGTGGACTGCCCCTGGGACCATTGATGGTGATCCTGAGATGCAATTTCCATAAGGCCTATACCTGGGAAGATGCAGACTTTCCTGGAAGTCTACATTTTCCCAGGTATTTTTAATTTGGAATAAACTTGAAAGAGGTGGCTGAAGGACAATGAACCTTCTGTAGATTATCTGAAGATCCCAGCCACAGATGCAGGCAAAATAGCAGGAGATAATGCTGCTAGAATATGGCCATATAGCTCGGAAGCAACACAGCACGCAACCTTCTGTAGTGTTTGTTTTAAAGAAGGCTCAGCCCAAACGGTGTAGTGTAATACTCTATAAACAGCCAGCTAGAGGTGAATTATGATCTCAATCTTCTTCAGAAAATTTATTCAGAGACCTATGTGTATGGCAGTCTCTGAATGCATTTTTCATGGAAGGCTTTAATTTCAATTAAATTGACACTTCCCAAATAAACATTGTTGTAGTCTCAGTCCCCTCCTGTGATGAAAATGATTTCATTTTCTGGCATGAGAACAAAGGTAGGCCACAGAAAAACTGGATATTCAGCAGATTGCATTAAATATCAATAGTTGCAAGTATTTAGTAGGAAGCTACCAAAAATTTCCAGTATAATCGGAAAAAAATGTTTTAGCATGCCAGAAATAGGCCCCTCACTTCTCTGTGAGGGTCATTGATTGATTAGTAAATGATTGATTGATTTCATACCCAACCTTTCTTGTAGAATGGGATCTATTTATTGATATTTTAATTTATGTGGGTTTAACTTGTATGTAAGCTTATGGATAAAATGTGCCTGTTACTACCAGCAGCCCCATTTATCATGTTATTTCATTTATTGAGCAAATAATCTACATTCTTATAAAATAACATGAATCCAGAACATTCCATGCAACAGCAATTAGAGCAACTGCACAAAATTCTTCACTTGCTCTACGCCTTAAGAAAATTCAATTGGAAGAAGGAAAAAAAAGAGTAGAGGTGTAGGAGAATGGATATAATAATATATTATTGCCATATATACTCATGGTTTGAAGAAGAAAAAAACAACCCCAACAACTGGGTCAACTTATCCATGAGTTGTAGGAGTACTTTACCTTAAGTCAAGGTAAAAGTTTCCCCTGACATTAAGTCTAGTCATGTCCGAATCTGGGGGTGATGCTCATTTCCATCTCTAAGCCAAAGAGGCAACGTTGTCCATAGATATCTCCAAGGTCATGTGGCCAGCATGACTGCATGGAGTGCCATTACCTTCCTGCAGAAGTGGCACCTATTGATCTACTCACATTTGCAGGTTTTTGAACTGCTAGGTTGGCAGAAGCTGGGGCTAACAGTGGAAGCTCACCCCATTCCCCAGAAATGAACTGCCAACCTTTCAGTGAGCAGTCCAGCAGCTCAGCGGTTTAACCTGCAGCGCCACCTGATGGCCCCACTGTACCTTAATTCTTTATTTTTAAAAAGGATCCATCTATTTCTCTGAGTAGAGTGGCAAAAGGCAAGAGTGTAAGTAGTCCCAGAAGAACCTAAAAGCAACTCCAACCCTGTCTAATTTTTCCACCATGATACTATTTCTGGCTTTTTGAATGCCTGGACAGGAAAATAGCCAGAGTTTGCTGACTCCCTTGATTCTTTCCTGTTTCCATGAAATAACTCTAAACTTATCCATAGATCATATCAAAATCCATAATTTTGGCCCCAAAATCGGTCTTCGATTTATTTATTTATTTATAATTTCAGTTTCTAGACCGCTCCTTTTAGAAGCTCGGAACGGTTTACAGCAATATAAAAATACAGACAGGGAATAAAACTACGAAGTTAATCTAAAATATTACTATCACTACAATGAATCTAAAACTACACAGCAGATATAGCAACTTTACTCGGACGGGAACGCTAAACGGAAAAGGACTGTCTTACAAGCTCTACGGAATGAAGACAGTTAGCTAATTCCTCTGACTTCCTCTGGCAGCGCATTCCACAAAGTTGGTGCAACCACCGAAAATGCCCTTTGTCTCATTGAGGACAAACGATATTGTGGAATGGTGGGGACATTGAGGAGATTTTGTTCACCGGAGTGCAGGGATCTCTGGTGAAGGTATGGGGAGAGGCGGTCCCTCAAGTATACTGGCCCAAGACCATACAAGGCCTTAAAGGTTAACACCAGCACTTTGAAGGAGATCCGGTACTTGATTGGTAGCCAGTACAGTTGCCGCAGTATTGGTGTAATGTGGCATCTCGCCGGAGCCCTGGCAAGAAGCCATGCCGCAGCATTCTGTACTAGCTTGAACTTCCGGGTCAACCTCAAAGGCAGGTCAATGTAAAGGGCATTACAGTAATCCAGTCTCAAGATGACCGTCGCCTGGATCACCGTGGCCAAGTCATTCACAGATAGGTAGGGTGCCAGCCGCCTAGCCTGGCGCAGATGGAAAAATGCAGTTTTGCTGACCACGGAGACCTGGGTCTCCGTGGTCAACAGTGGGTCTCATTGGATCCCCAAGCTTTTTATTAACGATGACGGGCATAATGCCTCGCCATCCAGTGTAGGCAGATGGCATTCCCCCTCACCCAGAAGACCCAGCCACAAGATCTCCGTCTTCGAATGATTCACCTTCAATCGGCTGTACTGTAGCCATCCAGTCACGGCCTCAAGGCACTGATGGAAAGAATCGGGTACGGAGTCTGGCCGGCCTTCCATCCTTACCACCAACTGGGTGTCATTAGCGTACTGATGACACTCCAGACCAAAGCTACGTACCAATTGGGCCAGAGGACGCATGTAGATGTTAAATAATAGATTTATACATGAGGTTGACTTATATATGTGTATATATAGTAAGTCAAGCCACCCAACATACTGACAAAGCTATAAGCACAATAAGAATGACCTTACATTTAATTTTTTTCCTAGTTTAGAAACCATAGATTAACTTGTAATCATCTATATGTCATTGTTTAACATATGGTTATGGACAGGGTTACTTTTTGATCCACAACACTTGTAGGAATTTATCCTGAAGTGCTGCTTTAATCAGTGATTCAAGAAAGTGATAATAAAGCATCCTCACCAAGGAAGGGATAAAATTTCTCTTTGTCATCAGCAGAAAACACAGCGGTGTAGTAGCCTGAAAGACATTGTTAGAGATGATTTCTGGGCACAGGATTTCTAAAGACAAAAGTCACAGAAGATAAAAGGGGACTTTTGACAGGTTGTCACCTTGAGTACAGATGTGGGTATAAAACGCATGTGTAGTTCTTTAGTTGGGGAAAGCTCCCGTGTATAAAAATAGATCAGTTTCTCTTCAAATATACTCGGTCGCCTATATCCATAGATTCTGTATCCACAGAGTCAATCATGTATGGCCTGATTTTTTAAAAAAAGAAATCCAAAATGCAAACTTTGAGTTTGCAATTTTATACAAGGAACACCATTTTATATGTATATTGTGTACACGGTACCCCAACCCTGCAGATATCAAGAGGTCACTGTACAAGGAAGTGATGACATGCACTTCTTCAGGGCCGGATCCAGATAGGCCTTCATCCCAGGAGAATACACATTAAAATAATGTGGATTTTCCTGGGGGCCTGTCCACACCCACCCCTGAAAGCGCATGCTTTGGGGGGGATGGGGGGGGTGTTCAGACATTCTCTTGGGACTAGCCTGAGAGAATGTGTGGAGGATCTGCCCCCTCCCCCCAATCCCCCAGACCCTTTTGAAAAGTAAAAAGAACTTACCAGGCCTTCAGTTTCCCCCTGGAGCAGCTCTCCTGGTGTGTACAAGTGATACGCCAGAAGAGCCTGGGGGGGGGACGGGACTTGGGGGCTTGTGGGGAGTGGAACTGGGTATCCCTCCACTCCCCACTTATTTAGCTTGGTAAACTGTGGGAAGGGTGTCTGGACCGTAGTCCAGACACTGGAGATATTGGATTTATCCCGCGCCTTCCAAGAAGATGCGGAATAAATCCACTTTCAAACTAATTCGCTACAAACCATAGTTTTCTGGACAGCCCCTCCTTTATTGCATTAAAGCATCCATTCTTGCATAAAAACATGCCTTTCCCTTGTGAAATTTGCATATAGGCTTCTTTGTCTGATCTGGTGTGCGGTCTGCTATGTATGTATTAAAATGAATTTTCTCTTTAGATGAGATTGAATTATTGTTCTTGAGTTTAATAATAATAATATATTTGTAGACCACCCTATCTCCCCTGAAGGGACTCAGGGTGGTTTCCAACACATATGGCAAACATTCAATGCCAACAAAGAGAAATATTAGCAAATTACATCAAAACAAGACACAGCAAACAAGATAAAACAGCCTAACTGCAAACTTAATACCAAATAAATTCTTATTAATCAAAAAATAAAACTTGACAACCCTAGCAGACCAATCACATAATATAAATTCACACAGAATAAAACACTTAAAACAGGTGAAACCTTATTAAGAGGTAAGATGGTTTCCAACAACTAATAGGGTGAGGTAAATTCCAGTATCTAGACAGGATTTAATGTATCTAGACCAGGGGTGCTCATTAGGTAGATGGCGATCTACTGGTAGATTGTGTAGGGCATCCTGGTAGATCGCAGGCAAGGCAGGAGCAAGGCTCAGTCCTGCCCTTCAGGCTCCCGATGCTGCCCAGGTACTGCCGGCCAGTCAGCATGGTGGCGGCGTGACCGGCATGGCTATGGCCCATATGGGAGCAAATCCTAGCAACTACAACTTCCAAATGACAAAATCGATTTATTTAGTGATGGTCACTCCTTGTAGGTGTCTTGTGGCCAAATTTGTCAGCAATTTGTCCAGTAGTAAGAAATCCGTTTGTGTGTGTCAACTGTAAAATAGGATGTGTGGAAGGGCCCTGGGTTATCTGAGGTCCTTTCCACACAGTTGAATAAAATCCCATGTTATCTGCTTTGAATCGGATTATATGGCAGTATGGACTCAGAAAACCCAGTTCAAAGCAGATATTTTGTTATATGTTTCACATTTTTGTAGTGGGTAGGTAGATCATTTTGACTTGGTTGTTTTATAAGTAGCTCGCATGCTGAAAAAGTGTGAGCACCCCTGATGCCGATCATTGTCTGTAGGAATTTTATGAATCTTATGAATTTTATGGAATCTTAATCATTTTACGCACGCTGTTGTTTTTATGTATGTTGTGTAAACCGCCCCGAGCCTGCAGGGAGGAGCGGAATATAAAATCGAACAAATAAATAAATAAAAATAAATATATTGAGACATAATAGTCTTCCTCTTCTCTATACGCCAGAGTGCATAGATGTGTTTTTAGCAACTTTTTAATAAGCAAGGAGAAAGGGGGTGGTTCTGCAAGAGGTATCAAATATTCTGGGCCTGAACCGTTTAGGGCTTTATAGATAAGGACCAGCATTTTGTATTTAGCCCGGAAGCGGATTGGCAGCCAGTGGGGCTGCCGCAGCATGGGAGTCTAGCACGTAGGGCTCGACCATCTGATAAGGAAACCTTTATGGGACTATTTAAAATATGCAGATGTGACTCTCTTCAGCACCACTCTTGACATATTTCATTCCTTGAATTCATTCTGATAATTACTGGGAGGACCTCTCTCTCTCTGTGTGTGATTTTTTTCTATTATTTTGCAGTGTCATTTCTATAAAATAAAGGAAATCCTTCGTTTTTAAAACTGTCTTGATTTATATTCCCATGAAAGGGCTTCCATTGTATCATTCCATTTTAATGAAGAGGTATCAATTTCATGTGATATGAACATGTTTTATTCACAGGTAATTTATTACAAAAATATCATGACACAATAATTTATTTCTATATACGCAGTTATAGAACCTTGACACAACTTTAATTGTCATGGCCTCTAAAATGTGTGGTTTCATGAGGTATCCAGACTTTCAATTGTGTAGTGTAAAGGGGTCCTTGATAATTGTGAAGGCTCTGGAGTCTTTCTCTCAAAACACACTGACCTCTAGTGTTAAATGTCTTTGTCTGCATTGTGATAATGATGCCCAGGATATTGTAGAAGTCCTTGAAATGAGCAGAACCAGCATTATTTTGCTCTGTAGCTCCCAGGATCCTATAGCATGGCAGTTAAGGTGGCATCGCACGTATGTTATTTCTGCAGCTACTGGTTTACTTTTGGGAGTAACATTCCATAGGAGGCTAGTAGGGAATTTGTAAGTCAATTGTACAAAACTATATTTCACCCTTCTCTTGTTTCCATGTTTACAATCATGGTAATTCCAAGTCTTTATATATTCTCTGTCTCTGTCTCTAAATATATACACACATACATAAATACTAGGCCTGGTTGATAAAAAAAAATTGGTACAAAACCTGTTCTGGCTGTAGGGGGCGCTGGCGCTTCGAATCTGAATGGCTTCCGAAATTTTCCGAAAAAATTGCGGAAATTTCACAATTTTTTTTAGAAATTTCAGAATGGCTTCATTAATGGCAGACACGCATGCACAGTAAGGAAGAAACAGCATTGACAGTAGTAAAGAAACAGCACTGGTTAAACACCCAGTTTGGACGTGGATGTCTCTCCCTCCATGTTAGGTCTAACACGGAGGGAAAGATATCTGCGTCTAATCTGGGTTAAACACCCAGTTTGTACGCGGATGTCTTTTCCTCCACATTAGACCTGGGCCGAGAGCCGTGTGTTTGCTGATTCCTTTCCACAAATGGCGGCGGTGGCTTCAAAATGGCAAATTCGCTTCCGGGTTGCTTACATCGCTTTGAAACCACTTCAGAAGTGAATTTAATCCGAATTCATTCCGATTTTACGAGCATTCTGATGAATCTAACCAGGCCTAATAAATACATATACAGAGACCAAAAGCTTTGTTTAATTAACCACCATTGAGATATTTCATGAAACATATTGAAACAGTTATGTGTTTTAGCATATATTGTAACATGTTATTATCTCATAATCATCAATATCAGAAATCAGAGATATGGGTCAGATTACATTCCAAGGACAAGTTCATGTACCATTCTAAACTGTAGTATTATGTTGTATGCAGGAGCCAAAGGTTAATCTGCTTTCTTCTTCTTTCTGCTCCATCATGGCTTTTAAGGAGACCACAAACAATTCATCTTTGATTTATTCCACTTTGTCTTTAAGTGAAAAATGTAAATTAATTAGATAGCATTAGCTATAGTTTGCATGAAAAAACCAAGACAATTGACCATGGGTTGAAATTGACTTAGACAATAGTTGAAGCCAAGCATTGTCTTTGTCCAAATCAAGATATAACAACATGCTGTTTTTAGTCAACAATGGAAGGAAATCTCTTAGGGAAATTTGCCTTGAGAAAAGGAGGGCCAGAGTAGGACATGACCTCAGGGTTTGACACCTAAAGCTATGCAAACACAGTGTAGATACATTCTCTAGTATTTACTTACTTAATTTCTATCCCATTCTTCTTACCCCATGGGGGACTCAAAGTGGCATAGTACACATGAAAATGCATAAAACATTTACATGACCACAAAAGAAAAAGATAAGGATTGGTAGACCACGATTAGTGTTCTACCTCTAGAACCTCCAAAGTGTCCCAAAAGGAATGGAGGAACAAAATGAAGTGGGCATGGGCCTACTCCTGGTTTTGGAAAATGGCCCAAGAGACCAGGGTTTGAATCCCTGCTCAGTCATGGAAATCTGCCAGTAAAACCGAGACAGGTCCTCCATTAAAGACTTGTCTGGAAGGTCCCAGAGTTGATCTGAAGCCATGAAACAGCAATTGGGAATATTTAGACTTGACTTTAGTCTTTTCCCCCTTCTTATATTCCTTCAACTGCCCATCATATGCTGCTTCACCTCCCTTTTCGGCATGGATCCCTTCACATGATCCCTTCACCCTGGGCTTCATGCCGAAAGGGAGATGAAGCAGCACCCGCCATCGCAGCAACATGAGAGCCTTCCTGTGTTGCCTTCCCTTCAATGGGGGGAAGCCTGGTGGCGATCCTTCCCCTCATGGGATGAGGAGGAAGGTAAGGCAGGCAATGTGGGGCATGGAGTGATGGCTTTCCTCTTCCTCCACCAAGAGCCCATGGATTTGCCCCAATGCAGGCAAATCTTTGGGCCTTTCTGACTAAGTCCATAGTGAATGCAAGTGTATTCATTGTTGTCCACTCTGCCTTGATATGTCATCAAATTTAAACCCTTGCCTTTGGGAGGACTTAACTATATTGAATGTTTTTATTGCTGATCTTCTTTTATGATTTTCTTCCTGAGCTTACTTCTAATAGGATGGAAGGGGAAAAGTTGTTGTTGTATATACACCTTTCCACAGCACTTGTTAAAAGCAACAGATTGAGGGCTGGATGGAGAAAAAGGAGAGTGCAGTAGGTGATGCCAACTGAGGTTGGTGTAGTCATAATTTAATAACAAACTCCCGCTGTGTTTCAACACTTTTATCAAGGGAAATTATTTAGCCATTTAGCTAGATGGAAAACTGCATTTCCCTCAAACATTCCATTGTTGGATAATTTCCACTCAATGAGATATCGGAATGCATTGGGAGCTATTTATTAAATTAAACACTTTAATAAACTTGGTGTGGAAATATTTTCCCATGGCGTTTGTAAGCCTTGATTTTTTAAATTTCATTTTATTTTCATCCCAATTATCTTCTAACGTGGGACCTAAGGCAGCACACATCATAGATTAAGACAAATGACTGCAAAAAACAATGACAAAAAATTAAACAAATTACCACATTAAAATGCCATACATTTAAAGCATTATAAATACATTTATAAGGACAGGAACCATAACAATGTAGCATGCACTACTGAAAGACCTTTCTACATAACAAGTTAATCACAAGTCTCTCTCTCTCTCTCTCTCTCTCTCTCTCTCTCTCTCTCTCTCTCTCTCTCTCTCTCTGTGTGTGTGTGTGTGAGAGAGTGTGTGTATATAATTTAAAAACTTTAAAAACATAGCGGTTTTTTTTTGTATAACAATGTTTTATTGATTTTCAAATATTAAAATATCAAACACAAATATAACATACAGCTGCTTTACGTCTACCGGAGGACAGGTCTACGCCAGACAAACAAAGCAACAGACAAACAATCAAACAAACAAAAATGAACAAAAACTACATCTATCTACCTTAAAAACAAGCTGAGTGTGTACTTCCGCCCCCTTTCACTACCCATCACTCAGTTTTCAGTCATCTAAACATTACCGAACATTATCTAATCCAAACTTGATTATGTTTTCCCTTTGTCAATTAATTGTCCACTCCATATCCTCTTCCTTAAAGTAGCTTATTATCAGAGACCAGTCCATATATTTTGATTTGGTATCTTGGCTAAGAGCCTTAGTCAGATAGTCCATGTTCATGATGTCAATCAGTTTGAGTTTCCAGTCTTCTATGGTTGGGATGTCTTCCTCTTTCCGTCTCTTGGCTAGGACCATCCTAGCCGCAGAGATACAATAGACAAATAATTTCTCTACATTCTCATCTAATTTAAAGTCAATCAATCCTAGTAAGAGATAATCAGGTTTTAGTTGGAACTTAATCTTCAAGGCTTTTTGAATTTCCCTATGAACAGTTCTCCAAAAAACCTTCCCCTTCTTACACTCCCACCACATATGTATGAAGTATCCTGTTTCCTTTTTGCATTTCCAGCATTTTTTGCTCTAGTTTCTATTAAACTTAGCAAATGTTCTGGGGTGAGGTACCACCTATGGAAGATTTTAAGACCATTTCCTTTAAGATCATACGCATAGGTATAGTTCAAATATTTTTTCCATTTTTTTAGTTGAATTGTGTGGCCTAGATCTTGGGCCCATTTAATCATACAGACCTTAATTTGTTCTTCCTCTGTATACCAATCGAGTAGTTTGCTATATAAACAGAATATCCTTTTATTGTTCTTTTTGGAATTTTTTTTTTGCCAAAAATCATTTTTGTCACAAAAACCTTATATTTTATCCTTGTTATAGATTTCACTAATTTGTATATGTTGAAACCAGTCTATTGTATTGTCTATTTTTCTTAGTTCCTTCAATTCTTTCAGAATTGGGTTAGAATCCACAGTTTTCAGTAAATTCTCATATCTCAGCCAGACATATTTTCCATATTGTCTCCTAAACATTGCTTCTTGCGGAGATAGTCAACTAGGAACTTTTTCAAACAGTCGTTCTTTATATTTAGACCAAGTTTTTAGTAAAGACTTTCTGATCATGTGATCATTGAATTTATTTTCAATTTTTGCCTTATTGTACCACAGGTACCCTTGCCACCTGACCCTCAGGTCGTGGCCTTCCAGAGAAAGAAGTCTTATATTGTCTAGCTTAGTCCACTCTATTATCCATTCAAGTGCACAAACCTCGTAGGATAGTTTAGTGGTTTCTTGAGGGCAAGGAATTTCAATGTTCAGTGGGGCCACTTTTCACCGCAGGCCTTTTGCATTTTATTTATTTTATTTATTTCCAGCATTTCTACCTCGTCTTTCTCAACCCTTCAAAACTTCTTTAAGTACATCAGAAGTAGAAACCCAACTAGAAAAGCAGTTGGGCCACTTGACGAAAATGGTAAGAAAGGGACAATAAGTGAAGACAAGGAGATTGCCGAGCGGCTAAATGACTTCTTTGCCTCCGTTTTCACACAGGAGGACAGACAACATATGCCTGCAGCTGAGTCAGTTTTTTCAGGGAGGGAATTAAATGAATTAAACCAGATAGAGATAAACAAGGAAGATGTTCTCACATGCCTTACTAAACTAAATGTCAACAAATCACCAGGGCCAGATGGCATCCACCCCAGAGTTCTTAAGGAACTCAAGTGTGAAATTGCTGAAATTCTAGCCAAAATATATAACCTTTCTCTAAGATCAGGCACTGTACCCGAGGACTGGAGGGAGGCAAATGTAACTCCGATCTTCAAGAAAGGATCCAGGGGTGATCCAGGAAATTATAGGCCAGTTAGTCTAACCTCAGTTCCAGGCAAAGTGATGGAAACTATTATTAAAGGAAAAAATTACTAAGCACATAGAAGAACAGGCATTGCTGAAGGAAAATCAACATGGTTTCTGCAAAGGCAAATCATGTCTTACTAACTTGTTAGAATTCTTTGAGGGTGTAAATAAACACATAGATAAAGGGGACCCAGTCGATATTGTTTACCTTGACTTTCAAAAGGCTTTTGACAAAGTCCCTCACCAAAGGCTCCTAAATAAGCTCTTCAGCCATGGAATCAGAGGACAGGTCTTGTCCTGGATTGGAACCTGGCTAAACTGTAGGAAACAAAGGGTGGTAATAAACGGACATTTCTCTGGGTGGAAAGAGGTGAGAAGTGGCGTACCCCAAGGTTCAGTTTTGGGTCCGTTACTTTTTAATTTATTCATTAATGACCTGGATGTAGGAGTAAATTCTGAGGTAGCAAAGTTTGCAGACGACACTAAATTGTTCAGGGTAGTTAAAAATGACACTGATTGTAAAGAGCTCCAGAAAGATCTCTCGAAATTGAGTGAATGGGCAACAAAGTGGCAAATGCATTTTAACCTAAACAAGTCTAAAGTCATGCACATCGGGGCAAAGAACCCCAACTACACCTACCAATTGATGGGGTCAAAGCTTTCCGAGACAAACCAGGAAAGGGATCTTGGGGTTTTGGTGGACACCTCAATGAAGATGTCAACCCAGTGCGCAGCAGCCGTAAAAAAAGCAAATTCTATGCTTGGCATGATCAGGAAGGGAATCGAAAATAGGTCGTCAAATGTTGTATTGCCTCTCTACAAATCTATGGTGAGGCCACATCTGGAGTACTGTGTACAATTCTGGTCACCGCACCTCAAGAAGGATATAATGGAACTGGAAAAGGTACAGAAAAGGGCAACAAGAATGATCCAAGGGATGGAGCAGCTCCCTTACGAAATCAGGTTGCAACGCCTTGGTCTTTTCAGCCTTGAAAGACGGAATTTAAGAGGTGACTTGATCGAAGTGTATAAAATCATGCATGGGATAGAAAAGGTGAATAGAGAAAAATATTTTCTCTGTCACACAACACTAGGACTAGGGGCACTCCCTAAAGCTCCAAGGTAGGAAAGTTAGGACTAATAAAGGGAAATATTTCTTCACCCAGAGGGTCATTGGGTTATGGAACTCACTTCCAGAGGAGGTTGTGACAGCGGTCAGCCTGGACAGCTTCAAGGCAGGATTAGACAGATTCATGGATACCAAGGGAATCAGTAGTTACTGAAATGGACATCCAAGTGCCACCTCTGTGTTGATGGAGGCAGGCAGGATTTCCCCGGGTACTGGTTGTGGGGGGTCGGGAGCAGGTGAGGGTTTTGCCCTCCTTTCTGCTAGAGATCCCTGTGTACAACTAGTGGGCCACTGTGTGACACAGAATGCTGGACTAGATGGGCTGAGGCCCGATTCAGCATGGCTCTTCTTATGTTCTTATGTTCTAACCCCAGGAGGGGGAGTCAGGACGGCTTACATTTGGCAACAATTCAATGCCATTATACAACATAACAATGTAACAACAATTAAAACAATAAATAGAACATTAATTAAAGCCATAGAACAGTATTAACAATATTAGCAGCCATATCATCATTCCAGTCGCATTCCAAATCCATATCCAAAGGGCTATTTATGCCAGTTGTCCAAAAGCCTGGTCCTAGAACCATGATAGTAATTTCTTTCTAAAAGACCCGGGGGGGGGGGGGCGAGGTGAAGCCGATTTTACCTCATTGGGGAGGGAGTTCCACAGGCAGGGGGCCACAGCCTTGTGCATCTTCTGCATATTCTCTCATGTAAGCAAATGAATTGCAATATGCCTATATATATGTTTAACTGACATAGGTGTATTGCAATTCATATCTTCAATATAGTAAGGATAACAACAGAGCTTTAATATACACACATGCATTAAACGATTAAACAGGCATCTATACAACTAGTTCATCATAGGCTTATTTTTTTTAGTGATGCGCATGCTCTCTCTCTCTCCTCTCTCTCTCTCTCTCTCTCTCTCTCTCTCTCTCTCTCACACACACACACACACACACACACACACACACACACACACTTAATTGGCATAGGCATATTAGATCTAAATCTTCAAAGTTTTTCTACCTATTCTGTCCAGAACACTGGTTTGGTACATTCAAATTCCCAACAATGATCACGCCACATCGACTTCTGCATGTGGGACTTGGTATTTGATAGGCTCTTTTATAGCTGGTGAAGTAAATACGTGTTCGAGAAGTGACAGTGTTTCTTTACATTAGTTAAACCCTGTCAACAGGGACTCTCTGAAGTTGGCAGGATAATAAAAAACAACCTTGGGGACATGTCTATGCTCTGTAAAAATTTGAAAAATTAAAAGCTAAAGGAGCCCCTGGTGCCGCAGTGGGTTAAACTGCTGAGCTGCCGAACTTGTTGACTGAAAGGTCACAGGTTCAAATTTGAGGAGCGGCGTGAGTTCCTGCTGTCATCCCCAGCTTCTGCCAACCTAGCAGTTTGAAAACATGCAAATATGAGTAGATTAATAGGTACTACTCCAGTGGGAAAGTAAAGGCATTCCACGCAGTCATGCCGGCCACATGACCTTGGAGGTGTCTACGGACAACGCCAGCTCTTTGGCTTAGAAATGGAGATGAGCACCAACCCCCAGAGTCGGACATGATTGGACTTAATGTCAGGGGAAAACCTTTATCTTTATTAAAGGGACAAGATCTGATTAAAATAGATTGATAATGTAAATACAGTATCAAAAGCTGAGTTCCTGCTGTCAGCCCCAGCTTCTGCCAACCTAGCAGTTTGAAAACATGCAAATATGAGTAGATCAATAGGTAGGTAGCACTCCAGTGGGAAAGTAATGGCATTCCACACAGTCATGCTGGCCACATGACCTTGGAGGTGTCTACGGACAACGCCAGCTCTTTGGCTTAGAAATGGAGATGAGCACCAACCCCCAGAGTCGGACATGATTGGACTTAATGTCAGGGGGAAACCTTCACCTTTACTAAAGGGACACGATCTGATTAAAATAGATTGATAATGTAAATACAGTATCAAAAGCTCAATCAAGAACCAAATCACTGGATAGGAAAGTATTCTTTATGGAGCGAAATACAATCAAGGGTTGGGTTGGCAAATGAAATAGAAGAGAGGACTTCAGCAGGGTTGCTTGCACAAAAAGCAACACCTGCTGAAATCCCTGTCCTACACCATTTTAAAGGGAGAGAAACCTTGTTTCACTTGAAAACTCTTGTCAAAGTGGTGCAACTTAGCAGTCGCCTGGGGCAAGGAATTGAAGCATTTGGTCATGCCCGGATTACCCATAAGGCCAACATAGGCTATGGCAGAGGGGCGCAAGCCAAGGTGGGGGCGCCGGAGGCACCATGGTGAAAGCCAGCCAAGTGTGGGTCTGAGTGGTGTGTGTGAGTGTGTGTGTGTGTGGGGGGGGGGGGGGAATGGACGGCGGTAGAGGTTGGCTTAAAGGGGGCGTAATTCCAAAGTGTGGCCTAGGGTGTAAAAAGGTGTTAATCCGGGCCTGCATTTGGTAGGACCACTGAAATTGTTCACTCTTTTCACTGCAGGTCTTATGCATTGGGCATCTTCTGCATATTCTTCCATGTAAGCAAATTCAAAAGCTTTCAGCAAACATTGCCTGTGTAATCTGCTAGCCTATTTCCTACTTTTCCCTCTGTGTGACTTCTACACCCCATTAAAGAGCGTTTATATCGGGCCTCAACAATTTGTGCCCTGTCAAGCTTAACTGAATCGGTTACCATCTGTGCGCGGCAGTCCGGTGACTTGTTTGAAGTTCTGTTATTGCTGGCTTGCTTGCCTGGAGTTGTGAAATATTTCCTTGAAAAAATACAGTTTGGACAGTGTCTGATACACCTGGCAGACCACAGCAGATGGCTGATGGCCTGGGTCATGCTCTCTGCATCACAGATCTGGCGTTTATCAGTAAGAAGGATTAGCTCCAGTTGTGCAGTCTATTTTGACAGAGGAAAATCAGTACTTTAATGTGAAATCACTCAGGTTCAGGTACGGTTGAATTGCATCAACCAAATGAAATGCCCACCTCCTCCATACAATTATTCTGATGCTAGTTTCAAAACATGCATATCAATGTAATGCTATATTTATCTACTCAAAAGTAATTTCAATTTTCAATATTGTTTTCTCCCAGGCAAACATATATAGCATGACAGCCTTCCATATACCCCACTGACATATTTTGAAAATAGAGTACACCTTGAGATGCCAAAGTTAAAACACTCTAACTAATAGCATTTCAAAAATTCATAGCAAAGTTGATATATCTGATTCACAAAGACCAGAGGCAGTTTGTACAGTTGCCTGTAGTATAATGAACAGTTGGTCCTAGTGACCTATATCCAGGAAGGTCAGGAGGCAGTTGGCTGTATCTAACCAACAGCTTGTGCAGAATTGTGGGTAAATAATAGTTAGTATAGCTGGGAGTAAATAAGTGGGACTTGGGATAGTATGTTAATCAATTGCTTATGATTGTAGTCTTATTTGATATAGAACCTGCTCCTTTTCTTTGTTTGGATGATGGTGTGATCAAGACTGCTCTCGATCAGTGGTTCTCAACTTGTAGGCCTCCAAGTGTTTTGGCCTACAATTCCCAGAAATCCCAGGCAGTTTACCAGCTGTTAGGATTTCTGGGAGTTGAAGGCTAAAACATCTGGGGACTCAGGTTGAGAACCACTGATTGATGCCTATTACTTTCAGGGTATGGTAGGGTTGCCACTTTTTGATATATAAGAAATAAGGGACATTTACGGGATTTTTCGCAAAAATAAGGGACACTTCATTAAAAACTTGAAACTCAAACATTAGGTAGAAATAGTTTTATTAACAGAATAAGATAATGATTGAAACTCACAAAAGAAACTGACTTATACCCTCTTAACAGTACATGGTATGCTTCTGTATGCTTTGTCATGGAGCAAAAACATTAGAACTACCTAATTTTCTCCATCTGTATTTAGTACTTGACTTTGCTGACTTTAAAAGTGCACTGTCTAAACATTAAAATAAAATAAATTTTATAAGACAGTACATCTTCATGATTATTATGTCAATAGTTAATGGTATAGTATAGTATGGGATACACAGCATTGTATAGTATTGGGATACACAGCTAGGCCTATTTTAAGAGTAACTCTCAAGCAACCAGAAACTATCTTTATCCAACATGATCCAACATTCCCCTTGGGTAATGGTTAATTAGTCTACTGTACTTTGAAAAAGTCCTGTATTGCCTCTTTCTTCCAACGGGGAGGCAGGCACACTTGCATGCGCGCGACTCTCAGACTGCCCTGCGAGTTGGAATCCCCAGGGGAGAGAGAGAGAGAGAGAGATGCCAGTCAGCATTGCTGTGGAAACCGCAGTGCGCAGCTTCCTCTGGTCAACCCCGCCCAGTCCTGTCCTGCTAGTCAATAATAAGGGACAGGGCCTGAAAAAAAGGGACACAAATTTTAGGGACAAAATAAGGGACGTCCCTTAGAATAAGGGACATATGGCAACCCTAGGGTATGGGGTTGTATATGTGTTTAACATAATGCTGCTTTATTTATGGATATATTTATATTTATATCTTATGTTGCACACATACACAAAGCTGCAACATTTGCAGGTTTATCTTTTGCAGATTTGATTAACATGCTGTCTCTAAGGGCCTCATCAGAAAGGCCAGGAGAAGCATCCCACTTTTCCTGGCATCTGGGAGGAAAGAGAGCCACTGCAGGGTGAATCTGCTGGCTAGCATGCAGCTCCCTCTTCAGGATGCTTTCCCCACCATATGGGGAATGTGGCACAGCTGGCTAAGTGTCAGCTGCATAAGATCTCTCTGACCAGTAGGTCATGAGTTTGAGGCCTGCCCGGGTCGAGGTGGGTGCTCGACCTTTAAGTGTAGCCTGCTGATGACCTTTGCAGCCCAAAAGACAGTTGCATCTGTCAAGTAGGAGATAAAGGTACCACGTTAAGTGGGGAGGCAAATTTTGACTGAATTATGAGGCCATTAAAGAACTCCAGGAATGCTGAGGAATGCAGAAGGAACAACGAGGGATGCTGGGAATGCTGAGAGATGAGTGCGTCAGCTCCCCCTGGTGGCCAGTGTTTGCCTCGGTTCGTCTATATGTGTGTTTGTGAAAAACGGCAGGGATTGTCTACTAAGTATGTGTACCTGTAATCTGCTCTGAGTCCCCTTTGGGGTGAGAAGAGCGGAATAGAAATAAAGTAAATAAATAAATAAATAATAAGAATTGCCTTCCCAGTGAGTCCCCATGCTGACTCCATTAGAGCCAGCACAACATGGGAAGCCTCCCGTATTTTGGGGGGGGGGGAAGCATCCATCAACACTTTCACCCCAGATGCGGGTGGAGTCTTCACCATATGACACAATGCCATATGATGTCCTGCATGGGGACATCATATGACATATCATCACATCCATTAGATATCATATCATCACATCCATTAGATGTGATGAAAGCATCCTAGGACACTAATTCATGCTGCCTGATGAGGTTCTAAGAATCCCTAGGAATTTCTAGGTCTTCCAGCATGACTTTACGATCACGGGAGGATCTAGAGAGGTGTTCTTTCAAGTAGAAAAAGTGTGGGTTTTTTAAAAACATATGTGCTTTTGTCATTTTTATGGGGGGTCTTGTGCCCCTGTAAAAGTGAACGGCCCACTCCATACACAAACCTCGCACCAGGAGGTATACCAAAGGTATTCAGGGGGCTGTAGAGGAAAAAAGGCAATGGGAAAGCTCCGTTCTAACAATATGAATTTGTTCTGTTCACAGGAGAAAAATCGGGATGCAAGACACATTGTTGTCTGATTTGCCAATAATGTTACCGTAAAGCAGTGAGGAAAGGACCCAGTTGTGTTCTTTCTCATTCGGAATTTTATGACTGTGTTCATAAAACAGATGGTCAGCTTGAACTACTTGTTCTCCAAGATTTTAGATTATAGGGTCTGTTCTCAGTGTCACTGACTAATTTACCTTACAGACAGTCACTGCTAAATGTCCATATCTTGCCTGTTTATTAGCTGTGGGACCGGGATGTTTCATTTAAACTGCAATAAACTTAATCTACTGTAAACACATAAAAGCTAATCAAAACACAATTTCCTCTGCATTTTGCTAGCCATTAATGCTCCATAAATGAGAGTTATCACTTGAATGAAATGCATGCGTTTTGTTTAATTGCTAGTTTATTGATTTATTGATTTTATATTATTTTGTATGACTTGGCCCATACTTTATACTTTAAAAAATGAAAACACTAAAGAGACTGAAACATCTTTACAGAAATTGGTTTTACTACTTTAGCACAGTGTTTTTCAACCTTTTTTGAGCCGTGGCACATTTTTTACATTTACAAAATCCTGGGGCACCAAAATGACACAAAATTACACGCTAACACAGTAATACATATAGTTAATATGTTTTTAAATGTATTTATACACTCAGTGTGAAACCTGGGCCTGTTTAGATGAACACAACATATATATGACTTCCTCTCACATACTTATACATGGTGATCATGTCTTCTCTCAGCCTTCTCTTCTTCAGGCTAAACATGCCCAGCTCTTCAAGCCGCTCCTCATAGAGCTTGTTCTCCAGACCTTTGTGAAATTTCATCCTGAGTGAAACTTGCTTCCAGTTAACTATGGATGTCATGAAGCTGTTCTGAACAGTTCCTGGGGGGGGGGGGGGGGAGGCAACTCTCGAAAAATCCAGTAAAATAATAATAATTTTTTTCCAAGCAGAGGCCCAATTTGTTTCTTGGAAACCTGTGAGGGAGCTGATAGGAGGGGGAAGAGTGACAATTTCCCACGACAATTTCACCTGATGATCACTCACTGCACACTAGTTGGGAAACACTGGTTGGGAAACACTGCTTTAGTTTGGATACAGATAAGTTCTGACAGATATGGAACCAAACTATCCTGGCCTTATCTAGAGAGTTTCTGAAAGCATCTTCCAAGACTTGTGTAAACTCAGCAGGATAACTTTTTTCTTGAAAAATGTCTGTTTTAGATGAAGGTGGTTGTTTGACCAAACCTAAATCAAATCCCTGCTGGACATGCAATTGAGTTGGTTCATAGGCAACCAAGAGTGTGTTTGTATCTGAGACAGAGAAATGGGAATCCTGGTATGGACACCTTGAATATGTTGTAAGCCAGACCTGCCCAACAGGCGGCCCGCCAGCCCCTTGGATGCGGCCCGCCTACCCTCCTGCAAGAAATCAGCTGTTTTTTAAAAAAAGGGTTTTTTAAAAAAATCGATCTCCGGGAGGGGGGACGACGTGAGGAGGAGGCGGAGGGAAGCCACGTCAGACACCCTAGGGGCGGGACTTCCCCCCGCCTGTTCAGCTCGTGCGGGGCCGCTTGCGGGCATGCACGGCAGGGCGGGAGCGGCGAGGCCTCCACCTCTTCCTCCTCGCCCCCACCGCCACGCCTGACATCACCCAGCCCCGCCGAAAAGGGGCGGGCCACACAGGACGGCAGGCATGCGAGGCAGGGCGGGAGCGGCGAGGCGCCCTCCGCCATGTCCCTGGCTGTTGCAGCGGCCGCGCCCGGGAGCTTACCTTCCTTCTCCGAAGGAAGAGAGAGGAAGGTAAGCTCCTGGGGCGGCTGCTGCAGCAACCAGGGACATGGCGGAGGGCGCCTAGCTGCTCCCGCCCTGCCGCGCATGCCCGCGAGCAGCCCCGCCCCCATGAGTGCCCCCTGTGAGCGACCCTGCCCCGCTGCGCCCCCACCCCCCGTGAGCAACCCCGCCCCTGCTGCGGCCCCCCAGGTGATCAGTGACCAGCATTCCGGCCCTTGGGCCGGTAGAAGTTGGACAGCCCTGTAAATGTAAACCACCCTGAGCCTTCTCGGGAAGGGTGGTATACAAATTGAAATAATAAATAATAAATAATAAATATGAAAAGCCATTATTCAAGCTGTGTGATGCCTCCCTTGTTTCTCATTATAGTACATTGTGAGCCATGTTATTCCACCAAAACCAATGACATTTGATAATATTATCAGGTGGAAGGAAGGCTTATACCAATGATGTAGAAAAATTTGGTCTAATTGTTTTGCCATCCCACCACTGAAATAAGAGACCAGACAACAGTCTGGATTGAAATATGGGCAACTTTTATTTAAATGTTACCTGAATTAACTCGGTGACTTGCAACATGTAATTAAAGGGGCATGAACATGGTGCGGATTTGTGCCAAAGTAGCGGCCCTCCATGACCTCGGCTAAGTTGGGCGAAACACATGGGTTCCTGGACATAGTAAACTAATGTTTCCAGGACGACCTCTCAGGAAAACATATGAAGAATTCTGCCCCAAGTCCAAAGGGTTTTACGGTGGCCAGAACTCTTCCTGTTTCAAGGCCATTTCCTTTCACCCTCACCTCAGTTAACACAGGTGAGGATTTCCATTCCTGGCCTACACCACAAAGGGGTGCCCTTAAGGTATACACCAAATGTAAACCTATGCTAGCTTTCTTTGGGATGGCATAACTCAATTTCTCAAAAACTCTCAATTTCTCCTTGTAAAGAGTATAGTGTAGGAGATAAACCCCTCTAGAACATAGGAGGGAAAAATGCCTATCCGGCCAGTATAGGTGTGAGGGTGGGCCAACGCTGAGCTCAACTTGAGCTCAATGGGGCGAGCTGCTCCCTAAGGTAGCCTTGACCCTGAAAGTAGTTCCTCTGGAACTACAGTAGAGTCTCGCTTATCCAACATAAACAGACGGACAGAACGTTGGATAAGTGAAAATGTTGGATAATAAGGAGGGATGAAGGAAAAGCCTATTAAACATCAAATTATGATATGATTTTACAAATTAAGCACCAAAACATCATGTTTTACAACAAATCGACAGAAAAAGCAGTTCAATACATGGTAACATTATGTAGTAATTACTGTATTTATGAATTTAGCACCAAAACATTGCAATGTATTGAAACAGCTGTAGATCCGGTGGGAGGTAGACTGTGTTGGATAATACATCTTGGCTCCTGCGACATCAGAGCCCTTCGCCCACCACCAATGGCCGCTCTGGGGCCAGAGTAAAGAAGGGAGCAGAGAAGGCAGTTCCATCTTGTCTCCTGCTGCATCAAAGCTCCTCCCCCAGCAACAATATAATATTATATAATACTAATATTATTAATGATGTATTAATATAATGCTAATATTATAGTATGTTATCATATAATATATTGTATATACACATAATATTGATAATATTATAATGTAATACAATATAATACTACTAATAATAATATGATATTATAATTATATATTTTATCTTACATGTAATATTACTAATAATATTACAATATGATATTATAGTATAATAGTATATAGTATAATATATAATATTAATATTGTGCAGTGGTAATAATATATTGTATTTACAGTTTACTTGTAAGCCGCTCTGAGTCCCCTTCAGGGTGAAAAGGGCGGCATATAAATGTCGTAAACAAATAAATAAATAATACAGAATGTTGAATGAGCAAAGGTTGGATAAGTGAGACTCTACTGTATTTTCCAAATGGCTGGCCTCCCTTCAGCGTGGGTGGCAAAAGGCTTCACCGCATCAGCTGCATGGGGCTTGGGAAGCAAATTGACACCAGATTTCAAAGCTTTCCCAAAAATTGTTCTGTTCATGTGGTTTGGAGGCAGTGAAGATCTTTCATGTCCATCACTGAAGAACTTGTCAAAGCCATGTCCAGCAACACATAGGTTTTTCGCCCTGGAAATCAGGGGTGGCGATCTGTTTTTGTTGGAAACTTCCGAATGTCAACAAATCTACCTCTTCAGGTGATTTCTCCAAATCATTTGAATCCCCCATCTACACGTGTGTCAGTTGAAATCCAATGGTAAAAGTATGAATGGAAGGAAAGCAACTCCCCAAAGGCCTCTCTGTGTAATCTTCTTATGTTAAGCCAACAGTCAATAATTTGTCAACTACTATGGCCCTTTCCTATCAAATCAGATTCAAGTATGCAAATGTTGTTGTCCCCATCCCCCCAAGTAATTTTCCTGTTCCCAAAAGACTCCAAGCAAGGAGATAAAAAAAAAATCTGCACCCCAAAATTGCACCCTATGAAGCATGGAATCAATAAAATTGGAACATGTGGACAGAAACTAAAATTGAATTTGTTGTGTTTTAATTGTCAGTTGATTCTTTACTGTTACACATTTTACTGTGAAAATATGACTTTTGCAGGTTCATTCTCCCCTTCCCCATGACTCACTCGCTTAATTTATTTTCAAAGTTGGTTTACAGGACCTTCTTGGTCATTGCTCTAATATGGCTTTCGTTTTATTCTTCTTGACATATTGATATATGATCCCTGTCAATAATCATATTCCCATGGTATGTGGTCAGTATATTTGATTATATAAATATCAAAATCATTGAGCAGAAATGAAGTCTTTTGAATGTCCTCAAGGAGTATTTCTCTCTGGGTTTTTTTTAACTTTAAAAAGCCATGGAACTGAAGATACAAGGTGCATTGTCAAAGAAGTCAGTGCCAAATTTCAATTGCCAAGCAGCAGCCCAATTGCATGTTTCCCTTTTGAAAGTAAGGACATATATACAAAACCTGGCTTATAGTGAAATGTTTCTGTTTTTATCATGTAATGCCATAAGTATTCAAGTTGGAATGAAAGTTGTTGTATTCTGAAGTGATGTTGTGAAGAGTGCTTTAATACAAGGGCATTGTATGAGGGCAGGTCAATAAGTCTGTGACTTTTTGAATGAAACACAGGTTTTTGGCTAAAAAATCATTTTATTTTTCAACTTAGTCTCATTTGAGCTCTATACACTTTGTCCAACGTTTCTCCAATTTTTTTATCCCTTCCACACAAAAAAAGATTTGTCGAGGTCATTAAAATAGGAATTTGTTTGTGAGATGATTTCATTGTTGGAGTCAAATCTCTTTCCGCCGAGCCATTTCTTCAGGTTTGGAAACAAGAAATAGTCACTTGGGGCTAAATCCGGAGAACAGGGTGGATGAGGGAGCAATTCGTATCCTAATTCATGGATTGTTGCCATGGAAACTGCACATGTGTGCACCCTTGCATTGTCTTGGTGCAAAAGAACTTTTTTCTTGGCCAAATGCGGTCATTTTTTTTCAAATCCTCATTAAATCGACCCAATAAATTGGCATAATATTCGCCATTGATTGTTTTACCCTTTTGAAGGTAGTCAATGTGGATTATACCAAGTGCATCCCAAAAAATGGTTGCCATTACTTTATTGGCTGACAAACCCACCTTGGCCTTCTTTGGCGCCGATTCACCCCGAGAAACCCACTGTTTTGACTGCTGTTTGGTCTCTGGTGTGTTGTGGTGGATCCATGTTTTATCCATGGTTACGAAATGGTGCAAAAACTTGTCCATATTGTGGTTGAACAACGCCAAACACTCCTGTGAAATTGTCACACGTTTGTGTTTGTGGTCGATTGTGAGAAAACGCGGCACCCATCTTGTGGAAAGCTTTTTCATAACCAAGTGATCATTTAAAATTGAAACCACTGAGCCATGTGAGATGCCTATGGCTTCCACGATCTCTTGCATGTTCAATCTCCGATCGGTCAACACCATATCGTGACTTTTTTCAATTGTTTTGGGTGTTGAGACCTCAACTGGGCGTCCAGAACGTTCGGCATCTTCCGTGCTTGTATGGCCACAACAGAATTCAGTAAACCACTTTTTTACCATTGAAATTGATGGTGCAGAGTCACCATATTATTTATTAAGCTTAGCCTTGGTTTGAGTGATGTTTTTGTCCACAAAAATTAATTCGTAATGAGCACACAAAGTTCACTTTTTCCCCCATTTTCTCCTCAAATCACGTGGTAGTCTGCTATCAAAGGCTGTCAAACACAAACTAAATGACGCAGCTTTTTCAAATTTTGACAGGAGTCCACTGACAGATGCCTGTTGACAGGAGCAGTGTTGCCTTTTCAGTTAAGAGGCAGGAAATTCAAAAAGACACGGATTTATTGACCCGCCCTCGTATTTTAGCCTGGTTTCCAGCTTGTTTTCTCGTAAACCCTCCCTGCTCCTCGTACACCACTTCTTTGTGATGTGTTTCTAGTTTTTCCTTCCATTTTATTAAAACAGTCTCACGGTTCCTCCAATGTCTATACACATGCACAATAAAGATGCTGATCAAGGATTTATATATGCACATTCCACAGTATGCCCTTTCACCTTGTATGTTTCCTGTACATGTTAAGTGTGACAAGAGGATAGATTTTTCACTCCTAAGCTTTCAGATGGAAGACCACAGGCAGATAACGTTTCATCATTTCCCACCCACCCACTCTCATCCTTTTTATAAAGGCAGTGGGAGGAATGTACTGATTTTTAAAGCATGATAGTAACATACGGACGTGCAGTATTTCAACTGAAGATATGCAGTGCATTTTAGAACACATGTATAATTAAATCCCCCCCTTTTCAGCTATCACCAAAGAAAATTTCACTTTTTGAAGCTGCAATTTAATATAGTGTTATGAGATTCCTACTTACATGTGAATAGTGGTACATTCTAGGAGTGATGCTATCAGGGGCACTATCACACTGCACAAGGATAGCACTATACTTCACTTTTACTTCCATTGCCACTTCTTATGGAATCCTAGGAGGATATTTAGAATTTTCAGCCAGAAAGCTCTATGGTTTTCTCAAACGACAAACCTCAGGACGACATAGGAAACAGCCATGGCTATTAGGCTTGGTTGATCCAAAAAAAAGTTGTTCTAAAATCAAATTGGGGGGTGGGGTGGGGTTTGGATTAGTAATAGACTTACAAAAAAATTCCAAAAAATTTCTGAAATGTAACGTAATTAATAATGACATTCGTTATTAGTTCTTATTCCAGCGCATGCTTATTCCAGATGGTTTTGGCCTACAACTCCCAGAAATCCTAACAGCTGGTAAACTGGCTGGGATTTCTGGGAGTTGTAGACCAAAACTGGGATAAACCACACTGAATTCTAGATGGGACTCCAAATTGGAAGGAGGAGGCGGAGGCTGGTGCAATCACAATGTATCGGCAAGGTGTGAGGGGAAAGCAAGCAAGTCTACAGGGGTGGTTTCCGCAAGAGTAGTAGTCTATTCACACAAAAGCAGCTTCATAATAATCAACACAATAGCAACTTCACAATAATAAACTCAGCGCAACTTTACAAAGCAACTTCACACAGAGGTCTTCATAGTAGCAACTTCACAATGATGGATGGATATATCTGAGTCTTGTCGTGCCATGTGGCAGTACTCACTGTACTGGTGAGCGTGGATAGAAATCCTGTGGGGAAGTGTCCTTGAATAAGGCACTTGTGAATCCTGGTGGAGAGAGAAGCAGCCAAGTGTGGCGCTGCCGCGCTGGGCGCTTCCATAGCCGAACACGAGCAGCAAGACAGGAAAACTTTTGTGATGGTTCCTAAAAGTCGTGGTTGTTAGCTAGCGCCATAAATCAGCTCTCTGGTCGCGTAGGAAAACTTTTGTGACACTTGCTATTTCGGCGTTTTTTTGGAAAATAACAGGATTCATGCAGCTTCACAGGGACAGGAGGACAGGATGGTGAGGTGAAGGTGCTAGGTAGGCTGTAGCAATAAGATGAATGAAGGTGGGAGCCGAGGGGGAGCCAGGAGAAGACAGGAAGAAGGGTCGATCCATTCCCTCTGCCATCCATTCCTCATGTCTGCGGCTTTGGCAATGCTTTAGCATGCTTCCCCCTGCTTCTCCCGACCAGACAAAAGGCAGGGACAGGACTCTCTGGTGTGTGATTACAATAATTAAGAATGAATTACAATAATTAAGAAAAATGGCGGCCCCCAGGTTCGGTAAACAAAGTCCACTTCCGGGTTGGCACTCGAGGTGCGGTAAACATCAAAATTAGCTTTTTTAACGAATCGAATCCGATTTCAAATAATTTTAAAACTGCAGAGACCAAGCCTAATGGCTATGGATGTATAGCACTACAATGATGTAGTGCAAAAGGGCTCCAGTTGTAGTTTCCTTTTGCATAAGACATATTAAGAACATATTTTGAATAGAGATTCATCCAGCAGACAACATTTCTACAGAGAAGCTCTGCTTGTTACAGCAAACAACTCCAACAAGTGTGTTCATGCTTTGGTTTTGCCCATCTAATTATCAAATTACTGTCGTAAACACACATATGTTCATTGAGAGCTTGTCTTGGGAATCAGTCCTGCAGAAGAACTGTCCATTTAGGGAATTATTGGTAGTTTTGTTTTATTGCACTTCTGTTCACTTTCTCATAGTGATCAAACCAACTTAATCTATGGTGTTCACAATGGAAGCAATGGTGTAACAATACTTTCTTTTAAAAATGTTTTCTGTTCTAAAAATGCCTAGCAAACAACAGTTTCAGACAAAGAAACATATATTTTGTCTTTAGACGAGGAGCAGAAGTGTTTTAAAGAGATTGAATCAATATTGGTGAAGATCTTACATCGCATTCATAACTACATACATGTAGTTATAAATGACTAAATGAGTCAACCCTCCAGAGCCCATCTTATGGCGCTTCCAGGCAGCTCCAAAACCCGGACCAAAACAGGTTGAAGTAACCCACTTTGGTGCAGGTTCTAGTCCCCAACCCCAATGGGGAAAGGTTGCTACATGCCATCCCAATTGAAATCGAGATTGCATGAAGTCCCCCAAAGCCTCCCCTCCATTTAGATCCCCAAACTTACCAGAGGCCTGCTGGCAGCACATGTCTCTCTGCTACAGTCCTCCAGGCATCAGGAGGGGGGGGGAGAAAATCTCTCCCCCACCTCCCGACACACCATTTTCTTACACCAGCAAAATAGTAGAGAGAGGCCTGTGCTGCCTTTAGGCCTCTCAGGCAAGTTTGGGGACCTAAATGGGAGGGCTGGAGGGGAGACTGTGGGTGCCATACCACTTCTCTGGGCTTTTCAAAGACTGAAAAAGTGGAATAACTGAGGAGACTCACCTGCAATACTGAAGAAATAGCCCCAGGAGTCCCCACAGGCTCAGCACCTATTTCGACCCAGATCTTTGATAAAGATCAGGATCTAATGAGTTGTTTAATTAATGTAGAGTAAATAAGGGAAATGCCAGTTTACTCCATATTGATTCACTTTTACCAAAGGCATCATGCAGGGTAGGCTGGTTGCCTACCCTGGATGGTGAGCGGTTAAGTCTGTCGTCTTTGGTAAAAAGCCTGGGGGTTCAATTAGACCCACTGCTATTGATGGAGACTCAGATCTCTACGATTAGCAGGACAGCATTTTTCCATCTTCGACAGGCTAGGCGACTGGCTCCTTACCTATCCAGGAATGACCTAGCTACGGTGTTCCAGGCGACAGTCACCTCGAGGTTAGACTACTGTACCGGATTGTTTTCAAGGTGCTGGTTTTGACCTTTAAGGCTTTGTATGGTCTAGAGCCAGTGTACCTGAGGGACCGCCTTACCCCATACGTTCCCCCGAGATCTCTGCGCTCAGAAGGACAAAACCTTCTGATGATTCCATCAGTTCATTCCTGTTGCTTCTCAGTGACAAGACAACGAGCCTTCTCCGTGGTGGCACCGACACTATGGAACGCGTTACCAGACGACGTTCGGACTATCACGGAGTTAGCCCCCTTCCGGAGGGCCTGCAAGATGACCCTTTCTAAGCAGGCCTTCAATCTAAGTTCCCTCAGACAACTCTGATCATGTCCTTGTGTTTTATATAACAACAAAGTGTTTTATCTGTATTTTAATCTGTTGTTTTATGTAAACTGCCCCGAGCCTGCAGGAAGGAGCAGTATATAAAAATGAACAATAAATAAATAAATTTGGACACCTCCGGTAAAACTAAGACAGGCCCCGTATTTTGAATGGGCACTTACATTTGAGGAAGTTGCTCATGGAGGTTATGAGCAGGGTACTTCAAAATAATAGAGCAAACAACTTTCTGCTCTGAGCCGTGATGAGACAAGCTCCATTCCATCTCTGAGCTGCAATGAGTCAAGCAGAAGCTTCTGCTTATCGTAATGTGGCTCTAGGGGGGAATAACTGCATTATCCTGAAGTGCCCCAATAAATATATAGAGTATGTAAATACAGAGCAGTTACAGATCCATAACTCTAGACTGTGACACTGTAACTGCAATGCAGGATGTCACCCATCAAATGTACATGGAAAAAAGACTTTTTTATAAGTCTGGATTTGAAATCTTGTGTATTCAATCATTTTTGTTGTTTGAAGCTTGGATTGCCATTCTTTTGCTGAAGAAGGTTTCCCCTTAACATGTATATGACAGGCGTGGTCCTTTCCATGTTGGGTATAGCTGTACGAACTGACTAACTCCATAAATTATCTTCAGATCTGAGATAGCTTGAGATTTGAAAGCACTTGGGTTTGGAAGGAGACGAATTTCCTCATCTTTAGGAGCGATAGTCACAGCAAATGGTCTTTTAGAAGCTTATCAGATGTTGTGTTTAATACCATATTAACCAGAACCTTTAAACCTTACAAAAAAGCATGTCCCAGTTCAAAGTTACTGAAATGGGAAATTTTATCCTGGATCTAAGCTTTCAAATATACTTAGGTTACTAATGTGTTGTGAAAATTAGTTGTATGAGCAGAGGTCAATGGTGTGTTCTAGCATGGAGCTCACAGAAATACAGTTCTTTTCTATTGTCCCAGGCGTCTATTTTCTGTATGGAAGATTTTTTTAAAAAACTTTGTTGAGAGAATTAAATATGGAGAGAGAGGGTAACATTGGAATTTAGGTGTTTTTTTTATTGGCAGGAGACCCTTATGCAACGGAGCATATTTACATTATAAAATAAACTTCATTTGAAATTTGGCAGAACATTGTGTTGTAAAATTCCATTTTTATGATGTGTGTCGAATATGGAGAAGCTGTTCCCATGCATTAAATCACTGAGACATGTTTGTTTATATGCATCAACTCAAGCATTAGAGTTCATGTATAATTGCAAAATACAGCATCTCTATTTGATTAATATATTGTTGTGAATGAGGAAAATCTATTCTAAAAATAGAGTTATATTAAACTAAAGTTGCCACCAGTTTACAAAATTGCAACTTTTTGCACCCATTTTTTTCAATCAATTTACATAGTGACCTAATAATTAACCCACGAGCAGAGCCGTAGCCAGGATTTTGATTCAAGGAGGGCTGAGTTTGATCCGGGAGGGGCTGAGTCTGAGTAAGGGAGGGACTACCCTACCAAACCTTTTGTATTGTTATCCCAATAACCCCATGAATGTGGGATATGATGAGCATAGTGATCAGATCATGATATGAATAAACATAACAGCTTAAATAATGTACCAGTAAGGCCTTCTCGTGGACACCCTGAGAATTTCGGGGGGGGGGTGAAGCCCCCTAAGGCCCCCCCCCTGGCTACATGCCTGCCCACGAGTGCAACATAAGATATTTATATACATTCCAGAAAGATGACATGCAATATCATATAAACATTGCTGGTTTTGTAGTTTTAATAGTTGGCACTTTCTTATTGGAATGTTCACTGAAACATTGATTTCTCCCAGAATTAAAAACATATTCACCATCTTTTTTTTTGCTCTGGAGCAAAAAAGTTCTTCACAGATTCTAGAAACCAGTCAAGCAAGCCAGCTGGCATTTATTCTGCACAGATTATGAGAAATAATGCTATCAAATCACATAAAGAAAACACTAGAGTAATTCAGATTACTTACCAAATGTTTGCGTGTGTATGTGTAGCGATGGGCTTTCCTTCATGTTCCTGTGTATAGTACATGTTCAAAGCTCTGGAGAATGCATATCAGAATAGTATGAGAAAGATACTGTAGAGATGATATCTACTTGATGACCTCCATGGTTAGAGACCAGGAGGCTTTACCTTCCAACCCCCGAAATAATGAGACAGAGAACAATAATTGGATTAAATTTGGGCAACCTTTATTTAAAAGTTACCGATTTAAGTTTAACCTCACTAAACTCAGGTGTCAAGGGAACAAGGTGTAGCCTAGCTGAGGTAGCGTCTGTGAGCGAACGACCCCTCGGCTACACTGGGAAACTCCCCTGAGTCCTCCATAACACAAAACTGGGCAACCTCTCAAGGAAAACACAAGAAAACCTCGCAGAAAATACTTAACCGGACTCTCAAAATTTCTGGACCAATGGCATCCCCCTCACCCTTCAACAGCTGTCCGGGTAAGTGTATTTGTGCACTGGCCCAACCAACTTTGAAGAGTGCGTGAGCGAATATGGGTCTCTGGATTACCCTAAACTATTTACGCTGTCCTATTTATAGAATTGCCATCCCAGAAAGTCCCAATAGCAATACAGGGTAGGCAAAAAAGACACAACCCTAGAACATAGAAGGGGAAAAAATTCCCACCCCGGCCCCTAAGGTGACCACTATACTGTCACCGGGCGGGAGTGGTGGGTCAACACCTCAAATGCGAATGAAGCAGGAGGCTGCCCCAAAACCATAGGCAGCCTCCGCCCACCTCCCTGAAGGTTCCATCCAGGGAACCAATCGCCTCCCTTCGTGGGAAGAGGCAATAACCTTTCCCCACCCATTGCGTAGGCAGGGAAAGGGCATTGTGTTAGGCACCAAGCTCCAAAATGTAGCAACTGGCAAGTGATGGGTCTGAAGTCTGCAGGCTATCCCACACTTGTTTTCAATATTTGTCCCTTATTTGCTTCAGTCATTGTATCTGGCCTGATTATTTTGTTGACCATCAAAGTGTTATTTGTATTTGTGTTTTACTGATGCCATTTATACTCTCTCTGGAATTGTGACTTTACAGAGCATGAACTGGGCCTTTTCACTTATTCAGGACAGCTTTGACTGCAGCTATGCCTTGTCCTACTGAACTATAAACTATATCTTACACTACTGCAGAAAATAACAAATATCTCTTTTTCCATGATGTCATAATATTGTTTTTTAAAAATATTTTGACCTACTGTGAATGTGTGAAGTTCTTAAGAATATTATGTGCAATACCATGGTGTGTTTTCTTCCCGTGTCAGGAGCGACTTGAGAAACTGCAAGTCACTTCTGGTGTGAGAAATTTGGCGGTCTGCAAGGAAGTTGCCTGGGGACACCCGGATGTTTTGATGTCTCACATGGGGAGCTGGAGCTGACAGAGGGAGCTCATCTGTGCTCTCCCCAGATTTGAACCTCCGACATGTCAGTCTTCAGTCCTGCCAGCACAAGGGTTTAACCTATTGCACCAACAGGGGATCCTACCATGGTGATGATCCTTGTCGCAAAAAAATAGAATGTGCCTTCTGTTTGAAATTGTCTTTAAAAAGCTTGGAGACTTATTTGTTTGTTTCATCTATTTGTTTGTTTCATGCACATGGGCTGGAAATATGGTCTTATGACTTTGAATTGGTCTCTAGGAAAAGGGAAATAGACAGATGTAAAGAATTCTCCCTTTCTCTTTTGTTTAGGATGCTTTGAATGCTGCATCAAATGCTTGGGGGGCATTCCCTATGCCTCACTGATTGCCACCATCCTGCTGTATGCTGGAGTTGCCCTCTTCTGTGGCTGTGGACATGAAGCCCTGTCGGGAACTGTCAATATTCTTCAGACCTACTTTGAGATGGCAAGAGGTGCTGGAGATACTATCGATGTCTTTACCATGTAAGTATCCGCTTAAACTTGTATGGTTTTCTTTCTATACAATTGCAAGGAAGAGCCAACCTGGTTTAGTGGAGTGGTTCTCAACCTATGGGTACCCAGATATTTTGACCTTCAATTACCAGAAATCCCAACAGCTGGTAAACTAGCTGGCATTTTTGGAAGTTGTAGGCCAAAATACCTGGGGACCCACAGGTTCAGAACCACTGGTGTAGTGGTTTGAGCATTGGAGTACAACTCTGTAAATCAGGGTGCATTTCCATTCTTGGCCAAGGAAACGTACTAGATGACCTTTTGGAAGTCACACTTTCAGCCTCAAAAATCTATGAGCAGAGTCACTTTAGGGGTATCATCAGTCGGAAATGACTTGACAGCAACCAACCATCCCAGGAAGAATAAAAAGTGATTACTACTTTCTAATAAAGCAACTAGGAAACAACCCTTGCTAATGTTCCAAATATATTATATAACAGATGAATATGAAACAGAAATATATGTTAGTTTCTATTAAAGAGATCCTCCAATCTGAAAAAAATGTACATTTCAACACTGGAAACATGATTTCTTATGCTATGTATCTAGATTAGTAGATCCAACATGATGGGAAAACATACATATCTTCTGTATCATCTGTAACTAACTAAAAAGAGATTTGATTTTTCATGAGGCCGTTTTATACCTGTTATTGGAAAACAAATGTGAAGCCATTGCATGGATTCATGAAGTGAGACTGTCAGTGGTAGCTCTCTTTTGGTGTGTTGCTGAATCTACTTCTCATTCTCTCTTAATGTTTTGCCTGCATCTATGGCAGGCATCTTCAGAGACCTAACAACCTCTGAAGATGCCTGCCATAGATGCAGGCAAAACATCAGGAGAGAATGCTTCTATAACATGGCCATACAGCCCGAAAAACCTACAACAACCCACTACTTCTCATTCTTTTCTTTTAGAAGAGTTATCCAAAATGCAGAACCCTCTTTTGAAGGGAGTGTTCCACACTTTAATTTACTACTTTAAAGTATGTGTATGCGCCTTTAAGTGTAAAAAAGGCATGTATGGTGGAAACCCATACACTTATTAGGGTATTCTTAGACAAAGAACACACAGAGGTGGCTCTGTGAGTTCCTTCACCTGAAAGAGAACCCACAGTACCTGGTATTTGCTGGCAATCTCTCTTCCGACTGCTAACTAGAGCTGGTCCTCTTTAGATTTCAACATTGGATATTTAGTACAGACTGTAATGGATGTCACCAGCTATCACTAGGTGCTATTGGGTGAACATGTCCATTTTTTTCTTAGTACATTTAAAAGCATGCCTCTGGCCCTTTCTAGAAATAGCACTAGTAGCAAAATACAAACAAGACTAGAGTGGGGATCGACACTACATTATTTCTGCTCATTACTATTGTTTGTACTCCTGCTGTTTAAATGGGGATACGTTTTTGAGGTTTGCATGGAGACTATTGTTTCTAAACTTAGCATCACAGCTTGTTGTGTACTGGATGAAAGCTTTCTCGTTTTTCTAATCTGAAACTTAATGAGTCACTGGATAACAATTGCATAGCAGCAGGCCCATAGTACACCAATGATTTGATCATTATGTGCATTGTCTTTATTTCCTGTGTCCGAAGTGTACATGAAATATTAATTAATATATGAAGAATTTAATGATAGTGATAAAGAATATTCCAGTTAGTTTGTTAACTATTTGAAATGATTCCCCACAAGAATTAGAAATTTTGTATTAAACTTCCATCACTATTTTTTTAAAGGAGTGAGGATATGTCTGCACTCTTTGTGGATTTCACTAGATAACCTTGAGACAATTGCTATCCTTCTTACTGAGGTCTTTCCACACAGGCATCTATTCCAGAACAGGGCTGTCCAACTTCTACCGGCCAAAGGGCCAGAATTCCAGTCACTGATCACCTGGGGGGCCGCTGTGTGAAAAAGTTCCCCACGCCCTCCTTCCAATCCTTCCTGGTTCGGCGACAAGGAGGAGGAGAAGCTCCGCCCCCAGGCTCTGCTGCGCATGCTCAGCATTGCTCCGGGGGTGGGGCGTCCCTTTCTGCTTCTCTCCGTGACCAGTCACGAAGAGAAGCAGAAAGGGACGCCCCGCCCCCGGGCTCTGCTGCGCATGCCCAGCATCGCTCCGGGGGCGGGGCGTCCCTTTCTGCTTCTCTCCGTGACCAATCACGGAGAGAAGGAGGGAGGAAGCCCCACCCCTGGGGCGCTGCTTCGCAAGTGTGGCCTAGGGCAGCAAAACGCCTTAATCCGGGCCTGGGTAGGCGGGCCGCATTCAAGGGGCTGGTGGGCCGCATGCGGCCCGTGGGCTGTCTGTTGCACAGGCCCGTTCCAGAATATCAAGGGAGAAAATCACATAATATCTACTTTGAAGTAGACTATCTGGGTCCTCACTGCCATATGTATTCCAGTTCAAAGCAGAAAATGTTGGATTTTACTCAGCTGTCAAAGAGGCCCTGATCTATCCCAAAGTGCTGTTGTAAAGGTCAAACAGTTGGCCATTTGGAAAACATGTATGCCAACCTAAGTTCACTGGCTGGCATGTTTTAGAAAAGAAGATTGTCATAGAAATACCAGAAGTTAGAAGTTCATGTCTATGGGACAAACAAGCTTTTATCCCAAGAGTATCTGCATTAAAAAAACAGATTTATTTATTTATTTAGAACATTTAGACCCTGTCCTTCTCAACCTCCAAAGAGGGATGTTCCTGGGGGGTCCATCTACACACATCCTAGAAAATGCGTGCTTTCCAGGACTTCCTGGGAGAACACCAGGACAATATAACACTCTCCCCAAAAGCCCCTCAAAACAGAGTAAAAACAGAGGAACTCACCTGGCCTCCAGCATGAGACGGCTGCCAGAGTTCCCCTGTGTGTACAAAAGACTGCCAGGAGAAAGGGGTGTGGGGAATTGCTCCTCTCCCTTTCTCCTGGTGTGTCATTTCTACATGCCAGGAGAGCAATCACATGGACGTCGGGTGAGTTCTTCTGGGTTTTTTTGCTCTGTTTTGTGAGGTTTTTGGGGAGGAGGTTGATATTCCCACAGTTTCCCAGGAATACTGTCTGGACTGCAATATTATTATTATTATTTATTTATCACATTTCTATACCGCCCCTCTCAGCCCGAAGGCGACTCGGGGAGGTTTACACAAGGCAGTCTCTGCCCTCCGATCAAAACACGAACAAAACAAATAATAATAATACTGTTTATTTCTATTCCACTCTTCTCACCCCGAAGGGGACTCAGTGCGGATTACAATACACATACGACAGACAATATTTATTTATTTATTTCCACCACTTCTACCCCGCTTCTTCTCAACCCCCGAGGGGGGACTCAGAGCGGCCTAACAACAGCAATGATTCGATGCCACACAGTATACATATAATAAAACCAAAAGCAGTTAAAAGTTAAAATACAATTAAACTACAGATAGCATTAAAATACATTAAAATACAATTAACATTAAAATACATCATACACAATCACATCAGTTAAAAACAGTAATTCAGTCCATAATAAAACATTAGGTCTTATCCACCGGTTTGCCATTTCAATCCAATCTAAAGTGCCGTATCGTGCTATTGTGCAAACGCTTGGTCCCATAGCCAGGATTTCACTTTTTTCCTGAATGCCAGGATGGGAAGGAGCTGATCGTATATCATTAGGGAGTGAATTCCACAGACAGGGAGCCACCACCGAGAAGGCCCTATCCCTTGTCCCCACCAACCGCATTTGCAAAGTAGGCGGGAGCGAGAGCAGGGCCTCCCCGGACAAATGTCGGAAAACATACAATTTTACACATAGACAGTACAGTGCAGTTTTTAGAAGGATTTCTTATTTCCTGGCTGCGTCATACAGGGTGTGCGTCACAGGATGTGGATGCTCCATTACGGCATCATTGTTGTTATGTTCTTGCGTCATTGCGCCTTTACGTCACTAGGGGGTGCTGTTGTTCCATCCTCATGATGGGAGCCTCTGTTTCACCACTTCCGCATCTCCCGGCAGCCAAACTTTTCCAGACGTAAAGTCTGTGTAAAAATCCTTCCCCACTTTCTGTGGTCCCCAAATTGTTGTTTATTCACAGCTGGTCTGTTGAACTGCTTGGGTGGGTAGTGGACAGGACTCAAATAGCTGGTCGTCCAAGCCAGCTCGGGGATTCGAACTAGCAACCTTCCGATTGCAAGCACAGCTGTGTTACCGCTTTGCTATCTCCCCGGCCCAAACAATAACCATATAACACAACAATTAGTAATTAAAACATACAGTATTCTGCAGTCCAGACACTGGAAATAGTGTGTTTATCCCATGCCTTCCACGAAGGCACGGAATAAATCCACTATCAAATCCACTGATTTGTGGTGAATTAATTCGGGTTTGTCCAGGATGTTGTCTGGGCAGCCCCCTTTTTATAAGTTTCCACAATAAAGTGGCTATCTGGATGCACCCTGAAAACTGTACATTAGACTTTCTGTTTCATTCAGACTCCTTAATGTTCTTTCTTGATTTCGTGCTGTATTTACTAAATGGCAAAGTGGTGAAAACATGTCCTGTAGTAGTTGCCAATTACATTAAAACATAGCAGTTCATTTAACACTACAACCAACAAATTCTCCGCAAACCAGTACACAGACTGAAAATTAGCAAATCTCCATGAAATACAGATATGAAGTAGATGGCTAGTTACTTCTGGTCAGTTTTTTAAAGTTGATTTCTGACCAGAAATGTAATGCAGCATGTCATAGGAATGATAATTAACCTCACTCCTTGTGACAGTTGTCAGTATATCTGATCCAAAGATCCATGCTGACCTTTATACCACATGAATTCCACTTCTATGCAAGAACAGATCATGAATGTATTTATTTATTTAAAACTTTTATATCCCGACCTTCTCACCTTCGGGGAGGGACTCAGACCGGCCTTACAGCAAAATTCAATGCATTTCATAAAATTAAAACATCATCTACAACAGGGCTGTCCAACAGTCGGCCCGCGGGCCGTACACGGCCTGCCAGCCCCTTGGACGCGACCCCCTACCCTCCTGGGATAAATAGTATTTGAAAAAAATTTGGAGAAAAAATTGGAAAAAAATGGGGGAAAAAATCGAGGGGCGGGGCCACTCGGGGGACGCTCGTGGGCATGCGTGGGAGGGCGGGAGGACACCTCGTCTCTCCTGCACAGTGGCCTGCCCCTTTCCGGCGGGGATGGGTGACGTCAGACGCCGGCACCAAGGAGGAAGAGGTGGAGGCGCTGGCGTCTGACGTCTCCCAGCCCTGCTGAAAAGGGGCAGGCCGCACAGGATGCTGGGCTGGAGAGGCGTCCTGCGTGGTCTGCCCCTTTTCGGCGGGGCTAGGTGACGTCGCCAAGCCCCGCCGAAAGGGGACGCCGCGCCAGACGCTGGCGTGGCGCTGGCTTCCTTCCACCTCTTCCTCCTCAGTGGTGAGGAGGAAGAGGTGGAAGGAGCCCGGCGCCACGCTGGCGTCACCTAGCACGGCGTCCCTTTTCAGCGAGGCTTGCTGACGTCACCAAGCCCCGCCAAAAGGGGACGCCGCGCTTGGTGACGCCGGCGTGGCGCCGGGTTCCTTCCTCCTCTTCCTCCTCAGCGGTGAGGAGGAAGAGGTGGAAGGAACCCGGCACCACGCCAGCGTCACCAAGCGCGGCTTCCCTTTTTGGCGGGGCTTGGTGACGTCAGCAAGCCTCGCCGAAAAGGGGCGGGCCGCGCAGGACGCCGGCGTGGTGACATCAGGCATGCTGATGTCAGCACGCCATCAGGAGTGGCCGTGCCCCTGCCCCCGCGAGCGGCCCAGCCCCCCGCTGCGGACCCCCAGGTCATCAGTGACCAGAACTCCGGCCCCTGGGCCAAAAGAAGTTGGACAGCCCTGATCTACAATACAAGTTAAAAATACATATAAATAAAATACAGATAGTTATGCATGTATGAAACACCTTCCCTGTCGATTTTAATATGTAAGGGCCAAGCAGATGGAGCAGTGGACTTTCTAAAGCATATTACTGTCATTTGTTCCATTTATATAATAATATCTTGTATTTTACAATGTAGGGCCAAATGGTATGTGGAAAATCAGTGGTGTATACTATTCACAATTAGAATTCTGTAAGGTGTAACTGTATGTGTGTATTTTCTTAGAACTAAGCCCCTCTTTCCATGTTTATAACATAGTTTAATCTCAATCACCATAATGCTGTTTACATCAGAGCTTTTCCAATCTCATGCTGTCTGAGTCCCAATTTTTCAATGCCCATAATTTAAAAGCACATCCAATTTAAATCTTTAGCATAGAATAGTTTCATGATTCTTTCGGCTTTTAATTCTTTTAGGGCATGATAAAAGATACATCTCATCCCTGATGTGGCGGAAAATATATTTCCCAGTAGCTTTATATGTTTAATTTTAAGAGATGTGGAAGTGACAATTTTTAAATGATTGACTGTATTAATCAGCATTCCTTGTGTTCCAAGCCATATTGTTTCCATTTTCTATTTCAATAAAAAGAAATGAAATTATTAAAGGTCACAACCTATAATGTGCTCAATTGGGATTTTTTAAAATAAAAAACAGATGGATGCTAGTTCATTTTCCCTTGCCCTAGAACTTCAAAATAAAACTGTTGGAAGTCTCATTAATCGTTGGCCTTGAATAGAATATTAGTATGTCTTGTGTAAACAGTTTAAAAGGTGTCATCACTTATTAATCTGAGTCCATCCAGTGGTGTCTTCAAACCATAAACTGCTCAAATCATCACCTATCCTCTTGACAAACCATGAATAACTATGGTCTGAAATAAGATGAGTTTCTTATTATTTATTTATTTATTTATTTTTGCCATGCTTCTACACCGCTTCTCTCAGCCCGAGGGCGACTCGAGGCGTTGAACAAGCGGCAACAAGTGCCTATATACAATACATCACAAGATAAAAACAGTCAAAATTAACAGTTAAAAACTACAAAATGCAAATCTCAGCTCCACAATCTTAAAATCGGTTTCCATTTCATCGTCATAGTAATCCTTGATCTCGATTAAAGTTCGTCTGTGAATGCTTGCTCGAACAGCCAAGTCTTGACTTTCTTACGAAATGTCAGGAGGGAGGGGGCCGATCTGATGTCACTAGGAAGGGACTTCCAAAGCCGAGGAGCCACCACTGAAAAGGCCCTGTCTCTCGTTCCTGCCAGGCGCGCCTGCGAAGCAAAGAGCAGGGCCTCTCTGGATGATCTTAAGCATCTTGATGGTTCATAGGGAGAGATGCGTTCGGACAGGTAAGTTGGACCAGAACCGTTTAGAGCTTTAAAGGCCAAAACCAGCACTTTGAATTGTGCCAGGTAGCAAACTGATAGCCAGTGGAGCTGGCACAACAGGGGAGTTGTACACTCCCTGAGTGCCGCTCCTGTTATCAACCTGGCTGCTGTCCCTTGGACCAATTGAAGCTTCCAAGCAGTCTTCAAAGGCAGCCCCATGTAGAGAGCGTTGCAGTAATCTATACGGGATGGACTACCGTGGCCAAGTCAGACTTCCCAAGGTACGGGCGCAGCGAATGCTCCCCTGGTCACCGCCAAAACCTGGGGTTCCAGGCTTAGCGATGAGTCCAGGATCACACCCAGACTGCGAACCTGCGTCTTCAGGGGGAGTGTAGCCCCGTCCAACACAGGCTGTAACCCTATGCCCTGTTCGGCCTTTCGACTGACCAGGAGTGCCTCTGTCTTGTCTGGATTCAATTTCAATTTGTTCGCCCTCATCCAGTCCGACACAGCGGCCAAGCACCGGTTCAGTACCAAAACAGCCTCCTTAGTAGTAGGTGGAAAGGAGTGACAGAGTTGGACATCATCTGCGTACAGATAACACCGCACCCCGAAACTCTTATTACCTTCTTTAGAATCAGTCTGAACCATGTGAAATTATCTTTCTCTTTTCTTGTTGAAATACATCCCTAAAATAGGGTGCATCTAACAATACTCTGAGTGGAGCATCTCATTCAGGCTACAGATGCAGGGAATCAACTAGTAAAAGGTTGAAGGAGCAAGCATTTGGAGAACAACTGTGTACATGTCCTGCCTGTAACTCTCTTAGATAGCTTGTTATGTTCAAGTCCAGTGCAGAACAATGCCATTCTGTCACCAATATTAAAATCAGATCCATTTGGATTCTGTAAAATGAAAATCAGGGGAAGAGGCACTACAGAGTATCCTTTTCTTCCTCATCCCAGCCAACAAAACACAATGGCTTCAAACACCATAGTGTCAGAGATCTGTCTGTGGAAAGCTAAACATGTACAGTACTCCTGTGCTAATCTTGTTTTCAAACACTCTACTGCTCATTTTGAAGGATGAAAGCCCATAGTAAACATTGCTGAAAAAATTGGATTCCATCCTGGGATCATGTGAGCTATTTTGCTCATTGAAACTGTTCTGACATTTATGAATGGAAACAGAAAGGGCAATTTTGTCCACCTAATCTACTTTGGTGAGTAGGCAACAGGGGACAAAAAATAATCATAATCACCTCCTTTCCACTAGTGGGAACTTCAACTGGTTACATGTTTATTTCCCAGAAGAATCCCTGTAGTGACAGGAAGAGGACCTTCAGATGTTTGCACTAGGCATGAGAAAAAAGTTATGAAAATGATTCGTTTCGTAAGAAATTCGTAAGAAATGCTACTTTCGAGTATTTCCTCACCTGGAACGCCAACCAGGAAGTGGACTTTCTTTTTCGAACTTTGGGGGCCAGGATTTTCTTAAGTGTCGTTATTAGGTCGTGGGGGGGCACCCTCCTTCTCTCTCACCACCCTCCCGCCTCCCTTGCCAATAAGTATTATGGCAAGGCAAGCCCTAAACTCGCTCCTTCTTTCGGCTGGAAGCCTGGAAAAATGTAAAAGAGAGGATTACTCAGAAGTAAATCTGCAAAGGAGGGCACTTTGGATGAAGGGCCCTCCTTTGTGGATTTTCTGAGTAAACTCTCTGTTTACATTTTTTCCAGGCTTCCTGCCTCTCCTGCCCTGCCAGGATCTAAAGCATCAAAGAGTATTGGGGTGAGAAACCAACCTAATGTATAATAGAATGAATGCTACTGTAAGTGCCTAATATTATAAGTAATCAACTGGTCATACCTACATTCCATGCACATGCAATAATACAGCAGTAATAACAATAACAAGAGGTAAAATTCAAACCGAAGTATTCTGACTGGTCCCTGCCTCATGCGGTGCAAACGGGCTCTTCTCTATTAACCCGGGAAAAGTCAGCATTTTCTGCTTGGGTGCACACACATACATATTCTTGGGGGATTTGCGGCATAATCCCGGGCTCATATAGAAGATACTGCAGAACATCCCCCCCAAAGAATATGTATGTGTGTGCACCCAAGAAGAAAATGCTGGCTTTTCCCGGGCTAATTTCCCGGGCTCACAGAGAAGAGCCCGTTTGCACCGCATGAGGCAGGGACCAGTCAGAATACTTCGGTTTGAATTTTACCTCTTCTTATACCCATTGTTATTACTGCTGTATTATTGCATGTCCATGGAATGTAGGTATATGACCAGCCTGGGCAAACTTGGCCCTCGCTCCTTGAGATTGGGGTGAGAGAGAGGCAGCGAGGAGCCAGGGGGGCTCCTCCTCCTTTTCTTTTGCTGCTTCCAAGAAGAGAATACCCCCTCCCTCCTTCCTATTTGGAGAGTCCCATCTAGAATTCAGTGTGATTTATTCAAGTTTTGGCCTACAACTCTCAGAAATCCCAGCCAATTTACCAGCTGTTAGGATTTCTGGGAGTTGTAGGCCAAAACCATCTGGAATGCGCATGCGCTGGCATACGAACTACTAATGAATTTCGTTAGTAATTAAGTTACATTTTAGAAATTTTTGGAAATTCTTTTGTAAGTCTTCCTATTACTAATCAACCCCCCATTATATTTTCGATTTCCTATTTTTGGGTTCTAAACCATGCCTAGTATGCACCATTGCTTTTCATTTTCCTTGGTTTTGCATTTCTTCAGTTCATGTGCAAACTGTTGCAATCCAGAACAAAAGAAAACAATAAGAACCTTATCACAAAGGTCCATGGATTCACCACACATCATGGCGAATTCACTGGGTCCCAGCACAAGGCGTGGAGAAGCCATCTCTCCACACCCGCATCACACTACTTACCAGGAGCCCCACCACACGGGGAAAGTGTCACTGACAGGCTCCCCCATCCCATTGTCCTGAAAGCAACATGGGGAAGGCCCCAGTAATATAATAATAATATACTTTATTTATATTCCGCTCTTCTCACTCCGAAGGGGACTCAGAGCGGATTACAGGTACACATACTTAGCAGACAATTCCTGCCGTTTCCACATACAACATATAGACGAACAAAGGCAAACTCTGGCCACCAGGGGGAGCTGACGCACTCCTCATCTCTCAGCATTCCCAGCGTCCCTTGTTGTTCCTTCTGCATTCCTCAGCATTCTTGGAGTTCTTTAATGGCCTCATAATTCAGTCAAAATTTGCCTCCCCACTTAATGTGGTACCTTTATCTCCTACTTGACAGATGCAACTGTCTTTTGGGCTGCAAAGGTTGACAGCAGGCTACACTTAAAGGTCGAGCACCCACCTTGACCCGGGCAGGCCTCGAACACATGGTCAGAGAGATCTTATGCAGCTGACACTCAGCCAGTTGCGCCACATTCCCGGTATCGCTGAAGTCTCAGCATACACTGTTTCCTCTCCTCTTTCTCGACAGAGCTGGGCCGATACTAGGCATGCATCATGTAATGGGCTCAGCTGGGGAAGAAGAGAATAACTGGCCTATGATGGGGAAATGGGGCCATCTGATAAAGTTGTAAGAGCATGTGACCTCATTTGCATGATGGAAGGAGGTTTGAAGAAGATGCTGCCAGTTTGAAGTGAGATTAACTTATCTAAAATAGGGCAAGATTTGGATTTTAAAAAATGTTCCATTTGATAAATTAGATTAAATCTGTAGGGTTCTTGAAAAAACAAGACTTTGACATGGCTTAAACTTATGATTTTACCCAGAAATAAAACTACTTTGTTATTCACAGGCATTTGTTATCAAAGACAAGCAGTGAAAGTCAAAGGACACCAGAAAAAGTTTGAAACATATTGCTGTTAATAGTGGGGCCATTGGATCTGCGAGTTTTAAGAGGCCCAAGAGATGCCAAAAATATGAATGATCACATCCCATATTATTAAATGATCTGACATGCATATGGATGCTTCACCATGACTGTATTTAGATTGCTGCCATTTTATTTATAGAACATGATGACTTACACTTGGTGAATTTTGCAGATATGGATTCTGTGGATCCAAAGGGCCCACTGTATGCCTAAAAAATCATATAACAGCAAACCGATGGAATGGAGGAGTGCATACAGTCTGAATACTCTCAATCGTGTACACTCTTTCCTCTCTAAACTGGAAAGCATACTTTCTTTTATATGTGTGCACTGAATAATGTCAAGGAGACAATACCTCTGGTGGATGCAGATATTTTATAAACCTTTTAAGCACCAACTTTGGAAAGTTACTTTCTAGATGAATGAATTGGATAATATGTTGAAGTCACACATAACGTACCAGTAGTGGAATGGAGCTCTGTGTTGCATTTGCATATTGTGAATAGCACTTTCAGTGTGTGTGTGTGTGTGTGTGTGTGTGTGTGTGTGTAGGAGAGTGCATTGTATCTGTCAGCATAAAAACATGAATACTTTTCTATGAAAAGGAGTTTGCATTTCTTGTATGAACATATTTGTGCAGCTATGATTCATCAGCTGAACCCTGAGAATATCTTTAGATATTGTTATTGTTGTGGTATCTCAGCTGAAGATGTCTCATCTGATGACATGTATGTCTAATAGTTCAGAATCATTATAGAAATATTACTAACATGGTTATATTTTAATCACAGGATTGACATCTTCAAGTATGTGATCTATGGAGTAGCAGCTGCCTTCTTTGTCTATGGCATTTTGCTGATGGTGGAAGGATTTTTTACAACTGGTGCCATCAAAGATCTCTATGGGGATTTCAAAATCACCACCTGCGGCAGATGTGTCAGCGCCTGGGTATGTTAATATGACAGACTTGATTACCCATGCTAATTTTGGCTGGGTCAAAGTGCTTTAATTAATTCATACCAAGTTAGAAATGTTTCAAAGAAGAATGTTTTTAGTTCAAGATTTTTCACTAATCCCAGTTATAACATGTCAAAAAGAAACTACAGGGATTGTCTACTTGGTGCTTGAGAAAAAATTATTTATGGCCTTTGAAACACTGGCTAGATTCTCACATCATATAAAAATAAAATCAGTGTTGAGTTTTAATCTCTGGAGAACAGTTTCATAAAAGCCAGTGCATTTGTATGAAAATGTTGTAGCACCCTTTAGATAGTGAGGTGTGTTCATATATGCACTGCTAAAATTCATTGTGCTGTATCTACACGTGCCTTTATGTGAGATTGACATTGAATATTACAAGAATATTCAATATTACAATAAAGCTATTCTAATTCGAATCCTTCCTACCACTGGAATATTTGCAGCTAAGAAAAGAAACATTAATTTCCCCATACACCTCTGACAAGCATTTTGCAACACTTGAGAAGATCAGACAAGAAGAATAATTTAACAGTGAGCATTGTGTACTCCTTGTATTTGTAGATAACTACTTTTGGAAATCTAATCTGTATCAAAATAAATGTTTTTGCCTGATAATTGTGGAGGTTTGTGCAAAAACAATAACACCCCCCCCCCCCAAACCCCAGTGTTTTCTAGACATCTGAATACGTTTTCTTCTGCAAGATTGTTGGCTTCAATGCAAAATTTGCACAAAAAAACTTATACAAAAATGATGCAAAAACTGCAATCTTGCCCCATCTTCTAACCCCCCAAATAGCAAATGAGTTTGTTGTCCAAGATTTTTGTTATAAACGATAGTTGGCTTTTCCACGGAAAACTGAAATTTCACACACAAAAAGACAACTATGACGATAATGAATCGTGCAAACCTCCACAATTCTTGTGATGGTGCTGGTCATGATAGCTACTTTTTCTGAAACTAGAAAACCACAAGTAGGACAAACAAGTTCAATAGTATCAAAATAATATTATTATAGAAGAAGGCTATTCATAATATAATGCGATCACGTTTCAATTCCACAAATATCAAGGCGATACAATGAAAAATCATATTATGATCAACATTTGATTGGTAGAACCTGGGTACCTTTGGGATGCATAGAAGAAAGGTAAGTGTAGACCGGTGTTGAGGTAAGTTCGAAAGGAGTAAGGGAATAGTCCGTCCGTAAAAGTCTCTATAAGTCCCAATGGATCCCTAGTCCCAACAGTCTGGTATCCACACAATTGTGCAATGTAAATCCAAATAGTCCAATGTAATATTCCAAAACATCAAAGTAATCCAAATCCGGGGTTCGAATAACTCAATGTAAAGCCTTTTGGTGAAAAGCCAAAGGATGCTGGGCAGGCCGCAACGGGATGAGCTGCAGGGGATACCATGTATTTGTCCACCTTTGATATGCAATATGTATTCCTTTGACACACAGCATTTTGCTTCCAATACCGCCACTTGAAAAAGCCCGCTTGGGGCGAAACAGATCGTGCCCCAACCGTGATCGCATTATATTATGAATAGCCTTCTTCTATAATAATATTATTTTGGTACTATTGAACTTGTTTGTTCCACTTGTGGTTTTCTAGTTACATTTCTACAACCTAATTTGTGTTTCAACAACTTTTTCTGATACGACAACCCCAAAACACTATCTCTTAAATCAAGCAGTCATCAAGTTGAAGGGCTTCTTAGGAGCTTCAGGTTGAGGTATTAGGAAAGGATAAGTTCAACTTGTGGATCACATTAAGCTGGGCAAGTTGAAGGGTCCCTTAGGGTCCCTCAAGTTGCTTGTCACAACCCTGATGGAGAGATGGGCAGCCTGTACCTCCTGGACTTAATCTCCACATTCATTGCCATGTCCTTTTCCTTATGGGTCATGTCTTTGGACTTCATTACATTGATGAGGTCGCACAGGGTGATTCACCAGCTTCTGTGGTGAATCGACAGAGCATTGGGGCAATTCCAGAACCCCACATCCCAATTGCAGTGACACTTCCCCATCACACATAGGGAACTTTGCCACGTAGCTTTCCCCTGCACTGGCCGTATTGTTTTCAGTGGAATATGGGACCTCAGTTGAGCCATGGAACCCAGCCAGAAATGAACTGTGTCATGTGATGGGCAGCATGGAGCTCCGTGCCTCACCTGGGGTGGAAGCATCCCACAATGCTGCTGAAGACTCATATGATGAAGTTCTTATTGTAAATTTGAGGGAAAGGTACTCTCAAAGGAATTATTTTTAAGCTACTCTTGAGCCTTTTTGCCTGAAGGCGGAGTATTAATACTCTTAGTAAAAAAAAGAAGTAAGAAAAACACGCAGTGTGTGCCCAAGTGGCAGAAAACCAGCAATTCACTGTTTCATTGTTCTTGCCCTCTCTAAAGCTCTTCTTAGAGGATACATGATATATAAATAAAGCAATTGTAGGCAAAGCTTTCTCCACATATCTTATTATAAAAATAAAGGCATAATAATTTGCGTTTTCCAGGGAGCACATAATGTTCTTATTTCATAGGAATTTTCAGTGTCAAACTACAATATTGCATGAGATTTTGATAGCACTAAGGAACAGGAGGACAGAATGAATGTGTGATTCCATTTTTTTATAGGACCTGAAGGGACTTGAGGTGGCTCACAGAGTACTCAATAATGCGATAACACAGAATACAATATGTATATGAACGTATAAAAATAGAACAATAAACATTATGCACACAAAGTTTAAATAAACAATCTATAAAAGCCTTCCTGATGGAAATTTCTTCAATAAAACACAACATTACATTCAAATCGTAATGTTATAATTATAATATGAAAGGATCTCAATTTTTCCAATGAATTTTTTGCTTGATTGGCCCAGATATTTGGTCATGAATGCATTCTTATCTGAGTATTTGAAGTATTGGAAATTATTGGTTAGTTAAATTGGCACATAAAAGCAGTTTGCCCACCTTATAAATACAGGAACAGCAACACTCAGAATTTTTAATGGTATTACCATATTTACTCAAATCTAATTCTCACTTTTTTTGTGCTAAATTACATAGCCAAAAGTGAGGTGAGGATTAGGTTTAGGTTTGATGGCACATTAGAATCCTGCATGTAAACCCACCTGTACCCTTTGATTAAGCCGAGGCTGCCAGATGTTCCAGTCTCAGGTTGATGGAAGGGATGGCTTCACAACTAGCCTCATCCAGGATGCTTTCTAAACCTCCCCCTTGGTTTTGAAGATGTCGTGAATCTGACCTTAGTTGGAAATAACACAAACGGGACAATAATTGCAAATATATCAAAGCATTATTGCACTATAGCATTCAAAGAGGCTTCATCAACCACATCATGTAAACATCACAATACAAAGCAAACGCGTTCCTTGATCCGCCCACAAATTAACTAAATAATGGATACAGGGTTACAGCGAGGGAAGGCAAAAGTAGATTGGAGATCGAGGGAAGTGCGGAGGGAAGTCCGTGGAACAAACCAGGGCAATGGCTCTTTGGAAAATCCAATCGATATAGCAGTCCGTGTTAGTCCAGATGGAAAACCCAATCGATATAGCAGTCCGTGTAGGTCCGGATTATTAGTCCAGTCCCATCCGTACTATATCCATGCAATTAATGTAGCCATTCCCAGTGTTTCCAAAGTAAATTCAATAATCCCAAAGTCTCAGAAGGGTGGACCAGTTTGGAGTTTGCAAAGGAAAGCCGGAAAGACGCCTGGTGGGCCACAACGGTCGTACTGCAGGGCCCGATCCGTTTCGCCCTCTGCAGGCTTTCTCGGGTCTCCAGGACGCATTTAGCATTATTATTTCCATGGCATGCAATATGTTTTCCTGAGATGCGCAGCAGTAATTTAGCCGCTTGAGAAAGCCCCCAGACTGGACTAATCATCCGGATCAAGGAACATGCTTGCTTTGTACTGTGATGTTTACATGATGTGGTTGATGAAGCCTCTTTGAACGCTATAGTGCAATAATGCTTTGATATATTTGCAATTATTGTCCCGTTTGTGTTATTAGTTACATTTCTACAGTCGAATTGTGTGTATCTCACCTTAGTTGAAAAACCATTGGCCATTGGCCTGATGGAGGGGCACAGCTTCCCCTTGTCTGTCAGCCATTCCAGGGTGGCTATCTGAATGTCCAACAGAGAAGGAGAAAATTACAGCCAATCTTTTTTTACTGCAATTGAAATGCATTGTAGTTGAGTAAATATGGTAGTTCAAAGTTTCAAAGTTGTCGGGATTCGATCTTTTTTTTAAAAAAGCACACTTTTTATCATGCATAACTGCATTTTTTCAAGAAACAGCCCGTAAATGAAGCACCATGGATCTGTGTACTGTTATATGGTCACTAATGATTTTTTTAACCGAGGCAATGACTCGGTGCCATTCTGGTACTCTAAATTAATGGTTTTTCTTTACTGTCAGGTTATTTATTAGCTGTTGCCCATACGGTTGTAGAAATCCTTAATCATTAAGGAGATTTCAAACTCCGTCTGTAAGATAGCCTTTTTCAGCCACATACATCTTCCGTAGAGATGTTCACATCAATTTATTGTGATAGACTGATATCTTTGAATACTCTTCACCTTGGTGGGTTATTATCCAACCATTTGATGAATTAGAGAAGGAATGGCTTCTTTTTACTTGGCAGGTTTCTATGTTTTTGAAAAGTAACATGTAATATGCTTTCTATTCTATATGCATATTATTGCACTACTGCAGGGGTGCTCACACTTTTTCAGTATGCGAGCTACTTATAAAACAACCAAGTCGAAATGATCTACCTACCCACTACTCAGAAAGCCATAAAAGCAAAATATTTGGAAATGTATTTCAGTGAGAGCCATATAATATATTTTAAGACTGAATTCAACTAAATGTGAGTATAATAAGCCCCTGAATTTATTAATAACAATAGTAACAACAACAATAGGTTCATAGAGTAGAAGGAGATCTCCAAGGGCCATCCAGTCCAACCTCCTTCTGCCATAAGGAAAAAACACAATCAAAGCATTCCTCACAGATGGCCATTCAGCCTCTGATGATAATAATAACAACAACAACAATGGGTTCCTAGAATAGGAGAAGACCTCCAAGGACCATCCAATCCAACCTCCCTCTGCCGTAAGGGAAAAGCACAATCAAAGCATTCCTCACAGATGGCCATTCAGCTTCTGATAATAATAATAATAATAATAACAATGTGTTCCTAGAATAGGAGGAGACCTCCAAGGACCATCCAGTCCAACCTCCTTCTGCACCTGGATGGTGTCAGAAGACTACGGGGGCGGGACTGAGCCTTCCTCCCGCCCTGCTTGCGATCTACCAGGACGCCCTACACGATCTACTAGTAGATCGCGATCTACCTAATGAGCACCCCTGCACTACTGTATACATATTCTCAAACCTCCTCTGGAGTATTAGTAAAGTTGGTTTCTCTCATTTCTTGGGCTATATTTAGTAGCACTTTTTAAAAAACTTTAGTTTCCCAATTAATTTGAAATAAGCTGTTTTGTGGAATACTGGCAAAGGAACAGCTGGAGAGTCCTCTTAGATGAGGCCATATTTCTTACTTTTGAATTGTCTTTCTCCCAGTGGTCAAACAGATGGCTGTGGAAAGCCCACAGCAAGACTAGAGTGTAGTATCATCTTCCTGCTCTTGTTCCCTAGTAACTGTTATTCAGGGACATGCTGCTTCCAACAGAGGAGGTTATATATATCATCTCGTGGCAGAAAATTCCACAGTTTATTGTGTGCTGTGTCTCTTTCACTATCCTATTGTTCACCTTCAGTGGAAACTCCAGGTTGAAAAGCTTCTCTCTACTTTCTGCACATTTGCCTTTTTAAAGGCTTAAGCATGCTATCCTTTTGTTTGTTCAAACCCAACTCCATGCCTTTTTCTGTATCTTTTCTATCTTTCCTTCAAGCATGGAGCCCAGAAGTGCACACTGTACTCCAAGTGTAATTGTACTATGGATTTGTATACTGCCAATTTTATTTTAAGTTCCTCTTCTATTGATCCCCAACATGCTATGATCATTTGTCACAATGACTGCACACTGAATCCGTGAGTTCTGCAGAGATCCTCACTACACCCTTAATTTTTTTGCTGGTGAGACACTGAGAGCTGAAACCCCATAAGTGTATACATATGGTTTTGACAATATGTTTGGTCAAAGGGCATTTAGTTATTTATTTACTATTTTTATATGCTGCCCTTCTCAACACCGAAGGGGACTTAGAGCGCTTACAGCAAACAACAATACTGCCAGAGTGGCTTACAATGTACATATAACAATATTGCCGGAGTGGCTTACAGCAAACTGAAAAAAAACCAAATAACATTACTGTCATAGCACAACATCAGCACTACACGTCATATTGCACTACAACATATCGCAATATTGTTAGCAATATTGCATGTAATACAAATATACAAATTATAATATCACAATATAATTATTATATCACATTATCATTGGCAGTATTATACTGTGTTACATTACAACACCACCAATACCAAATGCATATACAACATACCATACCATAATCATACTATTATTATTATTATAAAATAACAATATATTAATATATTAACACATTATTAATATTAACATATTAATATATCAATATATATTCGTATATTATTAGTGTTATCATAATTATTATATTATAGTATATATATATTAACATTATAATATATTGAAATTATAATATAATATAACATTGTATTATATTATTTATTATATTATTATAATAAAATTATTATAAAATAATTTTAAAAACCCACTAAAATAAAATAAAGTAAGAAAGCTTTCTCAGGTAGAATGTTTATTTATTATTTATTTATTTACGACATTTCTACCCTGCTTTTCTCAACCCCGGAGGGGACTCAAGACAGCTTTACGCGTAGGCAACTATTTGATGCCTCTAAAAACAATATACAATCAGAATGTGCATTTTAAATAGAATTATAAAATACATTAAAATATTTCAAACATTTAAACCAATATCACCATTTTTAAATTACGCTATCCATAATCGTAATCTGGGCCATTCCAATAGTCCTTGCACATAATTCTGTATCTGTTTATTGCACAATTTCTCCAAAGGCTTGATCAAAGAGCCATGTTTTTACTCTCTTATGAAAGGTCAGGAGGGAGGGGGCTAATCTAATATCAGGGGGGATTCCACAGCTGAGGGGCCACCACTGAGAAGGCCCTGTCTCTTGTCCTTTCTAGTTGCACCTGCAAAGGAGGCAGGACCGAGAACAGGGCCTCCCTGGATGATCTTAAACTCCGATATGGTTCATAGGAGGATAAAGGATCCACAATCCATCGGCATTTAATAAGGAGAAATTCCTTTTTAATATAATGGAACTTGTCTCACAATCCTATGCATGTTTGTTTGAAACTAAATTAGTTCTCAGTAATGGTAAAAATGATTGGCAGTACTCAAAATCATAGAATCATAGATTTGGAAGAAACGTCGCAAGCCATCCAGTCCAACCCTCTGCCAAGAAGCAGGAAAATCACATTCAAAGCATTCCTGACAGATGGCCATCCAGCCTCTGCTTAAAAGCCTCCAAAGAAGGAGCCTCCACCACACTCCGGGGCAGAGTGTTCCACCACTGAACAGCTCTCACATTCAGGCATGTTCAGGTGGAATCTTCCTTCCTGTAGTTTGAAGCCATCGTTCCGTGCCCTAGTCAACAGAAAACAAGCTTGCGCCCTCCTCCCTATGACTTCCTCTCACATATACGCAGGCGCGTCTGGCGGGGACGAGAGACAGGGCCTTCTCAGTGGTGGCTCCTCGGCTCTGGAACGCCCTTCCTAGTGACATCAGAGCAGCCCCCTCCCTCCTGACATTTCGTAAAAAAGTCAAGACTTGGCTGTTCGAGCAGGCATTTGCGGACGAACTTTAATTAATCGAGACCAACGGATTATGACGATGCAATGGAAACCGATTTTAAGAATAATGTACTGAGATTGTATTTTGTAGTTTTTAACTGTTAATTTATATGGTTTTATATGACTGTTTTTATCATATTATGATGTGTTTGTATGTGGCCACTTGCTGCCACTTGTTCACCACCTCGAGTCGCCTTCGGGCTGAGAGAGGTGGTATAGAAGCGTAGTAAATAAATAATAATAATAATACACTTTATTTATATTCTGCACTTCTCACCCCGAAGGGGATTCAATGCGGATCATAGAACCCATATAGCATACATACAAGACATACAACAACATATAGCAGGAGGCTCTTTCTGGATTGAGCCTGGTTCTTCCTCGCTTCCATCCGGGTGCTGTTGCTATATTCGTCACTGGGTGCTGCTGCTCCATTTCGTCACAGGGGGCGCTGTTGTTCTATCCTCCTTGATACCTCTTCCTTGTTTGAAATAAATAAATAAATAAATAAATAAATAAATAAATGTCTCCTCTGAAGGCTAAACATGCCCAGCTCTTTAAGCCACTCCTCCTAGGGCTTGTTCTCCAGACCCTTGATCATTTTAGTCGACCTCCTCTGGACACATTCTAGCTTGTCAACATCTTCCTTTAATTGTGGTGCCCAGAATTGGACACAGTATTCCAGATGTGGTTTGACCGAGGCAGAATAATGCTAAGATTATGTCCCTTCACAGTTAAATGTGTCTCAATCTCCAGAAAATGATGCATAGGGAGGGAATGGCTCCCATTTATTTTTCATGGCAATAAGAACACCAGAAATGCAAACTGAAAAATATGCAGCAGTGCAAGTAGTAACTGCATTATTAACCAGATTGTTATCTAATAGCTGTAGAATGGTGAGTGCTGAAACAGCTATCTCCACTGACAGAGATGCAACTTTTTAGATCGATATAACAATTAGAAGTACTTAGTGATCTGCCTTTCTTTGGGAAATCTTGGACCTGTTTTGGACATCCGCCATAGAATTTAATTTGGCAGTAACTGCATTTATTGAATAGTTACTCTTGCCATACTTGAATGTGAAACTGGGAGGGGAGAGGTTGCAATGTAAAAGGAACTGAAAACAAAGAAACAAGAAATGGGCTACAAAGCTTTCAGCTGTTTGCTTAAAGGTGGTCTGTTTTAGCTAAGGAATGTGCATTCTGCTTACCTCCACTTTTTCTCAGTATCATTGCATTTATTGTCATTTATTGCATGAAACAGGTTTCTCTCGCCCTTTCTTTTTGTTATTGCAGGTTATTTGCTTTATACCTGTCAATCTGTATCTATGTAGCTTTTGACACCTTGCAACTCAGATACCTTTCAACTTAATTCAGCATTGTAGTGCATTTACATATAATGCAATCCTTCAACACAGCTATTGTTACAGAATGTCAAACTTCTATAGATAATATCAGCAAGCATTCTATTGTAAATACAATATTCTCACCCATCTTGGGTTTTCAATCTGTCAGACACTTCGGCTCAGTTCCCTTTAAGCCAGTGATTTTCAACCTTTTTTGAGCCGCGGCACATTTTTTACATTTACAAAATCCTGGAGCACACCACCAACCAAAATGACACTTTAACTGTCATTTTACTAACTGTCACCCTCCCTCCTCGTGACGCTACTGCTTCTGCCAAACTGTTGCACCTTAGACCGGAAGGATCCCTCAGTAAACCACTTGAGACCAGCTGTGATTAAACACTTTATTTAGAATAAGTAAAAGTAGTAAAGAAAAAGAGAGTTATAGTCCATTGATGCTTCCAAGCACCAGGGTATTGCAATGTAATAGTTCAAAGGTAAAACAGGATAAAGATGCAAAGAGTCTTGATGCCCCAATGGGCTAGATCCAGGAATAGTTCTTGGCACAAAGACTTGGCAGCAGAGTCTAAAGGCTAGAAGGCCCACTGGCCCAGGAAAAGTTCCATGGAGGCGAAGCAAGGAAATCCAATGTTGGCGAGAGATACCTTGAGACAACGGGAAGCAGCTTAAGTAGGTTTTTCTCCTTGAAGATGCAAGCTGTGTCGGAGCTTCTTCTCAGGCTCTTTAGCTGGGCTCACCCCTCCCTGGCCTCTTGACTGAGGCTGGAATGCAAGCTCATTAGTGAAGACACCTGGCCTTTCGGGAGGCTCCATTGCTTCGTGGTACCAGGTCTCCTTATCGGCCTGAGAACCAGTAGGGATGAGTTTGTCCTTGAACGTTTGGTGAACTAGAGGCCTCTGTAGAAGCTTGCCTTCAGGCCTCTCTGAGGCTTTGGATTTAACATGGCGTTGGTCTTGCTGAGGGCCAGAGGCAGGCTGGGGCATAACACAAACCCCCCTCCCGCCCCCTCGCTCCCCAGGAGGCCCACGCGCAGGAGGCCCGTCACTGTCCCGTGGGGGAGGGCTGCGCTGAGTGGACGAAGCACGCGCGGGCTCGACTGAGCAGGACAAATAAGAATTGAGCACACGGGGTGGCTCCAAGCCTTGGAACAAACTGTGGCGGAGGCTCACAGCCTTCACCACTCTTAGCTCTCCTTCCCGAAGGGGTTCAGCCCCCCTCCCGCACGTCCCTTCGGCTTCCCTGCTGTCGCCTTGGGGCCAGATCAGGAAGGAACCAAGCTGGGCTGTGGAGCTGAACATCCCGTCCTCTTCTCTGCTCTGCAGTGAACCCAGAGCCCAGCCAGGAGAGGCCAGGAGATGAGGGGTTGCTCCCCTTTCCCGGTGCGGAGGGGCTAGAGGGCAGAAAGCCTAGCCTCGAGCCTCTGGAAGCGGGGTCGGATGGGGGCAGCTCCCGCGGATTCCTCCTCCCTCTCCTCCTCCTTGCTTCCGGAGGAGAGGAGGGCAGAAGAGTGCCCAGGAGCCAGGAAGCAGGAGGAGCCGCAGCCCGGCCAGATAGCCCTTGGCGCACAGAGGGAGGGAAGGAAGGAAGGGCAGGAGAGAGAGAGAGTGAGGAGGGAGGGAGGAAAGTTCTGGACGCTGAGGGCTCTCCCTGACTGCAGCCAGGCTGGCTGGCATTGCTGCTTCAGCCAGGAAAGCCTCATTTCTGCTGCCTGAAGTTTCCTGCTAGTCTCTCCCTCTCTCTCTCACTACACTGTAATTTCCCACGGCACACCTGATGATCGCTCATGGTACACTAGTATGCCACGGCACACCGTTTGGGAAACACTGCTTTAAGCAAACTGTCCCCTCCTGGTTGCCTTTTCTTTACTTCTTTTGGGCTTGCACAGCTTATTTATATATTTTTTCCATCCCGCATTAGGCCTTATAACAGCTGGATTCAGGGAAGCAACACTTCTGCTACACAAATAAGGCATATATCATATTTGGAAGTTAGTTATTACTGCACAATCCTTCTATAAATTTGGATTTCAGACCTCTCTATTTACCTTCCCTCCCCCTTTTTTATCACAGAAGAGTTGTGTCTTATATGATGTTGTATTTCAGTGTTTTTGCAGTCGGATGTTCTGGGTCTAGACATTTTTCTGTGTTATTTATGCAAATAGGCACATTTTGCACAGTTTTGAACATATTGTTTAAAGTTCAATATGCAGGCTATGAGATGGTAACATTTTCCTGTTGACTGAATTCCTATCACACTGAAACTTTGAATTCATGCTTTAGACACCATTTTGTTGTTGAAGTTGCTGTTGTTGTTGCCAAGGTTTAATCAACCAAGGAGTCATATTTCAGCAGCCACATGCCAAGAGTGAATGGGTTTCCCCCCCACTTAATCTACATTTCTGCCATACCCAGGTTATATTGGGTGGGGGTGAGTGAAAGTATCAATGGTGTGGATGGAAGGTCCTAGGCCAGCGATGGACCTTTTTCAGGGAATGGAGGGTTATGATCCTGCCTCATTTTAACCCAGAACCATCTCTCCCCCATCCCCTTTTTAAATATAATAGCACAGTGATTTATGGTTTTCATTAAACACTATTTCAGGACTAAAATAATCTGCTTTAGTCTTTAGAATTTTCTGGCAGTATGATGGTCTATACTCCACTCATGTATTCGTCAAGGGAATCTGATGAGAGAAAAGTGTTTTGGGGGTAAAGGTCTCCAAGTGGGTTTATAATCCACATATTTCCTATTCCTGGCCTAACATATTCCCAGCAGTGAAGGAAAAGCTCAATCAGACTTCTGAAGTAATCACATGCACAAGACTTTTGAAATTAGGCCAAAGGCTGTTGGTTTTTTAAACCCTGCTATAATTAATCAAAGATTACTATAAGTTTATTTATTGTTTATTTACTTCATTTCTATTCCGCCCTTCTCACCCAGAAGGGGACTCAGGGCGGATTACAATGTACACATTATATTTAGACACACAACACACAAGACAGACAGAGGCAATTTTTTAACATCTGGCCACCAGGGGGAGCTGTCGCACTCCTTCATTCATCAGCGTGTTTCCTGGAGATCTTTTTATGGTCTCGTAAATCAGTTAAATTTGCCTCCCCACTAAATGGTACCTTTAATTTCCTACTTGACAGATGCAACTGTATTTTGGATTGCAAAGGTCGACAACAGGCTACACAATAGGTTGAGAGCCCACTTTGACCCAGGCAGGCTTTGAACTCACGACCTGGTCAGTAGAGATGTTATGCAGCTGACACCCAGCCAGCTGCGCCACATTCCCGGTGTTTTTATCTCATTGTTTTTCCTGGAAACATGCAATCCATCATGATCAGGACATATTTTAAATATCAGAGAAGAAGGAATGAAGATGCAAAAAAGAGCATTCCCATGAAGAATTTCTATAATTATCATGGTAGAGACTGAGTTCATGGTTCTCATTCTTTTAGAACAACATAAGGCACTGGATTTTCTTTTTTACATTATCTGAAGAGAATGGTGGTTGTTGGGTTTGGAGATATTTTTTCCTTATTCTTCCTACTTTTACTGATCTAAAGAGCTTTGGCCATTAAAGACAAAATACCTCGCTAACCTTGGAGCTGTAAGCCACCACTACGGTCCAGTGAACAAAACCTACTGGAAGTCCCCACTGTTCGAACCTACCACCTGTCTTCTACCAGACAGAGAGCTTTCTCAGTGGTAGCTCCGACTCTCTTCAGAACACCTTACCAGATGATGTCCAGGCTCTTAGAGAGTTATCTGCCTTTCGAAGAGCTTGCAAGACAACTCTATTTCGGCAGGTTTTCAATCTCAATGACCCAGTGTAATCTACTCCATATTTGTATGGCTGGCTATTAGTACAGTGGGAATGGTCTTATTGTATTTTATTGTGGTTTTATTGATGTTTTATTGTTGTTTTATTATGTTTCTATTGCATATGTTCATTGTGTGAACCGCCCTGAGCCTATGGCCACGGTGGTCCACGCTCTGGTTACATCCCGTATAGATTACTGCAATGCCCTCTACGTGGGACTGCCTTTGAAGACTGTTCAGAAGCTTCAACTGGTTCAATGGACAGCAGCCAGGTTGATAACAGGAGCGGCACTCAGGGAGCACACAACACCTCTGTTGTGCCAGCTCCACTGGCTACCAGTTTGCTACCGGGCACAATTCAAAGTGCTGGCTTTAGCCTTTAAAGCCCTTAATGGTTCTGGTCCAACTTACATGTCCGAACGCATCTCCCCCTATGAACCTTCAAGATGCTTAAGATCATCCGGAGAGGCCCGGATGGGCCTTTTCAGTGGTGGCTCCTCAGCTTTGGAACAACCTTCCTTATGACATCAGATCAGCCCCCTCCCTCTTGACATTTCGCAAGGTCAAGACCTGGCTATTTGACCGGGCATTTGCAGATGTAATATGATTACCAAATTGAGACCTTCGAAACGACGACGATGCAATTGGATACCGTTTTAATAATGAGACGCTGATATTGTGTTTTTAACGTTAAGTGCTAATTTGTATATGATGGAATTGTGTTGATAATTGTTGATATGTTTGTCTCGGGCAGTTCTTGCCATTTGTATACTGCCTCGAGTCACCTTCGGGCTGAGAGAGGCGGTCTAGAAGCAAAATAAATAAATAAATAAATAAATAAATAAATATGGGAATGGAGCGGTATATAAAATAGAGTAATAAATAAATAAATATGGATGTGCATAGAAACTGTCCATACTGTGCAATCATAGCAGTTTGATTTCACTTTAACTGTCAAGGGTTCATCTTACAAAAATATAATTTGTAGTTTGGAGAACCATTCAGAATTCTTTAGGCAAATACCTGTTGCCTATTGCATTATTGATCAAATAACATCATAGAATCATAGTGTTGGAAGAGACCTCAAGGGCCATCCAGCCCAACTTCCAGCCATGCACACAATTGTGGATACCATAGACTAGGCAAAATGGTCCGAAAATACCATAATTGTATAGTATGATTATAATTTGGAAATGTGGTGTTTCACTCATCTCCTTTCACTAGACATGCAGTCTTCTTTCTCTAGTATACTTACAGACCAAGCTCTTGAGAAAAGCTGACTCTGTGCGTGGACACAAGTAGCTGAGTGGGCATTTCACTGATGGGAGGGATACTGATGATATTAGTAACCTACTTTTGAGGCAGTTTTTCAATGTTTAAAATGGTGGCAAAAGTAATTTAATGAATAAATGCACATGCAGTGTTTTTAAAACTCAGACAAGACAAACCACTGAATCAGCGCTTAATTTGCTGGCCTCTACATCTGTCAGATGCAATGCCAAGGTGGGAGGAAGCCAGGCTCAAGCTGTAGGAGGAAAACATGGAGTAAGTCTGGATTTATATGTTCATTTGTAAGCACTCAAAGGGCCCACAATATTCATAATCTATCATGGTTCTTTTTCTAATAGCCGTCTCCTGCCATAGAACAGTTTTTGTAGGCATCACAGTACTAATCCGCTTAATTTTCTTCTGAAAGCAAAAAGACACATTTCTTTCCCAGTGGAAAATGATGTTCCCTGATGATCTGCTGAACCAGCAATTCACTTTTACATATTTACAGCTACTTTTCTACTTATATCCCAAGGGATATAAATGAAACCACTACCTGCAGCCTTAAATAACCTGCCATGAAAGCTTACATAAGTTTTCCAGGTTGCTGTCATATTCCAATTGCTCCTGAATTTTTTGCCACATGCAAAGCAATGCAATGCAAGTAATTTGCACAAATGCAAATATGAAGAATACACACACACACACACACACACACACACTATTTATATTCTGCCCTTCTCACCTTGCAGGGGACTCAGGGCGGATTACAATGTACATATACAGTACATGGCAAACATTCAATGCCATAGACACACAGTATATATAGACAGACACTCAGAGGCTATTTAACATTCCAGCTTCTCACCACCAGGCGAGCTGTCGCTTCCTCATTCTTTGCATACTTCCTGGAGATTTTTATGGCCTCATAAATCAGTTAAATTAGCCTCCCCACAAAGTGGTATTTAAATTTCCTACTTGATAGATGCAACTGTCTTTTGGGCTGCAAAGGTCGACAATAAACTACACAATTTTGGTTGGGAGCTCACTCTGAACCGGGCTGGCTTCGAACTCATGACCTTTTGGTCAGTAGTGATCTTAATGCAGCTGACTCCCAGCCAGCTGCACCACAGTCCTGGTGCAAAGAAAAGAGCCAGTTAGAGAGGTGGATAGCCAGAAGTGGCAATTGACTGTGGCTCATGGGAGCCACACGTGTACAGGCACTCCTCCCACTATTTCAGTGCATGGGATACAGGTTTACATTTCCCCTTCTGCCCACTTTCACTTTGCTGTGTCCTAGCCAATTGTCACTAGAAACACTGATCAACTATGTGAAGGAAGGTGTACAATTAAAATGGCAAAAAGATCAACAGAAATGACTCTACATACGTTTTTGATCTATACTAGTTAACAACAACAACAACTGTATGTTTGACAAGTATTCAAGAAAAGAAACCCTTCTATAAACTGCACTGTGCTGTCTATGTGTAAAACTGTACTGTCTATGTGTAAAAACTGTTCGTCTCCGACAGGGACTGTCTATCGTATGTGTATTGTAATCCGCACTGAGTCCCCTTCGGGGTGAGAAGAGTGGAATAGAAATAAACGGTATTATTATTATTATTATTATTCATTTATTTGAGTGACAAATGGGAAGGGTACTATATAAGGACATGTACCTGCATGGTACTCTGCACAGCTCACTGGTCTGCTCAAGGGAGTGGGATTTTGGTGATGTGGCTGATTGAACACTAGTATCTAAAATTTATTTAAATTTATTTATTTATTTAGATTTATTTAAAATTTATTATTATTTTGGATATTTGTATCCCGTCCTATCTCAATCTCCGCAGAGGGACTCAGGGTGGTTAACAACTGGCACACCATGGTGCCCACAACCAAAAGCATAAATATACAATATACAAAAGGTTTGTCTTTTTGGTCATACATTTGTGGTGCTGAGAAATTGAAGTATTAAAAATAATGCTTAATAGGGAAATAATGAAAAGTTTCTTCTGACCTACATCTCTCTAACATTGTATACAACTTTAGAGGTCTCCAAAACCTGCAAACCAAATTGGCATTGCAATGCTAATGCTAAGAATCATTACTAGAGTATGTCTTAATTTATAATTTTCTTTGGACAGTATCCATCCCATCAGATCTATATGTTTTGTATGAGACTGATGTCAAAACTACAGGTTGGGTATCCCTTATCTGGAACTGAAAGTCATTTCGAATACAGATTCCCCCCCAAGATTTTGGAATATACATATTTGCATAATGGGATCTCCTGCCATTTTACAGATCCTCACATCTCTCTCCAAGCATTCACCACTGCCTACTGAGCGTGCCAGCCGTCTGCTTCTGTTTTGTGAATGAAAAAGCAAGAGAAGTACAGCTGCTGATGTGAAGGCAGAAATGGGAACTGGCACCAAAATATTTTGGACTTTGAAGTATTTTATATTTTGGAATAAGGGATGCTTAATCTGTATTAGTATCCTACCTTTCTCCAGGGACAAAAGGCAGCTAATAACATATTTAAAACAATATAAATTAAAAGCCATATAAAAGTATCAATAAAAGTATGAGTATAAGATTGTAAAAAGCAATTAAATGATTAATAAAGCAGCTAACATTAAAATATTAAAATGTATTGAAAGACAACATAAAAACCTTTAAAACACCACACAACATTGAAAGCCCAAACCTGGGACCATGTCATACAGGTGGCAGGTAGCGGCGCTTTCTTAATGGGCACTGTCTCTCAGAATTCAGGCCCCTAACATCGGAAGAGGTGAGAAGGTTAGTGACCGGGGCAAGAGCGACGACCTGCCCCATGGACCCCTGCCCATCGCACCTAATCAAGTCCAGCATTGACATCATATTGGGCGCTCTGAGGGACCTGGTGAACCTCTCCCTGGATACAGGCGTTTTCCCTGACTCCCTGAAAGAGGCCAGAGTCAGCCCCCTCCTGAAAAAGACGAGCCTTGACCCTGACGACCCAGCAAACTACCGCCCTGTTGCCAATCTACCCTTCCTGGGTAAACTCCTGAGCGGGCGGCGGAAAGCCAACTGCGTGACTTCCTAAATCGATCCGGGGCCTGGATCCGTTCCAGTCAGGTTTCGCGCGGGTCATGGAGTGGAATCCGTCCTGGTGGCGATTACAGATGACATCCGCCGCCAGCTGGACGGGGGCTCGGCAGTCCTGGTCCTCCTGGATCTAACTGCGGCCTTTGACACCGTTGATCATGACTTACTGCTCCACCGCCTGGCTGCCTCCGGGATCCAGGACAAGGCTCTGATCTGGTTGGGATCGTTCCTACGGGGCCGCTCGCAGCGGGTCGAGTGGCAGGGCCAGGTCTCTAGGAAATGCGGGTTGGAGTGTGGAGTTCCCCAGGGTGCCATCTTGTCTCCCACCCTCTTCAACATCTATGTCCAGCCCCTGGCCAGTATTGCTAGAGCCATGGTTTCTGCTGCTACCAATACGCCGACGACACACAGCTGCTGCTGAAGCTCGACCCAGGGACATCATCGGTGCCGGACAGTTTCAGTCAAGGGCTGAGAGCGGTGACAAGCTGGCTCAGAGCATACAGACTCAAAATCAACCCGGCTAAAACGGAGATTCTCTGGCCTGGCCGACCCGACCCTCACTCACCACTACCACTCTTTGGCGAGCCCCTATCCCCGGCTCCGGCGGTGAAGAGCTTGGGAGTGATTCTGGACGAGAGACTGTCGATGGAAGCCCAGATCCAGGCCGCAGCTAAGGGCGCCTTTTTCCATCTTCGCAGGGCCCGACGGTTGGCCCCCTATTTACCATCAGAGGCATTGAGAACTGTGATACATGCCACCGTCGTCTCGCGCCTTGATTATTGCAATGCCCTATATGCGGGCCTACCTCTGTCTACAACTCGGAGGCTGAGGCTCATTCAGAACGCAGCGGCCAGACTCATCTCTGGGGCATCTGTCAGAAACCATATCTCTCCAATTTTAAAAGATCTTCATTGGCTGCCCACAGAGTTCAGAGTGATTTACAAACTTATGGCGCTCACCTTTAAAGCACGGCATAATATTGGGCCAGCCTATCTGGGCGATCGGCTGACAGTCTAACGCACCGAGAGGCCAGCGCGTGCCATAAATGGTGATCGTATAGCCATCCCTGGGGTGAGAGAGGCTCGGCTGATGGAGACCCGACGGAGAGCCTTCTCCGTGGTGGCTCCCATGATCTGGAACACCCTCCCGCCTGCCCTCAGGGCCACATCGGCCCAAATCAGATTCCTATCGGACCTGAAAACCTGGCTCTTCTGCCAGGCATTTGGGGTTTGATCGGACGCCTGGAGACTGAGCCTTTCTGGCGTGTGTACCTATGTTTTAAACTGTTGTATTTTGGGTTTTTAAATGATGTAAGTCGCCCGGAGCACCAGTGGTGGAGGGCGACTCACAAATAATAAAGTTATTATTATTATTATTATTATTATTATTAAAGGTGAGGCATGGGAGCGGTCATTTTGCCTTGTTTTGCTTCGCTGAATGGCTGGCTGGCAAAACAAGTCAATATGAGATGAGACGAAATGACCTCCTCCATGCCTCGCCTTTAAGAACAGCACTGCCACTGCTGGTCACTGCCCGTGTTACAAGGTCTCTAGTCAGTTTGAAAAAGACTGACAACATAAAAATGGTTTGACTTGCTGACAGTAGGAGAGCAAGGAGGCGACCATCCTGGTGTTTCTAGGCAAGAAGTTTCTAAGTCTGAGAACAGCGAAAGCACCAAATGAGCCCAAGAAGCTGGTGAAACAGAGAGAGACATGTCTCTCGATGATCTTAGAGCCCTAATGGGCTCATAAAGGGAGATAACCTGGACTCAAGCTGTATATGGGCTTATATGTCAAAAGCAGCACTTGAATTGTGTCTGGGAATGGATCGGCAGCCAGTGGAGTTGTTGCTCCCTGTAGCCAACCCCAGTCAGCAACTTGGCTGAAACTCTTTGAACCAAGTTTTTGAGCATTTTTCAAAGACAGTATCACATAGAGTATATTATACTCATCCAAATGGAATGATACCCAGTCATGCACCAATTCTTTTGAATTGGATGGAAAGGAGAAACACAGCTGGGTATCAACAGCATATTGGTGATCCAATATTGGTGATCCAGCTTCATCCCTCCTAACATTCAGAAAAAGAGTGAAATCCTGGCTTTGGGACCAAGCGTTTGCACCCTTGCACAACACGGCACTTTAGACTGGTCAGTTGGCAAATGGGTGGTTAAGATCTAAGACTTTGGATGGAACATTGTTTTAATGGTGATGAATGTATATGATGTTTTTAATATTAACTGTATTTTAATGTATTGAATTCTAGGTGTATTTTAATGTATTTTAATTTTAACTGTGTTTTACTATGTATTGTGTGGCATCGAATTGTTGCCGTCTGTTAGGCTGCACTGAGTCCCCCCTCGGGGGTTGAGAAGTAGCGGGGTATAAACACTGGAAATAAATAAATAAATTATCCTAGAACTGTGGATCACATGTTTTATGTAGGTTTTAAATAGCATCAAGAATGAGACTGAACCTTGAGAGATTGCACAGGTCAAGAAGGTGAGCAGGAATCCTTCAGCACCACCCACCTAAAGCACCCTCTAGAGCAGGGGTGGGCAATTACCGGCCCTCCAGGTGTTTTGGACTTCAACTCCCTGTTGAACTGTAGACCTGAAGGACCCCTCAGTAAACCACTTGAGACCGGCCGTAGTTAAATGCTTTATTTAGAATAAATGGATAGAGTAAAGAGGCTAGGAAATAGTCTATTGATGCTCTCAAGCAGCAACAGATAGCAGCAAATTGTCCAAAAGAAACAGGAAGCAAAACTATAGCCCTTTGGCAAACAGGAACAGGCTAATCCAGGAAAGGTTCTTGACACAAGACTTGGCAGACAGAGTTCCAGAAGCTAGAAGGCCCAGAGCCCAGGCAGAGTTTCATGGAGGCTTGACTGGATTCTGAACGTTGGTGAAAGATACTATACATCCCTTTAGGCCTAACTTATATAGGCCTCCCAAGCTTTGATGTTACGACGCCTTGAGACGTCGAAACATGGTTCTCAAAACAAGCTTCCAGCTGGGCCTCCTCAAGTCCTCCGCATGAGATTGGTATGCCAGCCCAATTAGCACAGGCACCTGGGCGAATAGGGAGTACATAAGAACATAAGAACATAAGAAGAGCCATGCTGAATCGGGCCTCAGCCCATCTAGTCCAGCATTCTGTGTCACACAGTGGCCCACTAGTTGTACACGGGGATCTCTAGCAGAAAGGAGGGCAAAACCCTCACCTGCTCCCGACCCCCCACAACCAGTACCCGGGGAAAATCCTGCCTGCCTCCATCAACACAGAGGTGGCACTTGGATGTAAACTCGGCTCCGCTCTTCCCGGCCTCCTTATCGGTTGAGATTGAACCAAGCTACTCATGGCCTTGAACACTGGTTGAACTTGGAGCTTCTTGCTTGCAGCCAGCCTTTGGCTTTTAGGCCTCTCTGCAACTGTGGATTTAACATGGTGTGGATCTTGCTGAGGGCCTGGGACAGTCTGGGGTGTGACACTCCCAGAAATCCTAACAGCTGGTAAACTGGCTTGGATTTCTGGGAGTTGAAGTCCAAAACACCTGGAGGGCTGGTAATTGTCCACCCCTGCTCTAGGGACTTTATAACAAGGAGCTGGAGAAAACAAGGAAAACGAAGGAAAGGCTGGAGTTTCATGGGGTTCTGTCTTTAAAGAAGATGAAGAGCTCGATCCCATCATACTAAGATCACCTCCTCCATCTCCTAACCCAACTATTCTCTTAATTCCCATCGCATGGGTAGGCAATGACTCCTCCCAACACACTTTAAAAACATACATCCTTTAAGGCAGCACTGTTTTTAAGACCCTTCCACTGAAACAGATTTAAGGTATTTTTCTTAAGGTGGCACTTTCCCTGGGGTTGTTTGCTCTGATATTTCCTCTCATTGTCCCTCCAGGATTTCAATTATTTATCTTTAAAAAAACCAAAACATCACCCCAGAATGTAGGAAGCGGTATTAAATTAGCCCTCATCTTTCCCAGAACCTTTGCACTGGCGATCGTAGGAAGTGGTTTTAAATTAACCTTCATCTTGCCCAGAGTCTTTGCATTAGCCATTTTCCCCCATCTGTATGTGGGGAATTTAAAAATAAATCAGTTTCCAACCAGCTTAGGAATCATTGGAAAATCCAACACTTTAGAAATGGCAAACTACCTTGCCCCCACAGTTGAAGCTTGGATTGTGTGAAGGGCACCATTGGTTGCCATTTCTTAAATGTGTGGAAATGCTGATTTTACTGTGTGTGATGAAATCATAGGAAAGAATGGAGCCACTAGAAGAGTACTAGGAATCCCCATCCCAGAAGGCTGACTCTGATGGACACCATGGTAGATAATAGGCATGGTTTCGAACCCAAAAATGGCGATTCTAAAATCAAATGGGGGGGGGGGGGGGATTTTTTTTTATTAGTAAAAGAAAGACTTACAAAAAATTTTCCAAAAATTTCTAAAATGTAACTTAATTACTAACGAAATTCGTTAGTAGTTTGTATGCCAGCGCATGCGCATTCCAGATGGTTTTGGCCTACAACTCCCAGAAATCCTAACAGCTGGTAAATTGGCTGGGATTTCTGGGAGTTGTAGGCCAAAACTTGAATAAATCACACTGAATTCTAGATGGGACTCTCCAAATAGGGAAGGAGGGGAGGGAGGAGCGGGTATTCTATTCTTGGAAGCAGCAAAAGAAAAGGAGGAGGAGCCCCCCCCCCTTGCTCCTCGCTGCCTCTCTCTTACCCCGATCCCGAGGGAGCGAGGGCCCAAGTTTGCCCAGGCTGGTCATATACCTACATTCCATGCACATGCAATAATACAGCAGTAATAACAATGGGTATAAGAAGAGGTAAAATTCAAACCGAAGTATTCTGACTGGTCCCTCCTCATGCGGTGCAAACGGGCTCTTCTCTGTGAGCCCGGGAAAAGCCAGCGTTTTCTGCTTGGGTGCACACACATACATATTCTTTGGGGGATTTGCTGCAGAATCTTCTCTATGAACCGGGATTCTGCAGCAAATCCCCCCCTCCCCAAGAATATGTATGTGTGTGCACCCAAGCAGAAAACGCTGGCTTTTCCCGGGCTAATTTCCCAGGCTAATAGAGAAGAGCCCGTTTGCACCGCATGAGGCAGGGACCAGTCAGAATACTTCGGTTTGAATTTTACCTCTTGTTATTGTTATTACTGCTGCTGTATTATTGCATGTGCATGGAATGTAGGTATGACCAGTTGGATTACTTATAATATTAGGCACTTACAGTAGCATTCATTCTATTATACATTAGGTTGGTTTCTCACCCCAATACTCTTTGATGCTTTAGATCCTGGCAGGCAAGAGAGGCAGGGAAGCCTGGAAAAATGTAAACAGAGAGGTTTACTCAGAAGTAAATCCACAAAGGAGGGCACTTCATCCAAAGTGCCCTCCTTTGCAGATTTACTTCTGAGTAATCCTCTCTGTTTACATTTTTTCCGGCTTCCAGCCGAAAGAAGGAGCGAGTTTAGGGCTTGCCTTGCCATAATACTTATTGGCAAGGGAGGCGGGAGGGTGGTGAGAGAGAAGGAGGGTGCCCCCTACGACCTAATAACGACACTTAAGAAAATCCTGGCCCTGAAGTTCTATAAAGAAAGTCCACTTCCTGGTTGGCGTTCCAGGTGCGGAAATACTCAAAAGTAGCATTTCTTACGAATTTCTTACGAATCATTTCATTTTCATAACTTTTTTCTCATGCCTAGTAGATAGTATTGAAAGCCACTGAGAGAATCCAAAGAACCAACAGGCCTTAAAGATACATTAACCACTTCCTTCGGCCACTCTGGTCTGTTTCAGGAAGGGCAAGGGTCTAGATTTTAGCTGATTTTCAGATGCTATTTCAGAAGACAGAGATCCAACCTTTGATAACCTTACTTTGTCAGAATTTAGTAACTGATTACGCCACAGACAAAATGTCATTCAGAAATAATTTTCTTTCTATAAAACATATTTTTCTTTTTAAAATAAAACCATATGCGTTTAGGTTGCAATTGCATTTAATTAAAGACATCTCAGGTCTATGACAGATCACTTGTATTGATTCAGTATTAATAACACATTTCCGTACAACGTTCTTAGTTTAATTCTCTTGAAAAACATTTGGAGGCAGGAAGCCAAACCTGTAAAAAAATCAATCTCATTGAGTTCAATTAATTATATAGAAAGAGAAAAATGAGCATTTCAGTAATAAGGAAAGAACTAATATAGAAACTGTGACTTTAGATCAGTTACAACTCTTATCATTTCTGCTTCAAATCTGCAGCAAAACGCAGGCTGTACATTCACAAATGAGAAGTAAAAAGCAGGAATGGTTGAACCAAGAAGCAATCTTGAATCAAGGCCATTAGTCTATATAAGCATTTATGTAGCAATTTCTTCAAGCACATAGCACAAAAAGAAAATAAATGAAATTCTCTTCTCCTTCCCCAATAATAATAATAATAATAATAATAATAATAATAATAATGTAGCTGTGGGATTTTTTTTCTTGACATCAAGAAAGCAACTAAGCCAAAGTGAGAAATAAGGTGGCCTTGCACCTTATAGTAAATCAAGTTGTAATGGTTTCTTCCCCTGGGGTTAAAGCAAATGTAATTCTTCAAGTCATCTTGACTTAGGGTGTTGACTAAGAAAAGTCAAATTCCTCTTGTCTCCAGTCCTGAGGCAAACTAGATATGTCCCAAAACCTGTTGTTAAAAGTTCTCTTTATGTGAGCAGGCAGTTCTGCCACTACCATAACGTTCTAAACAGCAAGCATCCAATTTTATCTAAAGCCTGTGACCCTAACATTTTGCAATTCTATATTTCTTAAATCATTTACAGTTGAAGGGTTGCAGGGATGTCATGAACACAGATTTAACATGTCTGAACACTATAGTGTGGCTTTCTGAAGTTTGCAAATCTGTGTGGCAGAGTAATTTCAGAGTATTCTACTAATCAAGATAAATGGAGAATATCACCTGGGTAGTTTTCCTTTACTTGACGTTTTGCTAAACAGCTTTCAGTTATTCCTTTAAACATCATTGGTTCTTCATTTTAAATTTCAGAATGTTATAGCATGTTGACGGGGGGGGCATAGGTATCAACAGGTTCTTTTTACAGAAAAGGAGAGGGTGCATTTTGGTAATTTGTGAGGATAGTGTGCCTTTATAACATATATATGGAGTTGACTACAAGAGGTCTGTGAGCTCTTAACAAAGTTTTAATGGAATGACATAAATGGGAGGGGATACACCATAGGACCAAATATATCTTAACCCCAATTGCTAATCCCAACCAGAAGAGATGTGATGATTCAGTGGCTGAATGGAAAATCATCAACCATTGCCTCAGTAAGCCTACTCTAGTTAGAACTAGAAATTAGATTTAAACTATAGTATTAAATACGCATTACGGTGCATTGCAGTTTTCCTGTAACACCATGACATCTACACATGCCATGTTATGAAAAACAATCCATACTCTGGAATGATGTACTTGAGCATGGGCACACTGGTTAAAATTCTGTAGAGTTAGGATTGTGGGCCATGCCGTATTCCAGACATTATTGATATGGAAGGCAGAACAGCCTTATTTTATTTTATTTCTATCCTTCTTTCTTCCAATGTGGAATTGAAAATGCCTCACAATATTGAAACAAAGCAGCTGAATCAGTATGTTAACAAAGTTAATAAGCATTAAATAATCAATCCCATTAAAACAGTATTTTGGCGGACAGCGGAAAAGCTCCAGAAGGCTATAGGAAACCAGACCAGGAAGGGAAGGTAAGGGCCCCAGGAGAGGAGGGGGGAAACGAAAAGCAACAACAACAATATTGATAATAGACATAAAGTACGCCCCCCCGGGGTCCGAGACTCCAAACCCTATTAGAACATAAGACTTAGATCCGTCACACCCATAAAGACCCATAAAGATTAGAGGAACAGAATCCGAAGACATGCAAAATTCCAGAGGGAACATGGGCAGAAGCCAAACCCTAAAAATCCAAAGTAGAAGGAGCTCTCTCTCGGATGACTCGGTACAAAAGGAAATACAAAGGGAAATGTTAGAGGAGATAAGAAATATCTCAGCAAAGCAAGACAGACAACATGCAGAACTACAAAGAGACCTCAAAATAATGAAACAGGAAATCAAGGAGGACTTAAAGTTAATGAGAGAGGATATAGATAGAGTCAAACAAGACAACAAAAAAGCTAGTTAAAACCCAAGCAAAGCTGGAATATAAAACGGACCATCTGGAGGAAATAAACCAAAAAATGCAACAGCAGTTGGAGAATCTAGAAAATAGAGCTCTGGAGTTCCAGTTACGGATTAGAAATCTGGCTGAATCGGACAATCAGAATTTGAAAAAAGAAGTTACGGAAATACTCGCAGAACTGACGGGGATAGAACCTGACATAGTTGGACATGATATAGACAGGACCTATCGAGTCACCACTAATTTCTCCAAAAAAAATAAGACGGACCGGGATGTAATAATAACATTTTCAAAAAAATGTCTCAGAGATTTAATCTTGCATAGACATGCGAAACAATCTATATACTATAAGGACAAAAGATTACAATACTAAAGGAGGTCTCAGACAAACATTGGCTAAGAGAAAAATTACAAATTCCTGACGGAAGAGCTCCAGAAACGAAACATCAGATATAGATGGGAGAAATGGGAAGGTCTGACGGTGACATGGAGGGACACCAGATACTGGCTGAACACAGTTGAAAAGGCCAAGGCCTTTTATCAACAACACATAGAAAGACAAAAACAAGATCGCCCAAGAGGCAGCCACAGAGATCCCAAAGAGAAACCCAGGAAATTCTACAAAGACTACCAAGGACAGAAAGACAATGAAGAAGGGGAAATCGAAGAGGAAGAGGGGGAGGCAATAGATCTAGAGGAAATTGATTCCCCTGGTACATCAATGAGAAGAGACCTAAAGAGGTTAAGGGAGTTCTCACCTGAGAATTACCAGCTACTACCCCCCCAAGAACAGGCCGCAGAAGAGCAGCACGATGATGGATCTTAGAATATATTCAAATAATATAAACGGCCTCAACTCCCCCAATAAAAGAAGACGAGTAGTGGAACATTTGCGCGAAAAGAAAAATATGCGGTAATAATGCTGCAGGAGACACATATAGCCAATAGGCATGCGAAACACCTAGAAATAACAAAACTTGGGAAAGCTTATTATGCAACGAATGAAGAGAAGAAGAAGGGGGTAGTCACATATGTCAATCCAAACATACTATCAGAACTGGCTTTTAATGACTCGCAAGGAAGATACCTTGGAGTACTAATCGAAATAAACAATAAAAAAAATTCTGATCTGTAACATTTATTGCCCTAATGGACCGAAAATAAAATTCTTGAAGGAACTTAAAGGCCAAATAGGAAAACAAAAATATGATGAGCTAATCATAGCAGGAGATTTCAACGGCGTGGTAGACCCCACGATAGACAAGACACCAAAATTAACCAAGCAAAAAGTTACACCCAAAGCTACCGGTCAGCTACCAAAACAATTCCTAAACTACTTAGTAAGCATGAACCTCTTAGATATCTGGAGACACTGTAGAGGTGCAGAAAGGGATTATACCTTCCACTCTGGAAGACACCAAATCTGGACCAGGATTGACATGATATGGATTTCAAAATCCATGTCTTTAAGAGCCAAAAACCCGAGAATAAGACCGAGCCTACACTCCGACCACTGCCCAATGGAGGTGTGCATTAAAGGGGAAACCCAACAGTATAGGTGGATGCTTAAAGATCAGTTAGTCAGGAAGACAGAAGATATTGAAGCAATCAGAGTATTGCTGAAGGAATATCTGAGTCTGAATTCCGGAGAGGAAACTAGTAAAAACACCCAATGGGAGGCTATGAAGGTAGTAATAAGAGGACACCACATACAGTTAAATAGCAGGAAAAATAAACTCCTCCGGAAAAAAACACAAGAAATAACAGACAATATTGAACTGACTGAAAATATACTGAAGACTAAACCCAAAAACAAAGAAGCCTTGAGGAACCTCCATATCCTCAAAAAACAATTACAACTTTTGGAAACAGATAATTTGGAAAAGCAGATGAAGTATGTAAAAGCTAAATACTACCAAAACACTAACAAAATAGGGAAATGGTTAGCTACCAAGTTAAAGGAGAAAAGGACAAAGACACTCATAACAAAAATAGAGGATAAAGGGGAAATATATACAGAAAGTAAGAAGATAGCGGGGGCCTTCCAAAAGTTCTATAGAGAACTATATGCAGGGGAAAAGATCTCAAAAGATGCGATCACAGAATATCTTAGTAAATTAAACCTAATTAGAGCAACTGAAGAACAGAGAGAACTACTTAATAGTCCAATCTCTGCGGAGGAAATCGGTAAAGGAATTGACAAACTAAAAAGGAACAAAGCCCCAGGCCCGGATGGCTTCACTGCTATCTTTTACAAAACCTACAAAAAAGAACTGACACCTTTGATGGAGATAATATTTAATGGCATAAGAGAAGGGAAGGAGATCCCTAAATCCTGGGAAAAGGCAAATATCACCCTAATTCATAAAGAGGGCACCGAGACAACAAATCCTAAAAATTATAGACCCATATCACTCTTAAATACAGATTACAAATTTTTTTACGACAATATTGGCAGACAGATTAAAACAATTTTTGGCAACATGGATCTCCCAGGAACAGTCTGGCTTTCTCCCTAATAGACACCTAAAAGACAACACCAGAATGGTGATAAACATCTTGGAATACTACGAAAAGCATAGCGAAAAAAGTATCGCACTGCTATTTATGGACGCGGAGAAAGCCTTTGACAAAGTAAGCTGGGACTTCCTAAAGTTGCTAATCAAGGAGGTGGATATGGGGTACTACTTTCAGAATATTATCAAGGCCCTCTACTCCAAACAGGAAGCTGGGTTATTGATAAATGGACAAGAAAGTAGAAAAACGATAACAATAAACAGAGGAGTCAGACAGGGATGCCCTCTTTCCCCTCTACTATTCTTAATGATAATGGAACCTTTAACACTAGATATAAATAACGATAAAGAATTGAAAGGCACTCGCATTCCCCCCCAAAATTATAAGTTAAGGATCTATGCGGACGATGTTGTCTGCTTCATAGAGAACCCAATAGAAAAGGTAGACAAATGGTTGGAAAAATTGGACAAATTCGGAAAATTAACAGGTTTCCGGATGAATAAAGGGAAGACTAAAATGATAACTAAACATGTGAATAACCAAGACAAAAAGACCCTACAAACAAAGACGGGGATAGAAATAGTAAAGAAGATAAAATACCTTGGGATTTATATCACACCCAATAACACGCAGTTAGTTAAAAATAATTATGAGAAATTATGGAGGAAAATTAAAAAAGACTTAGAGAGGTGGAAATATATGAACATATCACTCTTAGGAAGAATCGCGACGATAAAAATGAATATCTTACCGAGGGTACTGTTCTTATTCCAGACTCTACCGATAATAAGGACTGAATACCTCTTCACAAAATGGAATACTGATATCAGAAAATTTGTATGGAAAAATAGGAAACCAAGAATAAAGTTAAAATTACTAACCGATGAGACAAATAGAGGGGGAATGGGACTGCCAGATTTGAAACTATATTGTGAAGCGGCTAAATTAGAAGCAATAAAGGAATGGTCAACATTACAAAACCAAAACTTGTTACAAATAGAGGGTCAGGACTTACGCTTCGGTGGCATGGGGACCTATGGTACAATAAACGACAGGTAGAACAGAACATTAGCCACCATATAATAAGATCAGCCCTCATAAAAACGTGGGAGAAATATAAATGGAGATTGTTAGCGAAAACCCCCTGTGGATATCGCCCCAGAGGCGCTACATAAAAAAAGAGCTAGCTATGGAAGCATGGTTAACTTACAAACAAATACTTAAAAAAACCAGCTCTATAGACTGGGAAATTAAACCAATACAAGAGTTAAGGCAAATAAATGAGACAATAAGCTGGTTTCAGTATTATCAAATATGTGAGGCATACAAGAAGGACCGGGAACAGGGGTTCTCGGAAGGAAACGACCATTGGGACAGAATCATGGAAACTAAGAGGAAAACTACAAGTGCCATATATAAATTATTACTAACCTGGTCAACGGAGGAGGAACAAATTAGAGAGTGCCAGATTAAATGGGCACAAGATCTAAGATGCACTCTGTACCAATATCAATGGGAGGAAGTTTGGAGAAAAAAGCTAAAGTACACAGCTGGGACAGATATTCGGGAAAATTGGCTAAAAATGCAATTCAGGTGGCATCTATATCCTGCTAGACTAGCTAAGTTTACAATCGGAGGTTCAAACAGATGCTGGAAATGTAATAAGGAGCTTGGAACATACATGCATCAATGGTGGGAGTGCAAACGGGTGAAGAAATTTTGGGCAATGATACATACAGAGACACAGAAAATTATAAAAGCAAAATATAGAATAGACCCAAAAGTATATCTATTAGGTTTCTCAATCCCAAATTTAAGTAAAAATCAGGACAAAATGTTATTCTTATTGTGTACGGGTGCCAGATTAACGCTGGCAAAAAGATGGAAGGAAAGCAAGATACCAACCGTAGAAGACTGGAACAGCAAGATCTTGGACATTATCCAGATGGATATACTATCACAGAAACTGTCCGAGAAGAAGGAAAAGACTGAATGGTCAGGCTTCAGAGACTATATGATGAATAAGGGAATACCCTTTCCAGTGAAGCTAGAGAACATATGACTGGGCTTCTAACTGCTACTGTCTTAGTAAAAATATTGTGTGATAAAGAACAGTGCATATATTTGTGAATAATTCAACTTTTGTAAGATTACCTTGAGAAAATGTTGGGAAGTCAATAACCCCCCCCCTTCCCCCACCCCCTTCCCACCCTACCCTCACTCCCCTACTGCTGGATAGACGGTTTTTGTTAACATCTAATTGCTCTGTCCTGTGCACAAAACCAATAAAAACTATTTTTTAAAAAAAACAGTATTTTGAAGTAATTAAAAGTTCCATAGCATTACCCATATAATATTAAATAAATAGCATATCCATACTACATTTTTCTGCCCCAACTTGTTAAAGGCTGAACACTATTAAAATGAGAAGGTATTTCCCTATTGGTGAAAATAAAGTAGAGAAGGGGTCAATTAAGCCCCATTGGAAGGAAATTAGATATCTGAGGAACAACTCATGAGAAGGTTCTTTCCTTTGTCCTCACCAAACAAGTATGTGAGTGGGATGGAGAGAGAGATACCCAATCTCCAGGTCACAAGACATGGACAAGCTCATATGAGGAGATAAAAGGTTTCAGATAATCTGGACCTTAGCTGTTTATGCTTTTACAGGTCATAACAAATTGTTTCTGGAGACAGCCTGGTTGCCAATGGAACTGATTAAATTGGTTTTTTCCCACCTACATGGCAGGTTGTTGGACTGGATGATCCACGTGGCCTCTTCCAACTCTATTATTCTATGATTATATGACTCAAGTGATATACTGCCTATAACTAGCCCAGATTCCACTTGTATGGTGTGAAAATAGCCTATGATGACAAATGCTGGGAAGTACACAATGTGAGTTTAAAACCCAAGCACTGCACTCTGGATATAAAGAGTGAATGAGGGAGGGAGAGGAGATAATGACAGCACAAATAACCCAAGAAAACCAGCACTGTATACCAAGAAGTACCAATATACCCTATATACTCATGTATAACCTGGGTTAGTTTATCCATGAATTAATGTAGATATTATACCTTAACTTTTTTTTAAAAAAGGGAACCATCCCCTTCTTTGAGTAGAGTAGTAAAAGATGAGAATGTAGTCCATCCCAGGAGAACATAAAATAAACATCAACACCTCTACAATCCCTCTTGTAGGAAAATAGTGATAGCGGCCAGGGGTGACTGGTCCACAAAGTCAGCATTGGTGCTTTCCCCTTTCCATAGCATGGCCCTTGGCTTATCTATGGGTCATATGGAAATGCATAATTTTGGCTCCCAAACCAGCCCTCAATTTATACATGACGTTGACTCTCAAATTCATCATATTGGACTAAAATTGGTGGCATGAACCAATTTAAACCCAGATCACCCATGGAGCAAGCCAGCTCCCATCACATGACGCCATGCCAGTTTCGTGAGTGAAGGGAGACAGAGCCAGCACATGCCTCCAGCAGAGCAACATGAAAGAGCTCCCATGCTGCCATACAGTGTATGGAGGGAAACTGCATGCACCATGTATACTCATGTATACTCATGCTTCCCCCCATGTGATCATCTTCCTTTGGATCCAGGCGATGCGGGGTGTGGAGCACCAAATTCCCCATGCCCCATGGCAAAGCAGAGTACAACTGCTGCCGGCCACTACAGGTCTTTATACATGAGTACATACATTACTAATAACTATCAAATCTTTCATCAATTAATAATTACTTATAATGAAATAAATTAATCAAATAAGAACACATTTACTCACTATTGTTTTTTTTATAAAGTTAACTCCAACTTATGTATCAATCATAAACTAAATACAAGAAAACAGCCAATATATAAATCATAAACTGATAATTTAAGGAAACAGCTAAAATAATGAGTGATTTTTATTTGGTGGTTGGGTTTGGTGGGGGGCAGGCGATAACAGTAGGATACTCCGTATTAGCTGACATTTTCATTTATCCATCGTTCTGCCGGCCTGTTTATGTCAGATAAGCGAGACTCTACTGTAGCTTCTAGTCTTGGAAGTGAGTTCTAAGAAGCATACAAAGGCAAAACAAAAGGGATATTTTTGTCTTTAACTTTTGTAGAATTGAACTATTCACTTTTCATTATTCATCTTTTCACTGCCAAATATACCAATACTCAGAAGCACTTGTTTAAAAGCTGCAAGAACAAAACAGGTTACATTTGATAGTAATTCAAGAATGGGCGATTATTTTTAGCCCTTTGTTAGAAATTCTTCAATGACTCCACTTGCTTCCAGCTAATTTCTTCTGTGCGAGTGCTTTTGGATGGCAGAAATGTCTCATCTACTTAAGTACGGCTGCTGTAGTAAGAGTTGTAAAACAAAAATAACAGCAAATGACAAGCCATAAAATGTAATAGTTGTTTTTTTTTAAGGGAGTGCTTGCTTTAAAAAAACCTAACCCGTCAACAATTGTCTTTAACCCCTTTCTTAAACCTAATGATGTGCAATTTTTGTGTCAATGGACATTACATTGAAAAAATGAGTATAGGGTTATTGTGTCTGTGTACATGCCTTCAAGTTACCTGTCAACTTAGACTAACCCCAAAAATAGCCTATGGCACCTGGTAATCATTGGCATGCTAGGGTTATTTTACGTTATTGTTATTTTCCTTTATTCCATCCCAAGGCCAGTAGGTGACTAATCACAATGAAGTACTATATGATAGTGTCAAAACCTTCACTGACTCTCATCCAAGTTGGATAAAATCCTGAAAAAGAAAAGTACCTATATGCTTTTGCCAATGAATCACCACATTAGGACACTGTGCTTGGAAAAGTGTCTCAATGAGCAGCAGGCTGCAAATTCATGTATTGGTTGTTCCGTATATGTGACAAAACTCGAATGGTTTATAGGAGTCAACCTGAAGAAAGTAGGTTGACCATCTTATGGGGCATTCTGCTCTTTATCATGACCCCATGGTTTCCTTCACGATCTGTGCAGAAAATGATGTCGAAATGTATCCTATGCATGCGGGAAAACACATTAAAAATTGCATAGGGAGATACTCAGGGAAAATAGTATAGTTTTTGGGTTTGCTTATGCAATAGCTGTTTGTGAGGACATGAAAAAGAAGAATGAGTGGTCAGGCCCGGATTAACCCCTTTTGGCGCCCTAGGCCACACTTTGGAATTACACCCCCAAACCAACTTCTACCAAACCCCCCTCCCCACACACACACACATTCCTTCTTTCTGCCTGCCTCTCCTCTCTCACCGAGGGGCGGGATGCCTCCCAGCTGGCACACGTGGGCCCGGCTCCCACCTTTGGTGCAGCAGTTGCCCAGGATGCTGAGGGCGAGGTTGAGGGTGCGGTGGGGCCTGGGGGCACTGGCCAGGACCCTGAGCAGCGGCGCCAGCCTCCTTGATGTGCTGCATCTGGAAGCAAGGGCAGGCCTGCCTCCAGCCTCCTTGATGTGCTGCATGTGATTTTGTTTCGGAGGGGCTGAGTTTGGTTCTGGGGGCTGGCTGGGTGGAAGAGGGCACCCTAGCAAATCTTTTGTATTGCCCAGGCCTGGCTCGGCATCATGATTGAATAAACATGCAGCTGGGCCAGGCAGGAGCCCAGGAGCCACCCCTGGCTACAGGCCCTTTCCCGGCCCCTGGGCCTTTCAGAGCTGGCACCCAGGAACATTGGGGAAGGAGGCAGAGGCGCTCGCACCCTCCTGCCACGCGCGCATGCCCAGCAGCAGCCCCGGGGGCTTCCCTTCCTTCCTCTCCTCCTCGCACCCTCCTTCCTTGACAAGGCGGTGGGGGCGATGGTGAGGGGGGTATTCCCTCCTCCTCCACCCCCTCACGGCACTCTCCCCCGCCCTCCCCCAAGAGAGAGAGAGAGAGAGTCATCATGCCGCACGTTGCGGTTTTGTTTCAATATATTGTTTTTGGGTCCGTGAATTGTGCCCCCCTGGGCTTCTGCCCCTAGGCCATGGCCTAGCGTGGCTTTATGGGTAATCCGGGCCTGTGAGTGGTGTCACTATGCAAATGTTCACCCGACATTCACATTTCGACCTGATCCCAATGGGAGAAGATTGCAGTAATATGAGTACTTGGCCTGTCTCACTCCCCCACCCATCTTAAACATTGTTCTGAAACACAATGGGTGAGTGTTCTAATCCATGCAACTAGGTGCTAATCCTGTGTGGCAAAAATGCTCTTGAATGTTTAGCTAACAATGGAAACAGTTCAAGCAAAATTCCTCCCCTTTGCCAATGAAGAACTTAATTAAAGAAGATAAATGCTCCCCAGAGTGACAGGAACTGTGCCCAACCATTTGGGAGGAGGAAGGGAGAAAGAGCCTCAGAGCAATGTACTTTAGATAAGGCACACTGTTCATATAGAGCAGAAAAGGATGGAGAAATTGGAAGTGGCAGTTCTAGCAGTCCTACATTAAAGCACATGAATGGGGACTCATTTGCTTATCTGTGTGGATATTCTGCCCTGGCACCCAGTGTTTTCAGTGTAAGAGTAGGGTTGTTTGTTTGTCTCTGAAGTCCCAAGGTGATATACTTGTTAAGGCGCAGGACACAAAAATGGTAGCAATATGTTGGCGAAGGCAAGGCGATCTCGTATAAAATATTTCTTTTGTCCCAGTTTCCACTAGCAATCAGAACTCTCCTTGTGAGTTTCAAATGCAAACAACATGTAGTTGCAAACAGTTAAGTTGCACACTGCTGCACATCTGATTTAGTGTGTGTCAGATTGGTTTCTTTGTGTGCATTTATATGCTGTTCTGATGTGCCATGACTGTTGCTGATTTTTAGAATTTTCTATGATGATACAAGTGGAACAGTTGTTAACATGAGGATGATGATTTTTTGTTAAAGATTTGGGGCCGATCAAAAGTTGATATTGTAATTATGGATTGAATGTATACAGAGCATGGCTTTAATGTGCCTCTCCCCTGGGCAACTCACCCATGATTGTGACCCGTTTCAACGTTCACTAGCATAACTCTATCAGTGGCAACTTCTGCCAGTCATATTGGTGACATGCCTAAGGTTCGTGTCAAATCTTGCCACCCAGGAATGGGCAATGTAAACAAGGCTTGGAGCCTGGACAATTGGGATAAGGGCCCTTGGAGGTAAAATAAAAAATTGTCCAGGGGCTGTATGCTATACTTTCCCTACTTTTTGGTAGTCCTACTGTTGTTGTTATTTATACTCCACTTCCTCTCTAAAAAAGAGACTCAAACCAAAGCAATACAATTTAAGACCTAAAAATATACAAACATTAAAATAGAATTAAATATTAATGGGATTAAAAATAAACAGTTAAGATCCTTAAAACTGATTAAAACATACAGTATTTAAAGCTAAAGATAATGAGCTTTGGGTCATGCTCTAAATTTCTAGACTCTAAGATAGATCTACATTAGAGTCTCAATTATCCGACTTTCACTCATCCAACATTCTGTATCATCCAATGCAGTCTGCCTCCCGCCCGGATCCGCAGCTGTTTCAACACATTGTGATGTTATGGTGCTAAGTTTGTTGATTCAGTAATTACTACATAATGTTACCATGTATTGAACTTCTTCTTCTGGTGATTTTTTGTAAAACATGATGTTTTGGTGCTTAATTTGTAAAATCATAACATAATTTGACGTTTAATAGGCTTTATCCCTCCTTATTATCCAACATTCTGCCAGCCCAGGGCCGTAGCCAGGATTTTGTTCGAGGGGCTGAGTTTGGTTCGGGGGGCTGAGACGGGTGGAAGAGGGTCTACCCTAGCAAATATTTTGTATTGTTATCCCAATGACCCAATTAATGTGGGATATAATGAGCATGGTGATCAGATCATGATATGAATAAACATAACAGTTTAAATAATGTACCAGTAAGGCCTTTTCACGGACCACCCTGAGAATTTCAGGGGCTGAAGCCACCCCTGGCTACAAGCCTGTGCCAGCCCATTTATGTTGGATAAGCGAGACTCTAATGTATTTGTTTTTCAAAGGTTCTGGGATTTTTTGCCCCTCAGAAAAAAACAACCACTTGATTCCATTCATATATTTTTGAAAGAGGTGATTATAATGTGTCCTTTCCTTGTGAACCACATAAGGTCTGATATTGTGTTGCTTTAACAAATGTAAACATGTGAAGGCTTCCTCGGTCAAAATAAGTAGTTCATTGGGAATTAAATGTGTACACAATGTCTTTGATGTTTTCTGTTTGTTTGAGGATTTTTTCATTGAAATTGTTTTCAAAAGTTCAGGTTCTCTCTCACACTTTTTTCATATTCGTTACAGTTTATCATGCTGACATACATCTTCATGCTGGCCTGGCTCGGGGTTACAGCTTTCACTTCTTTGCCTGTGTACATGTATTTCAACCTGTGGACTATTTGCAAAAATACCACCCTGGTGGAAGGGGCAAATCTCTGCTTGGATCTGCGTCAGTTTGGTAAGTGGGTGACTTGTTTAATTCCATTGGTAATGCATTGAACTGCTGACATTCTTAGATCATGGGCAACTTCCAATATTGAGTCCAAAAATGTCAACAGATGTAAAGGTTGACAGAACACAATGAGTGACTTTTAATCAACGTTGTTTGACAAAGTGGAAAATATGGATTAGGAACATGCAGGTGACATCTTGTTATTTAGATATATGGGCTCCAACATTGTATTCACTAGTATCAAGGAACCATCAGTTCTTTGCATTTCCAATCCCCTCTTACTTTTCAAAGAGGCAACTGAATCTTATGTGTCTAGTTTTAAATAAACCATAGTTCACACCAAGTACGTATAAAATAGGAATAACTGTAGAGTAATACTGTTATTTTAAGCAATGATTTCTTCATTGCTTAAAGTAGCAAAATATGATTTATGATTTTCTGAGACCCTTCCCAAGAGGTCTTACTGAGTTGTAATTTGCTATGAAAAGAAAGCATTTCGCCTTGTGTTTTACCTACACTGGTAACTCTTCAGCATCATTGTTGTTTCACAGACTTTTAACTAGATTTAAGCTGTTTATATGGCTTGTGTTTTTAGGCTGTGTTTTTGCCTAACCACCTCTGAAATGAAGAGACTGGATACAAATATTTTGGGTTAATAATTGGGCAACGTTTATTAATTATTACCTATTTAACTTTTCCTATAACTAAACTATGAATATGTTGGACTTGGTGTGGCGAAGCCGAGGTAGCGTCCCTGTCCAGCCTACCCCTTGGCTTGTAAGGTTGAAACATCTGGGTCCCCTGGTGACCTAAACCCGGGCAACTTCAAAGCGAAATGTATGGAGAAACCTCCCTCAAAGTTGTTGAGACCAGACTCTTCCTGTTTCTGGGCCATTTTATTTCACCTCACCCCTTAATTGGATATCAAGGTGAGTGTATTAGGTAAAGGTCGACACCCCAAACAGGGGTGCCTTGGATGGACACCAACTCTTTTGTGTTTCCCTAGCTATTTACGCTAGGCCTATTTAACACAACCTACCATCCCAGCTAGCTCCTAAACAGTACAGGATAGGTAAAAAAAAAACCCTTCCTAGAACATAGGAAGGAAAATTCCTGCCCGGTCCCAATAGGTAACCACATAGTTATATACTGTTAATGGGTGGAGATGGCGGGTCGACAGTCGGTAGCCAAATGGCTTTGGGCTGGCTGCTTCTTGGCTAGCCAAGCCCCCTCTTCTAGACGGTTCCTTTGGAACCATCCCTCCTCTTCTTCAGGGGAGGAGGCAAATTGCTCTCCCTCCCTAACTCCATCAGGGAGGGAAAGTCTCATACATTAATAGTTGTTCTTGTTACTGAAATATAAATGGCTGTATTTCTTTTTCTGAATGTCTCTGAGAGCTTTGTTAGGTGGCACTTTCAAATACATTTTTTAACCTTTTATGCATTAATGGTGTGTCAGAACCTCACTGAGTATTTAATCTGTTTGCAGGAATTGTCACAATTGGAGAAGAAAAGAAGATTTGCACAATGTCTGAAAATTTCCTCAGGATGTGTGAGTCTAATGAGGTCAGTAATAGTATGAAAGGGTGAAAGAATTGGCTGGATTTCCACTATTGACCTATGCAGGTGTATTCTACCCTGTACTTTTTCATTTGTGGCCAAAAAAGATATTCCCATCCTGTTTGTACATTGCCTCTTCGATGTATTGATGGCTAATCAGTGAAATGTATGTATCTGACAGAGGCCTCCTGAGCACCATCTTGCTGTAGTGGTACAACTAAGACAATGAACTGTTATACTTTCAAACTTCTAGAAGCCAGTTGGTTTGCAGGAGTTAATTTGCCACAACTGATGACAGCAGAAACCCAGTGGGAATATGTATTTACACTCTGTTAAAAATACTGTTGGAATTTGGCCTTTAATTTTCTTTACACATGATGTTGAAACTTCTGCGTTTTTTCTTGAGAGCTCTTTTAGCGTAAGTCCTATTGACATGCATAAATAAGTGTTGGTGAAACAGTTTAAAGATCACAAGAAATAACCTCACAGTGACATCATTTCTCCTTATGCCCTAGATTCCTTTTCTCAGTACACAAATACAATAGAATGAAGGCAAAGTGTGCTGGGCTGCTTTGGGTTGGAGTTGTTGGTTCTCTTCTTATTCAGACACATTAATATACACATAGGTAGAATAATCATGCTCCACAGTCACTTATGGACCCGTCCCTCCACCACAACTCTACCGTTGGCAGACAGTCTTATTGGCGACGAGTGCTCGCCTATGGATATATAGTACTGGATCATGCATGCCTAAGATCTAAGAAATAGTGAAAATTTCAAATGAATAAAAATATAATTAGCCCTAAAATAATAATAATTTATTTATTTTGTATAAAAAGCATTGCATAAATTAGTATAAAACTGATAAGAATAGAAGGCGCTCAGGTGGCTAAATATCTTTTGACCAAAAATGGGCAACAGCAATGGCATTGTGTTGGCCCTTAAATGGGTGTCTTCCTTCCTCCAAGACTGGGGACAATGGGTGGTGGTGGGGGGGTTGGCCTCCGAGAGGCTCCCATTAAATTGTGGGGTCCTCCAGGGGGCTATAGTCTCTCCTCTCTTATTCAACATCTATATGCATCCACTTGCCCAACTGGTGCGTAGCTTTGGTATGGAGTGTCATCAGCTTGCGCTGAGGATGGAAGGCCGACCAGACTCCGTACCCGATAATTTCCATCTGTGCCTGGAGGCCGTGACTGGGTGGCTACGGGCCAGCCGGTTGAGGGTGAACCCATCGAAGACGGAGATCCTTTGGCTGGCGTGCTCTGGTGGGGGAGAATGTCAGCTACCTACCTTGGACGGCGAAGTGTTAAGCCCATCGTCCTTAGTAAAAAGTCTGGGTGTCCAATTGGACCCACTGCTGACAATGGAGGCCCTGGTCTCTGCTGTGAGCAGATCTACATATTTTTTCATCTGCTGCAGGCTAGGCTGCTGGCACCTTACCTATCCAAGAGCGACCTAGCCATGGTGATCCAGGTGACGGTCATCTCGAGATTAGACTACTATAACGCCCTCTACATTGGCCTTCCTTTGACTGTGATCTGGAAACTCAAGCTAGTGCAAAATGCTGCAGCTCAACTGCTCGCTGGAGCTCCAGCGAGATGTCACATTACGCCAATCTTGCAACAATTGCACTGGCTGCCAATAGAGTACTGGATTACTTTCAAAGTGCTGGTGTTAATCTTTAAGGCCTTGTATGGTCTAGGGCCGGTGCACCAGAGGGACCACCTCTCCCCATATGTTCCCCAGAGATCACTTTGGTCGGAAGACCAAAATCTCCTCGATGTCCCTTCTGTCCGGACATGCCACCTGTCATCCACTAGACAAAGAGCCTTTTCGGTGATGGCACCGACGCTTTGGAATGCTTTGCCTGATGAAGTTCGAGCGATTAGAGAGCTGCCCTTCTTTCAGAGGGCGTGTAAAACAGCCCTCTTTCGACAAGCATTCAATCTGAGCGGTCCTTTGTAACATCTTTTAATGTTAAATTTTAATTCACTCAGAATTGCTGACTTTTGTTGATGTCTGCTTTATATTATGTTCTTTTTACATTGTGTAAACTGCCCCGAGCCTGTGGGAAGGAGCGGTATGGAAATTGAAATAAATAAATAAATAAATAAATGTAGCCTCTAACAATTCCTCCTCTGTACATGTGGCAGGGGTAATAATAATAATAATAATAATAATAATTTCTTATCCCACTCGCCTCAAGGCTTGAGCCATGGCACAAGACAGTTAAAAGTACATCATTATGAAACATTATATAAAATACATATATTAAAATGTATTTATATGAAATACATGTATTAAAATACACAGAACAAAGATTAAAATACAGTAAACGCCGCACATGAGTTTAAAATTCATAGTCAAAAAATGAATGGGTAAACCTGCCAGAAGAGATAGGTCTTCAGTTGTCTCTTAAATTCTGACAGCTGATTTAGCTCTCCGCGCTCTTCCGGCAGGTCATTCCACAGTCTTGGGGCAGCCAATGAAGCGGTCTTCCTCGGTCACATTGCTAGTGAATTTATACAAATCAGTCGATTTCTTCTGAACTGTTCAGACACAGACAATAACTATTATACTGTTTAAGCTATGCATTGTACTCACAGAATGTGGTGTTTTGTTTGCTTTTTCATCTCCTTAATTTGAAACTTGCTTCTTTTGTTGTTTTTGCAGCTGAACATGACGTTCCACTTGTTTATTGTGGCACTTGCTGGGGCTGGAGCAGCTGTCATTGCTATGGTAAGATTTATAATACTTTGCCTTGTGCTGAGAATCATAATGAACATTGGGACAGTGAATGTTTGTGCTAACCACCCCTGCATAAAATGTTCTCTTGTTAACTTCTACTTCTGTAAACGTTGTAATAAACATAATTTCATAATTCAGAAGTCTTTTATGTCTTATATTTGAATATTTTAGGAAGGGAAGGGAAAGGAAAGGAAAGACCCTCCAGTAGACATACATACATACATACAGTACATGCACAAACCAAACTTTTTTTGTGGAGTTAAAGTAGCATATATTCTTTTTTATTTTATACATACAACTAAACAGCAGTCTATGCACTATATTAATATATCTTCATAATCAAAACCTGAAAATCTTGCCCTTTTGGTACTGCAACATTGTCCATGGATATGTTCACTGCAAGATACTGTATCAAAAATATGTCTAAGTGCTGGACTAAAACATGCTCTCACCCACCACAAAGCTCTTGTTGGAAGTGCTCCATTCTCGGCATTACTTTGTGAATGAAGATTCTTAAGAAGGACTCATCCCACGCTTTTTACAAGCGCGTTGATGACTAAAAAGGCCAATCTGAGATAGGCAAGTTTGGTTGCAGAAAGCACCGCAGAAAGTCTCCTTGGGTGATGTTGTTTCCAAGTTGTGTTTCTTTCTGCGTTGTTGTTTCTCTTCGAGACCCATTGGGCGTGTCTTCTCGAAAAAGACCGCAGCATTGTGGATAGTGCATCTCCATGCCTCCCGATGTGAGGGTGGACCATTGTTGGTGATCAATCTGGCCGAGCCTGAGATATTGTTTCAGGGAGTCCTTATATCTCTTTTTGGGGCCGCCTCTCTTGCACTGACCCGTGGCGAGTTCACCATAGAGTAGTATCTTTGGGAGGCGGTGGTCCTCCATCCTAGAGACGTGCCCTGCTCAGTGCAGCTGTGTTCTCAATAGCATGGCCTCAACGCTGGTGATCCCTGCTTGCTCAAGGACAGCAACATTCGTCACATAGTCGGTCCGGTGTATATTTAGGATTGTGCGAAGACAGCGCTGATGAAAGCGTTCGAGGAGTCGTAGGTGTTGGCGATAGGTGACCCATGTTTCAGACCCATAGAGGAGAATAGACAGTACGATAGCTCTGTACACACTGATTTTGGTGCTTTGCCTCAGGTGCTTGTTGCTCCAGACTCCATTACTACTTTTCATTAATGTAAAAATAGTAATAAAGCTCTTGTATGTTTTACATAAATCTAAATAGTCCTCTTTTTTAGTTATCATGGTAATAAAATCGGGTTTATAATGTCCTTATGTCAAAAATGCCTGTCTTCCTGTTCTGTTGTTGGTGGGTGGGTGTCTTGCATTGCTTAGGCATGAAACAGATAGTGAGTGACATGATTGGTTGGGCTAAGGTTGGAGCTGTGGAATACACATTCATCTTGCTTGCTCGGTCTCTGCATTTTTTTTTGCTACCTCTGCAGATTGGAACAATAATTAATTAATTCCTTAAAGAGGCTCAACTTTTAAAACTACTGTGTAATCACTTTTTGTTAATTATGTCTTATATTTAATTCAAATACTTGGCTATCTCCAGACCATCCTGGTCAATAAGACTGTATTGGGCAAAATAAATTGTCAGAAAATGTTGGTTGTTTTAGAGTTATAAGTAAAAATATATGTTTGTTAAGCAACCACTAAGTATCTATCTATGTTTATGTACTTAGAAGTATTGTTACTTTATGTATATTTTTACTGTTAAATTTTTAAATTAAAATATTATGGGGGGAAATTGGAAATACAGACAACATTTTTACTCAAGGTACTTTTCTCCGCAGGCCTCCAGTGTTAGTTTTGCATAGGGAAATTCTCATGGCCATGAACATAATGGCTACGAGAATAATTTTCAAACTGTGCATTAAAATTACAATTATAAGCACTGAATGAGGGAAGTAGTGCCTCAGAATTTGCAATAATGCACAAACAGCATTGGGTATAATTTGACCTGTAACTAAGGCAAATCAAAATACTCTACATATTCAAGAAATTTTAGTCTAAAAAAAGCAACTTTCCAGACCTTGGTCAACTTATCCTTGAGTCAATATGAGGTACTGTGCTGTACCACTTATCAAACAAGTAACCAATACCTTCTCTGGCTAGAGCAGCAAAGTGCAAGAGTTTAATCCATCTTAAAAGAAGTTCTGCCACTTCTGGTGTTTTTGAATGGGTGGGAAAATGGTAGCAGGGATGACCAGGGAAGGTGGCCCCCTAAGGGGGCATTGATGTTCTCCCTTCTCCATGGAATGGCCCACGACTTATCTATGGGCCATATCTCAATCCATAAACCTGCCACCAATTCATACATGATGTCAACATATACATGAGTATTTATGGCAAATTCTTTGATTTATTATTATTAATAATACACTTTATTTATATTCCGCTCTTCTCTCCCCGAAGGGGACTCAGAGCGGATTACAGGTACACATACTTAGCAGACAATCCCTGCCCGTTTCCACATACACAGTACACACATATAGACGAACATATAGACGAACAGAGGCAAACTCTGGCCACCAGGGGGAGCTGACGCACTCCTCATCTCTCAGCATCCCCAGCGTCCCTTGTTGTTCCTTCCGCATTCCTCAGCGTTCCTGGAGTTCTTTAATGGCCTCATAATTCAGTCAAAATTTGCCTCCCCACTTAATGTGGTGCCTTTATCTCCTACTTGACAGATGCAACTGTCTTTCGGGCTGCACAGATCGACAGCAGGCTACACTTAAAGGTCAAGCACCCACCTCGACCCGGGCAGGCCTCAAACTCATGACCTACTGGTCGGAGAGATCTTATGCAGCTGACACTTAGCCAGCTGCGCCACATTCCCGGTGTTAATTTTGTTTACAGTTCAGTTTGCCATTGTGAATACCATCTTAGCAATTTCTCTATTTTTTATTGATTAAGTTTGGGAATTAAAAGCAACTGTGCAAACTTCCCATAGGTCTGATGTTTATGGATTGAGAGAACTGTACAGTCTATGAGCTAACTCTCGCATATTTTTAGCAAAATAATTGTCCCATCTCTAACAAGTCATCTAAACAAGCTTATGTAAGTTTTCATCTTCCTATAATCTCCTCCTCCTGGTTCTATATAACTGGGGGCAGTTAGGTTCACTACACACAAGAACTGAGCAGGAAAAAGAAAGTAAATTGATGCAGGTGTGAGGAGTGATAAGAAATGTGAAAAATAAAACAGGAAACAGCGGGACTATGACTGGGACATTTCCATATTGACTTTGAAACAGAACCCAAAACAATTACATTGCCAAACTTTCAAGTGTAGCTTTCAACATCTGTTTCTGTCTTTGGTAGCTATTGCTTCTCTGGGTCATTTTCAGTCTCCATTCCACACAGTCTTTCAAACCCAACTGCTAGTTCTAACTAGAATTGATCCATTCAGTCACAGCTTGGGTCTACAAAGTGTACTTAATGCTTTGGTCCTTATCTACCTCTATTGGCTATAGCAACTGATTTGATTTTGCATATGAACGTCTATACCAGGGGTCCTCAAACCTTTTAAACAGAGGGCCAGGTAACAGTCCCTCAAACTGTTGGAGGGCTGGATTATAATTTGAAAAAAGTATGAATGAATTCCTATGAACACTGCACATATTTTATTTATAGTGCAAAAATCTCTTTAAAACAATACAATAATTAAAATGAAGAACAATTTTAACAAATATAAACTTATTATTAGTATTTCAATGGGAAGTGTGGGCCTGCTTTTGACTGATGAGATAGGATTGTTGTTATTGTGTGCTTTCAAGTCGTTTCAGAACAAGGTTGACCCTGAGTGAGGGCCGGGTAAATGACCTTGAAGGACCGTATCTGGCCCTCGGGCTTTAGTTTGAGGACCCCTGGTCTATGCCAACAACAAATTGACTATAGAGGGGTTAAATGATTTTACATAGCAAGACATTATTTTCAAATTTAGGTGAATCTGCTCTATATGGAATCAACAGCTTGAACTTTACCTGGAAAATTTACTCACTGCTTTGTACCTTGAGATTCAGTCTCTAAGGTTAGATTTGCAGTGATCCAGAGTAATTTTTTTTGAGAAAAGATATATGTGGCTGGCCAAGCTAAAGCTGCTGAAGTGAAGATGCCAAACAATATTGCATGAGGAAAGAAATGAAATAAGTATACAAACAGGAAACCCAACTGGTTCAACAAAGAAAGCTTGTTGCAGATATTGTCCCTCATTTTAGAGAGGTCGGAGTATCCTCTTAGAAACAGTTCTCTGTAAGACAGAAAGTCATAATGGAACTAGCAAGGGATGAGTACTATAGAAAGATTCTCATAGATGACACACACACACACACACACACGGATGGATGGATGGATTAAGAACCATCTCTAACCTACTATAGCCTCATTATATAATCAACAATATATTCTATATTGTCATAGCCAAGAGAATTAGATAATAAAGGCAAATGTTGCTGACCAAAATAGATGGATAGAAATATAGAGAAAACCAGTACTTCAATGGTATGAATGGGTTTGCAGTGACATTTAAGGTGACAGAAAAAAAGGCATTTGCAAATACAATGGGAAGAACAGAATAAGTGGTCATTTCTTATCTTTACCTTGAATTGCCCAGCAAATAACTTTGTTGTTCTTCGGCAAAGGCCTTGGGCATGCCACAGCTTCCAAGAGAATCAAAGTTGGTGGAATCAAATGGGATACATAATAATAAATGTGACCAAATGTCATCATATCTCTTTCTGTCCTCTTTCCCTTAGGTTCACTACCTTATGGTTCTGTCTGCCAACTGGGCCTACGTGAAAGATGCCTGTAGAATGCAGAAGTATGAGGATATTAAGTCAAAGGAGGAGCAAGAGCTTCACGACATTCATTCTACCCGCTCAAAAGAGCGACTCAATGCATACACATAAAAAATACCTTGTCTTACTTTCTACCATTGAATGCTTTGCTGTTTAACTAAAGGCCATCCATCTTTCCATTTAAAATCAAAAGTGCTTCTCACAAAAGATAGTTAAGGGTGACTTGTAAATCACCCCTGTACAATTCTTGGTTGTCCAGCACTTGGTTTCCTAATTAGTTACTAGCTTGTGTGATAAGTCTCTACTACAAAGCTCCTGAAACAGCCTTTTTTTCCAACCCTAAAGTGATTTATTTTCAGTTCGATCAAGAATACTAACTATTGTCAAATACGGAGATGTGTTTGATTTTTTTTTAAGGAATCACTTTGTATGTGTTATGCATAACACCTTTTTGCATTGTTTCTTATATGTTTTTGAACAAGAAAAATAGCTTTTTTATACTTTTTAGTTTTGGTTTTGGTAAGTACTTTAACTACAGGTATACTTCAAAGGGACCACTTGTACACCATGTACGATTTCTTGAGGAGGCACACCACTGACATTCCTTCAGATTTGGAAATCTTGCCAGATGGACCAGTGAGCATCTTGATGGAAGGTCCTGAGAACATTTTAAAACAATCAAAGGTGCAATTTCTAAATTTGTAAGAGTAGGTAAAATACAAAAAAAAGTGCTTCTTATCTTTGTTAACATTGTATGATTCTCGATGTACTAAATGGAGTATTCTCTCTTTTCAAGTTTCATTGGTGGCTATTCCTGCTGTTTATATTGTGAGCATGCGCTGTGGTGCTTGTTAATGCATGGCCATTTGTCTCCTTCAAAGCGTTAGGATGCCATGATTTTCTTTCAAGAGTTGCAGTGTATAGACAAATGTTACATAGAGCTATGCGTATGTTGCTGCAGAATGATCGCTGTGATTTCCACAATGGTTATGCTACATTGGAGCTGTTCATGTGCTGATATGAGCATTTGCTGCTTAGCTACATTTATGAAAGTAATATATCTATAATACGGCAACCTTTAAGAATCAGAAGTCCTTTTACCTGCTTTAAAAATTTAGGTGGATTGCACCAGTCTGAATGATACATGTACTGTATGTGATATATATAAGGAGGCTTCCATAAATGTAATAGCTTGACTTGTAGCTTTCCTACACACATACCGGTTTACCTGTATTATGTTAAAGTGAGGTTAATGGCTGCTACTGGAGCTATTGTTTGGAAGTGTTAGTAATATATTTGAACCTTTATTTTGAGTAAGAAAATATTAAGAGAAAAGTCAGTCATGTTAATCTGAAAGAAGTACCTGTACTTAAAAAACAACAACACACACACACAAAAATCATGCAAAAAAGTAATAAAAAAACAACAGTATTATTGGACCAAAATTGGTGTTTTTAATTTTTATTTTTGCCTATTTCTAATGCTACAAGAATGCTATAAAGTCTTTTAAAGTGATGTATCCTGACAAGACATTTTTGTCAGTGTTAAAAAATTATAGCTAGTTTTGTGCACTTATTGGACCATTGTGAATTCTCTCTGAGTGTAAGTGCATTTCTAATAAAAGTTCTTGAGTAAAACTCTTCTTTCTACTCTTACTAGTCATGCATCATCAGTAATTTTTACCAGTTCTTGTAGTAAGTAGAGGGTAATACTATAGTTACTTGTGGCATGTTTATGCATCAAGTAGTATTAGTTTAATTTCTTTTTTGGTTTTTTATTATTTTTTAAATTTTATTTTTTACACTTTACTGTCTTACGGAATCAACATTTTCTGAAAATGTGCAGTATCAGTATTTACCTTCTGCAAAAAGTATTATGAACCTCTTTCCATTCTATATTGTAGTGTTTCAGTTTTGTGTCTTAAAAGGAGTTCGTGATGATTTTTAAAACAGTGTCTTTTAAACTCATGTAATGATGTTGATGCTTTTGGCTTTTCTCTGGTATTAGAGTTTGTATTTTCACAAAGAATGCTTTGTAGCAGGCATTACAATTAATCTGTTTTGTACATAAATGTGCCAACAGCTTGATGGTGGCGTTTTTGAAATGTAGAACCAAGTGCTTGCAAAAATGTAATAAATACACTTGTGTACTTTGTGTACTTATTAGTAGTCAGTGTTTTCTTTTTCCTTGTCTTATAAAATGTCTTATCTGGAAAATTCAGCAGAACATTTTTTTCAATGATTGGTGCCTTACTTTTCAGAAGAGCATTTCCTACTTTTTTAGAATGATCTATTATATAAATGGGTGCACGTCATGTGATGTATACCTCAAACAAAGAAACCATACAACGCAGAAACACAATACTTACCAACAGAAATAGGCCTCAAGCAAGGTACGTTTGTAGCAAAGAAACTTTCCCCCCCAAAACCTAAAAGGCCCCCAAAACAACGAGTAAAAATAAAACTACATTTACCAGCATCCTCCGGGGCAGCCAAAGACTCACCCAGCCTCTACATTCTGAACAACATGATTGGCTGCCAATAAGGGTGAATTTGCATAACTGCTGCACTGGCCAGCCAACATGAAAATTCCGATCCATAATAAACTGCCAATCCCCAACACAAACACCCAAATCACTTCCAACCGAAAAATCACAGACCACGCCCAAAATTGACAGTAAGGCTTCATTAACTTGATTTCCCTAACTAGCCCTCACTTACTGGGAAGCTGTTTACGCTCTAAATTGACAGTAAGGCTTCATTAACTTGATTCTCCCGACTAGGCCTCAGTTCATTGGACATTGTGTATGGCCTGAATTGACAGTAAGGCTTCATTAACTTGCTGTTCCTAACTAGGCCTCAGCTCATGGGACATTGTGTATGGCCTGAATTTACAGTAACCTACCTTGGCACACAGAGCCTCGACCATGCATGATGGGACTTGAAGTACCACCATGGAAAATGGGATTTGTAGTACTTCAAAACCCATCATTCCCCACAGACCACTGTGGCCCAGAACCAAGACCAATAAAGACCCAACTTGGCACACCATGCCCCCCATGACCCACACTCCATCCAACTGCAGTTTAGAGGAGGGCACACCGTGGATGATTGGACTTTCTCGCATCTCCTAAAAAGGGCACAGCAACGCGTGCCGGGTACAGCTAGTATTATATACTAGGTTTGTGCATTTCGTCTGAATCTCAATCTATTTCTGCTGGTTAGATTCCAGTTTTTGTATCAGTTTTTGTTCATCTCCCAAAAACGGATGGGTAGCCAGATAGCCGTTTTTGTTCTGCAGCTGGAAAATATGGCTAGATCTGGCCCATTGTTGGCAGTGGTTGGGTTGTCCAGGCTCTCCTTCCCATTCCTGGGATCCTTTACTTTTTTTCCCTTCATGGGAGCCTGGGTTTTAGCAATGAGGTTAAGGAAACACCCTTCCTGGGATCCTGGGTTTCAGCAATGGAGTTAATTAAAGTACTCTTCCTGAGATCCCCCCCCCCCCCACCAAGGGAGTCTAAGTTTCAGCAACAGAGTTAAGGAAGAAGACACAGCTTGCCCACTACATGATGCTGAATAGGGGAGGAGGAGCCATGATCGGCTACCACCTAGTCCTGTAATGGACAAAACAAGTTACGGCTGGGCCCTTACCATTACAGACTAAAACACAACGGGAAGCTGCCGTACCCAAGTACGACCACAACACAGTTAGGACTACACTAATATATAACTGTTGCCATACAGGCATGTAGCCGGGGGGGGGGGGGCTAAGGGGGCTTCAGCCCCGAAATTCTCAGGGTGGTCCATGAACAGGCCTTACTGGTACATTATTTAAACTGTTATGTTTATTCATATCATGATCTGATCACCATGCTCATTATATCCCACTTTAATGGGGTTATTGGGATAACAATACAAAAGGTTTGCGAGGGTAGACCCTCTTCCACCCAGTCTCAGCCCCCGAACCAAACTCACCCCTGAATCAAAATCCTGGCTACGGCCCTGTTGCCATATAATTGCAGAGGATCTCTTATTATAAATATATCAATTTAATATTCATACAAATATCACATATATCATAATACAGGTAAGGTTACTACACAATATGGACATTAACAATGTACTTGCGTATGATTGGATCAAGTTCCAGTAGTCCAAGAAAGTTTGAGATGTAGAAATCCTGTGTGCTAATAAATCAAAATGTGTAGAAATCCAGCATTTGTTTCATTATCCTGTCGGAAAGCCTCGTTCACGTTTTGATTTATTAGCACACAGGATTTCTACATCTCAAACTTTCTTGGACTACTGGAACTTGATCCAATCATACGCAAGTACATTGTTAATGTCCATATTGTGTAGTAACCTTACCTGTATTATGATATGATATGTGATATTTGTATGAATGTTAAATCGATATATTTATATGAAGAGATCCTCTGCAATTGTATGGCAACAGAGATATGTTAGTGTAGTCCTAACTGTGTTGTATTACAGCCATCCGACCAAGCTGAAGAAGATGGATTGGCCGAAGGAAAATGGCTAAAATTGATCCGGTGCACAAGCCTATTATATAGCATTCATTCATGTATAGTGCCTGCATGCTACTTGATACAATAACGTTTCTAAGTAACCTTAAAATGTATATATATATAGTGTGATATAAATCTGCATAGATTACTTTTAAAACAATACATCTGTAAAAATACAAATGTAAGACATGGACAGCCATCATCATTGTCAGCAGCAATAAACAACACAATGAAATCTGATTTTGTCAGTTAAAGCTGAACACAGTCTCTAGTTCTTAGACTACATGAAGGAGAACGTTGCAATGGTTGGATTTTAGTTGAAAAGGCCCATATTCATAATTCTGTGGAATGATCTTCCATTATTGAGCCATTCAGCATTATATTAAAGACTAAGAGTTGATGGAACTTTAATATGTTCCCAAAGCAAAGCAGAATTTTCTGATTACATGTAGTCCACAAAATATCGTACTGGCTTTCAAAGAGGTCTGATACCACAGAAATCCAGGATACTAATTATATAAGATGGGATTGTGATGTCCAGTGTCTTTAGTGTCAATGTTGTCTTTTTCAACTGAAACCCAAATTAGCAATTGAAAAGGTCTCTTTATACTATAATTCTTTACACAGCAGGACAAACTGTATATACTAATATATAAGTCTAGAAATTTTAGTCATAAAATTATCCAAAAAACTGGGGTCAACTTATCCACAACCCACTGTAACTGTGCCTTAACTCTCATAAAAAAGGAACCACCCATTTCTTTGAGTAGAATGGCAAAAGGTGATTGCTTAGCCTATCCTGAGTGAACCTACAAGAACCAAGTCCTTCTATTCTCTCTATTGTAGTGGTGCTTCTGCACTCTTTGAATCCCTGGGTGGGGAAATGACAATGGTAGCCAAGGATGACTGGCTCCGAAGAAGGATGTGGTGCTTTCCTATGTTTGTGGAATGAACCTCAGTGTATCCACAGGTCTTATCAAAATCCATAATTTTGACTCCCAAACCTGCCCTCAACTTATCCATGAAGTCAACTTATAAATGATTATATATAATATTCAGAATTCAGGCAGATACATCATAGCTTTGCAGCTTATTTCTCTTTGGGCATTCGATGGGCCCAGCTGAGGGGGCAATTTTGACCCAAGCTTCATGTAGTTGTCACCCCACCATACACCATACATGCAGCTTGATTTGAGCACTGAACAAAGACTTTGAAATTCCCCAAAGTTTCAAAGTATGTAAGCAAGTTCAGAAACAGAATATACCAATATATTTTATGGAAGTGCTTGGAAGAATTCATATTATGCATGCAGGAAACACTGATAGTATGTTACATTGTGATAGCCCTCTGTGATTAGCTGATATGAATTTTGCATTACCAGAAACATGGGACATGGTATTTGAAAATAGTTTGTTGGGGGAAAGGAAATATAACTTTTGAAATCATAATAGTGATTTAAAAATTATTGGAAAAACAAATTCTTGAGGATTGGGGACTATTTAAAATTATATAAGAGGTTGATGGATGTGCATGTTTTTTTGGCAACTGGGTTTCTCTTTTCACCCTGGTAGACAAGAATCCTTGGCTGCTATTCAACTCCTTGAATGTTCCAAGATAATCCCTAAAGTGATATTTTCATTAAGGCATTCTGAAAACCCACATAAATTATAATGCTAAGAGATGAAATTCTTGATCTTATTGATACATTGAAAACAAACAACATGGAGATACTATCAATTCAAGAAAAAAACAAAATAATCCACTTAGCATCTATTCCAGAACTCTTAACTCATATGTCAGTGTAGATACATGAAAAATAAATAATGTAACTTTAAAAAAGAAATCTAATATTTCTCTTGGTACCAGAGAACTATCAAGTAGACAATATAACACAAAGCATGGTTTTGGTGTGATTCTAGCACATTATGACCAATTAAACAAATATCTGTTTTGAGTAAACTGTTGTAAAGCAATATTACAGGTTAACTCATCAGTCATATAAAGGGGCAAGCAACAGTTCCATCGAGGAAGAAAAATAGGAGGTGTCTCAGAGATCAGAATGGATGTCTAAGGAACTTTCAACTGAGCTAAGATTTAAAAGGGACCTGTGCATGCAATGGAAAAGGAGTAATCACCAAAGAAGAATACAAAGGAATAGTGTCGGGGGGGGGGGGGACTCAAAGAATTACTACAAAGGGCCCTTCCACATACCCTTATATGCTAAAACAGGGCTGCCCAGGAAGTCGTTTTCGATCGACCAGTCGATTGCGGGACCGAAGGAGGTCGAGTGCAGCTGGATGGGGTGCTTCTCAGAGGGGGCGGAGCCAGGCTGTGCCAAGCCCCACCCTCTTCCCCGGCTTTGGCACTCCCAGCAGCTGCTCCAGCCTTGAGGAGGGCAGGGCCAATCCAGCCTTGTGCTCATTATGTCATCACTGGCTTGGCCCTGCCCTCCTCAAGGCTGGAGCAGCTGCTGCTAGAGCTGAAGCCAGAGGGGGGTGGAGCCAGGCCACGCCAAGCCCCTCCCCCTCCTCTGCCCTGCCCTGCTTCTCTCTCGTCCGGAAGCAAACGTGAACGGTGTGCAGCGCTGGAATTTAGCTCTTTCTGACTTGGTTTTATTATAAGTAGCTCGCATGCTGAAAAAGTGTGGGCACCCCTGTCCTAGAATATCAAGGCAAAAAATCCCACAATATCTGCTTTGAACTGGGTTATCTGAATCCTCGCTCAGATAATCTGAGTTTTTCTGCCTTGATATTCTGGGATATAGAGCTGTGTGGAAGGGCCCCCTGTCAGCTTGACATGAGAGACTCCCTCCTGAGTACATAGAAGACTGAGCAACTTGGAAGGCGCTTAACGGGCTGCGCTCCGGCATCACAAGACACAGACCCAACTTTAAGAAATTGGGCCACAAAGCATGTCCACAAAGAGTCCACAACATCTGTGGAGTACAGCAAACCACAGTTTGAGCCCTGCCACATGCACAATGGAGGACCTTCTTATAGCAGTACCAGAGGCACTCCAAGTGGCCACCTACTGCTCAAAGGACATTTAGTATAATGCCAAGATTTTTAAACATTGTGTTTTTAAAAAACAGATTACACCTGTACCTTTGGTTCACTTCTGTTACGATAAATAAAAAGCTTGACATCAATACCACAATTTGTTTTGGAACAAATCATTAAAGGTTCTGTCCTGAGCCCAGTGCAATTCAACATCTTTATCAATGACTTGGATGACAGAATAGAAAGAATACTTATCAAATTTGCAAATGACACCAAATTGGGAAGGTTAGTGAATACTCCAGAGGACAGGATCAGAATCCAAAATGATCTTTATAGAGAGCTGGGCCAAAACTAACAAAATCAATTTCAATGGAGAGACGTGTATTACACCTTGTCAATAAAAATTCAATGCACAGATGTAGTATAGGTGATACCTGGCTTGAAAATGGTCTATGTGACAGGAATCTATGAATCTTTGTACACCACAAGGGGAGGATGAATCAACAGTGTGATGCAGCAGCTAAAAAATGTGATTCTAGGCTGCAATAGGAGTATATTGAGGAAAGTCATAGCCCATTTTATTCTGCTTTGATCAGACCTCACCTGAAATACTGTGCCCAGTTATGGGCACTAGAATTAAAGAAAGATAATGACAAGCTAGACCAGGGCTGTCCAACTTCTACGGGCCCAAGGGCCGGAATTCTGGTCACTGATCACCTGGGAGGCCGAAGGGTCTGCCTCTGCCCCGGCTCCGCCCCTCCCGGCTCTGCCCCGCCCCTCCCCAGCTCTTCCCCTCCCCAGCTCCCCCCTCCCGGCTCCAATTTACTTACAATTGACCTTGAGTTGTGGAGTTGTAGTTCACCTCCATCCAGAGAGCACTGTGGACTCAAATAATGATGGATCTGGACCAAACTTGGCATGAATACTCAATATATCCAAATGGGAACACTGGTAGATTTGGGGGAATGTTTCCTAATACCTTTGAGTTATTTGAGTCCACACTCAAATTGGGACACATCAAAAAAAACCCAAACACCTCAATGCCGTTGCAGGGCTTGATGGGGCCTCCTTTCCCAGAGGTGGGTGGAGAAGGCCCAAAAAGCTCCCTCCTTCCCTGAAGGGAAAACAAGTCGCGGGGGCAGGCGCAAAGGAAGCCACGTTGCACCCTGCACGTGGGGGAAGGCAGCACAACAAGGGGGAGGGGGCGCGGAGGAGGGGAAGGAAGCGTCGCCAAGGAAACTGCCACTGAGGGACCCCTCCCCCCCTCACCCAACGTCCCACTGTTTTTAGATTGATTGATTCGAGCCAGGCCCTTCCTTACCCATACTGCGGGAGCCCCGCCACAGGGCCGAAGTGCTAACGCCGCCGCCATCCCCGAAGAGCCCCGCTGGAGCCGAGGCCAAGCTCAGGCCGGCGGCGGCTCTCCCATCTGCGGGCGGGAAGCGAGGGCCCTCCACAGGAAGAGGACGGAGCCAGGAGGGGCTTTCCCTGCCTCACTTCCCTCCTCCCTCTCTCTGAGGGAATGGGGGCTGGCCTGGAAGCAGACGCGAGGGAGGAGGAGGCGCGCGCCCAGGCCGGCCACAAATTCCGCAGGACCCGAGATTTCAGCAGCTATCGCGAGGCTATGCAGCCACAGACGGAATTTCGACCTCCCTCGAAATCCCGTCTGTGGCTGGCGTAGTCTCGCGATGCTTGCCTAAACCCGAAAGTAGGAATTTTTTTATTTTATTTTTTATTTTTTATTTGTATTTTATTAAAACAAGTTAGGGGGCCGGAGGGAAGGGGCTCGGGGGCCGTGTACGGCCCCAGGGCCGCCTGTTGGACAGCCCTGAGCTAGACCATATCCAGAGAAGGGCAGCCAAAATGATCAATTTTTTGAAAGTTAAGCTCTAAGTCTATGAGGAGTGTTGTATCATTGAAATAATACAGTGCAATACAATACTGTGGTCTTTTGTCAGAAGTTCCTGAGCAAACCTTGCAATAATAAAATAAGAGCATAAACCTTCCAGTGGTTTGGAAAATGGTTAAATAACAACAATGATAACAACAACAACAACAACAACATAGAGATTAGGAATAAATGGCTGAGTCTTATAAAGAAGGAAACAAACATTTTTGGTCCTCTAAGGCAGTGTTTCCCAAACACTCTAACACAGTAATACATAGAGTTAATATGTTTTTAAATGTATTTATACACTCAGTGTGAAACCTGGACCTGTTTCGATGAACACAACATAGATATCCTGGCAGGAATGGCAGAAAGACACAAACTTCCCACATAGAACTCCCATAACCAAGAGAAAATACTATAAGAGTTTGCTGAGCATTGACGTTTGGTTTTGGAGTTGTAGTTCACCTATATCCACAGAGCACTGTGGACTCAAACAATGTTGGATCAGGACCAAACGTGGCATGAATACTCAATATGCCCAAATGTGAACACAGATGGAGTTTGGGGAAAATAGACCTTGACATTTGGGAGTTACAGTTTCTGGGATTTATAGTTAACACACAATCAAAGAGCATCCTGAACTCTTGCAACAATGGAATTGAACCAAACTTGGCATATTGAACAGAAAGTACCAACGGAAAGTACTGAAAGGGTTTGCTTGGGAATTGACCTTGAGTTTGGAAGTTGTAGTTCACCTACACCCAGAGAGCACTGTGGATTCAAACAATGTTATGTTATGTTGTTGTTTGTTTTCTATCCAGAATCACAATGTTGGAAGGATGTTCACCCCTTTAAGGTCCCTAAAACAGGCATGGGAAAACTTCGGCCCTCTGGGTGCTTTGGACTTCAATTCCCACCATTCCTAACAGCCTGAAGCCCTTTCCTGCCTAAATTGCTGAGGGGGGGGGGGAGGAAAAGAGCCGGAGGCTGCTAGGAATGGTGGGAGTTGGAGTCCAAAACACCTGGATGGTCCAAGTTTGCCCTTGCCAGCTTTTGACAGAGACCTCTTCCTCCCCTTCCCCTTTGCGCCCTTTCTTCCCCCTCCTGCCGAACACTTACTTTTTCTTCTACACTGCCGCTTCTGCAGCCATTTGATCTGAGGGGGCAGCGTGAGCGTGTTCAGGAGAGGAAGGGGGAGGGAGGAAGATGTGACCCGTGCGGGGGCTACTGCGCAGACTCGCCCCAGAGCAAAGCGAGGCAAAGCGAGCAGAGCGAGGCTGGGAAGAAGGGAGCCCGAGTGGAGAAGAAAAAGTGTTCGGCAGGAGGGGGAAGAAAGGGTATTGGAGGTTCCAATTTCCCACAGTAGACCTGATGATTGCTCACGGCACACTAGTGTGTCACGGCACACTGGTTGGGAAACACTGCTCTAAGGCTCTATTTTAAGACAGATGGTTTGAGATTTGTATACAAACAGGCGGAGATTTAATTCAAACAATGAGTTACCTGTGTTTGTGACAACAGTAAATTATTCAGAATGGTTTAAAAATGTATTGTGAAATGCCCTAAAAGATCTCTCCAAACTACAGGAAGTGGCATTAAAATGGCTGGAGTTGTTGATATCTCAGTGAAAGCATCAACCCAGGGTGCAGATGTGCGCCTGTTACATTCTTACATTGACTAGGAAATAAACTTTATTGAAAAATTAGAAATGCAATTCTTCATTAATTTCATTCTCAAAGGAAACAATTAGTATTTTATCATGTTTCTCTTCATGAAAAATTCACATTTTTTTAAAAAAAAATACACACATATTGTAAGATATATAAAACCATTGTGAAGAAAGTTGGAAGTCAAATTTAAGCTCCTTTTCCCTGTTCGTTGCTGTTCTTTTTTCTTCTCTTTTCTTGTATATTACTGTATTTATTAACTTATTCATTTATTTACAACATTTATATCCCACCCTTCTCACCCCGAAGTGGACTCAGTAGAGTCTCACTTATCCAACCTTCACTCATCCAACATTCTGTATTATCCAACGCAGTCTGCCTCCTGCCTGGATCCACAGCTGTTTCAATATATTACGGTGATTTGGTACAAAATTCATAAATACAGTAATTACTACATAACATTACCATGTATTGCACTGATTTTTCTCTCAATTTGTTGTAAAATATGTTTTGGTGTTTAACTTGTAAAATCATATTGTAATTTGACGTTTCATAGGCTTTTCCTTAATTTCTTCTTCTTATCCAATATTTTAGCTTATCCAACATTCTGCTGGCCTGTTTACGTTGGATAAGTGAGACTCTAGTGTATTTCAATTTTATTTTGCTGCATTGAAAATTATCTAATATTTTTTCAAAAGAAAATGGAAAGGCCTGGTGGTTCTAGTAAATGAAGGAATTGTTTATTTATTTATTTGTTTTGTATACTGTCCCTCTCAGCCTTCCGGCGACTCGAGGTGGTTTACAAGGCAAAATTCAATGCCACAAAAACACAAGTACAATTTAAAAACATTAACATAAATAAAATCATAACAACAACAATAAAACATGTCAATAATTCTCATGAAAACATTGTCCAGTCCCATTGTATAGTTCTTCCATTTTCCTACGTCCGTTACTCAATATTTGATAGAAAGCTTCCCACCGGAGTGGAAATCATCTATCAGACACATGGCAAGCTATTTAACCTCAGAAGATTGAAAGCCAAAAACAAGGTCATAATAACATCTGTTATAGAACTCCAATATGCTGATGACAACGTCTTCTGTGCGCATTCAGAAGAAGACCTACAAACCACTCTAAACATCTTTGCAGAAGCATACAAGAAGCTTGGCTCTCAATGAACTTTGAGAAAACCAAAGTGCTCTTCCAGCAGGCACCAGCCAGTCCCTCTGCAATGCCAGAAATACAGCCTAATGGTGTAACATTAGAAAATGTGGACCATTTCCACTACCTTGGCAGCCACCTCTTCACAAAAGTCAACATTGACACTGAAATACAGGATTTTTCCGAATAAAGCAAAGAGGACCTGGACATCTGTAGGGAGACCCAAGGTGCTTGTTTATAAAGCCATTGTCCTCCCAACCATGCTATATGCCTGTTCTAGGAGACCACCTCCCATGTGTAAGACTGCTGCAGCTAATTCTATTTTAAGGGTCTGATCTTTTGTAGTAGATCATTCCACAATCTTGGGGCAGTTGATGAAAAGCTCCTCTGAGTGCCAGTTGGGCTCTGTCTGGTTGAAGTAAACGTTCCCTATAGGACCTAAGTGTACAAGCAGATTATATAAGGTGATCCTGTAGGGCTTTAAAGGTCAAAACCAATACTTTGGGTGCATCTCCATGGTAGAATTAATGTAGTCTGACACCACTTTCACTGTCGGATTTGTAATTTTACAAGATCTCTAACCTTCCTTGCCAAAGATAGTTGGTGTTTCACCAAACTCCAACTCCCAAGATTCCAAAGAATTGAACTGTAGCAGTTAAAGTGAAATCAGATTGCATTAATTCTACAATGGAGATATACTTTTTGCCTAGAAATACATTTGCCTGCCAACCCCCAAAATAATGAGACCACACAACAGTATTTGGGTTTAAATATGGGCAACTTTTATTAATTGTTACCGATTAAACTTTGCTGAATTTAAATCTATGGATTTTGAACTTGGTGCCAAATCAGAGGTAACGTCCCATGCGGCCTAACCCTCGGCTAGTTAGGGCGGAAAATCCCCGGGTCCCCAGGCAACCAAATCCAGGCAACCTCTAAGGGGAATGTGTCGGAGAAGTCTCTCTCAGGATATCTGAGACCCGACTCTATCAATTTTAGACTGTTAGAATTTCCCTCACCTCATCCAATTGAACTTTAGGTGAGTATTTTAGTTAATAGCATTCACCCCTGAAGGGGGGGTGTCTTGGACGTATACCAAATTTAGCTTTTCCTAACTGTTTTCCGTGATCGTCTATTTAATGACACACTGTCCCAATTTGCCCTGTAACAGTATGGGGTAGGCGAAAAAACCCTCCTAGAACATAAGAGGGGGAAAAATTCCTACCCAGCCCCCTAATTGCAACTATACTAAACTGTTTAATGGGCAGGAGTGGTGGGTCGACGCTTGGCTCCAGAATGGAGGAAGGGGGTAGGTCAGTGCAAAAGGCCTGGCTCCGCCCCCTTCAAATAGTTCCCAAATGGAACTATGTCTCTCCTCGGAGGAGGAGGCAAACATCTCTCTCACCTCAGCTGTGCTAAGGTGAGAAAGCGTCTTGCTTTCCTATTGTGGCAAATGCAATGGACATATTTTGGTAAGATGAGTCATTATTGGTGGGTTCTGATGCATATCCAAAAATGCCCCACCGTGTACACATAAAGCTGCTGATTCTGCTGAGGTTGCTGGTCCTCCTCCTCTGGCACTTGTTTTTCCTAGTGAGGTAGAATCCAAGATCATTCTGACTCTTCCGACAATTCATCTTATAATACAGCTTATAATGCAAATGCTGCAAACAACCACATTTTGTTTTCATATTATTTAGAATTATTGGTGACGATGAACACACATGTGTACACAGGATTAGACCATGGCTGTCCAACAGGCGGCCCGGGGGCCGTACACGGCCCCTGAGCCCCTTCCCTGCGGCCCCCTAACTTATTTTAATAAAATACAAATAAAAAACAAAAAATAAAATAATTTTTTTTAAAAAAACCTACTTCCGGGTTTAGGCACGCATCGCGAGACTCGCCAGCCACAGACAGGATTTCGAGGAGGTCGAAATCCCGTCTGTGGCTGCGTAGTCTCGCAATAGCTGCCGAAATCCCGGGGCCCGCGGGATTTGCGGCCGGCCTGGGCACGCACCTCCTCCTCCCTCGCGGTTGCTTCCAGGCCAGCCCCTATTCCCTCAGAGAGAGGGAGGAGGGGAGTGAGGCAGGGAAAGACCCTCCTGGCTCCGTCCTCTTCCTGTGGAGGGCCCTCACTTCCCGCCCCGCGGATGGGAGAGCCACCGCACCCGGCCTGAGCTTGGCCTCGGCTCCAGCGGGGCTCTTCGGGGACGGCGGCGTTGGCGTTGGCTCTTCGGCCCTGTGGCGGGGCTCCCGCAGTATGGGTAAGGGCCTGGCTCGACTGAAAGTGGGACGGTGGGTGAGTGGGGGAGGGAAGGGTCCCTCAGCGGCGGTTTCCTTGGGGATCTTCCTTCCCTCCTCTGCGCCCCCCCCTTGTTGTGCTGCCTTCCCCCCCCGAGTGCAGGGCGCAACGTGGCTTCCTTTGCGCCTGCCCCCGCAGCTTGTTTTCCCTTCAGGGAGGGAGGGAGGGAGGGAGCTCTTTGGGCCTCCTCCACCCGCCTCTGGGAAATGAGGCCCCATCAAGCCCTGCGACGGCATTGAGGTGTTTGGGGGTTTTTTGGTGTCCTAATTTGTGTGTGGACTCAAATAACTCAATGGTATTTGGAAACATTCCCCCAAATCCACCAGTGTTCCCTTTTGGGTTTGTTGATTATTCATGCCAAGTTTGGTCCAGATCCATCATTATTTGAGTCCACAGTGCTCTCTGGATGGAGGTGAACTACAACTCCACAACTCAAGGTCAATTGTAGTAAATTGGAGCCGAGAAGGGGCGGAGCCAGGGCGGAGGCAGATATTATTTAGGTGATCAGTGACTGGAAATTTGGGAAGATGAAGTTGGACAGCACTGGATTAGACGAACCACACACTGCAAACCTCTTGTGACTTTTACATGTTGCTTGATAGAGAGGGGTGCTTAAACTCTATGTTTGCACTTGGGAGAATTTTGCACCAGTGTAATAAAACTTTTTTTATGAAGCCCAGGAAAGTGGCTTTGCACAAGACACCCAACTCATATAAGGATTCATATTACCAGTCATTTTTGTTTTCAGTGAGAGGGATTTCAGCACGTGTCTAATTAACTCGGTGAGATAAATGCAAACCAGAATTGCTCTACTTCGATGGATCGTTGAGTCAAATAGTTGACTACTATTCCTAGAACTTGTTTTATTTTCTAGCTATGGTTTGTTAAAGCTGGTGTATTTATAGCATTCAGAATAAATGAAGAATCATGTTTTATTCCGCAGAAGAAATGTGTTTACAGATGCCATGTATGAAATGTCAGGTTTCTAAATGAATATTCTAATATATTCTGTGCAGTCGTTCCTTAGTTTTAATGATGACTGTGAAATCCTCATTCTGTTGCGAGACTGATATCCTTCTGTGTTTTAATTATCATGCAGGGGATGTTCTGCCTGCAAATCAATTCCGTGCTTGCTCTCTCTTTGGAGGGGGAAAACGAATTTGCAATTCAGAATTATCCTGGATGTAATACATTGCGCAAATGCTTCACTAAACCATTAGGTGTTTTTGGTGCTTAATCAGGAAAGGGAGCATGCAGTCCGAAGCGATTGCAAAGCAATTGAAGGATGGGATAGATATCTGCAATTCTTCCTCTCTCATGCAGAGGTTGATTTTCTGAATTTTAATGAAGAGAGGAAAATGGCTGAACAGCCAAACAAGGCGGAGAGGAAAAACTGGGGAAGAAACACTCCTTTGAAACTTGTAAAATACAGACACCTAGTGGTCAAAAGCACAGCATACACACCCAAGCACAGACTTGAAGATTACGTCATTGATTAAGTTGGACCGTACTATATAAACTTTCTGCACAAGCTGTTTTCTGACTATATCTCCTGTGGCTCTATGAAGGTAGTTTTATTGTGTCTTTTCTTTTATTAGACTTTCACAAATGTGGTGAGAAATGCTGATTTATTTTTATGTTTTCACATTTACATTTTTATATCCTACCTCTAAAGCAGGGGTGCCCATACTTTTTCAGCTTGCGAGCTACCTTTCTAACAATCAAGTAAAAAAATCTACCTGGCACACTCTTGGCCCTCCGCTGCGTGCGTGCTCTCGCCACCGCCTTCCGCCTGCGTGGGGTTTCTTTAGTCAAAATGAGGCTTTAGTGGGCGGGCCCTGGAGCTCGTCTCTTGCCACGCACTGTGTGGTGACGTGACCGCCAATTGGTTGCTGCTGGGAGGGGGGCGCGTGCAGGGATAGGATGCGAGGCTTTGGAAGGGAGGGAGGGAGCGCGTGTGTGAGAGAGAAGGCCTCACCGGAGGAGGATGGTCCCCGCGGTGGGGCTGCAGCTGACGAGCGCGCCCTCGACGCTGGTGAGTGAAGCCTGGACTGGGCCCTGCCTCGCGCTCTGCCCTGTCTCTCACTCGCCTCGGCCCTCGGGGGGCCCGCGTGCGCAGAAGCGCCCCATCCGGCTGCAAGCTACCTCAAATGTACTTGGGATCGACTAGTCAATCGCGATCGACTTCCTGAGCACCCCTGCTCTAAAATCTAGGAGCAAAGTCGATAGTTATTGAATTAGTAAAGCCTGCAATGTTACCTGAACTGAAATTGAGTGCAGAAAAACATGCAGGTACAAAAAATACCCATATTTTCCACTAATAATAGTGCTGAAACACTTCAGGATGTCCAAGTATGGGGATCTCTCGGCATTACTTCACGAACGAAGATTCTTTAGGCAGGACTCATTCCACGCTTTTTACAAGCGTGTTGATGACTAAAAAGGCCAATCTGAGATAGGCAAGCCCGGTTGCAGAAAGCGGTTTTGCAGAAGGACTTAAAGTGGCATCTTCTAGGGCGGCTTTTGTGGACAATGCAGACTCAAAAAGTGTTGGGGTGAGTCCCCCAAGTGTACAATGCACCCTGGGTTTAGTTAAGGGGAAGGAGATTATTGAAAAAAAAGCCCGAGTTGACTGTGGGTGTTCGGAAAACATCATGTCCCCGAAGTTAATAGAAGATTTAGGTGGGGAAACGAAAACTTTGGCAACATCTGTGACTTTTACTCAGTTGGACGGGTCATCCATTAAGGGTGGACCATTTTCTTTGGGTACTAAGGATTTAAAAGGCCGGGTGGGACCTTGGGAAGGAGATATAGATTTTGTAGTAGCTCCCATCAAAGGTCATGAAGTGGTATTAGGACTGCCTTGGTTAGAGCAAGTAAACCCTAAAATTGACTGGAAGACTGGGAGGGTGCAATGTGATCCTAGTGTGGGGAAAGGGGTACAGGGGCCCGAGGTACAGGGAGTGCTGCCTGGGGAATATTGGGATTATGCAGATGTGTTTAAACAGCAGAAAGTCTCATTGGGTGATGCTGTTTCCAAGTTTCGTTTTTTTCTGCGTTGTTTCTCTTCGAGACCTGTTCGGCGTGTCTTCCAGAAAGAGGCTGCAGCATTGTGGATAGTGCATCTCCATGCCTCTTGATGTGAGACCAGGGTGGACCATTGTTGGTGATCAATCTGGCTGAGCCCGAGATGTTGTTTCAGGGAGTCCTTATATCTCTTGTTTGGGGCACCTCTCTTGCGCTGACCCGTGGCGAGTTCACCATAGAGTAGTATCTTTGGGAGGCGGTGGTCCTCCATCCTAGAGACGTGCCCTGCCCAGCGGAGTTGTGTTTTCAATAGCATGGCCTCAATGCTGGTGATCCCTGCTTGCTCAAGGACAGCAACATTGATCATATAGTCAGTCCAGTGTATATTTAGGATTGTGCAAAGACAGCGCTGATGAAAGCACTCGAGGAGTCGTAGGTGCTGGCGATAGGTGACCCATGAGGATAATACTGCCAAAAAATGCTCTTTTTCAGTGGAGGAAAATCTAGAGTAATTCTTCACCCTTACATGCACAGGCAAACTAGCCAAGAATTTATATTCTTACTTGCTTATATTTTAATTGATATGAACTGCAATAACGCTCCATAAGTCTTGTTGAACTCAATACATTATAACAGAAATGCAGCTGGTGGATCTGAAATGGGAGGATACAATAAGTTTTTATCAGGTTTAGGAAATGTCAAAATACCCTTAATTCTAATATTTATACTTAGGTGGTGTGAAATGTTAGACATCTCCTTTATACATGAGTCCTAATTTCATGGAACTTGTCCTGTGATAAAAAGCTATAGATGGCAGCCTTAATGAGAAAAGCAGATTTGGGTATTGACCTATCATAATAGTTCAAGATCCATGTTAGATTGAAACAAAAGGCCTTCCTAGTCTGTGTACTCTTACCACAGTGGTGAACAAAAGGCAGGACTCCAAAGTAGGGCATTTCCATGTGAGGTGTTCAACACATTTGCAGGTGTTCAGAGCCATGCTCAACCCACACAATGTAGAATCACAGCCACATGTAGCTTCATCCATTATCATTTTCCCCCTAATTTCCCTTGAATATCACCATTGTATCTTTTGGTAGTAAATGACACAGATTGATTGAGTACTGTATGAAAACATACTTCCAGTTCTGTGCCCTCCAAAAACCTGCTTTTCAAAATTAGTAAAGGAGTCTGTGTTGTGCCAGGAGGGAGCCCCTCTCCATGTCTTCCCAATGTCTTTCTCTACACCAGTGGTTCCCAAACTTTTTTGGCCTACCGCCCTCTTTACAGAAAAAAATTTACTCAATGCCCCCCCCTATAATTTTTTTTAAAAAAATTAATAGCAATTAAACTGAAAAAAGTAATTAAACAGAGCGGAAGGAGGTGCGCGCTGCAGTTTCCACGGCAATGCCTGCCCGGGGATCGCGCACTTACGACTGTGTCCCTGCGAGTTGGAATCCATGGAAACCGCAGCGCGTGCCTTCTTCCTCTCATCAATGCCACCCACAGTGCAGTCCTGTGTATCGTCCTCTTTCTTCCAATGCGACCCTGCAAGTGGCAAGCCTGGCTCATGCCACCGCCCCCTTACAGGGGTTCAGTGCCCCCCAAATTCTCCTGAGCCTCCCAGCACCCCCTTGGATCGCCCCACCGCCCACCAGGGGGCGGTACTGCTCACTTTGGGGACCACTGCTCTACACCTTCATACTTTAATACACTTGTGGAAATCTAAATACCCTGAAAAACCATCTATTCCTGAAAGCTAAGCAGGACTAGGCTTGCTAACTACCTGGATGGGGAACCACCAAGGAATATTACATACTGTCAGCTATTTTCTCTGTGTAGGAAAACCATATTAAATACATAGGGTCACCTTAGTTAGCAGGTAACCTGAAGACATATGGTGTGCAACTTGTTCATCTCTAAACTCCCCTTCCCCCTAAATATTGCAACATGTACTTTTGCCTTGATCAATTTGACCATTTTACATCAGCACAATCAAAGCAGAATGTTGACAATGAAGCTAAACTATTATTTATTTATTTATTTATTTATTTATTTCCGGCATTTTACCCCGAGGGGGAACTCAGGGGGAACTCAGAGCGGCTTCCAAAAAGGCACAATTCGATGACAACACAGTAAAACACATAAAACACAGTATAAAACCCCCCAAAACATTACACATTAAAATACAATTACATCAACATATCATACACATTCATTTAAGTTTTTTAAAAGGTGCTGCCTTGTGCTAGTGTGCAAACGCCTGGTCCCATAGCCAGGCTTTTACTTTTTTCCTGAATGTCAGGAGGGATGGAATTGATCGTATGTCAGCGCATTCCACAGATGGGGAGCCACCACCGAGAAGGTCGTCTCCCTCGTCCCCACCAGCCGCATTTGAGAAGTGGGAGCGAGCAGGACCTCCCGGATGATCTTAAATTACGAGGTGGGATGTAGCGGCAGATGCGTTCGGACAAGTAACCTGGGCCAGAACCGTATAGAGCTTTAAAGGTCAAGACCACACTTTGAATTGAGCTTGGAAGTGGATAGGCAGCCAGTGGAGCTGACACAACAGGGGGTGGTATGCTCCTGTATGTAGCTCCAGTTAGTAATCTGGCTGCTGCCCGTTGGACTAGTTGTAATTTCCGAACTGTCTTCAAAGGCAGCCCCACGTAGAGTGCGTTGCAGTAATCTATTCGGGATGTGACCAGAACGTGGACCGTAGCCAGATCAGACTTCCCAAGGTACGGGTGCAGCTGGCGCATGAGTCTTATCTGTGCAAAAGCTCCTCTGGCCACCGCCGAGACCTGGGGCTCCAGGCTCAGCGATGAATCCAGGATCACTCCCAAGCTGCGAACCTGCGTCTTCAGGGGGAGTGTAACCCCATCCAACACAGGTTGTAACCCTATGCCCTGTTCGGCCTTTCGACTGACTAGGAGGACCTCTGTCTTGTCTGGATTAAGTTTCAATTTGCTAGCCCTCATCCAGTCCGACACAGCAGCCAAGCACCGGTTCAAAGTTTGGACAATCAAACGACAAATGACAACATTTTTATTATGGTTCAAAGATCCTTATAACACTGTAGCATACAAGTTATACAGGTAATGAGATTAAGAATATCCAGTTAATTGAACACACAAATGGATAAAATTTGCAAACAGTAAAACTGTTTAAAATACATGTTGGCTAAAAACATAGGTAAAAAATTATAAGAAGTACTGGTGTGTTTCATCCTGTGTCTAAAATTGGGAAATGTCTAATTCTGGCGGCCTCAGAAAGAAACTTGGCAACCGCCAAGGTCATGTGGGGAAGGATGTCACTAAGTAGAAACTTCACATAAAATTTCACTAAACTTGCTGGTAAATTCCTTAGTAGGGGTTGATTTTATCTGCTCGGGCCTGATCATAGAAACTGCATGACAGTAGAGTGTGGTAGATGCACTCTACTTCCTGTCTTTCATTTATTGGGGTACCTGCAAATCTCCCAAACACCAATTCAGACGGAGCACATTGCACCTTGCTTTGGAAAATTGGCAGCGATATTTGACAACCGTCAAGTTCTTTAGATAGTTTGCCAAACAAAGGCCCAACATAATGTATGGACAGGGCACTAGGAGAGCAAGATACATAAGAGCGAGAGCGCAGCTCACAAAAGGCAATGTCCCACAGCTTCTATTTGATTGATTTGAGAGCCATGTCAAAACCCAGTTGAGTTAGGAGGGATGTGGAAAGGCCAATGGAGGAAGCTTTCTTAGACTTGATCTTAAACCAACTGCTTATGGACTCATCCTGAGCTAATCTGAAATGAATAGCACTGAGAGAAAGCTGGGTTCTGTGGCTCAAAAGGTTCAGGAGTTTAACAGCTGTCTTGGTAAAGGTCAGACATCACACAAAAACCCGGGTGATAATATTTTTAATAATATACTTTAAAAGGCAAACACAGTAAGCAATTTGTGGTAGCTTCTTTTGTGGAAAACTTCTTGTGGTTTACAGAAAATTTTGCAAGAACTGGAGCCATCTAATTTAAATTACAAAAGAAAAAGATTTGCAATATTTGAACTTAAAATGGATGGCACTCAGTGTGAAACCTGGACCTGTTTTGATGAACACAACATAGATATCCTGGCAGGAATGGCAGAAAGACACACACAGAACTCCCATAACCAAGAGAAAATGCTATAAGAGTTTGGTGGGCATTGACCTTGAGTTTTGGAGTTGTAGTTTACCTATATCCAGAGAGCACTGTGGACTCAAACAATGTTGGATCAGGACCAAACTTGGCATGACTACTCAATATGCCCAAATGTGAACACAGATGGAGTTGGGGGAAAATAGACCTTGACATTTGGGAGTTACAGTTTCTGGGATTTATAGTTAACACACAATCAAAGAGCATCCTGAACTTTTGCAACAATGGAATTGAACCAAACCTGGCATATTGAACTCTCATTACCAACAGAAAGTACTGAAAGGGTTTGCTTGGGAATTGACCTTGGGTTTGAAAGTTGTAGTTCACCTAGAGTGGAGAAGAAAAAGTGTTTGTGTAGCACAGCAGTTCTCGTTTGTGCCTGGAGGGCAGGGGACAGGGCCTGGGGTCCCATTAGCTTTAGAACCGGCCGTGCTAGAACAGGATTCTGAGGATGAGCTAGATGACTGGGGTGAAGGGCAGCTTTCCCCGCAAGGGCCTCTTTCGCCCACAGAGAGCTTGGCCTGGGAAGAAATGTGTTTTGGTCCAAGGGATGATTCAGATCACCAGGTGCAGTCTGATAGCGATCCGGGGAGTTATGAACACCCAGGAGGGAGATCTTCCCAGGAGCCCCCTGAGGAAGATATGGAAGAAAGCGCATGGGAAATGGCTAGGGAGGAAAGCTCTCAGGAGATAGCAACACAGCTGCCGAAAGACAAGGTCGAACCTTTGATAGGAGACGGAACATCGAGGCTAGTAGGAGGGATTGGTCCGGGCCCTAGACCGGCCGAGGTCCGTCAGCAGGGATTGGAGACGAAGAAGCCTAGAGCGTCGAGGACCTCGGCCGAAGGATTAAGTATAGGATCCGTGGGAGCGAATCCTCAGTTCTCGGCCACGTCTTACCTGAATAGGCGTGAAGCGGAGTGGGGCCACGAGCCAAGCTGTGGTCATCAAGCCTTACCTTGCCTTGCCTTGCCTTGTTTCCTGATCCGCATTGGTTTGCGGAGCCTTGCCTTGTTCCTGATCCGCATTGGCTGCGGAGCCTTGTCAAGCTTTTTGCCTGTTTGCTTCGTTATTTTGGACATTCTAACTTCAAGCCTTTTGAACTATATCACTTCATATTGGACTATATTCTTTGGAACTGTTTTTATACTCAATAAAGTAGTTAGCCTTCAGTACGTCTCTGTGTGTGTGATTAAGGGGCCCGCCAAGTCCGTGCATTGTGACAGTTTGGCAGGAGGGGGAAGAAAGGGTATTGGAGGTTCAAATTTCCCATGGCACACCTGATGATCGCTGACGGCACACTAGTGTGCCACGGCACACTGGTTGGGAAACACTGCTCTAGAACATGGCCATATAGCCCGAAAAAACCTACAACAACCCAGTGATTCCAGCCATGAAAGCCTTTGACAATACATTAAAATGGGTTGTTTTTGTTAATGGACTTGATAAATGCTGGCAGAGAATAGAACAATTGAACAGTGGCATACACTTCTAGATAGTGGACCTTTTAAAATATAAATATACACTACTGTATTAACAAAGGTGTATATATACATATATTATTTTGTTTTGATGTTGTCCATTTCTTCAAAAATGTCCAAAACTAGTTTTTATTGTGTTTAATGTCCTTTAGATATCCTACTTAGGAGCATAGGGGGATACAATACACACAAGATGAACATATATAGTATGTAACTTTGGCAAAGGTTTCCCTGCAAGAGGAGGATCTTGATCCAGATCTTAGCCACAGTGTATGGGAGGAGAGAGAAATTTAAAAATTTAGATCCATTGCAGGCAATTTTTGAATTTTCAATTTCTATTGTCAAAACGTGATGTTTTAAAATGAAAGAATGATGGGAGTTTTCTTTTTAATGCAATTTAAATGCAGGTGTCCACATCAAACTGGAGGGGAAGTCCCCTATATGTTCTGTTACCACCATCAATGCACAACTGTAACTTCTTTACTCATTTCCCCCTTGAAGGAAGCAATAAGTAATTTTAGAAATTTCCCTTCAATTGCAATAAACCCTCTGGAAGTTTTTTCAAAGGCTTTTTGCAATGCAGGGCTTATTTTATGAAAAACTCACACATGGTACTTTGTGCAGAAACCTACATTTTTGTCATGCATTTTGAAGGATGCCTTAGGTTACCCTGACTCTTCTGGGTTACAGCATCTTGCCTCGCTTTCAACTGATATGTGTGTTTGAGTGTAGGGATGCAGATTGCACTGGATAATGCCATCAGAATGGAGAGCACTAAATGTACTGCCCATGTTTCAACAGAAATTCATTATTTTTAAATATAAATATATCCCTGTACTTAAATATAACACATTGTTGTTGTTTTTGTGTGTGTGTGTGTGTGTGTGTGTGTATATATATATATATATATATATGTATATAGTGCATAGCACAGTAAAACAATCAAAATTATGGACAATATTGAAGATCTATAATCTAAAATAAGGAGGAATAATGAATAATAAACTGTACAGTATAATTGCAAAACAATCACCCACTTTAAAAATAAAAATAAAAATCAATAACAACATAATACAGACCAAACTGACCTATACTTGTGATCAAGATATACAGTACAGACTTTAGAATAATACCAGAGTAATGTCTAGGTTGCATATACGAGGGCGGGTCAATAAGTCCGTGACTTTTTGAATTTGCCGCCTCTTAACTGAAAGGGCAACACTGCTCCTGTCAACAGGCATCTGTCAGTGGACTCCTGTCAAAATTTGAACAAGCTGCGTCATTTAGTTTGAGTTTGACAGCCATTGATAGCAGACTGCTGCGTGATTTGAGGAGAAAATGGAAAAAAGTGAATTTTGTGTGCTCATTAAGCATTATTTTTTGCGGGAAAAAACCATCACTCAAACCAAGGCTAAGCTTGATAAATACTATGGGGACTCTGCACCATCAATTTCAATGGTAAAAAAGTGGTTTACTGAATTTTGTTGTGGCTGTACAAGCGCAGGAGATGCTGAACGTTCTGGATGCCCAGTTGAAGTCTCTACACCTGAAACAATTGAAAAAATTCACAATATGGTGTGTGTTGGCCGATCAGAGATTGAAAGTGCGAGAGATTGTGGAAGCCATAGGCATCTCACATGGCTCAGTGGTTTCAATTTTAAATGATCACTTGGGTATGAGAAAGCTTTCCACAAGATGGGTGCCGTGTTTGCTCACAATCGACCACAAACGCAATCGTGTGATAATTTCGCAGGAGTGTTTGGCGTTGTTCAACTGCAATATGGACGAGTTTTTGCACCGTTTCGTAACTGTGGACGAAACATGGATCCACCACAACACACCAGAGACCAAACAGCAGTCAAAACAGTGGGTTTCTCAGGGTGAATTGGTGGCAAAGAAGGCCAAGGTGGGTTTGTCAGCCAATAAAGTCAAGGCAACCATTTTTTGGGATGCACGCGATATGATCCACATTGTCTACCTTCAAAAGGGTAAAACAATCAATAGTGAATATTATGCCAACTTATTGGGTCAATTTAATGAGGATTTGAAAAAAAATGACTGCATTTGGCCAAGAAAAATGTTCTTTTGCACCAGGACAATGCAAGGGTGCACACATGTGCAGTTGCCATGGCAACAATCCATGAATTGGGATACGAATTGCTCCCTCATCCACCCTATTCTCTGGATTTAGCCCCAAGTCACTATTTCTTGTTTCCAAACCCTGGAGAAATGGCTCGGCGGAAAGAGATTTGACTCCAACAATGAAATCATCTCACAAACAAATACCTATTTTGATAACCTCGACAAATCTTATTTTTTGGCAGGCATAAAAAATTGGAGAAATGTTGAACAAAGTGTATAGAGCTCAAAAGAGACTACGTTGAAAAATAAAATGATTTTTTAAATCCAAAAACCTGTGTTTCATTCAAAAAGTCACGGACTTATTGACCCACCCTCGTACTGTATCCATACACTTGCAAAGTTAAAATGTTATGCTATTTTACTTTTTGAACCTTCTAATATGTGTGCACTTTGGTCAGAGCTGTCATTATTACTCAGTTGCAATGTCACTTGAAATCACACACTTTAGTTTGCACAGGCTATGAACAAACACTGCTGTTTTCATTGCTGCTGTTTTTTATAGTTGTCATTTCAAAATCAAATGTTATAGCATTGTAGCTAAAATATTGTAATCCAGTCTTATTACAAGGAGGTGCATGAGGGTGATACCACGACTTACTACACTGGGTGACCCAAATGTGGTCAGCATTTCCAGCACATAGCTGTAAACATGATGTGATGGATGTAGTGATTTGGATTTTGGAGTAAATCTCTGGAGATCAGGGTCTAAAAAATCACTTGGCCATGTAAACCCACTGGGTGACCTTGGGCAAGTCGCACTCTTTCAGCCTCAAAGAAAAGCAATTGCAATCCCCTTTGAACAAATCTTGCTAAGGACACCCTATGGCCTTAGGGCCATCATACATTCAAAACGGGTTGTAGGCATGCAACAACAACTCTTAGGTTAAGTTTCCCAGCCTAACTCTGCCCCAAATAATCTGCTGCTCCACATTAGAAAGAGAAATAGACAGTGGCAGCTGGGAATCTTCATGCCAGCAAAACTGGTGAATAAACCCAAGTTTTAGTCTGCCCTTTAAAAATCTATGCAAGGTGCTAAACCAGGGGTGGGCAATTATCTTTTCCAAGGGGCCACACGAGAGCCAAAAGGTATTATGGAGGGCCGCACCTAAAGGCGGAACTACATTCTAATCTACATAATGCATTTATTTATTTATTTATTTACTATATTTACTATATATTACACATCATTAATATTAACAAAATAATATATCAAGAAATATTCATATATTATTAGTATTAATATCACAATTATTATATTATAGTATATATATATAGACATTATAATATATTGAAATTATAATATAATATAACAGTATATTATATTATTAATTATATTATTATTATATTATTATTATAAAATTATAAAATAATAATAAAAACCACTAAAATAAAATAAAATTCAAGAAGACAAGGTGTGAAGAAGGGAGGAGGGAAGAGGGCAGAGGGAGGGCACAGGGAGGCGGAGTGGCAGGCTGTATTGCCATGGTCCTGCCTCAAAGTGGGGGCTGCCGTGGGCTTCACCAGGGCAGCGGGGATTCCTTCCTGCCTTCTCCGGCAGCCCTCGTGGTGGTGATCCTGGGCTTTGGCCCTCTTGCAAGGAGGGTTGCGCATTGGTGGAGTGAGGGAGGGCCCAAGGGTGGAGGCAGCACCAGCTCCGGGCTCTCCGCCTCCTCCTCCACCTCCTCCTCCTGCCTCCGGTGTGGAGGAGCCTATAGATGACTTCCTGTAGCCTCGGATGAGCTGGTTGAGGCATTCTGGGACTCCTACGGCTCCCAGAATGTCTCAGCCAGCTCATCCGGGACTACAGGAAGTCGTCCAAAGGCTCCTCCCTGCCACACCGCCGGCACTGACCCTCCCACACTGGCCATCCGAAGCCTCTCCATGCTCTGGCAGGAGGAGGAGGCGGATAGCCTGGGGCACTCCAAAGCCGTTGCGATGGGATGGCGGCAGCAGAACTCCTTTTTCTTGGTTGGCCCCGCCTCCGACGACAGAACCGGCCAGGGGGTCGCATCCAGCCCACGGGCCGTATACTGCCCACCCCTGTGCTAAGCTCTATACCAGGGGTGCCCACACTTTTTCAGCTTGCGAGCTACCTTTCTAACAATCAAGTCAAAAAGATCTACCTGCACGCTCCTGGTCCTCCACCGCGCGCGCTCCTGCTCGCTCCCACCACCGCCTTCTGCCTGCGCGGGGCTTCTTTAGCCAAAATGAGGCTTTAGTGGGCGGGCCCTGGCGCTCGTCTTGCCATGCACGGTGTGTTGACGTGACCGCCCATTGGTTGCTGCTGGGGGGGGGGGGAGCAAGGCGAAGGCCCATGCAGGGATAGTATGTGAGGCTGTGGGAGGGCTGGAGGGAATGTGTGTGTGTGTGTGTGTGTGTGTGAGAGAGAGAGAGAGCCAAGGAGAGAAGAAAGAAATCCGGGGAACTTTTTTGGATCCTTTTGACAGGCAGGCAGGCGGGCACTGGAAGGAGAGGGGGGGGGAGGAGGAGAGAGGCGAAGGAGGCCGGGCAAAGTGGGGCAAAGCCAAGCAAGCCCCGCTGTAAACCCTACTGCTGCCCTCGGGACTCCCATTCCAAGCTGAGACCTGGGCTCCGCCGTGTTCCTGGGGCTGAACCCGAGGAGGAGGGGGCTGCGGGGATGGAGACTCCACCTCGCCCTCACTCGCCCTCAAAGGAGAAAGGCGGCGAGGGCACAAGCAGCAGCAGCAAGTGGAGTCTCCATCCCCGTAGCCCCCTCCTCCTCGGATTCAGCCCCAGGAACACGGCGGAGCCCTCCCTCCTCACCCCCAACCAAGGAAAGAAAGCAGCCCCACACAGCTCGCTCGCCCAGGTCTCAGCATGGAATGGGAGTCCCGAGGGCAGCAGCAGGGTTTGCGGCAGGGTTTGCTTGGCTTTGCCCCACTTTGCCCGGCCTCCTTCGCCTCTCTCTCTCTATCCCTCCCCCTCCCCCTCCTTCCAGTGCCCGCCTGCCTGCCTGTCAAAAGGATCCAAAAAAGTTCCCTGGATTTCTTTCTTCTCTCCTTGGCTCTCTCTCTGTCTCTCTCTCTCTCTCTCTCACACACACACATTCCCTCCATCCCTTCCACAGCCTTGCATCCTATCCTTGCACGCGCCTCCCAAGCAGCAACCAATGGGCGGTCACGTCAACACACCGTGCATGGCAAGACGAGCACCAGGGCCCGCCCACTAAAGCCTCATTTTGGCGAAAGAAGCCCTGCGAAGCCGGCGGCGGGTGCACGTGCGTGCATGGCAAGAGTGCACCATCCAGCTGGTGAGGCCCAAAGATCACCTGGAAGAGGGCCGAAGATCAACTAGGTGCTCGCGATCACCATAACGAGCACCCCTGCTCTATACATTAAACAGGTTCAACACTTTGGATAAGTTCGCACTAAGCGTCAGAGTAGATTCACCTTCCTTTGGATGTGGAAGTGAAAGTACACAACCAGCAAAGGCATTCTACCTTTATATAAAGCTGGTGTGAGAGTTACCTGGGCAATCCAAAACCAAGGTCTTTGCAGAATAATTAGAATTCAAAAAATAAAAATAAATCCCAACATGCTAAGCTTAACATGCAGATAATATAATTGACTTATAACTTAAACCAAACAGCATCTCAGCCTTCCACTAAATAATTAAATCATTGAACATATATTTAATTATGAGACAGTCATGTCTAGTATATATAGTGATTAGGTCAAGAATAAAAAAAATATTGATTTTAATATGCTAACTTGACATTTTTGATCTTTCTTTGTTACTGTCCAACCATCTAATTCTGAGAGTTCTCACTGCATTAATTATCTCTGCCAGCTATACCACCATAATGATTTTTCCCTCACAGTTGGTTCTTGGGTTTCAAATTTCAATCACTTTTGCACCTTTTGCCTTCACTCTTATTAATGGACATTGCTACTATCAGCTGAGCTGATAGATTGGCTAATCTTTGCCATTTAGCAACAGCAAAAGTTACACATTTTTGGAAGTCCTAGATCAGGGTCTGGGAGCAATAGCCTCCCTTTCTGTAGCTTTCACATTAATGAAGTAAAGAACTTGCATGAATCCTGACTGCCAGTCCTTACTATTTGGTGGCCACAAGATGTCACTAACAGCCTTCTGGTAAGAATGGCAACAAGGATGGAAATCAAAATGCATGCCCCAATAATTCTAATTTAAAGTATATTGCATGGCACAGTTCTGATATCGCTGCAAATAATGTTGAAATTCCCACTCGTTTAATTGAGATATATTTCATCCACTTCAGAGCCTCTCTCTATATATAAGATCAAAGAGTATTTGCATAAATACTTGCTATGGCAAAAATGCCAACAGGTTACAACTCCTATGCAATCCTTATTTTTCTAATAATCATTGTTGGCATCTTGTTAAGCAGGAGTGATGTTGTTAGCTCGACATACGTATACCCTTGTAAGTGGTTTGTATTCAAGTGTTTTGCAAGTGCCCCATCTTCCTAATCAGCTCTACTCAGCAGGTGAGTTCTGCAAACTGGGGAGTGGGGTACAAAAGGATGACGCATCCATCATCCTCTTCTCCCACCAAGTCATTGTGTGGACAGAAGTTGTGACAAGATTTCAAAAGGCCTCCGGCTTCTGTTTTATGCATTGAAGCACAATGGTAAAAGTGGACTAGATGCATCATCATTTAGAACCCAGTTTTCCAGACCTCCTTTACTTGGTATGGTTTCCTAGACTTTAATATGGAGTTTAAGGGGGATGAGAAATGAATAGTTGCATCATCATACATATGTCTTCTACGTAGGATACTGACATATATCTATATCTATCTTTATTATGCTTTACCCATCTTACTGTTCCTATCTTCAAGTCAGCAGATCCGCTTTCTACCATCTGCGGCAGGCTAGGCGGCTGGCGTCCTGTCTCTCCGGAAATGACCTAGCCACGGTAATCCAAGCGACGGTCATCTCGAGGGTAGACTACTGTAACACCCTTTACATTGGTCTTCCTTTGTCGGTCATCCAGAAGCTCAAACTGGTGCAGAACGCGGCAGCGAGACTTTTGGCTGGAGTGCCGGCCAGAGCTCATATCACTCCAACTCTGCAGCGGCTGCACTGGTTACCAATTGAGCACCGGATCATCTCCAAAGTGTTGGTCTTGACCTTTAAGGCCTTGCATGGTCTGGGTCCAGTGTACTTGAGGGACCATCTACTCCCATATGTTCCCCAGAGATCTCTTCGCTCTGAGGATCTCAACCTTCTGCAAATCCCCTCCCTGCGAATTATCCACTTGTCATCAACCAGGCAGAGAGTCTTCTCAGTGGCAGCACCATATCTATGGAATAATTTACCACCTGAAGTACATGAAATTAGCGAGCTGCCGGCCTTCCGGAGAGCTTGCAAAATGGTGTTGTTCCGACAGGCATTTAGCCTTTAACCTTTTGGTTTTAGTGGAATATTGTTCAATGGTCTGATTTTTTAAAACTGTTTTACTGTTTTATGCTCCTTGTTATAGTTCGATATGCTGTAAACCGTCCTGAGCCTATGTGGAAAGGACGGTATACAAATCAAAATAATAAATAAATAAATAAAATAAGTGCCAAAAATAAAGGAAAAAGACTGACAAAGCCAAAGTACTATAATATGATGAATAAGGAATTGATAACTTATATATTTGTAAACTGAGCCGAACTGCTAATCCCAATATTAATCCTTGGCGAGTCCTGGTAAAGTCTGTGGTTTTTTATTCAGTCAAGGGTCATGAAAATGCTACAAGTCATTGTAATGTCCTCTGTTCAGTTATTAACATTCTGAGATCGTCTGCATATATCAGTAGTGATACCAAGTTTGTGAAAGGAAATCTAGAAGGAAATTGTAATATCTAGCTGTTTAGGATTTTGGAAAGGATAGAATAAAATACAGATAGAGGATCTGGGAGGAATGTGGGTGACAAGGTGCCATCTGTTGAATGTTATCAGATGATTAAGAAACAGGAGCATACGAGTCATTAGATATCAGAAAAAGTCCATAGTTTGAACAGGGAGGGGGGGCACCTCACTCCAAAGTGATAAAATTAATCATCACTTTGCTTGGATCACAGACTGTTTGTTAAAATGGCTATGGAAAACACAGATCATGTTTTTGAAATGGTGGCCTTTAGTTTATGAAACTTTATGTCACAATATCCATACTATGGTGCATCTACACCGGTGAATCCCAACCTTTTTTTCTTTTTCTTTTTTTACCAGGGACCACTTGATCACGGACAACTCTCCAACAATAGTATCAAAAGAGTTATGAATCAGTTTTGGGTCAACCTTAGATTTGGTTTGGTTATTTGGGGTGCTGATTCAGAAAATTGCATTGGATAAACCACATCAGCTCTAGTTTCTGATACAGAATATATGCCATCTGGTAGTCGCCATATGCTCGCCCACAGAAAACCATATTTAATAAGCCTTGGCACTACAAGAGGGTTTCGTGAGACCAATAACTCTTGTTGCAACAATGTAGTAATGGTGAACCACTGATCTACACTGTAGAATTAAAGCAGTTGGGTATCACTTTAACTCTCATGGTCCAATGTTATGGAATAATGGGTGTTGTGGTTTTGGAAGGCCTTTGGACTTCACTGTGAAATACTGCTGGTGGCTCACAAACTACAACTGATTCTATATCTTTGAGCCGTAACAATTAAAGTTGTCCCACTCTCTTTTCATTCTATAGTATAGATGTCCCCCTAGTTCTAAAATGCTGGGATGAAGACTAATGAGAAAAAATGAATACAGGTTAGCTGAAGGGGGAAAAAGCAAGATACTCCAGGATTGGCATGATAGTGCTGAGTATTTATTGAATAGGTTTTTTTCTGACATGGTAGCATTTTACTTCTAATATATTGGAGATATAAACAGGAAAAAATGTAAACTAGACATAACTTCAGGGGATTTCAGAGAACTGTATGAAAGCAACATATTAAAAATCTTTTTTACCACCACCTCTTGTGGTAAAGCTAACAAAAATTACTGAATAATATTTTAGCCTTGGGTATGGGGAGATGGTGAATCAATTACAAGTTATTATTTTTTTAAGTATGTCTCCGAAACAGCAATATACTCTCCTCAATTTTGATTTATATTATGTTTATGTCTTCCAACTGCAAAGTAAGCAAATTATTGGATTTTAAGCTACTTTATGAAAAAGACAATGATCACAGGTATTCAGCTGAGCAAAGAGGACCATGACAGAAATATATAAAATGTGCAGAAAGTTATTCATGGCATCAGCAAATGCATAAGACAACAACAAAAACTTTCTTCCCTTGGAATACAATCACTTGGGATCATTGCCCCTAGGTGGGCGGTGAGCAGTGGTGGCTGATGTTTGGGATGGTGAATCCACTCTGGGCTTTACTCTGAACTTTGTAGGAACTATACAACATGCCAAACTTTTTGAGGAGCACAGCTAGGTTGGGAAGAACAGCATCAGATGTGGGTGTGAGTGCTTGTGTGGTTTAAAGCCTCTGCCCCTTGCTGTGATTCTAAAACAAATTGGTTATTGGTGCTGCAGCTGATCCCAGTGCATCCCTGAGTCCCCTTTGGAGGTATAGAAGGGCGGGTTAGAAATAAATAAATAAAATAAATAAAATAAGTTATATACATCTATTATTTGTGCTAAGGGCCCATCTACACTGATAATAAGTGGCACAGCTGGCTAAATATCAGCTGCATAAGATCTCTCTAACCTGTAGGTCATGAGTTTGAGGCCTGTCCGGGTCAGGGTGGGTGCCCGACCTTAAGTATAGCCTGCTGTCGACCTTTGCAGCCCAAAAGACAGTTCATTTGTCAAGTAGGAGATAAAGGTACCACATGAAAGGGGGAAGCGAATTTTGACTGATTTATGAGGCCATAAAGAACTCCAGGAATCACTGAAAGGAATGCGGAAGAACAAGGGAAACTGGAAAATGCTGAGAGAGATGAGGAGTGTGTCAGCTCCCCCTGGTGGCCAGAAGTTTTTCAGAAGTTTGCCAGAAAATGGCCTCTTTGTTCGTCTTTGTTCGCCTATGTTCATCAATATATGTATATGTTGAACTGCAGGGATTGTCTGCAAGTATATGTACTGTAATCCTCTCTGAGTCCCCTTCGGGGTGAGAAGAGCGGAATATAAATGAAGTAAATAAATAAATAAAATAAATAAAATGCAGCTGTAAACCACTCGAGACCATGGTGGCCACAAAATGCACACTGCCAATACACACTGCAGTACAGATTAAATGAGAAGCAGAGCATTAAAATAAGGCACAATGAAGTCTAATGTAAGCCATACAACGTGCTGCAGCTGATCCCAGTGCATCCCAGATCCAGGCCAAAATTGGATCTACAAATGCAGTGCACATTGTAAACACCTTCTCCTGCTAAAATTCAGCAAAGAATCCTGAATAGATTTTTGTAAATGGATAGCGGGAACATGAGAGAAGCCTCCTACAGGATGGCAACACATCCGTGCATCCCCTGGGCAATGTCCCTGCAGACGGCCAATTATCTCACACCAGAAGCGAGTCCAATTCGCTTCTGACACGATTAAAAAAAATTGGTAGCTTTCAGAAAACTTTTACTGCTGCCAAATTTGTCATTACCTCAACATTGAGCAAAAAGGCTGCAGTAAAGAACATTCATTTTGCCCCAAAGGGTACAGAGAGGACTGCATTCCTCCCGTTTCTGTGCGAGAAGGTATACTAAAACACTCAGACTAGATCACGGGGCATAACAACCAAAAGTTACAAACTGGAGATGATCAGATTTGTCCACAACAAACACCATGCCTTGGTTCCCTTTGAGAGGAATGGGTCACTTGGTCTTATTCTAGCCTCTAATTCACATGGGTCAAACTCAAGCCTTGGCCACGGTGGTCCACGCTTTGGTTACATCCCGAATAGACTACTGCAATGCTCTCTACGTGGGGTTATCTCTGAAGACTGCTCAGAAGCTGCAATTAGTCCAACGTTCGGCAGCCAGGTTACTAACAGGAGCGGGGCACAGGGAGCATACAACTCCCTTGCTACGCCAGCTCCACTGGCTGCCAATTAGCTTCCGGGCACAATTCAAAGTGCTGGTTTTAACCTACAAAACCCTATACGGTTCTGGCCCAGTTTACCTGTCCGAACAGATTCTTCCCTATGAACCATCAAGAACATTAAGATCCTCCGGAGAGGCCCTGCTCTTGGTCCCGCCGGCTTTGCAAGCGCGGCTGGTGGGGACGAGAGACAGGGCCTTCTCTGTGGTCGCCCCTCAGCTGTGGAACTCTCTACCAAGTGATGCTAGATCTGCCCCCTCTCTGTTGTCCTTTAGGAGGCTGGTGAAGACTTGGATATGGAACCAAGCCTTCCCAGAATAGGCTGAGACTGGCTATTATCTCAATGTATGACCACGTTTACAGATTGAGTGGAATTGTTTTAATGGCGATGTGGTTTTATGTTGGGTTTTTATGTATTTTAATATGTTGTTCTAGTTTTTAAATTGTATTGCATTGAATCTTTGCTGTTATGCCGGTCTGAGTCCCTCGATAGACGTGAGAAGGCCGGGGTACAAAAGTTTTAAATAAATAAATAAATAAGCCTCGCAAGCTAAATCCAACTCTCTGTATCATTTTATGCAGCCCTTCAGGTGCTGGACTGCTGGGTCAGCACAGGGAAAATATACTGCACACACATCTGCTTAACAGTTTCCATCTGTGAGCAGTCTTAGGGTTCATACAGGAGTCATCTTGCTTGTTATTCTGGGGGATAACAACAACTGTGTTAAAGATTGTCCTACTAAAATTGCACCATGAAAACTATAATTCAGTTCCAATCATGCTGCTGGGTAAATTCTAACCCTGCCTTTCTTATCGAGGCAAAGTGACTGTGACCTTGGAGTGGATGAACCGTCCATAGTGTTGTTGTCATGGGGGGTCGGAAGCAGGTGAGGGTTTTGCCCTCCTTTCTGCTAGAGATCCCCGTGTACAACTAGTGGGCCACTGTGTGACACAGAATGCTGGACTAGATGGGCTGAGGCCCGATTCAGCATGGCTCTTCTTATGTTCTTATGTTCTTTAGATCAGTGGTTCTCAACCTGTGGGTCCCCAGGTGTTTTGACCTACAACTCCCAGATATCTCAGCCAATTTACCAGCTGTTAGGATTTCTGGGAGTTGAAGACCAAAAACATCTGGTGACTCAAAAGTTGGGAACCACTGGTCTAGATCAAGGCTTTCATAGGGGGCATTAGGTGGCAAAGCAGTCCTTTTTGCTCTACGGTGGCATGATGCCCACCAGCCACGATATTAGCTCGCTAGTCTACCATAAGTACAATTCACAGTGACCACGACAGGGAATTATTAGTTGCTTACCTGTAACTGTAGTTCCCTGAGTGGTCCCTGTGAATTCGTACATTCCCACCCATCCTCCCCGCTGGTGTCATGCCTCAGTCCTCCAAGCTGCTTTTGCGACGATCTGAGGTGGCAGCCCCTCCCACTGGCTATATATGCTCGAGGGGAGTGTGGGCGGGGCTACAATTTAAACTTTTTCCACTAATGACCCCTTTTCATCTGAGAAATGTCTACATGACCCCAATTATATAGGTATGTAAAAGAGGTATACAAATCACACATTTTGGAGATAATAAATAATAGATTTATTTTAAAATTTATTTTAAAACAATTATTTGGTATGCATGCAATCTTCAAGTTATGAACATCTTAGACTTGATATGTTTGTTCTTAAGTTAAATGTGTATGTAAGTTGGAACAGGTACTTTTTAAAGTGTAACTCCAGCGACACACACACACACACACACACACTTTGGCTAGCATAGGGGAGGGTGAACACCTCTGTGGTGTTTGTTCTGCTGTCTGTACCCTCTTGAGAAGGTTTCACCTCACTTTCTATCCCTGTAAAATTGAATTTTGAAAAATTTGGATTGTTGTGGAAACAAGGATTTGTGATGAAGCTTCAGTGAATACACCTTTCCCCCATGATAACTCTTTCAGGAGTGAATTTACCTTCCGAGATGTAGATTTTTTTCACGTTCGATTGTCTCACCCCCGTTCTTAACTATGAGTCACTTGTAAGTTGGATGTTTGTAACTCGAGGGCTGCCAGTGCCTGTGTATATATTGTCCTCCTGTGGTTGCATCTGAGCATTGCAGTGTGAGGCTCATGGGCCTCCAATGTATATCCTTTTATAAATAAAGGGTACATTACAAAAGGGATGGATTTTTAGCATGCTAGAACGCTAAATTCACCTTGTGTGATGAGGTGGTAGGTTTCAAATCCAAAACTGCAATAATGAAAGGCAGCCAATAATAATAAATATAGAACCAAATTTTCTGCTAATTGCATTAATGATGTGACATTTCATTTCACCCCCAGAGCCTGAAGTTGAGAAAAGATTCTTTCCTTCACTGTCAGTTGAGCACAGTAATGATCACTAGCAGTCGTTAGAAGAGAAAGCTGGATTCAGGTTGACTAATGCAGTGTTTTTCAACCTTTTTTGAGCCGCGGCACATTTTTTACATTTACAAAATCCTGGGGCACACCACCAACCAAAATGACACAAAATGACACTCTAACACAGTAATACATATAGTTAATATGTTTTTAAATCTATTTATACACTCAGTGTGAAACCTGGGCCTGTTTCGATGAACTCTCTCTCTCTCTCTCTCTCTCTCTATATATATATATATATATATATATATGACTTCCTCTCACTGTTGCAACCTAGACCTGGAGGATCCCTCAGTAAACCACCACAAAGCAGTCATGATTAAATGCTTTATTTAGAATAAGTAGGAGAAAAAGGAAGAGATAAAATATAGTCCACTGATGCCTCTAGCATCCAAGTATTGCAAGGCAATAGTTCTTAAAAAAGTCCAAAGATTCAATAAATGAAGAAATAGTCCTGAAACCCCAATGGTCTAAAATCCGGGATAAGTCCTTGGTAAACAATGGCTTGGCTGAGTACTTGAGTACGGTGGCTTGGAGACTCTGCGGCCTGTTCCTGAACTTGAGTTCCGTGGAGTTTGGCAATGGAAGCCGAATGTTGGCGCGAGATCTTGAGTGCCAACGGGACCCAACTTAAATAGGTCTCCCATTGTTTTGATCTCTGAGGTGCTGACTGCGTCGTAACTCTTTCCCATGAACAGTTTGGGAGCCTGACTTTTCCCAGCCTTTCGGGGAAGGCCAAAATGCCAGCTCATTAACTGGCTGGGAAACACTGGACTAATGTACTGTCTTTTCCTTGTGCAGCCAAATTAGCATGATTGCTATTTTCCTTGATTCGTGGAAGGACTGATCTTGATCAAAATGTCATCATGATGAGTCTATAAAAATAGACTGATTAGCCCTACCAACCAATGTTATCCTCCTCCCAAATGGCAGCAACACATGGTGTGCCCCAAACCATCTGCATTGTTTATGTACGCAATAAAATGATTTAATTTTCTTTGATGAACAGTGAAGAATAATTTCTTTGCCACTTAACAATGTATATGTCTTTGTGCCTAGTTAAGTGTTCATTGATGCTTTGCAAAATGTTAAGGAAGCAAAGTGCTCTGGCAGGGAACTCCATCAAAAACATTGTTCTGCAATTGTTCAGCCTCTCTGAGACACTAATGAACACTTGGTTACATGCAGTACATAATTTATACATCACGATGTTTGCTTATCTGTCGAGTATAGCTTAATTAAGTCTATACTTCCCACCACATTCTGATTAATCTTGTGCTATTAAAATCTGGAACATTACTTTTGATTGTAATGGCTGCAATGTAGGACTCTGGTTAACCAAGCAAAGCAAAGTGCTTGATCAAAATTTCCAGCAGTGAAATCAAATCCCTTCCAGACAGAGTTATTCCTATAACTACATTTCAGGCATTGGGTAGGTTGGGAATTCACACTACATAATCATTCATTCATTAATATATCCCAGTGGCTAAAAATGTCAAATCCTTGATATTCAGTGCGCGTAATTGCCAGGACTTAGTTCATCATGGCCATTATAGCAGATGCCCAATCAGATGCTTCACTAAGTTCATAAACGGAGGTTCTTTTCATCTCATTTTTCTATAATCGTTTTCATTCCACTTCACCGGTATTTCAACCTCAGTGAAGTTTAATGTTTTCCATTGCCCAATGAACTTTCATTCTTTCACTGCTCTTACACTTTCTACTTTTCAAAATTATTTTATGTTCTACATTGTTAGTGATAAGCTGCAAAAGGAGCCAGCGCAAAATATTGTATTGCCTACCATGAAATTAAAGATGGTGCCCCTGCTCCCCCTTCTCCAAGAAATCAGGTGACAAAATCTTATTTTTCAGTGGTATCTGCCATGTCTGAAGCTTGCTAAGAGCAGACTATAGGGTTATATCTGAACTTCTACTTGCTGCCCACTCAAACAAATGCTTCATTGAAGACAACAGTGACAACATCATGTATTGTGTGATCAGAGCCAGGCATGTGTAGTATTAACTGGAGAGGCATGCCTGGGCTTTGCTGCCCCTCTGTTTGTTTGATCCATTAGGATTTTTTTTCAATTAGAGTGTTGCAATAAGCCAGGGGTGCCCACACTTTTTCAGCATGTGAGCTACTTATATTAAAACCAAGTCAGTAAACACCAAGCCCCACCCCTCCCCTCTGGCTTTTGAGCTCCCAGCATCTTCTCCAGGCTTGAGGATGGCAATGCCAAGCCAGTGGTGGCACAACTAGCAGAAGGCTGGCTTGGCCCTGCCCTCCACAAACCTGGAGCAGCTGCTGGGAGTGCCGAAGCCGGGGAGGGGGTGGGGAGCCTGGCTCTGCCCCCTCTGAGAAGTGCCCCATCCAGCTGGGATCGACCTCCTTCGGTCCCGGGATCAACTGGTCAATCGCGATCGACTTCCTGGGCAGCCCTGCAATAAGCAAACTTTATTAGGACACATATGGAGCCCCCATGTTACAATGAGTTAAACCCTTGTGCTGGTAGGGCGGTAGACCGATAGGTTAGAGGTTCGAATCTGGGGAGAGTGCAGATGAGCTCCCTCTGTCAGCTCCAGCTCCCCATACAGGGACATGAAAGAAGCTTCCCACAAGGATGGTAAAATATCAAAACATCCTGGTGTCCCCTGGGCAATGTCCTTGCAGATGAACAATTCTCTTACACCACAAGTGACTTGCAGTTTCTCAAGTCGCTCCTGACATGAAAAAAAAAATAAGACCCCAAGTTACATGGTACATCACTCTCTCTAATGTTACCCATTTTGGAAACATTTCTAAGCAATCCCTTAAAATTTTTGGCCCACCTTATCTAGAATATTAGTTTCCACTGGCAAAAGTGCTGAGACATGGAATAAGTTTGCTAGGGGTGTACACTTCTCTCAGATTGGCCTTTTTAGTCATCAACGTGCTTGTAAAAAGCGTGGGATGAGTCCTTCCTAAGAATCTTTGTTCATGAAGTAATGTGGAGACACAATATTGTTTAGGTGTCCCTGATTGTGGTGATTTGGGGGGATTCGGCTGCTGAATGCATGAAAATTAGCCTGGCAGGGGGCAGCCGAAGCCAAGCTGATATGGATCACAGCAGCTAGATCTTTTTGGCTAATGTGGCTAATGGGATTGAGCAGCGCTCTACCTGAGATGGAGGCAGCCTTGTAAATCCAGCAAACTGTGACTCCTTTCTTCCTTCCCAGGAACTCTCCTACATCCCTTCCCAAAGCCACCCCCAGTGCCCACTTGAGGCAAAAGGGATTTTGCTTTCCCAGCAGCACTTTGTGTACACTGAACATTGAAGGAGCCTGTGTTCCGTCCTGAGGCATCATGGGAATTGAAGTTTTTCTCTCTGTGTGTTTCTCACTTTCTTTCTCAGCCAATCATTCCCCTCTCCTCTTGTAGCATGTGCTTGGAACTTCAATTCCCAGAACACCCTTTTATGGGTTTTTTAAAAAAAAGTTATGCTAAAAACTTTAAAATTTTCCCAAAATTCAGTGGATTTGTGAAAAGTTCTGAAACTTGGCAGACTTGCAGTTGTAGATGTGGCATACAAGTAAGGCAAGGTTCATGATGATAGGTCTAATAATGTCAGAAAAGCAATCCTCTAAAATTTCCCCATTGGTGCCAATGGATCAAATGTTTCCAGCATGAAAATAGAAACCCCCAAAATGGCACGGGGTTTTCCTGAATTGCATACTCCTACTACCCACTTTGTGCTGGTCTGTGACCATAATAAAGTTTTGATTGATACTCCTACTAACCAGGAAAATACTCACTGATTGTATTCCCATTTGCACATATGTACCCATATTGATCATTTTAGATCAATATGGGTACATTTTAGGGCTGGAGAGATAGCACAGCAGTAGAACAGGTGTGTTTGCAATCTGAAGGTTGCAAGTTCAATTCCCGAGCTGGCTTGGACAACCAGCTGTGAGCCCTGTCCACTGTTCACCCAGCAGTTCGAAAACAGCCCAGCTGTAAATAGATGAACTGGGAACCGCCAAAAGCGGTGGAGGATTCTTTTCAGTAAGGACTTTACAATGCCTGAATAAGTAAAGATCGGCTGCCAGAAGGTGAAATGCGGAACAGAGGCCCTCCGTCATGAGGATGAAGCAACAGCACCCCCTTGTGACGTAATGACACATCCTGTGACACAGCCAGAAGAAAATCCTTCAAAAAATTGAATGTATTGTATTGTTACTGTACGTCTTCCGGCAGGGATTGTCTGCCATATGTGTGATGTAATCCGCTCTGAGTCCCCTTCGGGGTGAGAAGAGCAGAATATAAATAAAGTGTATTAAAGTGTATTTTATATATGATCTTTATAGATAGATAAACCATTAAGTAAGGCATATACACATTTACACATGTAAGTTCATTTTGTGCTTATCAGAACACATATTACACAAGGAGGAGGTGTGAAATCTTGGCAGGAGAATCTGGAACTAATAGTCCAAAAAGTAATTTTTAAAAGCCCTATCAAAAATGTCACATATCTTTGAAAGTCTCTCTTGTGTCTTTGTTTCTTTCTGTTTCCTAGTTTGAGCTCTTCTTATTTCTATTTAGCTCTATTGCTAGAGTCTTTGGGTTTTGTCTCAGACAGGCAGGTGTTTCAGTGCACACAAAGAGCTTAATCATTTAGAAGGCTTTTTACAATTCACTTTTATTTAAGGGGACATGGCATGTGGACTGGGACATAATTATAATGTGTGCTGATGCCTTACCTTAAATACCCAGTAGTGTGCAGTGGGGGAGCAATGAGAAAGCTTTTAAAGACAAATAATAGGCTGCAATCCAAAACATAGTTATAGTGGTCTATATAGATGCGCTTGAAGAAACATTTGCTGACATTATAGATCAGCTACAAAGGATGCATCTACTGTAGAATGCAATTTGACACCATTATAAATGCCATGGTTCAAAACTGAGAGCTAGTTTGTTGAGGCAACCAACACCCTTTGTCAGAGAAGGCTAAGGACCTTGTGAAACTATATTTTACTAGGTAGCATCTCCTCTCTCCTGCCCTTATACCGACTGGGCATCAACCACTGTGAGTGATGGGAGCTTGTTCTCTTGTTGATTGGAGTGTGGCGGACTGACTTTTCCACCCCACCCATCAGCAATCTAAGGTCAGAAGTCGCATCCCTGTCATAATTCCTCCTTCAATGAAGATTACTCATGGGAGAGGGATGATAACATTGCATTCCTATTGCATTCCTATCAACAGGAGAACAGACCCCATCACTTGCTGTGGCAGACACCGAGTAAGTGTACTTTTAAATGTACATTCACATGTTTTATGTTCCATGACACATTTTTTAAAAATTTTTATGTTCTTATTTTAGTGCATTTGCTCTGTTAAAATTGCATTGTGTCATGTTTGTTGTTAGCTGACTTGAGTCCCTATGTCAAAACAAAGTTAGGATAGAAATAAAGTAAGTAAATAAATAAAAACAAAATTTTAATAAGTCATAATTAGAGGATATTTACAATTCTTATGCATTCCCTGTATAGTTGAAAACAGGGATTGTGGTCATCCTTTCATGGCTACAATCGGGGATTGTAGCCAATGTTGATAGACATACTCAAAGGACCCTGCCCTGTTGAGTGAGAGTGCTTCTACATTGACACTACCATCCATCTTGGAAGCAGTTTAGCAGTAACCATTTTTACTGTGCAGGTGATCAGATTGTGATGTCTGGAAGCAGTTTGAGGCCAGGAAGGTGATCACATCTGCCATCAAACCTGGCCTCAAACTGAGATCGCAAGTGGACGCCTGCAGATATGAATAAATTCACAGAAAAGCTGACGGCATGCTTATGCTTAAATCACGGCCAAGAAACTGTTTCACCTTTTGGCTTTTTCAAGGCACAATCATGCATAAGAAAACGTCCATCGCATCTATAAAATAATCAGAAATACATAAAGGCAGCCATATGGAATTACTTCACCAAAATTAGCCCATAAATCCATATAAACATTTGATACATACCATTATGCTTATCTTCAGTAGCATAACCCAGCCCAATCCGGCAAGGTGACCCAAAGGTATCTCTGATATGGAACTTAAGCCCCTATTTATTTATTTATTCGATTTTATATACCGCTCCTCCTTGCAGGCTTGGGGCGGTTTACACAACAATAAATTAAAATGCACATAAAACACATAAAATACATATAAAACATTTGTTCAGGTAAAAGGACATGGTCAGCAATTAACCGGGAAAACTTAAGTTAAAGGCGAGCTTAAACAGAGTTGTTTTGCATGCCCTCCGGAAAGGAACTAACTCTGTGATGACACGAACATCGTCCGGCAATGCACTCCATAGCGTCAAAGCCACCACGGAGAAAGCTCGTTGTCTTGTCACAGAGAGGTGACAGGAGCGGACTGATGGAATTGTCAGAAGATTTTGTTCTTCTGAACGTAGTGTTATATACACATTTAGATTAACATCGAGTTCAGACCAATAGGGTCATTGAGACCACGTGGCCACTCAGTATCCCAGGTGACAGCAGGATTGAAGAGAAATAAGTGGAAAAGCTGACAAAAAATATATGAAATAAAAATAAAGATCAAACTGCAAAGACTCTGGCACAAGCCGGTACACTGGGTGCAGTGCCTAAAGATCTTGGCCTGCACTTAAAGACAATTGGCATTGACAAAATTACCATCTACCAGCTGCAAAAGGCCATCTTACTGGGATCTGCACACAATATTCGCCGATACATCACACAGTCCTAGACACTTGGGAAGTGTCCGACATGTGATCCAGCCAGCAGAGTGATCTTGTTTGCTGTGGACTCATCTTGTTGTGTTTTAAATAATAATAATAATAATAATAATAATAGTAGTAGTCAAGCTTCTGGGTGGTAACCGGGAGTGAATACTCCCCCTTCTCCCCATGAACTGGTTCTTGCCTGTTTTTAGTCTGCCTTGTTATGTTTCATACCAATGTCTCAATTGCTTCAGAATTTAGTTCATGGGTTAGTATGCAGTAAAGGACATGGAAGATGATTCTGAATCATAAATAGCTACTTCCTTGTTATGACAGCTTATGACAGAATTAAAAGGCTATGCATAGCCTTCCCACAGAGTTCAAAAGGGAAAGAATTGAACATTGCTTCACATCCCCATTCAAAGCATTGAAGACGGCCCAATAGCATTTGTCCAAGAACCAAGACTTCACTTTCCAGACATCTGACCTATGATCACTGTGGATAACCACTTAGAAAAATCAATGTGAAGGTGCCCACAGTTTGATGGTTTTCAGTTTGCCAGAAGTATGACTTTATGCTTTCATTTGACTTTAAACATAATGACATAAGAAAAACTCACCTTGGCCTTTCTTGTGAATATATTCATATTTAATATTAGACCAGCGATAATATTTATTAGAAATTAACCCAGCCATAACTTTGATTTTGCACTGTGAAAATGTAAATGCCTTGACATTTTATAAAAGTGAGTGCCCTTTTCTGGAGCAGGCTATACAATTGATTTTAATGCACTTAAAGCCTCAGTTACTTAAGGTTGGCGAATCTAGAAAGAAACACTTTGAAGAGATCACTACTGACCGAAAGGTCATAAGTTCCAAGCCAGCCCAGGTCAGAGTAAGCTCCCGACCAAAATTGTGTAGCTTGTTGTTGACCGTTGCAGCCCGAAAGACAATTGCATCTTTCAAGTAGGAATGTAGGTACCACTTTGTGGGGAGGCTAATTTAACTGAGTTACGAGGCCATAAAATCTCCAGGAAGTATGCAAAGAATGAGGAAGTGACAGCTCCCCTACTTTATAGGGTCTGGCTAAATAGCCTCTGAGTGTCTGTCTATGTATTTTGTGTATCTAGGGCATTGAATGTTTGCCATGTATATGTACATTGTAATCCGCCTTCAGTCCCCTGCGGGATGAGAAGAGTGGAAAATAAATACTGTAAATAAATAAATAAATAAATAAATAAATAAATGTAAAAGAAAGGTCCTGGTTTTGGAATATTTTATTGATGAGCATAGAACACTTTCCTGCATAATTCTGATATTTTATGTACACAGTTCTGATTTGCGATTGATATTTTCTTGCTTTTATGTAATGAGACATCTAGATTACCACAGGATTTCCCGTAGCACTGTGTCAGTTGATCCCAGATGCCTGGCCTGAGAAGGAAAGAGAAACCAGCTGCTGGCCTCAATTAAAGTCTATGGCCAAGCAGCAAATTGAGAAACACCAGGAAACTCAAGAAACATGCTAGAAAGCAGGAGCTGTAAGGCAGGAGATGTGCTATAAGTCTCTCTTTTAGACGTGTGCTTAGGGTGTGAAGAACTTTAAGAAAAGGCATGAGTATTAAGTGGACTGAAACATTTCTGGGATGCCCGACTGGGAAAGTTCTCTGAGAAAGAGACTTAGAGGGGTGTGGCATTGCTTCCAGTGAAAAGACACTACCAAGGAGCCAGATTCTTCCACCTTCCCCCACAACTTAACAGAAGACCCTGAAGACATTTATTGGGAACTGAATTGCAATCCTTTTACTTGGCTGAAAATTTCTTGATCTTTAATGTCATCCTTTTTCATACTTTATAGCAGGGATGGTGTGGTGGTTTGATGGCCAATTTTACACCTTGGCTGGGCCAAGGCAGGGAATTTTTATATTTTGAAGGCAGGAGAGGTTTCTTCGTAGCGCTGCCACCATTAAAATAAACAGGGAGGATAGAGGCACCGGGAGGCAGGATAGAGATGAACAAAAGAACAAGAGTTTATTTTGAACAATTGTGTGCGAGAACACAGGCACTTTGCTTAATGATTACAGAAACAGTGAATAGAGCGTGTGGTTACAGAACTTGGCTCAATACTTAATCGAACGTTACAAGAAACTGTAGCCCTCCAGATAATACTGATGAGGTATTATCGGCTACCTAATAACTACCTATCTCTGCCTATTCTCGGCCAGAGATCTTAAAAACCAGCAAAATGCTGCTAGCTCGCTCAGGAGCTACCTCACTCTCCGACCTTTCCTGTCAGAGGTCTGACCAACACTCCCCCCTACCTTCTGTCTTTTAAAACGCACGCTTGTTCCTCTGTGCTTGGCCTAAGCTCCGCCCACAGGCTTCTAACCAATCCGCAGGCTTCTCTGCCCCTCCCCCCAGGCTGCTTCTAAGCTCAGCCTTCTCTGGGAAATAGCTAACGTAAAATGGCCGTTCTTTTTAAACAGAACACAAAATGGCAGCCGCACTTAACTGGGCTTCTTCACCGAGCTTCTCCCAGGCTATAAGACAGACAGTTCGTCACAGATGGGCAACCTACGGCCCATGGGTCGGATCTGGCCTGGCAGCCGATTCTGTCCGGCCCGGGGAGAAGGGCGTCGGGGTGGGGCCAAGAAGAAGGGGTGTCGCTGCCGCCATCCCATCGCGGCGGCTTTGGAGTGCCTGACATCCCTTTGGAGCGGTGACTTTGGAGTGCCTGGCGATCTGGGCCTGCCGCAAGAGCACTCAATGACCTGCGGGGCTGATCGCCCTGGCGACCCAGTAGACTTGATCGTCTTCCAGGTCGCCAAGTCGAATAAGCCGACTCAGATCGCCGACTGCTTCCCCTGCAGGCCCGGGGATGGCAAGCACTCCATAGCAGGGCGATCAGCTGGGGAACGGCTGGTGGCGAGAGCAGGCGGAGGCCTGCAGCCTCTGATTGCCTGCTGCTCTGCTCTCCTCTGCTGCGCCGGTGGCTGGGTCCGCTTTGCCATCCTCTGGGCTGGATCCATTGGGCCATTCCATCTTGGTTCGCACCTTGTCTTCTTGAATTTTATTTTATTTTAGTGGTTTTTATTAATTTATAATAATTTTATAATAATAGTATAATAATATAATAAATAATATAATATAATGTTATATTATATTATAATTTCAATATATTATAATGCCTATATATATACTATAATATAATAATTATGATATTAATACTAATAATATATGAATATTTCTTGATATATTAATATGTTAATATCAATGATGTGTAATATATAGAGAATATAGTAAATAAATAAATAAATAAATAATGTAGATTAGAATGTAGTTCTGCCTTTAGGTGCGGCCCTCCATAATATTTTTTGGCTCTCGTGTGGCCCCTTGGAAAAAATAATTTATAGGGTCTGGCTGCATTTGAGAGGTCATACAAATGGGAATGTTTGATTTACCCCATTCCCATAGAAGGCACAGACCTCACTACAGTGCCTTTATACCAGACATGGGCAAATTTTGGCCCTCCAGGTATTTTGGACTTCAACTCCCAGAATTCCTAACAGCTTACCAGCTGTTAGGAATTGTGGGAGTTGATGTCCAAAACACCTGGAGGGCCAAAGTTTGCCCAAGCCTGATTTATACTATATGGGCCTCTTCTATAAGTACAGTTTGTTCTGTGAATCGCTAAATAGCTCATACTCTAAATTCACAACATAAGCCTTGTAAGAGAATTATAACTACAATAATTCCAGGCTTTAAAATGATTAAGAGAGTCTCTGCTTCAAGCTCCTGCTGTCTACCATAGTACCGAGTTGAAGAGTGGAACTTGTGCTAATGATCTTAAATGCCACAAGAGCTCAGAAAAAGAAAGACACATTCAGGAACAAAGCATATGGGTCCTTGAGTGTATTTTGACAGATCTTTTGAAAAAAAATGAATGCAGGAACCAAACAAGTAGTGCTATAAATGTAACATGATCCTAATGGAACAAAAAAAAGTAATGTGCCTTGTTCTCCTCTGATGTTGCACTAAAGGTCTTCTGCTGACAGCATGTTGACAGAACTCAGCTTGATGACTGGCCTTTTTATGTCATGTGAAGTAAGAATGGTTGGGAGATTAAAACTCACATCATACATGAATATCTTCATTCTTATATATATTTTAGTCTTGATCCTCAGGTTTCTTGTGGTGGCCAACATTCAGGAATCACCTCTGTGAATATGACAGAATTAAACATTTAAGTGTTAAGATATTAGATGAGGTGCCTTTTTTTCCTTAGGACCTTATCACATTCAGCTGCCCAATGCAGTGGGGAGATTGGCCAAACAGTGTGGTGAATCCAGTGAGCAGCATTGCCTTCAGTGCTGCCTTCTCCACTCCCCTGTGCTCACTCCATTGAGAACACAGGAAGCCTCCCATGTTCTCATTGCTCTCTCTTATGACATTTTCATCAAAGTTCAGGGATGGAGCCCCACCAGGCGTAATTCTATATCATTTGATGGGATCCAGCAGGTTCCATCCCCAAACTGTGGTGAAAATGTCATACGATGGGTAAATTTAGCTGTGTAATGAAGTTCTAAAAGTGAGTAGGAAGCTCTTGTCAATAACTTTGGAAGTGATTTTGAAAAGTAATAAATTACTTTATGTATCAAGGTGTAAGATTTTTTTTTAAAAAAAATATCAGTTGGCCGTCAGTATCTCTGGATTTAACCATTCACAGCTTGGAAACACTCCCATAAGAAAACCTTGATATAGCCATCTTATAAAATGCATCCCATTTTATATGCCCTTGATCATCCATGAATTTTGGCATCCATAGGGAGCCTTGTAACCAAGATACAGTGGATTTATTTTCACTGAATTTCCATTTGCTGTTTTAAAGTCCATTTTAGTCAGATCTTTTGGTATTACCTGCAATACTGTTATCTTTCAAAATATCTCCATAGCATTTGTTCTTATACTAGTGTAGTAGAGATGTATCTGCATTAGCATTAAATGCTTAGCACTTTTGCATACATGTGTCAGGGTCTTACATGCGATTTTGTTTTATATAACAATTATATTTATTATTTATTCAATTTAGAAGATTTCATTTATTCATATCTCTTTGCTTTTGTCATAGCTTTTTTTACCTGTTTTAGGTTTTTAATTTTTTTATAGCTACTACTATTAAATTAAAAAGTTCTAATGGCTCCAAGTGATTCTATTGATATCCAGACAACCATTACTAATGAGTTGAAATAGAGGATTGATATGCACAGAACAATACTGTCTGGCTCATCCCTGATGAACTAAATGTTAGGTAAAGAAAGAGGTCATTCTTTCTCAGTATGTGTACACATATGTTCATGTACTCTGACACACACACACACACAAACACACTCAATCATAGGCCTGGAAAAATAGGAATGGAAGTAAACAAGAAAAGCATCCTTAGAAAGAGATTAAAACTTGGGGCCATGCTTGGCATCTACTAGTGAAAGTCTCATTGTCTTTGAGGGTTCAAAATAGTTTATCTCCATGAAATATTTTGGAAAATGATTGAAAGACACATGTTTTACGTATTAAGAAAGCTTGACAAGGTTCCTGGGTGGATACTAGGGCTGTTTCCGAATTTCGGATACTTCCGAATTTTGGAAGTTTTTTGCCTACTTCCGACTTTTGAAGCAATTTCGAGAGCAGCCCTCCCAACAGGAATTCTGAATTCCGAATTTCGGATGTCATTTCTGAATTTTCTTACTGGTTGCTCATTGGCTGATGGCTAACAGCTGACCCTCCTTTTTGCTGATTTTTTGGGTCATTTTTGAAGGCGGACGCCAATTTTGATGACTTCCGAAGACTTCCGAATTTCGGAAATGCTTCTGAATCAATTCCGAAAAAAATTCAAAAAATTCGGAAGTCAATCACATCCGATTTTTGAACAAAATCAACATGCCATTCCGAAATTAAAGCATTTTTTTGCCTTTGGAAATAGCCCTAGTGGATACATGAGATAGATGTAGCTGTATGAGGACTGCTCTAATATTTTAATCTCTTTCTAGGGTTTCTTGTCTTTTAAACAATGATTAAAGCTTCAACATTAAATTAAGTGACTGGACCTAGATCTTGTTTCAGACTGACTGATTAATATTTTGCTATACTCTGATGACTTTAGAATACCATGTTATTACTATATCTTTAATTACTTGGGGTTTAGAGTTTCTTCCCTCTCAAAAACGAAATATTAGCTTCTTCAGTAATTTGCATTGGTATAATTCAGTCATGTCCATGAAGTTGGTGTAAGTGTTGTTTTTTCAAGTAATAGAAATTCGAGTGACACTTCTTATGGCTATCTTAAATTTATTAACATTTATTTGGTATTTCGAAAGAGCTAGAAATTATTTTATTTTTTATTTTATTTATACAGTGACATCAAGATTCATAACACTTCTCAATGAAAAGCAGTGGATCCTGACAAAGGTGTACAATTTAAAATATATACATGCACATACACATACACATACACAAATGGGAAGAAGCAAGAAATAATACATTATAAAGCTACAATAGAATTATATAAGAAATTGTTTGGATATAAGACAAAAATAGATATAAAACAAACAATTTATTAATCTTTTTACAAAAACCTGTTTCATTAGTCACTATATTTGTTGTAATTGAGCCCTCGGCATTGCCTGATAGTAGGGCTGAGGAAGACGCTGAGTTATCAGCATCTGAGTGTAGTATGCAACTGGGAGGGGCTGAGATTACTCTAAGCGCTGGAGCAGGCAGAGAGAGGAATGCAAGCGATTCCAGCAGAGAAGGGTTGGAACAAAGGAAGAGAATTCGGCAGATACTTATTTCTCCAACTGACTCTGAATCCTTTGAGGGCTTTCACAGAGATGGGGAAAATGAGTCAGAAGAAAGTGATACTGAATTAGATTGGACCTTGTTACAGGAAGTTAGGGATGTGTGTAATGCAGACTCCAGTAGTGATACTTTTATGGGATTTGACAGTGACAAAGACTGGCCCTCTGAAACTTCTGGGAATGATTGGGAAATACTAAGTTTTGAGAGATGCTGTGGAGCTTGGAGGGACTCACAAAGGGTGCCAGCTGCAAAGAGGGAAGCAGCTGCAACGCCTGATCATGGGGAATGTTCTTCTTTGAGTGAGTCTGATCTTTAGGGTTATATAATGTGGGCTTTTGGGAGAGACTCCTTGCGGTGGGCAAGGAGTTGTTTCTGCTATCCTGTTTTGGCATTCCTGTTTGGTATCCTGTTATCTTGGTATCCTGTTATCTTGCATCGTGTTCCTGATCCAGTTTACTCGTGAGTTAAGGTTTTACTCTGCCACCTTTTTGGGCTGAGATGCTGCTGCTGCAATTGGGAAAGGTGGGGGGGGGGTGTTGGGTTTCAATGTTCTGTTTTCTGTTCAGCTACAGCCATGTGTTCCTAGTGGCGGGGTTTGAACTCCGCTGGACATTCTGTGAGTTTCAAGCTGCAAGACTGGTATTGTATTACACAGAGGGATGTTGACAATGTGTTTTATGTTGTCACTATACATTTAGCTCCTGTTGGACCTTGGACTGTCTCCTCGTTTTCCTCCGTCATTCTCCTGCCCTCGACTACACTTTTGGATCATCCCTCGAAGGACGTCACAGAGGACGTCCTGAGTTTGTTTTGGATTCTCCTACAGTGATTTTTTGGACTTTCCCTGGGGTTTTTTTGCATGGGTTTTTGCCGGTTAGGCTAGTCTTTTGTCAGTCCCATTCCCATTCCTTGTTCAATAAATCGTTTGTTACCCCCTTTTACATCTGGACTTGGCTTTAATTGGCGTCTGCATCACGACAATATTATTTTTGCTTTCCTCCTTACTTTTCTATTACTTTGTTAATAATAATAATTTTTGTATAACATAGCAAAGCCCTAGATTTGATTAGAGTACTATATAATTTGAATTTTTTCTGAGAATTGCTCTTTAAAAGTAGCACTTCAAAGTAAAGAGAGGCATACTAGTTTATTAGGAATGTAAGGCAGTATTTGTTTAAATAAGCAGTGGAGAAAGATGGGGATTTATGAAATCCGAAGTGCCTTCTGTTATATCAATATTGTGTTTAGATGGACAATACAGGCATGTTTCTACAAATGAAGAAATTAAAGCCTGAAGAAACCAATTGTAGGATAAAACACATCTGTGTAGCACTTCCTGATTGATAGAGAAAGATTTGATGTTTGATATATCTTGAAATTAAACTCACCAGAGTTAGTAGAAATGAGAAAAAGAGGCAAAAACTTTTAACCAGAGCTGGGAACATGTGCTTTCTGTAGTTACACGGAAGGTTCATTCTTACTCATGAATAATGCATGCAATATCCTTTCCTTTGCAGAATCGTATGCAGCCTATTGAAAAACCTGAAAGAGGATGCAATTTACTGGCTGAACGGGAGACAACACAGATATTAGTTGGCTCATTATAAGCCAGAATAGCTTTCATTTTCAATCCAAGCTGTCAGATCTGAATCATCCAATACATGATTGTAGAGTGTGAATTGTTTAGCTCTTCAGCTGTTGTTGAACTCTAAATCCCAACACTCAGTTGCATTGGCTGAAGCTGCAGTGAGTTGCAGTCAAACAACATTTGGAGGGTCACACAATTCGCACCCTGCTATAGATCCATGTAATTGCAATGATGCACAAGTGGACATAGCATGCTCGATAGGTTCAGAGTCCTACACTGCCTTATCTGGATTCTTAGAAGTAATTACTAAATATTATATGAGAAAGGTTGTACTGATCCATTTTGCAAAATAGGCAGACATCAGTGCATGTAGATTTCAAAATATGATTCAGGCAGCAGGGATATTGGAGTTTAGATAGCCCTGGACCACTGGGTCTGTAAGATATTCGGAAACACATAGAAAATTGTGCAACAGAGAGATTGCATGTGCAGTGCAGTGGATAGGGTGTTGGACTGTCACTTGAAAGGACCACATTTTAGTCACTGTGAACATCTAAATGATTGGCTGATCTTGGGAGACTCCATGTTGTTTAGCATGATCTAAGGGTTGTGGCAAAAAGCATAAATCAAAATGTAACAAAAATGAGAGCGTGAAGAAAGGACGCCATGTACTGAGATACTTTGAGTGAAATCTTCAATGCTTCACTGTGAAGAACAGTCATGGGATGTTGTGGAAGAGGGGACCATAGGCAGAAATAAATTAAAACTGGAGCCTTGTCTGTTTTATGGTTAGATATCATTTTAAAGTGACAGGAATGATTAAAACCTTAAGATGGAGATACATAGATAGGCTCAATTAGAAGTAGAAAAATGGTACCAGAGATAGACAGATCACAGGAGGAATGCCCTTTTGCATCACGCACTTGTTGTTTGATGATGATTTCACTTTAACTGCTCTATGGAATTCTGGGATTTGACATTAAAGGAAGATTACTTTGATTTCTCAGCCAAAGACAGCAACACTTCACCAAACTGCAGACGCCAGGATTCCAAAGGATCTAACTATGGATCTCTTCACACAGGCTATTTTTCAGCGGCAGTGGAAACGGGTCTTTAGCAGTCTTGTCACAGAGCCCAATGGCTCCCATCACACCCTGGAGAAGTATTTCCAGGTGGGGGTGGGGGGAGGGCTCTGTGGCAAAACTGCCAAAAAATCCCCTGTTGGAAAATAGCTGACAGCGAAAGATGGATGGCTTCTCATCTTTCCATAGGGATCCATAGGGGTCAGCCAGCTTCCTGATACTTTCCCCATGACATAGGAGGGAAACTGGGATGGTGTGGGGCATGGGGCAACAGGTCCTCATGCCCCACTGAAATCGCTGGGATTTTCTGTGAAACTCGGTGATTCTGGTGGCCCATGTGAAGAGGACATATAGCTGTTCAAGTAGAATCATAACATTTTAATTCTTTGGTGCGAAAGTGCCCTAAGATTTTAGTTTGGTGGAAAGAGTTCAGAAAAAGTTATTACTTTGTTTTAGCTAGAGTGTTACATTTTGCTATGGAGCCATCATAATGGTAGATGCATATCATGTAAATAAACCTTTATTATTTTGTGGTGTATCTGGATATATTTTACATCTGACTAAGGAAATTAAGCCGCATCCTACCACTTTGAACTAACCAAGAAACAGCTACATGTCCAATATAAGGGCCACCCAGGAGCCCAAAAATCAGGTCTAGGAAAACATTTTAAGGTAATAGGATTATGGTGAATTTTTGGAGTCCAAAGGTTGCACTGGAAAGCCAGCCCATGGAAGGAATTTGTCACATTCATCAATGTTACCTGTTGCATGTCCTGAGAAGAATCAATATAAATGTTTTCTTCTGTATGACATAATGAGTTGTGACCGTGATAGATAACATACTGTAACAGCCCTGGCATAATGTATCATTTCAATACGCTACTTATCTGGAGGGTAAAGACTTTCCTTTGCTTTCTTCCTCATTAGCTTTCAAAGCAGGAAACCGGGAGTGATTTTGCATGAACGTTTCTGCAATTCTATTTCCACAGAAATATTATACATTCCACAAAAAAACACTGCACTTGTCACCACAGAAAAATTGAGAAACACTGAACTGCTCATGAAGTCTGAATGCGAAGATTTACCTTCACCTATGCAGAGATGAAGGTTTCATTACTGACAGAATCCAGCTGGTTTAAAGAAAGAAATGTCATCTGCAATTTCAATCATTTTAACACACTCTTGGCAAAAGAGTCGAGCAAACTGACCCAGAAGGTCAAAGGAACCTCAGCATATGTAGGAGTCGGAATCAGCAGTTGTAAAATAGATTTGAGATTATTTCATAAAGGAACCAACTTCTATATTCAAATACTATAAAATTCCAGGCAATCTCAGTTGCAAATTATTTACTCATTCTTTAATTAACACAGTGAGATTACCGCATGTTCATTTCCTACCCAAATCACTCATTTAAAGTTGTTTTACAGATGAGGAACAACGTTTGTTGCTTAATTTCTTTGCCTATAATGCAGGGGCACACACTTTTGGTTCGATAAGAATTTTTTTCTTTTCACAATCAGTGATCAATTATAAAAAGAACAAAGCAGAAAATCATATTTTTACAAAGAAAAGCTAGGTACAAGTATCCCTATCTCTCTCTCTATACGTACATGAACACATATAAGTGGCAGTTCAATAGCCAGCTTCACATGAGGAATGAAAAGCGTTCACTAGATTTATGGTAAGCCCTGATGGAAATTGACCAACCCACTGTTAGTGATATACAGTATGCCAGTGTTTCCCAACCAGTGTGCCAGGGCACACTAGTGTGCTGCGAGCGATCATCAGGTGTGCTGTGGGAAATTGGAACCTCCAGGAAAGGGGGGGGGGAGTCTAGTGTGTTGAAGTATAAAAACTCTAAGAAACCTACCTTGATAAAGGCACAAAATTACAAACACCCCCCTCCCCATCGTTGTCTACTTGGTCTCTCCCTCTCTATGCATTGGGAAGGCCCACCTCACTTTCCCCAAGTAGAGACCTCCTCTTGCCTCCTGGGGGGTTCTGTGTGGGAAGTTTGGCCCAGTTCTATCATTGGGGTGTGTGTGTTCAGAATGCTCTTTGATTGTAGGGGAACTATAAATCCCAGCAACTACAACTCCCAAATGTCAAGGTCTATTTCCCCTGAACTCCATCTGCGTTCATATTTGGGCATACTGAGTATTCATGCCAAGTTTGGTCCTGATTCAACATTGTTTCAGTCCACAGTGATCTCTGGATATAGGTGAACTACAACTCCAAAACTCAAGGTCAATGCCCACCAAACTCTTATAGCATTTTCTCTTGGTTATGGGAGTTCTGTGTGGGAAGTTTGTGTCTTTCTGCCATTCCTGCCAGGATATCTATGTTGTGTTCATCGAAACAGGCCCAGGTTTCACACTGAGTGTATAAATACATTTTAAAACATATTAACTACTGTATATGTATTACTGTGTTAGAGTGTCATTTTGTGTCATTTTGGTTGGTGGTATGCCCCAGGATTTTGCAAATGGAAAAAGTATACCGTGGCTCAAAAAAGGTTGGGAAACACTGCAGTATGCTAATGTACAAGTTTTTGCAACTTCAATACAGATTCTTTAGAGCAGTGGGTCTCAAACTGTGAGTCCCCAGGTGTTTTGACCTACAACTCCCAGAAATCCCAGCCAAATTACCAGCTGTAAGGATTACTGCGAGTTGGAGGCCAAAACATCTGGGGAAACACAGGTTGAGAACCACTGCTTTAGAGGATTTGAAAGAAGGGAGGTAGGAAAGCTATTACATCTGTTAGGTAATCTTTCCAAAATAAGTTCTATACATTTGTAAAAAATAACTCAGCCAATGTAGTAGAATATATTTTGACTATGCCTGACTGTCAGAGGCAGAGATATTGTGCTGAATGAGTTTTAAATATCTGTCTCCCAGGAAAGTTGATGACAGAATGGTAATTCAAAACACTGTAATGTTGAAATTTAAAAACATATACTGTTGCCAATCTCTGCTTAGCAGGTCTTGGAGGTGTCTACGGACAATATTGGCTCTTCAGCTTAGAAATGGAGATGAGCACCACTCCCCAGAGTTGGACACACTTAATGTCAAGGGAAACCTCTACCTTAAAAGGGTTCCAGAGCATATTAATATCTTAACTCTCATACTGTTCTCACCTGTGCGACCAGGACACATTGTTTATTATTAAACTAGAAGAAGAAAGATTCAACTTAAATTACTTGCTGATTATGTAGAACCAAACATGTTCTTCAAGTGATTCTACTCTTATCTCAGTATTTGGAAATTGGTATGTTAAGGATGCCATGCAGAAATTTGGCCTGTACCACCTCCAGAGGCTGAAATTCTTTAGAAATGCACAGGTGAGAACAGTATGAGAGTTAAGATATTAATATGCTCTGGAACCCTTTTAAGGTAGAGGTTTCCCTTGACATTAAGTCTAGTTGTTTCCAACTCTGGGGAGTGGTGCTCATCTCCATTTCTAAGCTGAAGAGCCAATTTTGACGGTAGACACCTCCAAGATCATGTGGCTGGCATGACTGCATGGAGCACCATTATAACCCTTTTATCACAGGCGATATATGTAACTCGTTTTCAGAGAAAGGCTGTAAGGATGGTAGCAACTGACCATTGGCTATGCCCAATAGCAGGCACAGACTTGCATTCCCTGTGTCCCAGACAACTGAAATTCTACTCCCAAATATTTTATAGCCTTGCTTGTTCTCTGCCAAAGCTATTAAACTACTTTTTATGCTAACTTAACTTTTTGGAGCAAACAAGTGATTTATCATAAGCCTTTCCTTGGTACAGTATGTAGACAGTAATCCAAGAAGCTTTCCTAAATCTCATTTCTGGAAAAGATAACTTTATGGTATCATGCACAGACAGTGGAAGAGGAATGGATCAATTTGCTGTTTTAGGTTAGTGAGAGTCTGAGTTAGACAGAGAATGTGCCAGATCATTAATGCAGACATTAACAGATATTTTGTGTATATTTACAAAATAATTTTGTTCAACACCATGTTACCCATATTTTTCTTTATAGAGCATTTGTTCAACAGGTAGAGCTTGTCCTGTAATAAGGACAACACTAAAGTTGGGATCCTGTCTGAGTCATCACAATGTCTATTTTTGCAAAGATGTCTCACCGACACAGAGTGGAACACAAATACAGAAATATGTCTGGGGCATACAGTGTGTGTAAGCAAGTGAATGAGAAAAGAGCTGCAAGCATTATTGAGAACTGGAAGAGGTTTTTCATACCTAGAGACTTTCAGCATGCCCAAGGCTCATGCAGTCTATTCAAGCATGTGAACACCACCACCATAGTTACAAGCACCCATTTCAGAGTAGGCAGAACAGAGGGTTCTTGTGGTAGTATGCCCCAGGCAGAATATTGAAGCAGTTCAGTTAAGGAAAACATTTTGAGCAAAGAGAAGTAATGCACAACAGTAGAATCTCTCTTTCATGTCATCATGGAAGTTTAATCACAGAGTTTAAAATTACCTAATAGCCTTATGGAAATACATGCAAAATAGGAACAATCATACTGACCTAATACAGTTTTCTGTAAGGAAAGCTTTTAAAAACCCTTTAAAATGCTGATCATTATTCAGAGTCAGTCCTTCCAATGGGTAAAGTAAGGTGGCTGCCCTACTACACCACGCACTTTCTTTAACTCATTTTCTAACACTGTGCCTCTCCCTTGCACCACATCACCATTCTCTCCCCTTTATTATTTAACATCTATATGCGACCACTTGCCATACTGGTGTGGAGTTTTGGGCTGGAGTGTCATCAGTACGCTGATGACACCCAGCTGGTGCTGAGGATGGCCGGACTGCCGGACTCGATACCCGATAATTTCCAGCTGTGCCTTGAAGCCGTGACTGGTTGGCTACATGCCAGCCGGTTGAGAGTGAACCCATAGAAAACAGAGATCCTATGGCTGGGTCGCCCGGGGCGTGTGAGCTCCGGCTGCCTACTCTGGATGGCGAGGCATTAAGCCTGTTGCCCTTAGTAAAGAGTCTGGGGGTCCAATTGGACCCACTGCTGACGATGGAGGCCCAGGTCTCCACTGTCAGCAGATCCGCCTTTTTCTACCTTCAACAGGCTAGGCAGCTGGCGCCATACCTTACCGGGAGTGATCTAGCTATGGTGATCCAGGCAACGGTCATCTCAAGGCTAGACTACTGTAATGCCCTCTACATTGGTCTACCTTTGGCAGTTATCCGGAAACTCAAACTGGTGCAGAATGCAGCAGCTAGACTCCTGGCGGGAGTACCGGCCAGGAGCCATATCACTCCAACTCTGCAGCAACTGCACTGATTGCCAATCAAGTACCGGATCACCTTCAAAGTGTTGGTCTTGACCTTTAAGGCCCTATATGGTCTGGGGCTGTGTACTTGAGGGAAGGTCTACTCCCATATGGTTCCCAGAGATACCTTCGGTCAGAGGACCAAAACCTGTTACATGCCCCTTCCATTAGGTCCTTTCACTTGTCATCAACCAGGCAGAGAGCCGAGCCTGTGGAATGCCTTGCCGGCAGAAGTTTGGGTGATAAACGAGCTACCAGCCTTCCGGAAGGCATGTAAGAAGGCTCTCTTCTGGCAGGCATTTAATCTTTAAGCCATGTCAATCTGTATGCTGACAGAAACATTGTTTTTACGCTTTTTAATGTTCTTATCATTTTAGTGCTATGTTACCTTGTGCATTTTGTAAACCACACTGAGCCAATTTGGAAAGGGCAGTATGTAAATTGAAACAATAAATAAATAAATGTGTTCCACCATCCCCTCTTCCTTTGTCTCATTACTTATGATGATGTCTTTTTGCAATTCACACCACACTACTGTCTTTCTACCATCTCATCTGTCCTTGCCTTAATGAATATGCAGAGAAGGAGGGCAAAGGGGGAAGAAAATGGTGGAGGCAAGACGAGGAGGCAAGATGAGTTGGGTGGAGCAAGCTCTCCTCTTCTTTGCTCAACACTGAACTATTTTGGTGTATTATTAGTCAAATGAGATGGCAAGTGCCTCGTGTTTTCAAAAATTAGTTGATGATTTAATTCTCTCTGAATTTTGTGGATTTTTAGATGTTGACATAAAATTACCTTTTTCAAAAAGTTAACATCACAAGCATGTCTCCATATAAGTACTATATAGAGTATTTCTGGCTTAATGAAAAGGATATATGTTGGATTGCAGCCTGACTAGGGGCAGATCTTCATGAACACATAACCTAGGGCTGATCCTGCGTGCTGAATGCCAGATCAGGCAGCCCTGTAAAAAGAAGATACTGCAATTGGATTCCTCATTGCCTCATTTGATTCAAATGTCAAGCATGCCTAGAGAATGACTCTTTAAGATAATTGCAGTGCTTGGACAGGTAAACACTGAAAAAGACATTCTTATGGGTTTTCAACTGTGTAGCTTCAGTTCAGAGTTTCTTTTTTGTATAATATTTCCTTCATTTACTTGAGAGGAAGTTGTTTGGATGCTACATAGGGTTACAGCCTGTGTTGGATGGGGTCACCCTCCCCCTGAAGACGCAGGTTCGCAACCTGGGAGTGATCCTGGACTCATCGCTGAGCCTGGAACCCCAGGTCTCGGCGGTGGCCAGGGGAGCTTTTGCACAGTTAAGACTTGTGCGCCAGCTGCGTCCGTACCTTGGGAAGTCTGATCTGGCTACGGTCGTCCATGCTCTGGTCACATCCCAAATAGATTACTGCAACACACTCTACGTGGGGTTGCCTTTGAAGACAGTTCGGAAACTGCAACTAGTCCAACGGGCGGCAGCCAGATTACTAACTGGAGCTACATACAGGGAGCATACCAACCCCCTATTGTGTCAGTTCCATTGGCTGCCTGTCCAATTCCGAGCTCAATTCAAAGTGCTGGTTTTGACCTTTAAAGCTCTATACGGTTCTGGCCCAGCTTACTTGTCCGAACGCATCAGCCACTACGTCCCACCTCGTAACTTAAGATCATCTGGGGAGGCCCTGCTCTCGCTCCCGCCTACTTCTCAAATGCGGTTGGTGGGGACGAGAGATAGGGCCTTCTCGGTGGTGGCTCCCCGTCTGTGGAATTCACTCCTTAATGATATACGATCAGCTCCATCCCTCCTGGCATTCAGAAAAAAGTGAAATCTTGGTTATGGGACCAAGCGTTTGCACAATAGCACGATACGGCACTTTAGATTGGATTGAAATGGCAAACCGGTGGATAAGACCTAATGTTTTATTATGGATGGAATACTGTTTTAACTGTTGTGAATGTACATGATGCATTTTAATGTTAATTGTATGTTTAATGTATTTTAATTCTAGCTGTATTTTAATGTATTTTATTCTTAACTGTTTGCTTTTATTATATGTATACTATGTGGCATCGAATCGTTGCCGTTGTTAGGCCGCTCTGAGTCCCCCCTCAGGGGTTGAGAAGAAGCGGGGTAGAAATGATGGAAATAAATAAATAATAAATAAATACATGTCCCCAGAACCACCATCCACTCATAACCTCTAACCCTCCAGTCTTGGAATCGAATCCAGTATTTCTCTAGGATTGATAAAATTATATTATTTATTTAATTTATTTACTATGTTTATATACTGCATTCCAATAGCAAGTGGCTCAAAGGGCCTTATTACACTTGTGAATGGTGCAGTGAGTGCCACCTGCATGGAAAACCTTAATTTCTAAAGGGTTTTTTGGGGGAAACTAAGCAATGTGCCTGAGTGAAGTTAACTCATGTTATGGACAAGTGTTTGAGTTAGCAAAGTGTCCAGTTTGGTCCTTGGAGCCCTGAGCTTTTAAAGGGAGGCAAAAAGCAATCCCCTGGGATAGAGAGACCATGTCCTTGCCCTTCCACAGGCATCCATACCCCAGATGCGACGACACAACGCTTACCTTTTTAGTGTCCTAGTATGATAAAGGAACAATCCACTATTGGATAGGCATGATGCCCATCACACAAAATCACTGAACTTCCTGTTGAAGCCCCACTCCCAACCGGAGTAGAAGCTTCCTAGGATGTTTTTTTCCTAACACAGAAAGGCTCTTGTGTTGTGCTGGTTCCAATGGAGCCAGCATACTTCAGCACAGCTTCAGCAACGTTTCCTCCGTGTGATGGGGAAAACGTCACTACTCAGGAGCGATGCACAGGGAGATAGTTGCCCAGCATTCCTGCCATTTTGCTATGGAGGCTGGTGAAATGGCACAGGGGAGGTCGTCTGTGTTATGAGCTCAAGCCAAATCAAAATGTAAAGAAAAGGTCCCATATAATTCTTACAAATGTGGACACCTTCAGACTGAACATACATAACACTGCTTAATTCGATACATGTCTACTCAAGAACAGAAATGTTATTGGCAGATTGATGGTCAATAAGAGATTAATTTAGCCCAAAACATTTCACTAAAGAATGATCATGAATCCAAAACTCGGGCTGATGTGCTGGCTAGATGCTAGACTGTAATAGCCCACTTTCGGTTTGGTTATATTTTATGCATTAATGTGCTGGTTCTTTGATTTCTGCAACTTACAAAAATGACTTTGGTGTTCAGGGAAATGTAGAAGAAAATGGAAAAGCTTAAGCTGTATTTGATTCACTCAGAAGTGGCCATGTACCTGTAATCATGGGGCTTCTTTCACAGCAATGAGAATAAGTATTCTAAAGCTTTCCAGAACTGTAGCAAATATTTTCTCATCTCACGCATTCCACACTCCTGGTTGGCAGTCAGTCACTTTCATTGCTCGAAGTTACTCACTTTCTAGATTAGAGGTATGCATTCATAGTCATATCATGTCCCTAGCTGGTTTTAAAATGTCATCTCAATGCAATGACTCCAACCAAAGTACATTGGAGGGAAGATTGATCATGCCAGTATACTGTGCTGCAAGGCACATTTTCAGATGATTGTTTTGGACACAATTTGCTGGATCACAGTGAGCTGATGACTTCAAGCAGAAATGTGTGTGTGTGTGTTTTTAAAAAAAATCAAGACTGAGAAATAATAAGGTATGTGTAATTGTTTACTACTAAAATTCAACCAAAACCAGCCTTGTCCCAGAAAAGACTCTGTGTGGATTGAAGTATCAATGGCCAAGAAGATGACCAGTTCAATGGATAATCATCTCATAACATATTATGAATTGCTGCATGGACACTACCACTCACATGCAAAGGAGTGTATGTAATTCATGCATGCAATAGAACTATAGATAAATAGAAATCGACCTTTGTAAATTTCTAGATTGATATGAACCCCCCACTCAGAAATGTAGCCGGGGGGAGGGGGGAATTCTCAGGGTGGTCCGCGAGAAGGTCTTACTGGTACATTATTTAAACTGTTTGGACATTCTGAAACTAGACAAAATAATTGTGTGTGTGTGTGTGTGTCTGTGTGTATGTGTTTTAGCAACTTCATCTGCTCCCTCCATCACATTCTAAATGTGCAGGCTACATTTCTGAAAAGAAGGGCATCCTGTATCTATGGAAGCACTTCACATAGTTTGGCTTTTCATGAGTTATAGTGTGCTACTAATTGTAATCTTGGCTTTCAATATTTAACTTTTCTCTAATTTAAAGAAAAAGAAGAATGCAGAGTGGGTGGGGAATGCACTTGCTTGTGCGATGGTTCAGAATGTGGGACAGGACTGAAGAACAAAAAGCATCTGATGAAATCTGTAAATTGAAATAGTGTCTTTGAAAGTGGAAGGGGATGATACACTGATGATGATGATGATGACGATCACCCTGCTTTCTCTCTCCCAAAGGGGGCTCAAAGTGGCCAAGAAGATCATCTCCCCCCACTTTCTCCAAAGGGTCTGATGAAGACCTTAAATTTGTAACTGAAAACAGACAAAAATATAGGGAAATATCAGCATCTACATCTGCAGATTTAGTATTTTTAAGTACTTTTAGATTGTGATAAAATGGTTCTAAACTGTGTTCAAAAGTAAGGGGGCACTGGTGCTTCATTTCTAAAGTCCTTTCTGATTTTGGGGGATAAAAATTTCAAAACTTTACTAAACTTCCGAATTTTCATAAATACCTCGTTAATGGTGGTCACACATGTGAATTAAGGAAAACATTATTTTCAGTGGGGAAACTTAAGGGGCTTCTATCTCCCTTATTTTTGAGCTATCCTGATGAAACCTGCTGGTAGAACACATTGACCACTGCTAGCTCACCAAATTTCAAAATATTTGACTTATCCATGGACTTTTGGTGAATTTTCAAAGTTTTTTAAAATTAAGAATTTAATAATAATAATTTAATAATAAAGAAAAATTGTTCCTGGTTTGAAATTGTTATTTCCTGTTTCATTGTGTGGTATTTACTTTGAAAGTAGTTGTTCTACTCCCGAAACTTTGTTTTTGTGGCAGAAACTGTGTTTGTTGGGGTTCAGCCTGTGTTTGTGATTCAGGATCAAGGTGCTTCTGATGTGGGGAATGATGATGTCATTGAGGGTCAAGATTGTTTGGTCAATGATATTAATGCAGAGAATGACATAGGGGCACTGATTCAAAGTGTTTTTATGTTACAGTTTTTAATGGTTTTATGCATATGTAAGTCGCCCCGAGGCTACCAGAAGGGGTGACTAACAAGTCAAAACAATAAATAAATAAATAAATAAATAAAGTGTAGTTTCCCATGAGAATGTTCCTACAGAGTATAGGGATGTTAGTTTACTCCCTGATCCAGAGAGTTCCCAAGATTTGGGGTTTGAAAACAACTTGACACCTGGAAAAACTAATGAGCAGATAGATAATAAGTACGTACATAGACAGACGGCTGGGAATTAGCCAAGATAGACAGCTCAGCCAAGGTCTTTGCTGTTCTTCAAGGCTTCAAGAGATAAGGGCGAGAGGCAGTCAAAATGAAAACAGTTTCTGGGTGCTGGAAATAGCCAATAAAGTTCTCCTGAGGGAAAATCTAGTTAGATAAAGCACCGTTTCAGAATCTTGCTTGTAGTACGGAAGCCTTGATTGGAAAATTCATGTTAAGGATTTCTTGTTCATGGTTTGACTCTTTGTTTCTTGGAATTATATACTCAAACTCTGGATTAATGTCTTCCTGCCTCCGTGGATTTTGTTATAAAAGTTTGGACTTTGCTTTTGAACTTTGCTGAACCCTGCCTTGGAATACTTTGTTTCTGTTTATCTTCTTACCTTTTTGGACTTATCTATTTTCTTAAAGCATATTTTTATCTTGCTGTTTTTACTTATCTTCAATAAAAAGGATTGTTTTCCTACTCAGTGTGTGGTGCTTTTAAAGTCAGAGGGTTATTCCTGTTCTGGAGTGCAACAGTGTTAAATTGGTAGAGACTCAACAAAGCAAAATGATGACGTCCCTTGAGTAAAGACAAAGTTTTTCCCAATGAAATAAACTTTTGCCATTTTTAAATGACAGAACCAATTAGGAAATGTCATTTATATCCCAGGAACAGAAATCATAATGCAGACACCATCAAGGGACATCTAGACCAAGGATGGGCAAACTTCAGCTCTCCAGGTGTTTTGGACTTCAACTCCCGCAATTCCTAACAGCATACCAGCTGTTAGAATTTGCAGGAGTTCAAGTCCAAAATACCTGGAGGGCCAAGTTTTGTCCATGCCTGATCTAGACTGACCCCTTCTTCCAAGCAAGAAAGGCACAATCCAAACTCCCCTGATGTCCAATTAATATTCTTCCAATTAATATGCAACCAAATAACTACAATTTAACACAGTTCTATAATACTTACTTACTTTAGTCCTCTTTGCAGAATCCATTATTTTATTTATTATAGACTGACTAAATGTCATATCTTGCTTCCCAATGCATTCTTGGAAATGTAGTTTAGTGCAGGCTTATGGCTTCAATATAATAACTATAAATGGGGCCCTTAACTGCCTCATTTTTAAAGCTAGTGGGTGTTGTATGGTGTAAGGACTCACCCGTCCTAAGCAGGCCGAATCCTGCTTGGAAGTCTGGATCCCTGTTTGGAAATTGCTGGCCTCCATTTTAGTAAGGGAGTTTCAGCTAGCAGCCATCAGGAGAAGGTCAGAGCCAGAGAAAGGGGGTGTGGCCTTAGAGTCACTCTGCTCAAATACAGTTTCTTTCCTGTGATTGGCTGGGTGCCAGAGGGGAGGAGTTGAGCTGACTAGGAGAAGGATTCCTGTCAGAAAGATTCTAGTCTTGTAGGAGGCTTCAGATGAGAAGCATCTGAGCCTCGTAAGTCTTGTCTTGTGAGAGGCTTCAGATAAGACGCATCTGAGACTTCTCTGTCTTGTGCCAGGCTGCAGATAAGAAACATCTGAGCCTGAGGAGTCTTGAGCGAGGTTTCTGGGGGAGTATCATCAGAGCCTCTGCAATAGAGACTGACAGTCTAATCTATAGCTAACCACCACAAGGGAATAGGCTGGACTAAGGGGGTCAAGACCTAGCACTGACAGCTCTTAGGGCCAGGAGAGATTCCAGTGGTGACGCTTTAGTTTAGAGCCAGAAGGACTGACTGGAAATAGTCAGTTAGATCACATTGTCGTCTCTTGTGATAGGGAGGCAGGTGGGGCTCTGAGACTGTGGTGCTAATCTAGTTATTAGCTACTGTTAACAAGACTCAGGGAACTGTCTATGGTATAGAAGTTCCAGTTAGTTACATCAGCTACCCTCTAGTTTAATTATTAGTTGGGGAGTTGGGGAGACAAGTCTTAGTACTGTCTGTGGAACTGAATTTAAGATCTAAGAAGAAGCACTAGCCTTTGTATAGAAACCACTATGCACCAGCACATTATTCAGATCCAGTCAACCATCACGCTAATAATTAACTATTAGTTTTCTGTAACCATACGCTCTTGTTGCCTCACTGAAGAACCAATACGATCTGTGCCTATTTGTTAGCCTGTTTGGTAGTTAATAAATTCCTTTCTTATTAACTTTCAAAAGCCTCCATCTTTCTATCTTTCCAGTTTTCCTCACAGTGGGTGATTTGGTGTAAAGGAAGCCTAATTAAACATCTTAGTTATTAAATTAAATCCTGATCACAGATTAGGTTGGTGGCAGTAATTACCGGGAGTGTTAATGATTAATCTGCAGTGTCAAGTTGTGACATATGGCTACAATGGTAGAACACATTTTCTGCTCTTTGCCTATCAAGTTTCATAATATTTCACTCATCCACACAATTTTTGGGAATTTTCAGTTTTTTAAAACAACATCTTCACCTCTGCCCCCCCCCCCACACCTCCCTCCTTTGTCCACCTGGATTGGCTGGAGAGGCATGCCAACATGTTTAGCTTCACCTCTTAGTACGGCTTGGTTGCCCTGTGAATTTTAGTTCCATCACATTTACATATGAACATCCGAGGTTTAAGAATCAAAGGCTTCTTTTAATTCAAATTCTTAATATTGTAAGGGCAGCAAGCAGGTGTGTCAGAACTCACTTCAAAAGTGCTAAGCATTCAAATTAGATCCAAACCAAGGTTCGTATGCACAAACCTAGTACCCATTGTTTCACCTATCCACATCTATGGCTCAGCTTTAAGAATCTAATGTAATCTTCAACACTGAAGAAAACTACTGCAGAATGACCAAAGAACTCAAGCAAGAGCTGCTTCAAAGGGAATATTCTCCTTATGCAGTCGATGACAATACCAGGGCAGCAACCATCATTTTGAGAGATTTTTCCCCACAAATACATGAGTAAGTAACAATCAACTGCATATTAAATTTGTGGTAGATTTATATCCAGCATCTACTAACTCCTATATGACAATTAGAAAAAGCTATTTATTTCCAACAAAACTGAACAATCTAGCTAAGGCCATCAGCAAGTATCTACTTATACTTTTCTATAAGACACCAAATCTTCAGAGATTGGTGTCTCCAGGACAGCTTTTACCCGCAATTGACAATCATGCATCACATCCTTGTGGTTCACGTATTTCATTACCTGTAAATACTTTAAGCTGACTATTACTTTTAGGGATTGGCTGACCGGCCCTACTAAATAATAAATCGTTAGCAGGACCTACTAAAGAAAACATCAACTACTTCTCCTACAATCTTATTATGTGATTGAAGAGGTGCCCAAACACTGAAGGGCCTTTATTGGCAAGATGCCATGCCCTCCCATCAGCTGTATTGGAGGGAGGTATCAGAAGACCCCCTTCAAGCAGAGACTATGCCCCTGTGGGTCTGGTTTCTATAAGAGCACGCTTCTTCAATGCATGTTCTTCAGAGATCTTAGGTGTCTCATTGACCATGGCTTTTAAAGTACCGCAATTGCACAATCATGTTATTCCACCCTCCTTTTGGACTCTAACACAGCAATGACTTATTTCATTGCTGCTGTAAATCACGGGTGATGATTTAAGCTGCAACAATATCCTGTTTTTAAAATATTTTTATACTGGCCCTAGTCTGATTTTAAATAACTGTTTACTGGGAGTTGACCTACTAAAGAAAACATCAACTACTTCTCCTACAATCTTATTATGTGATTGAATGGAAGCACACAGGAAGTCATCTGCAGTTTGTGGGCAAAACCGCCATACATGTCTCAGGAACCATATATTTGATATTCTAAGTGGGAAACTAAAGCAATCTGGGGTCATGTATTTCATCTTGAAACATCATAGGCTTTATGATTTGATGCTGTTTGACACCAGGGTGCCATCTTCTTCTTATGTTTTGGACAAAATAGTTTTTTTTATAGATTAAAAGCTTTTGACACCACATGGCTTTGACTCATCACACTAGAGAAAAAATCCACTTAAATCCGGTTCCTGCCTCCTGCAGAATTCTGGGGTTTGTAGTTTACTGAGGCTGTTAAAGGCTCCTTCCTAAACTACAAACCCCAGAATTCTGCAGGAGGCAGGAACCGGATTTTAAGTGAATTTTCTCTCTAGTGTGATGAGGCCATCAGAGGATAATGCAATCAGCCCTGATAATACAGTTTTCTAAGCATACAATGCAGTTGAGTTTCATCTCTGACAAGTAAAAAAGGTAGAAATTGAAATGTTTTGCCCTTGAGATAATCATCATCATCATCATCATCATTATTTATATTTTCCCACAAGACCACTGCGATCTGAGTCCCTGAACCTTCTAGCGGTGCCTAGCTGTAAAACCCTTCACCTGACCTCAACGCGGAGGAGAGCCTTTAGTGTCATCGCTCCAGACTTTGGAACACTCTTCCTCCTGCAACTCGTGCACTGTCCAACCTACTAGCCTTCCAAAAGGCTTGTAAGACTTTCCTGTTTGGACAGGCATTTGGTCAGTAGATAACCCAGGCCTCTACTGTGTAGCCAATAGGCCGTGGGAGTAACTCTGGCACCCGTGCACTATTGTATAGTTTAAATTGGGGTTAAGCTGTTGTTTTATTGTGTTTTAGCTGCATTTTTAATGGTGTTTTTAACATTTGTAAGTCGCCCTGAGCCTGACGGGAGTGGCGACGAATAAGCCAAAATTATAAATAAATAAATAAATAAATAATGTATACTCCGCCCCCATCTACCCGAAGGGGACTCGAGGCAGCTAACATAAGGCCAAGCCCAAAAATACAATACAGCAAAATAAGATACAAAACAACAGAAAAATTACATTATAACAAAATACATAAAGTAACAAAATAAAACAAACAGCGCAAAATAACATAATAAAAATCAAGCACAAAGGGTGGGCCAAATGCACAAGATAAAATGTTAAGACCCTGGATGAGGTAGGAATAGAAAAAGTGTATTTGTGAGGGAGGTGATAGATACACACAGGCACACACACACTCTGTTTGTTCATAATTTCAGTACACGTAAGTTTAGTATTAATATACTGAGCTTTGCCTCTCCACGCGTGGAGAGGTAAAAGGATTTGCCTCCTCCTACGAAGGAGAAGGCTACTTCTGGTAAAAATTCTTGGAAGGGAGCGGACCCAGACTCCCGGCATTTGCTGGCCCCCTTCCTCATTCTAGACCTGGATGTCGACCGACAAACTCCCACCCATTAAACAGTATATCAGGGTTGCCATTAGGGGGCCGGGTAGGAATTTCCCCCCCTTTTATGTTCTAGGAGGGTTTTTTCGCCTACCCTATACTGTTACAAGGCAGATTGGGATGTGCGTGGTTAAATAGGTGGCCACGGAAAACAGTTAGGAAATGCCAAAATTTGATATACTCCTAAGGCACCCCCTTCAGGGGTGAAGGTCATTAACTAATACACTCACCTAAGGTTCAATTTAAACAAGTGAGGGGAATTATAATGGTCTAAAAATTAAAGAAATATGGTCTCTGATACACGGAGAGAGACAGCTCCGACACATTCCCTTCGGAGTTTGCACAATTAGGTATTCAGGGGACCCGGGGGGTTCGCCCTAGCTAGCCGAGAGGTAGGCCAGACAGGAATGCTACCTCGACTTTGCCACCAAGTTCAAGATCCATAGATTGAGTTCCAGTCAAAGTTAAACAGGTAACAGTTAATAAAAGTTGCCCATATTTAAACCCATATACTTGTGTGTGGTCTCGTTATTTCGTGGGTTGGCAAGCAAATCTATTTTAACTGCTGTTCATCAGTATAATTTTGTATTTTTGTCCTTCCAATAACAAAAAGGAAGATGAGAGAAGATATGGCAGCAATTATTTGGTTTAAACACACTCTCAATGGAAAAGTATTAAAGCATGTGGCAGTTGTACATTCTTTCCATCTTTCTTTGGGTCTGAGTTTGTTGATGCCACCTTGAGAACAATAATAATAATAATACTCTTTATTTATATTCCGCTCTTCTCACCCCGAAGGGGACTCTGAGCGGATACAGGTACACAGACTTAGCAGACAATCCCTGCCGTTTCCACATACACACATATAGACGAACAGAGGCAAACTTTGGCCACCAGAGGGAGCTGACGCACTCCTCATCTCTCAGCATTCCCAGCATCCCTTGTTGTTCCTTTCGTATTCCTCAGCGTTCCTGGAGTTCTTTAATGGCCTCATAATTCAGTCAAAATTTACCTCCCCACTTAATGTGGTACCCTTATCTCCTACTTGACAGATGCAACGGTCTTTCGCGCTGCAAAGGTTGACAGCAGGCTACACTTAAGGCCGAGCACCCACCTCGACCCGGGCAGGCCTCGAACCCATGATGTACTGGTCAGAGAGATCTTATGCAGCTGACACTTAGCCAGCTGCGCCACATTCCCGGTTCTATATAGAACAAGAAATAGTATCTGTAAAGGCATTCCAGTTGCTAGGATTCAAATTTGTATTTTATGCTAGTCTGAAAAAGAGAAGCAGCCAATTCTTGGTTTTTAATGTGAAGATATAGAACAGAAATTAAATTGCCCTGAGTGTATGCAACGAGAGAAGAATTCTAATATTGATTCTTTTATTTTGAACAGAAAAAAATGCAAGAAGATGAGGAGAAAGAGCACAAGGCTGTCTTTTCCTTCATTTCCTTAGTGATTAATGTAATGTAATAGCAACGAATGCCTTATGTGTAAGAATGGAAATTTTGATAACATAAATGTATTTGTGAGAGTTGTCAAATTTGCCTCAAGTCACATTTGGAGGGTCTAGCTCAGGCAATAGTAGGATTTTGAATTAAGAGGAGGGAGAGCTTTGATCAGATTAGTAAAGCTCTCACTGGAGCTTTCACACATTACAATGTAGGGAATTGCCATTAAAATAAAACCTTAAAATCATTATGCAGTAGTTGTAATATAAACATACAGTTCAAATAACATTTAATAAAACCTGCCAAACTCACAGACCTTGAGGCAGTACATGGTGTCAGCCAAACTGCTTAATGAGCACCGTGATAGTTTTATTATAACAGAAGTGTTTTTGTTATAGGCTATTTTGTTACTGTCTTTCAGTATGGTGCAGTCTGAGTCCCGCCACATGCACAATGGAGGACCTTCTCACAGCGACACCAGAGGCACACCAAGTGTCCAACTTCTGGTCAAAGGAAATTTAGTATAATTTTATTTATCATGTCAGATTTATTTATTTATTTATTGTTTCCATTTGTATACCGTCCATCCAAATGGCTCAGGACAGTTTACAACATATCAACCAAAAACAGATTAAAACAATCTAATTACACAATAACAATTCATACAGATTAGTAGCATTAGCTCAACTCGAATGATTACTGGTTAAATGCCTGATGGAAAAGGGTTGTTCTACATGCTTTCCGAAAGGCGAGTAAGTCAGTGGTTGCCCAGACTTCAGGTGGCAAGGATTTCCACAAACTCGGTGCGGCCACAGAGAATGCTCTTTGTCTTGTTGAAGACAGATGGATATTATGGAGAGATGGGATCTGTAAGATGTTATGATCCTCTGATTGAAGCGATCTCTGGGGAACATATGGGAGTAGACGGTCCCTCAAGTACACTGGCCCCAGACCATACAGGGCCTTAAAGGTCAAGACCAACACTTTGAAGATAATCCGGTGCTCAATTGGCAGCCAGTGCAGTCGCTGCAGAGTTGGAGTGATAAGAGCCCTGGCCGGTACTCCCGCCAGGAGTCTCGCAGCAGCGTTCTGCACCAACTAAAGCCTTCGGATGACTGACAAAGGAAGACCAATGTAAAGGGCATTACAGTAGCCTAGCCTCGAGATGACCGTTGCTTGGATTACCGTGGCTAGGTCACATTCAGTGAGATAAGGGGCCAGTCGTCTAGCCTGCCGTAGGTGGAAAAAGGTAGATCTACTGACAGTGGAGACCTGGGCCTCCATTGACAGTAGCGGGTCCAAGTGGACCCCCAAGCTCTTAACCAAGGGCGACGGACGTAGTATCTCACCATCCAGCATAGACAGCCGACACCCCCCCCACACACACACACACCTGGGTGACCCAGCTACAGGATCCCCGTCTTCGATGGGTTCACCCTCAACCGACTGGCCCGTAGCCAACCAGTCACAGCTTCAAGATGTGAGGGAACAATTAAAATGTATTTAAAACACAAACAAAGTTTAAGTCTTAGCATTATGTTAAATCTTTTTTGACTAGTCAAAGGACATTTATTATAATGCAAACTTTTTAATGTTGTTTGTAATTTTCTATACATTATAACTGTATTCTCAATTAGCTTCTGACACGATAAATAAATAGTATGGTAAAGTGAACAGAGTGCCAAATCAAGACTGTGGAAATCCAGCCTCAAAATCCTGATTTGGTTATAAAACTCAGTAGGTGACCTTGGACCTATCATTTTATCTGAATTTCTAAAAACCTACAGGCTTGTTGTACAGATAAAACATGTAGTTGTTGAGAAAACCACATATAGCATTCCAGGACAGGATGAACGTTCATTACGTCCACCAGATCCACCACTAAATGTAACTTAATTTCAAATTCTTCTTTCTCAGAATACATTTTATTTTCTTAATATATCTGTTGTGCTGCAAAGATATATTGGAAACCTCCCGTAGGGAAATTTCAGCTTCTGCTTAATATCAATAATGATTTTTTCTGAGAATACATTTATGCATTCTGACAGTGGCTTGCAGGAGTAGTATCACAAAAACAATTCGAATAAAAATCATCTTAATCAGTCTTTATTCATTGATTAGACATGATGGAAGGAAGAGAATAGCAATGCTTTTGCACTAGTCTATTGTGTACAAAGGCATGAAGACCTTGGATGCCATTGGGAGATCCTGTATTCTAGTAAGATATTTTTTGGAGTCAGCTCTAAGATCCAATGACAGACATTTATATAGCTATCAAGTGAAATGTCTTGGGACTTTTCTTTGTGGACATGTGCATGCTCATGGTCAGCCTACCTTTAGACAAAGTGAGGTAGCAGCATCGGGCATCAAGTATTGTTAAGGCTTGATTTTGAAGGAGCTGGGGGTGGCCACGGCTGACATGGAGCTCTGGCGTGGGCTGGTCCATGAGGTCACGAAGAGTCAGAAGCGACTGAACGAATAAACAGCAATTGTTAAGGCACAGGCATTAAGTATTGTTAAGGCACAGCCATAAGTGCATATAACCAGACCTGCCTTCCTGCCAGCGAGCTAGTTTCCCTTCACAGGAAATGGGGTTGAAAATCCACCAGCTGTTTTTAAGTACAGCTCAGGTGCCAAATGTGTAAATTTCAATAAACAATATTATTTTATCCTTAGCCTCAGACAGCAAGATTTCTTAAGGGAGGCATGTAGGTGGAGAAAAAGAGCAGACCTTGTCCCCTTTATCCTCACACTAAAATACATGTCTGTAACATTCACTCAGAGGAAAATGCATAGACCAGAATTTCGAAAATGAACAGTCTATTCAAGTTAAATTCTACAGATGTATGGATACATAGATGCATGGGTGGATGGATGGATGGATGGATTGATGGATAAATGTATGCTGGAGACATACTTTCAGTGTCAGCAGGAAGCAGAGCCTATTTTGACTCATGACTTCACATTATAGGCACAGGGAAGTGGCGCAGCTGGCTAAGTGTCAGCTGCATAAGATCTCTCTGACCTGTAGGTCATGAGTTTGAGGCCTGCCCGGGTTGCGGTGGGTACTCGACCTTAAGTGTAGCCTGCTGTCGACCTTTGCAGCCTGAAAGACAGTTCACTTGTCAAGTAGGAGATAAAGGTACCACACTAAGTGAGGAGGCAAATTTGGACTGATTTATGAAGTCATGAGAATTCCAGGAATCGCTGAGGATTGCGGAAAGAACAACAAGAGACGCTGGGAAATGCTGAGAGAGATGAGGAGTGCGTCAGCTCCCCCTGGTGGCCAGAAGTTTGCCAGAAGTTTGCCTCTCTGTTCGTCTATGTTCGTCAATATATGTCTAAATTTGTCTATATATGTTGAACTGCAGGGATTGTCTACAAATATATGTACTGTTGTGAATGAGCCTCTAGTTGCTACAGGTAGTAACATGGAGGGAGGTGTGGAGGCAGTACCATCAAGCAATAGCTCAGTTTGGGGCGCGGCTCTGAATGACCAGGCTCCTACAGCTGGAGTAAAAGGGTGGCTAGTGCCTCGAGCATTAATGAAGACAATGAACAAAGGAGGAAAATCCAGCATTTACTTAGGGAGCCTTCTGAGTCTGGCTCTTTTGAGGGTTTCACAGGGAATGCAGAATTGCAGTCAGAGGAAAGTGATACCGATCTGGATTCGGCATTGGTGCAGGAGGTGAGGGATGTATGTAATGCGGACTCGGGGACCAGCACGTTTCTGGGGTTCCAGACGGACCGGGGCTGGCCGTCTTTGCATTCTGAGGCTGAGGGGGTCCCTTTAAGCCAAGAAGAGCTTTGGCTGGCTTAGAGATCTGGGCCTGGTGCTACAGCTGCAGGGAATAGGAATGCTGATGCTTTGGAGCTGGGTGGGGTCTCCGAGGACTCTGATTGAGAGTCCTATAAGAAATATGAGTATTTGGCTTGATCCCTGCGGTGGTCAAGGAGTTATTATTGTTCTAGCTCATGTATCCTGGTTCCTGGTATTCTTGTTCCTGATTTTCCAGACTACTTGTGAGTTCTTGGGTTCTTTATTCATTTTGTGTTCTTGGGAGAGCTGCTATGGCAGCTCTAGCTGATTTGGGGAAAAGGTGGGGGTTTCTGGATTTATGTCTGCTCTTTTGTTTAGCTACTGCCGTGTGCCTCTTGAGCCTCATGTGAATACTGTGAGTGGCTGCTACTGAACTGGGTATAGTATTACTTGGAGGGAGACAGATGCTGGGTGGTATGGGGGCTGCAAGTTATGTGTTTGTTAATATACTTAGCTCCTGTTCGACCCGGTGACGTCTCCTCCTTATCCTGATTGATTTTCTCCTACCTGACTACCTTGGACCGGTGACTGACTTCGCTTCTTGAACATTCCTCTACTGGATACCACAGACGGACGTCTGCTATTTCTTTTATAGTTGTTTTATCTTTGGCATTTTTGGTTTAGGGATTCCTGGGTTTAGTGAGGGTTTTTCTCCAGCCGACGAAAGGCTATTTTTTGTTAGACCAACTCCCATGTCTTGTTAAATAAACATTTGTTATCCTTTTCTACTCCTGGACTTTATTGCTGCCATAGCTGGGTCACAACATGTACTGTAATCCGCTCTGAGTCCCCTTCGGGGTGAGAAGAGCAGAATATAAATGAAGTAAATAAATAATAATAATAATAAATTATTAACATTAAAATGATCCGTAATATACAGTACAAGGAAGGCTTTTGCATGTATGTTTGCTTTTGGAAATGGCATCTGTTGAGCTACAGGTTCTAGATTCTCCCAGCCACTATGGGTGATAATGCTAGCTGGAGGAATTATACCAACTGCTCAAAAACAAATGTCTCCAATATTTGCCATAGGGAAATTATCTAGTTGACCTGCCTTCATTTCTGGCGGCACTTAAGACATGGCTATTTAGAAGAGCATATGCATAAGTGACAATCAGTGACCTGGAACCTGTCTATTCCCATATTTTAACATTTTAATATTTTAAAATTTTAATATTTTAGTATTGTAGATGTCTAACTGTGTAAGTCGCCCGGAGCACATTTGTGGAGGGCGACTCATAAATAATAAAATTAGTTAGTTAGTTAGTTAGTCTTACACTCCCCCCCCCCAACCACACACACTTTCAATGCTTTTTTTGGTGCAGTTTCATTTCAGCTTGATGCTGTAACATATCTAGCTGTGTTTCCTATATTAAAAAAGCAAACTTTATTGCTTGCATGTATTATCATTCTATTATTATTATACTGTTAGTCTTGACAACAACTTACAATTAAAAGCCACCCTAAGGTACATTACGTTAGGGATTTATGAAGGTGTTTGTGACAGTGTCTTCTGGTCCCTTGTCAGTGGTGACATAATCCAGATTCCAGGCATTTCCCCAGAGGAAGGGGCCAGATAGATCTGCCAATATGCTTGGGGATTTCCTGGTGGTAAAGATGTCAACCCACAGAAACACCACTTCTGATAACGTGCAGAGAGACAGTTGACCCAATCCAGGGTTCTTCCTTCCAGACTCTAGAGGAAGACACAGATAGAACACCAGATGGACTCAGGTAGGCTGAATAATGACAAAACTGACAACCAGCAGAAACTGTATTTGTTATGATTGACAGTCTCTTAGCATTATACTGCTAGGTGTTGGAGTGGGATGAATATTTGGATGTGGAAATTGTATTTTAAACACCATAGTGGTTTCCATTTTCTGCAGCAATTTCAATAACGCACATTTGGAGTAGCACTTGAGAAGATAAGTTATATTTTTGAAATGTAACATCCAGCCAGCATTGCCAATTATAGTCCAATTAATCTTTTTCAGGCTTTCTGCCTGACCTCCTCACCTATTTTTTTTGTTTTAAAGACTGTTTGTAAATTCTGAAGTGTTATTTTTTTGTTTGCACAATATGTGTTATTCCTTCCTCCTCGCTTGGGACACAAGGTATTTTACAATAAATTAAAGTGAAATACAGTGGGCCCTTAGTATCTGCCATGATTTGATTCCAGAACTCTCCATGGGTACCAAAATCTGTGGATACTCAAGTCCCATTTTATACAATAGTGTAATAAGATAATAATAATTTATTTATACCTCTCCCCAGAGGGACTTGGTGAGACTTACAGCAATCAAACATTACAGAAAACAATATGACAATGAACAGTATACAAAAAACAATTGGTTCGTACAGTGTTTCCCAACCAGTGTGCCGTGGCACACTAGTGTGCCGTGAGCGATCATCAGGTGTGCCGGGGGAAATTGGAACCTCCAATACCCTTTCTTCCCCCTCCTGCTGAAAACATTTTCTTCTTCACTCAGGCTCCCTTCTTCCCAGCCTTGCTCTGCTTGCTTTGCCTTGCTTTGCTCACGCTGCCACTTCTGCGGGAGGGAGGAGGGAGGAAGACGTGACCCGTACGGGCGCTATTGTGCAGACTCGCCCCACGTCTTCCTCCCCCCCCCCTCCACAGTGCTCTCTGGATATAGGTGAACTACAACTCAAGGTTAATGCCCACCAAACTCTTATAGTATTTTCTCTTGGTTATGGTAGTTCTGTGTGGGAAGTTTGATTCCATTCCATCATTGGTGGAGTTCAGAATGCTCTTTGATTGCGGGTGAACTATAACTCCCAGCTGTTGAGCAAGACCTTTCGTGTGTGTCTTTCTGCCATTCCTGCCAGGATATCTATGTTGTGTTCATCGAAACAGGCCCAGGTTTCACACTGAGTGTATAAATACATTTAAAAACATATAAACTATATGTATTACTGTGTTAGGGTGTCATTTTGTGTCATTTTGGTTGTTGGTGTGCCCCAGGATTTTGTAAATGTAAAAAATGTGCCGCGGCTCAAAAAAGGTTGAAAAACACTGAGTTAATACAATCAAAATGACATAATAATATAAGTATTAATAAAGAGCAGGAGTAAAACTATATGCCCTCTAAAAACTATCTAAATACAATCACAGTTTAAACCAGTTACTCCTATTGTCAACCTAGCCAGCAATTATGAGTAACATTCTCATGGTCAATTCAAATCCTGTCCGATAATGCAATAATATCGGACATGATCAATAATACCATAGCCGCATACATAATGTTCCTTGTGTAAAATTAAAGTTGTCTTTTTCTTTTTGGGGGTATTTTCAAGCCATAGATGGTGGAATCTGTGGCCTCAGAATCTGTGGATATGGAGGGGCAACTGTACAGCTAAAAAAGTGTTTTACAAAAGTTAAAAACCACCAAATAAACCATTTTATTCTATTCAAACACAAGGTAAAAACTTTTGCCAGTCGCTGGTGCAAGCTGAGTGCTTTTACTTAGTTAATACATAGATCTACAGGTTTCAACAAATGAATTGACTAATGACAAATGTAAATTTTGTGCATAGTAGAGTGCAGAAGAAAGAATCTTCTTGATAACAATGGGATAATAATGATTTGAAATGGCAAATCTCTTCTGTAGATACATACTAATTTTAATTCATTTTAGTAGCCACACTGTGTACTTTTAAATTGTGCATACTAACAACCCTGTATAGTTGTTAATGATCTAGTTTTTCATTTGTCTCCTGCTTCTGCAAATTTGGATCCTCAGTACAACCAGGTCCACAAAGCAGCGTCCTTTGAAGTTCAAGAAAATAAGAAGAAAAATTAGCACAGGCTGCTAAATATCTGAGGAAAACTAAAAGCATCACTTACAATACCTTAGGTCTTGAGTAAGCTTTATTAGCCTGTCAGGCAGTGCTTATAACAGTGCTAATTGTCTCCTGTGGGATTGTTAATAGGGGAAAAATTACTGTGAAGTCATCCCAGAAAACAATAAAGGGGTTTAATGCTGATGTATTGCATTCAAAATCTTATTAATATGCAAGAGAAGAACCATGTGGGCAATCAAATACAACACTATGTTCTATACCACAGGTAGCTCATAACAAAATCATGTCTTTCTTGTACATGAAAATATGGTATCTGGTCAATGTGAAGATGTGAAACAGCCTTCGAACCAACATTGTGCCATCTTCAGTGCATTTTTAAGAAGAGATGACATATGGATGAATCGATACTTCATCAGTACAAAACTCTTTAGTGAAAAAAATGGTTGGACTTCATCATCATAGTTACAAATGTGAAATTGAGTCTCACTGATTCATAACTGATTTATTTGTACAATCTCAAAGTACATATTCAATAATGTAGGAATACATAGGGACCTTAGGTGCCTTCAAATCCTTCCTTACTAGGCAGCAATTGGGACACAGCAGATTGATATTTTGATCCACTCCCATCAGAGATCCCTGGTGCTTTGAGGAATTGTCCAAAAAGATCCAGCTTTTACTGTTGTAAAAGTTAGAAAAAGGGTAGGTGGGGATGTCAGTCTGCTGCATCCCAATTATCAGTAGAACAAATCCTCATAGTTTGCAAAGGCTGCTGCCTGGTAAGTCAGGATTTGACCTGGAGATGTTGTTTAGCTACTTAACGCTAACTAAAATCTATAATCTTGGTCATTATCTGTATTGGATGAAAGTCAGTTGCTGGAAACATTACTTATTTTGGACTGCAAAATTATTCTTGATTGGGTTTCTGGGAGTGGTAGTTCATGAAAGTCCCTTTTTCCAGAAATGCAGAAGCATTGCTGGTTGAAATTTATTAGATGTTTCAGCCTCCCTAAAATGCTATTTGCCATTAAAGAAAAGCTACCAAATATCAGTGTAACAGATAGGATCAATAGTACCTGGGGACAACTCTTTTCAAACCTATGGCACATATCATCAGGGATAAATCCCTTGCCCCATCCTTCTGTCCCAATTTTTCAAAAATTCAATTGAATCTTTAAAATTCTGCACTTTACACAGCCAATCATGTTTAGACTAGTTAGTTGAAAGTGATCTCAAAGAATCACTGCTGGTGCTCAATCAATTTTGTATATAACCAAACTTTATACTTCAAAAACCTCTTTCTTTTATATTAAAAGGGAAAAAACATGCTGATGCCAGTGAACAGGAGCTCTGAGAATCTTTATAGCAGAATTTTTTGTTATGCTTTTATTATGTTTTGAATTTATACCTCTGTCTCAAAAGTGTAAGAAAGACCATACAAGGCCTTGAAGGTTAGTACCATCACTTTGAAAGTGATCCGGTGCTCGATAGACAGCCAATGAAGCTGCTGAAGAATAGGAGTAATATGACATCTCACTGGAGTTCCAGTGAAAAGTCGGGCAGCAGTGTTCTGGACGAGCTTAAGTTTCTGGGTCACAGACAGAGGTAGGCCAATGTAGAGTGCGTTATAGTAGTCTAATTTTGACATGACCGTGGCCTGGATCACTGTGGCTAAGTTGTCTCTAGACAGATAGGGGGCCAGCCGTCTAGCCTGCCACAGATGAAAAAAGGCGGTTTTGCTACAGCAGAGACCTGGGCCTCCATTGTCAGCAAAAGGTCCAGAATGACTCCTAGGTTCTTTACTGAAGATGCCGGACATAATGCCTCGCAATCCAGGTTACGTAGCTGGACCACCCCATCATCTGGTCAATCCAGCCAGAGTATCTCCGTCTTTGCTGGATTCACCCTCAACCTGCTGGCACGCAGCCATCCAGTAACGGCTTCAAGGCACTGATGGAAATTTGTGAGTACGGAGTCCGAACGGCCTTCCATTATCAGAACAAGCTGGGTGTCATCAACGTACTGATAGCACTCCAGCCCAAAACTTCGAACCAGCTGAGCAAGTGGTTGCATGTAAATGTTAAATAACAAAGTTAACTTGTTTGTCAAAAGCCTTCTGTTACGGACTGAGCACCCCTTGTCTAGAAATCCAAAATCAAGAATACTTTACAATCTGAAATTGTTCACATGAGTGGTTGAGAGAGTGACACATTACTGATGGCTCAATATACACACACTCTGTTTCATGCACAAAATTGAAAATATTGTATACATTTATCTAAAGGCTCTGTGAGACATCAAGCAAGTCTATAATTACCCAAAACAATGGATAATGAGAAGTCGTGACCAATAGCAGTCACTATAGAGAAAATGGTTTTTTTGCTATTAACGCTATGTAACAAAACATGGAAAAATGTTCCTAGCTTGAAAATGTTATTCCTGTTTAATTGTACTGTTTAAAAGTAGGTGTTATACTCAAGAAACTTCATTTTTGTGGCTGCCGCCAACTATGTTGAATTGCTTGAGACTAAATGAGATATTCATTGAAAAGCTATAGCAAAATGTGCTGCAGGATGTCCCACAAAAACAAAGTTTTTGCAGTTTATTAAACCTTTTCCATGTTTTTTTAAATGATATAACCAATTAGGAAATGACATTTATAACCCAGGAACAACAATCATGTTACATAATCTAATGAGACCATCAGGGACAAAAACATGTGTCTCTTTGTCACTGGTGTATTTTTCTTCACATACCCCTCACAGGATTGGAACAAAGAAAATAAACAATGGATACTGGCACATCTCCCATCTAATTGCTAGTTCACTACATGAAATTTGTGCAAGGGTACATTCATGTTGCGTGGAACATGTTTTGTGGTGGATTGTGCCAATATGGGTTTGTTTATTGAAAGAATGTATTGAATTTTTCACTTACTGTTATGCTCCTATTGTTGAAATATATGCTTCTCTGGTTGAGGGTTATCCTTGAATGCTAGCCATGTAAGATTAGTTCTATAAAAGCAGCAGTTTGTTTTTAATATATTTGTTCTTTGAAGTCCTGTTCCATGACCAAAGCCAATGCAGGACGACCAGGTACTTCCCCCTTTCACTTTTTGTTTTGAAGTCATTGGTTGGTTTTGGGGATGAACTGGGTATTTATTTATTTATTTTGCATATTTGTATCCCATCCTTCTCACCCCCAACAGACATTCATTCAATGCCAACAACAGCAAAAAAATTGATAAAAGCCATTCAAACAATGCATTAATGATTTAAAATTATTAAACATTTTTTAAATCACACAGGTTTGAAATCATTGTCCAAGTCAGTCCATTATTATTCACACTATTTGGGTCTTATTCTAAATTGCTGCCTCTACTGTTCGAATGCTTGGTCCCATAGCCAGATTATGAGTTTCATTCTGAAGGATAAGAGGGAGGGGCCAATCTAATGTCACTGGGTAGAGGAGTTCCACAGGGTCACCACTGAGAAGGCCCTGTCTCTCGTTTCCACCAGTTGTATTTGCGAGAACCGTTGGGACCGAGAGCAGATTCTCTCCCGTCGATCTTAGACTTCATGATGGTTCATAGCAGGAGATACGTTCAAACAGGTAAGCTGGGCCAGAACTATTCAGGGTTTTATAGGCTAAAGCCTGCACTTTGAATTGTGCTCAGTAGCAGATTGGCAACCAGTGGAGCTGGTGTAGTAGAAGCGGTGTATGCTCTCTGTATGCCACTCTGGTGAGCAACTTGGCTGCCGTCTATTGCAGTGTTTCTCAACCAGTGTGCCGTGGCACACTAGTGTGCCGTGAGCGATCATCAGGTGTGCCGTGAGAAAAGCTATCTGCCCCCCTTCCTCCCCCCTTCCTGCCGCACTCCTGCTGCTTGGGAAAGGAGGAGGAAGGGCCGAGCGGCGGCGAAGAAAAAGAAGGGGCTGGGGCGCCACCTCCTTCGGCCGTTTCCCCAACCAGCCTCCAATCCGCCATGACTCCCGCCACGACTCGCACCCCTCGCTCGCTGAAGCCGTGCGGAGGAGGAGCCCCGCCTACTGAAGCCCGTCCACCACTCATGCTTCTCCTCTGTGGGAGAACTGAAGCCAGGGGGAGGGGGCGGGGCATGGCACGGCCTGGCTCCGCCCCCTCCCCCGGCTTCAGCGCTCCCACAGCTTTGCCAGCCTTGAGGGGGCAGTGCCAAGCCAGCATTGTGCTGGCTCTGCCACCGCTGGCTTGGCACTGCCCCCTCAAGGCTGGCAAAGCTGTGGGAGAACTGAAGCTGGGTGAGGGGGCGGGGCATGGTGTGGCCTGGCTCCTCCCCCCCTGGCTTCAGCACTCCCAGCAGCTGTTCCCAGCAGGTCACCATCCTCCAGCCGTTCTTTACTGTGTTAGAGTGTCATTTTGATTGGTGGTGTGCCCCCGGATTTTTTTAACGTTAAAAGTGTGCCACGGCTCAAAAAAGGTTGAGAAACACTGGTCTATTGGACTAGTTGGAGATCCGAATAGTCTTCAAAGGCAACCCCACATAGAGTGTGTTGCAGTAATCTATTCAGAATGTAATGAGAGTATGGACCACCATGGCCATGTCTGACTTCCCAAGTTATGGGCACAACTGGTGTACAAGTTTTAATTGTGCAAAAGCTCCCCTAGCCACCATCGAGACCTGGGGTTCCAGGCTCAGCAATGAGTCTAGGATCACTCCTAATCTGCAAACCTGCATCTTCAGGGGGAGTGTGACCCCACCCAGCACAGGCTGTACCTTATGCCCTGTTCAGCCTTGTGACTAACCTCTGTCTTGTCTGGATTCAATTTCAATTTGTTCGCCCTGATCCAAATCATCACAGCTGCCAAGCATCAGTTCAGGACTTGAACATCCTCCTTAGTAACATGTGGGAAGGAGTGATAGAGCTGAACATCATCTGCTATATTTTAATCTAGCAGACTCTTCATTTCAGAATGTGACTGGCAACATTCAGGAAAATCAAGCTGTTCTTGGAGTAGCAATAATGATAAGCCAAAGGCTTGATTTTCAATTATGCAATTGCAGTTAGTAATCTAGGGAACTCAGTTGTCAAATTCCCCATTTTACTGATGGCACACATACATGCACATTCATATATGAGCTTCTTCTACTGTGATGTTGTAAAAACAAAAACCCCTGTGTAACGACCTCCTTCCGATCGTTTCTCTGTCCACCACTTTGTAACGATTTGCCCTGTCACTTTATTGTAACGATGGCCAATTCTTAATTACTTGTTTTCATTTTGAAGACCAAGTGTACAGATCTCCGGTAACAATGTTATCTATTTCCCACTTGACCGGGCACGTTACTATTTAAACGGCCACCAATATAAAATCTTGACTACCCGATGGAAAGATGTTTGTTTGAGGCTTATATATTGAAATGATGTGACTGAGAGAGATTTCGTAAAGGAACATTAAACAGTTTATTTAAGAGTTTGTATAGAAGCTTGAGCGTTTCAAAGTTGCAAAATCTTAGGTGGTTTCAGAGGCTATTGGTTCTTTGTTACTAGTTACTTAATTTTCCTCAGAGTTACAATTCCTGAGGATTCACAGTTCTCGCTACTGAGGTACAGTGTTTCTTTGCTTACTATTCTTCCTTAATCACTAACTCAGCAGTCCTACTCTGTCAACTGCTATACCATAGGTGATTTACCAAACTCCCGGCTTCTATCCATATCTTCAGGTTAACTCTCCAGCTTAACCTACTCTAGAAACTGTTCTCTCAGTTCCCTAAAATAAACGGCCTCTTCTGCAGTTTAAAAAACACAGCAGTCTTTCTGTTATCTCAGAACAGAATCGACCACTCTCTAAACCAGGGGTGGGCAATTATTTTTTCCAAGGGGCCACACGAAAGCCAAAAAATATTATGGAGGGCCGCACCTAAAGGCGGAACTACATTCTAATCTACATTATTTATTGATTTATTCATTTATTTATTTATTTACTATATTTACTATATATTACACATAATTAATATTAACATATTAATATATCAAGAAATACTCATATATTAATAGTATTAATATCATAATTATTATATAATAGTATATATATAGACATTATAATATATTGAAATTATAATATAATATAACATTATATTATATTATTAATTATATTATTATATTATAATAATAAAATTATTATAAAATAATAATAAAAACCGCTAAAATTAAATTAAATTCAAGAAGACAAGGTGCAAACCAAGATGGAATGGCCCAATGGACCCAGCCCAGAGGATGGCAAAGCGGACCCAGCTGCCACAGCAGCAGAGGAGAACAGAGCAGCAGGCAATCAGAGGCTGCAGGCTTCTGCCCGCTCTCGCCCCCAGCCATTCCCCAGCTGGTCGCCCTGCTATGGAGTGCCTGCCATCTCTGGAGGCAATCCGGGCCTGCAGGGGGAGCAGTCGGCGATCTGAGATGGCTGATTGCCCTGGTGACCCAGAAGACGATCAAGTCTTCCGGGTTGCCAGGGCGATCAGTCGTTGTAGGTCGCCGAATGCTCCAGCTGCAGGCCCGGATTGGCTCCAGGGATGGCAGGCACTCCAAAGCCACAGCTCCTCTGGCCTGTCTGCTGACACAGGCCCCACAGAGCCCACGATGGGATGGCAGCAGCGGCACCTCTTCCTCTTGGCCCCGCCCCCCGCCGCCTTTCTCCTCGGGCCGGACAGAATCGGCTGCCGGGCCACATCCGCCCCGCGGACCGTAGGTTGCCCACCCCTGCTCTAAACCCTGCCTTCCGCTGGCTTAACAACAACCACTCTGACCAACTGTCTCTCCTCTTCCAAATTTAAATCTGCTTTCCCCCACATATTCCTCTCTGGCTCCTCCCCCTGTTTCCATAGTAACATACTCTCTTTGGAGGGAAATGCCTCTATCATCAGAGTTAACCCTTTAGGGTCTGTTCAACATTTAACCTTATATTCCAGTACAAATGTAATCATATAACCACATATTCAACAATAAAACAATACATGTATTGACTTCATTACACCCTGGAATTAGGGGGTGATGGTGGTGGGAAATATATTTTGCTATGCCCACTTCATTGGTTAGAGTAGTGTTTAGCACCCAATTGGTGCCATTTCTTGCTGTGATGAATGAGATTTGTAGTACTATTTCATTTAGCTCTTGCTGAACTACAGCTTTGCTGTTTCTAAATCCAAAGCCAACAAAGGAATAAAGAATACACAGTTTACTATCTTGTAACACTCCCATATTAATATACCATTCAATGGGAAGAAAAGAGTGCTAGCACAACAGAATAAGACACCAGACTCATCAGACTCACACTACAATTACTGCACTATGATTCAACCTTACCTGCCTAGTACCATCCTATGGAATTCTTGGGTTTGTACTAGAACTCTTTGACTAAAATTTACAAACGCTTGTCCCTACTCTGTCAATCCCAGGAGTCAGCTGGCTGTTACCTTGACAGTTGAAATGAAGTCACGCACTATAATAGGATAATGTGAAAAGGCACATGGCTGATATTGGGATTAAGTCTCTGATATCATGGCAAAACACTACATTCATCATAGCCAAGAAGATTATATGTTTGATTCTATGAACTGGTGGCTCATAGCATAATCAGGGAAATAACCTTAATATCTAATAATGCAGGTGGAATTACGGACTTTAGTTTTGTGTGTGTGTGTGTGTGCTGTATAAATCCTGCTAGAGAAAATGGTTTAAGCATCTGAGGATTGTCATGCAAACAGCATGCACTATTGATAAACAACATCTTGTTGTGGTTCACTATCAACAGCATCTCCCTAATTCTAATTTATATATTCTGACAACTGTTTCTTGTGGACAATAGTAATTCAAGCAATTTACAGTCAGGGAGTTTGTACAGATCAAGGAAGGAGACAGAGAGAATGATAGACCATTTCAAGCTTTCTTGGTTTATTACCTTGTTCAAGTTCTGTAAAAGGTCTTGAGGTTTGACGTTTACTTGAGATAAGAGCAAAGGGGTTATGTTTGCTTCAATAAATTCTACACAGTAGAAATGTATGAAAATTGTGTGTTGGTGGCAAATGTTTTCTTACATCCTTAAAAGAATCATATTGTTTTCCAGCTGAAAACATGCCCTTTTAATATTTTTAAGCATTATGTTACTTCCAACCTTTTTCTGTGGAACTATGTATTCATGGAAAAATTGCTACCAACATGACTACTGTATGAGTTCTGGATCAGCCTTACTCAAAGGACCTCATTACAAAGGTCAATGGATTCAACTCACATCGTGGCGAATCCATAGCGCCCAAGTAGGAGGTGTGGAGAACTTATTACTCCACACCTGCATTGGCAATTTACCTGAGACATTTTCAGCCCATGAATTAAGCCAAGTTTTCAGTTCTTGCAAGTCAGTACTCGCATCCACTATGGCAAAAATGTCGTCAATGAACCTGAGGTAATGTCATTGACGACGTTTTTGCCATAGTGGATGGGAGTACTGACCTGCAAGAACTGAAAACTTGGCTTAATTCATGGGCTGAAAATATCAAATTTTCTATGGAACACAGTACCAGCCATGTTAACTTTTTAGATGTGACAGTGTATGAACAGAATCATCACCTTATGGTGAAATGTTACCATAAAAAATGATAAGAACGCACTGTTACACTACAACAACTTACCTGAGACCCCATCACATGGAGGAAGCGTAGCCACCCAGCCCCCCCCCAATTGTCCTGAAAACAAAACGGGAAGATTCCTGTCTTGCCACGGCAGCAGCATACAGCGCTTGCTCTTCTTTTCCCACTGGAAGTATCATCATCGTCATCATTATTTATACCCTGCCTTTCCTCTTGTGGAGAGTTAAGATGGCTAACACTTCACACTAGGCCAGTTTAAAAAGTGCAATACAAAAATTTAAAAACAATTAAATAGTAGATGTGTGGTAAAAACAAAATTTAAAAACAGTAGATATACTAAAATGGCATTTAAAATTCATATTCCCCCAATTCCACCCACAGCACCCCCTGAATTGATATTTAAATTCTTCTTTAAAAGTCTGTCTGAATAAAAAGGTTTTAGCCTGCCACCAAAAGAACAACAGGGAGGAGGCCATTCTTGCTTCTCTGGGCAGGGAGTTCCAGAGTTGAGGGGCAGCCATCAAGAAGGCCATCTTTATTGTTCACACCAACTGAGATGGAGGTGGGTCTGAGAGAAGGACCTCTCCTGAAGATTTCAGGAAGCAGGCAGATTTGTACAAGGGGATGCAGTCAGCCAAGCAGCCTGGACATGAACCATCTAGGGCACTGATAGGCAACCTTTTGAGTTTGGTGTGTCAAAATTCACCAAAAAACCAAGCATGGGTGGGATGTCACTTTGAGAAAGAAAACCACTATAATTTTGTGATATTTATAGTTTAAGTAACAAAAATGTATAATTGTAATATGTAACTGTATTTAATAAACAAAAAAACTAATTATTTAAATTACCTGCTTAGTGACTTCTTTGTTCATCCATCAGTCAGTCTCTTTTGTTGGTCTTGATATTATTTAATTTGTGTGGGGTGCCATGAACTAAGATAAGTGGGGGGGAGGGAGAATTCTTTAGCTAACCTGCCTATTAGTGAGTTTTTGTTACTGTATTTCATTGGCCAAATCTTCAATTGAAGGTTGGTATTTTGTACACTTTAAGCCAAGCAAGTGCTACTAACTTCACACGTCAATCTGTTTCTTTTGTTGGTTTTGATATTATTTAACACTGAGAATAAGGTCTCACAAAAGTATGTAGAGGAAAAAATTGTGAGTAAAGCCATTGCTATATTTTTTAGGGTGCTAAAAATGCCTGGTAATCGGTTCCAGGCACTCAAAATTTCCTGTTCATAGTGGCACACCTCTTGATGCACAACAGTAATAGCAGTGAAATGGAGTCTGCACTATGCTGGAAGATGGTGTTCCTTATGTAAATTAAGATGGCTGCCGCTATTTCTATTGGTGTGAATAGGCCTTTGTTTCTCTAAGCCTTTCTAATTAGAAATCCACAACACCCCAGAACAGTAGATTGGATGATGGTTGCTGTGGTTATGTGGTTGCTGGTGATGGCGATCACAGAGCCCCCCCACATGCATTCCGCCGCAGCATTCTGCTGATCCCTGCTCTGCTGGCTGGAAGTGAGGTCAAAGATCCCTAACAGCCTAACTAGAAATCCCAGAACTAGATGGTCTGGGACAGAGATTTGTTGTTTTGGCCCACAAATTCTGGCACAGAGTGTTTACACTACAGCAAATATTTCATCCTCAGCTACTGCACCTGGCCATGCAGGGGACAAGCATGAAACGTCCTTCCGGCATGCGGCCCCATACTTCTTTGCGTGTCATCGAAAATGGCTATGTGTGACAGTGCTGACACGCATGTAATAGGTTTGCCATCATGGAACTAAAAGTCCTAATCAGCACTTTGAAGTGTGCCCAGAAACAAACTGGCAGCCCATGGAGGTGCTGTAATGGGGTGGGGGTCCGCTCCCTGTAGCCAGCCACAGTGAGCAACCTGGTTGCAGCTCTTTGGACTAACTGAATTTTCTGAGTACTCTTCAGAGGTACACATGCATCGTATAATGGTCTCTGCCGGGAAAGGGGAGAGCAAGCGGTATATGACAGGGAAAAAAGCTAGTCTGATGAGGTAGTAGTACTTCCAGATATTTTTGATGGCACCTCCCTTTCATCCAAAAACATTTTGGATGAATTTTCAGCTATCAGTTCCTACTTTCCTCCCCTTAACATAAATCTCTCATGGAATGATGTTTGCTATAGGGCAAAAATAGTTCTGGTGATCGCATACATTATAATTTCATTGAGTTGGATCCAGTACATGCTGTCATAGTGATCAATAGCACCCCATAACTTACATGTCGGGTGGTGAATCCAATCTGGATTTTAGTCTGAACTTTAAAGGAGATAATCAAGACACTGAAGCCTATCACCTAACTGGGTTCTCCATCTTGGAGAGTTCCTTGAAATTTCAGACTAAAATCCAGAATGGATTCACCATTCCTCTGACAATAGAAATTCCAAGCCTCTGTGGACAGGACAGAGATAACATCACCAAAACAACTGCCATTTTAAATTGTAACTGTTCCCCATTTTGAGACACATTTTTAGTTTTATTTAATTTAAATATACTGAGGGTGTTGTATCTAACATTTAAGCATTTTCAGGGCTGAAAGAGAATTTGAATTAGGTTTTGATGTTTTTGGAACCAGCCATCTTATTCTTGTTGGCTTTTTTATCCATCTGTGGGATAAGGATAAGTGCCTTAAATAACTTCTTTAATGTTCAGACTAAAATCTAGATTGGATTCTCCATCCAACTGACATGGAAATAATGTAGGGAAAGATCTTGACAGTCACAGCCTCCACAGGGAAACCCCCCAAAAACACCTTTCACAGAAATGAAAACTATTGTCCTTCAACATAAAACAAAACAAAACAACAGAAGCTTTGGAAAACAACAATGTTATGCCTTAAATCACTATTATCACTAAAAGAAAAATTCAGCCAGAGAAATATAGTCAGAGTATATAAATAGGTAGACAAATATCTATGTATAGCTCATGCTTCAGCAACAGAAAAATAAAAACATATATTGCTCAAATGCACTGTCATAGTTTTACCAAACTCATATTCGGCAGCAGCATTCTTGATCTATTTTTCTGTCTGATCTCATCTCACGGTCAGATTGCTTGATTTTTATTTTTTTCATGGATGTATTTTCATTACACAGTAAATGTATTAACATCAATGATATTTCCCAAACAGTGTTGCTGCAAAAGCCAACACTCTCTCAGAAAACAGTTCTCTGTTCCCTCATCTAATCTTGTTTTAAACCAAATCCTGGGCCTTATTTGTTTATTATTTATTTCCAGTATTTCTATCCCATCCTTCTCTACCCCTAAAGGGGGACTCAGGGTGGCTTACATACCAGCAACAATTCAATGCCACTAACATACAACAAATATGACAAATAATTTAAAACAATAAATCATTAAGTTAAAAACATTATCAAATCAAGTAGCCATTTCCAGTCCAATTCAACAACCAAAGACCCGATTCAGAGTCTGTCCATAGTCAATTCTTCAAACATTACAAGTGCAGTCAATCCTGCTGTCCAAATGCCTGGTCCCAAAACCAGGATTTTAACTTCTTCCTAAAAGAAAGAAGGGAAGGAGCCGACCTAATTTCACTGGGGAGCGAGTTCCACAGGGACATGCATAGCTTCTTAGCTTGGTTGAATGTGCTTTAGAAGCCTCCTGGGAGTCCTAACAGTGCTGCATATTAACCTGGAACTTTAGTATAGGGCAGTGGGGATCTGCTTGCTTGCTCCCCCCCCCCCCTGCTTGCTCTCCCCCTCCATTTGGGCCCTCAGTCTCTAAAAGGTTTGCCATCACTGGTAGGGCACCTATAGCTGTAACTCCAGGGCACTTTGAAAATACACCTCCAAAGATCTCAGAAAGATCCAAATCCATTTCAGCTCATAGATACAGACATAAAACTACCAAAAAGTTAAGACTAGAGCCAGGTAGATCTAAGTAATTTTCAACCTCCTTAGGTTGGGAATGGTTTCGATTTAAAATGACTTCAACTGGCTTAGTTTGAATATGGCTTGTCCTTAAATGTATTGGACAGCTAGGGTTGCATTCAATTAGAAAGGTAATTCTTTATTAAATTAGTTTTCAAGAAAGCAATTTCCTCTCACTGGGCAGTTTTCAAATACCTTTTCTTCTCACTGGGCAGTTTTCAAAGACTTTTGTTCTCACTGGGCATCCTGGGCATGACCCAAATATTTTTTGTAGCCTGAGACTTATTCTGTGCAAAATTCAGATGTAGGGTTTTTGTGCTATAAACAGCATTTTATACAAAGTAAACAACAGAAATATTGTCTGAATAGAAAATGCTGCTTTCTCAAAAAGAAAAACACACAACAAATATGTTCCCACCTACAGTATTTTCAGGGTATAGTAGGTTCTGGACTGTAAAGATTCTTGCCAACCAGGATTTTTCTTGTCACACTTTCCTGATACTCAAAAAATGTTTTTTTCAAGAATATTTACAATATGTGAATAGCCTTTCCATCTGTATACTCTGTGGTGAACACCCAACACAAATGTTCTGGGACATAAATCTATAGCTGCAGCATTTGATACTCAAAAAATGTTTTTTCAAGAATATTTACAGATACATCTGTGGTGAACACCCCACAAATTGACATAAATCTATAGCTGCAGCACACATTTGATAATACCAGAACACTTCACCACTGTGAATTAGTATCTGGGTTGCTGTGGAGGCAATGGACACCTACTTTGAGAATGTCCATTAACATAGATAATGCTGGTGTGACCAAGGATTATTCTGGAGAATGTCACCAATAGGATTCTTGTTTTGAAGGCTTGAAATGAGGTGGCCTGGCATACATCATCCGCAAAAAAGCTCAATATGCAGGAGGTCACAACCAAGAAGATATTATCCCTTGTGCTGACCAATATAATTCACATACAGGCAGGTATGTAAGTATGGCTTTGAATTACAGTATCTCTCAACTAGCTTTCCAAGAAACAAAGCCTAGGGGTGGATCTAGACAGCCCTTTATCCCAAAATCATCTCTGTTAAAAAAATGCTGATGTTTTGGGAGAGCTGTCCGCACCCACTCCAGAAAGCGAGCGGTTTCTGGGGTTGGTTGTCCACATGTTTTCTTGCAACTAGCCTGAGAGGACATGGAGAGGCCCTCCCCCCAAGCCCCTAGATCCCTTAGAAAAATGAGAAAATACATGGTCTCAATTAGAACCCTGGCGAACTCTCCCGGTACATAGAAATTATGCACAGGAGAGTGTGTGTGGGGATTTTCCTCCCTCCTCCCCCCTGCTCTCCTGGCACATCATTTCTATGCACTGGGAGAGCTCAACGGAAATCTAATGGAGACCACATAAGTATTTCTTAGTTTTCTAAGGGATCTAGGGGCTTGGGGGGGAGGGGTGGGTATTCCCACAGTTTACCGGGCTTATTTAGCCCGGTAAACTGTGGGAATGGTGTCTGGACTATAGTCCAGAAACCGGAAATAGTGCAGTCATCAAATGTCTTCTAAGAACGTTGTCTGGAGAGCCCCCTTTTAATTATGGAAGTTTTCGTAATAAAGGAGCTGTCTGAATGGGCCCTAGGTCAAGCCACTGTTGTTTGATGATATGCAATCAATACCAGAAGAAAAATATAGAAGTAAATTAAATAAACAAGACAGCAATCTATCATGGAGGAAGCACCCAAAAATAGATGAAATATTTTCAGAAACCAAAAACAGAAATACATCCTAGTCTCATCTGAAAATACTGTGTGTGCTTTGGCTTGCATCTACTTCTCTAACAGTCATTTCTCCTCTTCTGTTCCTATCAATGATATATGTAGCAACTGTTACCCAGCAGGCATCAGTGTCCCAATTACTTAAGCTAGACCCTTCAGTTAGGTGTTCTGTTATGATGCATGAAAGGCAGAACTTGCTCCCCCAGAAGAGAAATTAAAAATAAATGGAGAGGTAACAAAAGCCTAAATAGAAAAGGTGAACATTAGAGTGTCACTTAAATAATGCATTTCACCTTTGAAAGAGACTTTCAAGGTGAAAATTGTCCACATAGTCTTTAATTTCTGGTTTCCATTAGCACCTAAGTCAACAATAACCCTTCCACCCACTGCCCTATTTTTAGCTAAGCTTGCTATTATTTCTACAGGAATAGGGGACAAAAATGTTGTCAAAAAAACTTTAGGTTCTTGAAAGATTTTTCTCATTTAACCATCTGGAATCTCAAAGCATTGTGCTATAGCCCATTATTATGGTTGCTGCTGCTGCTATTCTTTATTTATGTAGTGCCACCAGATTCCTAGATTGTTGAAATTTCCTACCACATTCATGTCAAAAACTACAAATCTGTGCTACGGAGGGTCAGTTAGAATGACTGAAACTATATGACCAAAATTATTAGGTATGTGTGACTGGTAGTTACACATCAACCACAAACAATCAGGGCTTTACTGATCTATCTAACTGTAGGTGTCTATATCTACCATTAGGGCAAATTTAGCTAAATGGGGCATATCCCTCCTTACACCAAATTTTCAGTATATACAGGAAAGGACACAATCTTTTTATTAGATGAGCCTATGCAGAACCAGGGCAAACCTGCTTATCTATATGGTTACATAACATGCTCCCAGATGGACTGAATCCACTGATCTCAGTAAAAACAACAGAATATTTTTAAATGGCATTGATCAAAGAAAAGAACAGGGAAGGAATAGCTGTGAAAAAGATGACTAAGAGGTAAATCGGCAAATATTGTGTGGCGTCCCTGGTGTCTTCCCTTTGCTCTGAAAATGTCAAATGTCTACTTGCAAATATGTCTTGTTCTGCGCCTCATGTCACTTCCAAATGAGTATGACCCTATGATAAATCTAAGATAAACATGAGATTTATTCAGAGAAGGTTTGCCATTGTCTTCCTCTAAGATAGACAAAGCATGGTTTCCCAAGGTCATCTAGTATTGTCCCATGAATATTGGAGTAGAACTCATAGAGCTGTATTACAATATTCAAATGTCTATACTACACTGGCTGGTGCAAGTCTACTCAAAAGTGCCCAATGCATCCAGTTATCTCAAAGTAGTTGTATACATCATCACAGCACAATTTAATACACTATAGAACATTATATTTCTCAGGCAGTAACAAGCCACACCTAAAAACTGTCAGGCCATCAAATGCTAATCAAGGTGGCCAATTGAAACATTCACATCTATCTCCAACAGACAATAGTTCTTTCTCCCACCACAGATATATAAACCCAATTTTCCTAGTTTCCAACAAACGCCATGACCTGAGGATACTTGACACAGATGCAGGTGAAACGTCAGGAGAGAATGCTTCTAGAACATGGCCATACAACCCGAACAACTTACAACAACCCATTATATAACCAATTCCCATTGTCTTTTGAGTGGAAAATTATTGTTAAACTAGTGGGTTTAACTGGTAAATGGTAAATTTCTAGCCAAAGGAGAATGCACATACTACCATATTCCCTTACCTCCCCAACCATCTGTGATTCCTAGCTTCTTTCATTTTTCTTATCTCTATTGTAGCTTGTTTCTACCTCCAAGTTATTAAAATCTCACATCTGTTTTCCTTAAAATAGACTGAACAATTATCTTTTGGAAGAGGGAAACTATGGCGTAGTCTTCGGAATTGTGATCTGGAGAATGAAAATAATAGCTGTATTCTGTATTCTGAATACCAAATTTGCAGGTCTGTTCTACTAACATCACTTGATGGGGGAAGGCAAGCTTGTGTAAAAAAAACCCCAACTCATTTTTAACTAGCAAGATTATTTGCTGACTGAAAGTTCAGCAAGCCTACTCACGTATTACCTACTTCCCTTGAAATACACTATTCTTCTATTTTAATCAACTCTTTTGCAATTGCTCTTCTGAAAAGTGAAAGATAAGAGTGTTTCTCCTGCTTTTAAATAAACAAAACAGTCTCCTGCCACTCTGTTCTCCCTATCTTCTTCCCCATGTGATTTCCAATGTCTTGACTCTCCTACAGATAGCATATAAAATATGCAGTGTTAAATTAGTCTCTGGTTCTGAGAGATATGTAAACAAAATTTCAAATGGTATTAGATCTTCAAGTCATACATATTTATGACATTTCTGGCTAATGTTCAGAACACCACCGTTTAGTGCACTTGTATTGCTGCTGCCAGGGAATGCTTTGGGCACAGACCTGTGTTGATTTATACTCCAACTCACACAATATTTCTACATTGGGAGTTCAACCCAGAATGACGTCAGTTTCATCTATACAAGATACCAAGAGACCAATGTAATTTAGTCATTGACTCTGCCTGAACTACAAAGGACATTTATTTATGTGAACAGGAGATGGAGTTAGGTGGGGGCATGTTTTGTCAGTGCAAGAATGTATGACAGAGATGAGTTTAAAATGTTTTCTGTTAAATGTGTCAATTCTCAGAGCTGTGTGTACAGTTAGGTGATTACAGGGTTAACTGGAAAAGAAAAGTTCATGTCTGTGACGAAAGTAAAAGGTCCCGAATCTTCGACCTCCGGAATGCAAACATAGTAGATAAGAACACTGCCCAGTCCGCCATGATTTATGCTGTGAGAGCCATGCTGTGAAAATGCTTTTGTTTTGTCTTCTTTACAAATAAAATGAACTTATGGTTCAGCCCTGGCTCTGCTGCTTTATCTTTGACATGTTTTTTCTCAGGTGTTGCGAAGGAGGCATTTAATTCCATCTAGCATAATATCAATACAGCTCCCTACCGTACCAGAAGCTTCCAATTGTCAGGTTTTGCTGATATGGCAACTTACTGAAGAAGGAGCAAGAAGCACCCGTATATGCAGCTGAGAGAAGGAAAGTAATGTTGTCTTCTAGATCTTCAGCCACTCCTTGTGATTTGATAAGATCATATCAACACTATTGACCCTGTTGTACACCTGCAGCCACGTGTGCATTAATTTATCCCCATTCTGGCCAGTCAATTGGGGCTGCCTTCTGGGGACAGGAGGGATGTGTAGCACATGAGTTATATCAGGCATCCTCAAACAGTGTCCCTCCAGCTGTTTTGACCTTCAACTCCCAGAATTCCTGACAATTGAAAATTTTGTTAGGGCTTCTGGGAGTTGGAAACTCAAACAGCTGGAGGCCTGCAGTTTGAGGATGCCTGATTTATATGATCTATGATTCCAGCCAATGTGTACTATATCATCAACATGACTTTCCTCAAAATTACCTAAACACAATGTAATGGTAATAGTTCAGAACAATGTGGTAGCAGAGTTTGGTTCATTTTTCCATTTGTGGAAATGTTAGCACATTTTTTGCTGTGGTATCTAAGGCCACTACTATTTGTAAAACTAGTTATACAAGCAATTATACAGTGGGCAATAAAATCTGTCGTGCAACTGATTATGTAATTGTGCAAATATGAGGTAGTATGATGTTATTATTAGTAGTATGAATTGGATATAATTTAATACAATTACAAAGAGTTTAAAGAAAATATTTCTCAAAACTATTGTAATATTTAACTTCTGCTTTGCTATCTGTCTTCTGATGACAAGTTCATAAGTTAAGGAGATACAGTAAGAAGCATTAAGAGTGAAGAGGACAAATATAACTGTTATATTTCCCTTCTTGATATAGATAAGAATGAAACTGGACAAGACCTTCCAACTGGCCTTGCTTTAGGCTACTACAGTTTCCATGGATGCTGTTGGAGATTAAATAGACCAATCTGTCCACCAGACAACCTTTTGCTTTGATGTTTACTCTATGAAAAATCTTTTCTTCAGATATTTGAGAGAAAATGAAAATACTGGAAGTTAGCATTCACATTTGCTTGCTTCAATCCCATGACATTTGAGAGTCATCCTGGGCATATTTTTTAAATTGGATGTCAAGTCACAGATGAATTTAGTTCAGTTTAAAGGCTTCCCCAATGTCATCATATGTGTTTTTGAACTGCTTAATAAAATATTATTACTCCAATAATATGGTTAGTGTGGGATTATAAAGCTAAATCAATAGACTGCTTCATGCTCTAAAAATGGCATGTATTTGACTAATGTTTAGGGTTGTGAGACCTCCAGGCTCCAGTTGAAATCTCTTGGATTCAGATTTTTCACTCAGCTGCAGGCAAGTACAGGAAACTCTATTCAGGCAAGCTGTGTTGTCATGAGTTATTTTGTGCCCAAGAGTGGGGTGAAAGGCAATAGCAATCTGGCTGTTGTAAATAGAGAGGAGGAGGACGTGAGTGAAAGTCCAAAATGACATTACTGTCTGGAAGTTGTTTTTGCATTGCCAATTAGGGAGGACTGAGAGTTCACTTGAGTATGTACTAGATGTAGAGAAGAGCAGAGTGGCTGGGACAAGATAGTGAAAATTGTTGAATGTAGTTGGTACATTGTTCAGTGTAGGTTGTTGGTAGGGCAGACAACATATGCCTTTCCAAATTTAATCTCCATAATAACCCTGTGAGAGGAATTCGGCTTACAAAATATAAATGCCCCACCATCATGCTGTGTGGTCCATAGAACAGCAAGAATTTGAAACTATTTCTCAACAGATTTAGTTGGGTACATTAGAACCTGCACATTCACTGGGGTTAGGGGCATAAGGTCATTACAAAGTGGAAAATCACAAATAAAAATCCACAACACTTTTTTTTACCTTAGTGAACACCTCTCTAGAAAACTCTAGAATCCACCACTACAGTTCTATGGTCAACTTCCACCATTGGAAGACATACAGAAGCCTAGAGAGGTGTTCTTAATAACTTACAAGTGTTCTTTCTAGAATATGTAGAGTCTCCAGCACAATTCTACAGTCAATTTCCACTGGAAGTCAGCCATAGATTTGTGCTGGAGGATGTACAGATTACTAGAGGCAACATATTAATCACATCCATGAATAATGAAATCTGGAAAAGTCAAACTCACAAATGTGGAGGGCCAACTGTACTTAAAACTCTGAACTATTATACTACATTGATTTGCAACCTCACCAAATGGGCCAAAATTTGGTGGCATATGCCATGGAGTCCACCTAAATAGAATTTCATGATCTGTGGCAATTCTGGCAGCAAATGTAATGAGGTCCTTACTGCTCACACCACCATAAAATAGAGTAAACAGAGTATATCTGAGTGTTACTGATGAAATGTATACTAAAATATCAATGGAGCATCACTGAAATTCAAGAAAGTGAGTAAAGTCCAAGGATAGAAGAACTAGGTAGGGCATCAGCCTTGTCCTCAGTTTTAGTGTGGGAATGGGTGTACCCAGTTCTAGCAACCAGTGTGACAGCGTGCCCAACCATACTTAAAAATTTAGCTAGAGTTTGTACACTACAGCATGTGAAAATGTCCTTGGATATAAAAGCATGTCAAGGGGAAAGTTAAGACAGAACATTTCTGATTGGTGATACTTTTGAGAATGTTGTTGTTCATTTGTTCAGTCGCTTCCGATTCTTCGTGACCTCATGGACCATCCCATGCCAGAGCTCCCTGTCGACTGTCACCTCCCTCAGCTCCTTCAAAGTCAAGCCAGCCATTTCAAGGATACCATCCATCCATCTTGCCCTTGGTCGGCCCCTCTTCCTTTTTCCTTCCATTTTCCCCAGCATCATTGTCTTCTCTAAGCTTTCTTCTCATGATGTGGCCAAAATACTTCATCTTTGCCTCTACTATCCTTCCCTCCAATGAGCAGTTGGGCTTTATTTCCTGAAGTATGGACTGGTTGGATCTTCTCACGGTCCAAGGCATTCTCAGAACTTTCCTCCAACACCACAGTTCAAAAGCATCTATCTTCCTTCTCTCAGCCTTCTCTATGGTCCAGCTCTCACATCCGTACGTTATTATGGGGAATACCATTGCTTTGACTATGCGGATCTTTGTTGCCAGTGTGATGTCTCTTTTGAGACTAGCTGAACAGAAAATCAGTGAATAGCCAACCTAACACTGGAGTTTTCATGAAATGCCATTAGATGGTTAAACTAGAGCCTTCACATTTCACCCTGTGGAGTTGCCTCCTTTATAGTACACTAAGAATGGGAAGAATAACCACCAAACTGTATGAAGGAAGCTGCAATTTTATATCACATTTACTTGTGAGCAAAAATTCAATGGGGCCTATATCCAAATGTAAATTTACAGGGTTGTCAGGCTACAGTTCTGTACCCAGGAACATGGTAATAAGTCTTATAGGATTCAACAGAGTTAACTCTTGAGAATATGTATGTCTACTTTTGAGGAAGTCAGTAATAAAAGAGATGTTTCAAAAATGGTTTATGATATGAGAGGAAAACTTAAAAATGCCTTCCGTTGGCCAACATGAGTTTACCAAAATGCATTTGTGAATCTGAGCCTAATCAAATATGATAGAATGTTTTAACCCATTAACTGCAGAAAAGAGGCGCAGAAACATTTAAGTGACTGTTGTTTTTGGAAACAATGGTTTGTATGTTGGCATATACAAGATAGTGGAGTAATTGCCAAATGGCTTTTCCTGCATAAACAATGCATAGTTGTACTTTGTAGACCAAGAAATGTCATAGCATCTGTGTTCCCAGCATAATTGATATGAAGCACAAAGTATTTTCCTCAATTGGCAAGAATCTCTCTCTGTCTGACTGGTTCATTCTACCTCCTCCCCCTCCCCCCTCTCGCACACACAGGGGCAGGTGAGAATCAGATGGTGAAGGGAGAGGGCAGTTCTACACTTGCCAAAATGTGGATGGAATTGGTATTTTGAGGCCAGGCAATAAGATACGGAAGGTATTACTAAAACATGGAATAAACCGGGATAATCAGGTTTATTCCAGGTTGAAATGGAGCATCATTTGAACACTCCAGGCTAATCTGTTTCCTACGCCACATTATGTGGCAATGTAGATGAGACCAGATAATTGAAGGACTGAAATATGTAAAAAAAAAAATAAAGCAGGTAAAATGGAAATGCAAAGATTACAAAAACAAGCAAGAGTCTTGTGCAAGACAGAAAACCCCTTTAGGGACAAATGACTGACCCCATCAGATGTGTGATAAATCTGTGACTAATGTCCACCAAAGTTTGTGTCACATAGAACTTGCTAGAAATTCATGTGTTACATGACTCTGGCTTCATTGCAACAGATCAGTACAGCAAAAAATGGGTGGCTACTTTAACATTGAATCTGAGCAAGTATAAGACAAAGAGTAGGAAGGATCTGGGCAAGAACTGAGAATATCTCACTGGATGTTGAAGTTAGGACCAACCATGTCATTGTATATATTTTTGATTTCTATGTATGGCTGCAAAATCTGGACAATGAAAAAAGCTAATAGGAAGAGAATCAACCCATCTAAAATATGATGCTGGAAGAGAGTTCTGCAAATACCACAGACTGTGAAAAAAGGCAAATAAATCAGTGTGAGAACAAATCAAGCCTGAATTCTCCCTAAATTGTGCAGACTAAACAATGACTATCATACTTTGGACAAATCATGAGTGGGTGTGTCTTGTTAGAAAAGGCAATAATGCTTGGTAAATTAAAGAACATAAAGTACATTGACTAAAAGACAGTAAGAAAAGATGTAGACAACATTACAGGTGAATAAAATCTATCAAGGAAGACACCGCTGTGTCATTGCAAGATGTGAACAAAGGCTGTTGAGGACAAAGTAAGTTGAAATTAACTAGACAGCAATTAACATCATGAACCAATTTTTATTTTTTACCTTGAAACAACAGAATATCTCTAACCTGAAAGTTAACCCAACTTTAACTGACTGTGGGAAAAAGAATGGAATATGATAAACACTTTTTGTCTCTATTGGAATCATAGACAATCTATCTGAATCACTATATAAGCTTCTTGGGTATGACTTCAGTATTGGTTGCAACCCAGACAAGTGTCAGTAGGATGCTGGAGAGCAAAACTAGTTCATTAATTTTGAGCTCAGGAATACAATTCTCCTGTGACTCTTTTTGACAAGCATGGCAAGTAATTTCAGAAACAGGTGCAGGCTAAATTATACAGAATTCCAAGCACAGGCCCAGCAAAACTGATTTGGAGATGCTGCAAAGATGTGCAAAGAGCAAGGGCAAATATCTTTGAAAATTACTACATCTGAACTGAAAATGCTTTTGGAGCTAAACTGTACTTTTTCTGCAGTGTTGAAAACACTGACATGTAATCAGGCAGAAAGAAAGGGGATAATGTGTTTTGTGAACAAAAGAAAAATGTGACTTCAGCTCCATTCAGCCACAATAAAAAAACAAACAATTTGTACTGGAGGTAATAGAATCTGCTTTTTTTAGAAGTTGAAACAAGAATGGACAACTGTGGACCTCAGCCTTATTTTAAAAGTTTCTGGGAAGCAATAAATATATCCAGCACAAATCCTTACTTGGCTTGTGGAGTGGGGAAAATGGAGGAAGATACCAAGGTGCAGGGTGTCAGAAAATCAGCAAAGAAAAGGAGTGGTTCTTTGGATACAAACAATAGTTTCATCCGTGCTCCACAACAGCATCAAGACTCAACAGTTTTTACCAAAAGATACTGCAAAAGGAAAGTTAAACAGTTTAAAATTCAAGAGAACTCAAGAAATATAACATATTTTAATAATTTGTATACAATAAATGAATGTCTGAGAAAGCACTGCATTCTTTACTCCAAAATCATTGGCTAGGGTTTTTTTCACTGACAAAACTTTCATTGATATCTACCGTATATACCGGGGTACTAGATGACTGGGGGTATAAGATGACCTCCTGTAGGTAGCTGTATCACACGGTGTTGCCCAATGTTTGTGTTGGTATAAGATGACCCCCCAAATTTTAAACAAAAAATAAAGAGTTAGCGATATACTTGCCATTTAAGATGAGTCCCCATTCCGTGGTGATGGCTGGAGGCGATCTGCTCTCTTTCCTCCCGAGAGGAGCGTCAGGCCTATTGCCATGGGGAACATCCTGCTTGGAATGGCGACGAGAAGGGGATCCTCCTTGCCTGCCTACATATTCTGTCTCAATCTTTTTGCTGCCTTCTTCCTTCCTGCTGCGTGCTTTCGCAAAGCAGGAAGTCACCATCTCTTCCTGCTTCCTGCGTGGGCAGCAAGCCCCTCCCGTGCAGCAAGCCCCCCCTCCTCCCAAGGCATGGTACTTCGCGACATCTGTTTCGCATTATCCCCACAGTTCTAGAAAACCGCTTCCCTTTGCATTTTCTTTTAGGTTTGCCATAGACCCACTGGCACCGTGTTTGTTAATCATTAACATGTGTGCAGCCAGTTTTGCAGAGTTTGCTGCTAGGTGCCCTGCAAAATGTATCCCTTTGGTTTGGAGCCCACCACTTTTCCCCCTGCAGATGAGTCCTCCATTTTGAGTTCTCTCTTCAGTTTTCTCCGGGCTAGGGAACGACTCAGATGTGCTTTGGTCAAGCTAGGTCAGCTTAGACAGGCCATTGTAAGTATTAGGGTCTTCTAACTATGTTTAACTTTGTGTTGTTGTAGTGTGGATAGTTAGCCAATTTACCTTGTTATAGTCCTGTACTATCTTGTTGTATTTTTTGGGGCTATCTGGCTGCAACTTCACTGGCTCTGCCTATAAAACTATGCTTGGATAGGGGAAGATCCGTTCTTCCTAAATAGCCAGCCAGAGTCAGGATAGGGAATATCCCCAGATTTTCCTATTATTGGTGGAAGCAAAGGGGTATTTTTCAATCTTTGTCCCTGCAACCAAGTAAGAGAAAAGGAACCATCTAGGGCGATTGCTTCGTTACCTTTTTGAAACTGTTAAGATCTGCGCCAAGTTCTTCCAGACTTTGTTCAAATAAAGGACTTTGTTTTATTCCATCCTGAGGTGGTTTTACTTTTTGGGACCCCTGAGCTTCAAGAGAAGGCACCCGTAGTCCCCCAGGCTTTAGTTAGAGAGCGCATCATAGCTTTAGCCTTCGAGTGCCTGGGCGTGACGGCACAGTACTTTAATTTTATTGTTTTATTTTAATTACTTTTAATTACTTTAAAAAAGGTTTTTCAGGGCTAAAAAGTCGTCTAGTACCCTGGAATATATGGTAGTTATATGTCAAATCCTGGACAAGCCACAGACTTGCTGAGAAATATTCTTGTATAAGCAGCATTGTTATAGATATTGATTGATATCAGGTAATAATGAGCTTTTACATGACCAAGTACATCTTTTTAGTTATCAGATCACATTACATAGCACATTAGCCTTTTAAAACAATCATTCAATTGTATAATTCAATTTTCCCACAGAGAGAAATAAGCTGTTTTCTGACGTAAATCAAATCTATGGATATAGTCACATGTAACAATCCTCTGGCATTCGTTTTTTGGCTCAAGTAGTATTTTTTGGTTCTTATAATGGTTTTAATTGCATTCAAATCTGTTTAGATTATAAACTGTGATTTAATAAACCAGTTTATTAAACGAATTTATTGAACCAAAACATGGTTTCAAGACAAGCAAGAAGGACAAAGATCTAAAACACGTATGGTGGCTCTCATATTTCCAAGAATCTTGTCTCCATCTTGGGTTGCACAAATGGAAAAGAATTCAGAGTCACTGGACAAGCAGGGACCAGAGTTTTATCTACTAGATCTGTGTTAATTGTAGCCTCCCAGTCAGTGGATCTAAGCAATTTTATCCATAAAGCACCATGCAAGTTGTTTGCAGTGGGCTACTGCGTAATCTGGAGAAGTGATCTTGGGTTCACATGTAAAAAAAATCCTGACTAATCAACAGAACTTTGCTTGCCAGATCCCTGCAGTTGCAATAGAGGCAAAGAAGGAATTTGCCTTTGCTGTATCTATTGCTACAGAGTAGGTTCTCAGATAATGTCAGCCTGGTGGCACAGCGGGTTAAGCCACTGACCTGCTGAACTTGCTGACTGAAAGGTTGGTGGTTTGAATCTGGGGAGTGGGGTGAGCTCCCACTGTTAGGCCCAGTTTCTGTCAACCTAGCAGTTCAAAAACATGCAAATGTGAGTAGATCAATAGGTAATGGTGCTCCATGCAGTCATGCCAACCACATGATCTTGGGGGTGTCTACAGCCAGCTCTTCAGCTTAGAAATTGAGACGAGCACCATCTCTCAGAGTCAGACATGACTAGACTTAATGTCAGGGGGCACCTTTACCTGTACCTTAGGCTCTCAGATAAGCTCTAACCTTGGTTTGATTGAGTGCACCCTATGTTTTCTGCCAATGTTACTCCAGTGACCCTCTTACTTGATTCATCATCATCTACTCCCTGGAGTACCATGAGGTTGTTTTGACTCTGCTGCCAGAGATGGAACATCCTATCTTGATTCAGGCTTCAGCACTCCCACAAACATTGGTTTTGGAGGAAGCAATTTATTCTGAGATCTTGCAAATAAGGAAGGGCATTAAATCAAACAGAGTTAGTGGAGACAAACTTGCCTGGAAGGGTTTGTTTGCAAGGGAGCACACCGGAGAGAAGTATATATATATATATATATATATATATATATATATATATTCAAGAATCTGAGAGTCAAACAAGGTCAAAAGCCAGTCCAAGAATGCAAGAGTCAAACAGGGGTTTCAGAAAGTCCAAGGTCAGGTTTTTGTGTATCTGAAGCAGAACTGCAGGAACACATGCCAAAGCTGGAGAATGGTTGGCTATTTTCAACAGAGAGCATTACTTTCCCCACTTTTGCAGAAACTGCCATCATTTCACCAAATAGAGAGGAAATATTTGAAAATGTTCATGCCCACATTTGAGAATGAATAACCCAAAATTTACATTCCTCTTCGGGGAGAGGTCATCACCACATCTGACAACTGTGAATTATATGAGATATCAGGCATTTTAAACTGATTGTTTTGTGAGTATGTTCAAGTTTCATTGGCCCTTTTTGCAATATTTCACACTATGTGTTTTCTACCCCATTATTTAAAGGGAGTTGCCAGTAAGCTTAAGGATTTAGTTTGACAGGTTTCTGAGTTACAGACCAATCATGAAAAGAAGCTGCCATGACTCCCATGGTCTAACAAATTGATGCCCATGAATAAAATTGGATCAAACAAATATCTCTCAAAGATGGAATAGGATTGATCTTTTTATGCAGAGACATACTCTAAATGAAGGCCAAGGAGTGCAGGAATTTTGAAGGGAGATTTTATTAATGTCAGCTTTACCAAATCCATTGTCTGGAAAGAGTATTAACCATATAGAATGTCTGAAGATTCGACCCCCAATACCAGCAGAGTGTTAATCAACAGTCCAAGGTCAAATTGATAGGCTAACAGAGATGCAATAATAATCATAATAATAAAACTAAAACTTGATTTATATCCCATCTTTCTCCCCCCCAAAGGGACTAGGGCAGCTCACAACATGTAACAGTTAACTATGTAACAATATAAACAAAAGAATGGACAATAACATAAAACCATTTATTTATTTATTTATTTTGCATATTTGTATTCCATCCTTCTCAACCCCCCCCCCCCTTCACTGACTCAGGGCAGCTTACAACTATTTGATGCCATCAAACAGATTCATAAATGACAATTGCAATTAAAACAGTAATTAAAACATTTAATTATTAAAACACTCATTTAAAATCACACAAATTCAAATCATAGTTTGGGTCAAACCAATTGTCAGTAACATAGGGTCACTATCAATCTCAATGGCTGCATCTATTGTTGTTTGTTAAATAAACAAGACAATGAACAAGCAAAACATAAAAATTGAAACAGCTATATTAGAGGCGAACACAAAAGACATAATCTATAAATTAAATAATATAAACCAATGCTTACGCCATAAAACCATTTAAAATAACCATTCACTGTCCTAGTCAAGTCCACTGTAAATTTTCCATCAAGTCTTCAGTCCACTGAACAATACAGTCTCTAACCATTCTCAAAAGCTTATTCCTATAGCTAAGTTTTCAAATCTTTCCTAAAGATCAATATGGTGGGAGCCTGTTTAGTTTCCCTGGGAAGGGTGTTCCAGAGCCGAGGGCACTACTGAGAAGTTCCTCTCCCTCGTTCTCACAAACCGTGCTTGTGACGGAGGTGGGACTGTGAGAAGGGCCTCCCTGACTGATCATAAAGCCAGAGAAGGTTCATAGAGGGAGATGCGGTCGCATAAATAGGCTGGACCCAAACCATTTAGGGCTTTGTAGGTGATAACTTGCTCTTTGAATTGGGCTTGGAAACACATAGGCAACCAGTGGAGCTGTTTTAACATGGGGATGGTATTTCCTTGTAACTAACTCCAGTTAAGAGCCTGGCTACTAATCTTCGAACAAATTGAAATTTCTGAGCCATCTTCAAAGGCTAGTCAGGTATAGTCAATTACAGTAATCCATCCGAAATGTAACTAAGGCAAATACCACCATGCAAATCTTAGCAGGATGTACAACAGAGAAGCTGAATGTCTGTTCCAAGGTCTTAAGCCAAATATTAAAGAATCCAGAGTACAAGGTTGAAACAGAATCTATCAGCCATTATCTTCTTTTTCTGCATCTCTCTTCAATATTAATGCTACTATAAATGCCATAATTCCTTAATTAACATTTACATTTCCTGAATAAAACACTGAGTAGCCACTTTGAATCTTCTTATGGAGAGAAAAAGCAGTGTATAAAAATATAATAATAATAACAGTTATCTCAGTCCAAATGCCCCATTCCCTTCCACTTGCGATCACTCACCCACAAATACTACAGTCTTTATATGTTCTATGTCTTCTTTTACAATGTCTATCTTCCCTGATTCATGCTTCTCATATAAAAGGTTACATTAATATGGGTTCTGTAGCTTCAGACTTTCTATTCACCGTTGAGCATGTCAACACCGAGAAACAGAAAACAGGGGTCATTAATGACTGGTTTCCTCTACTGCTCCCTCGTTCTGGCTTTGGTCTGGTGATGTGAGTACATTATTCTATATGTCTGTTTCCACACTATTGTATTTATCATCCTAAGGCAGACAGAGAAATTTAGGATTCAGAGCAGGAAAATAGGAAGAGTACAAAGAAGGAGGATCATACTGTTGGCTGAGGCAGAAGAGGAATAGCTGCTTGAACAGAAGAGCCCCAAGGTGATAATGGAAGACTCCAGTGCCTGTACTGCCCAAGCAGTTAAAAGTACTATATTAAAATAACGGAGCCAGGAGACTTTGCTAGTGGAGTCCTTTCTCCTGTGAACAATACATTGGAAAGCAAGGTACTTGGATGATCTATATAACTCGTTTATAAGCCTATCAGTATTTCTGGATGTCTTCCCAGAGTTCTGTTATACAAGCATTGCACCTTGTAATTGGGTTAGAAATAAGTGATAAAAGGAAGGAAGCCAAAAAGAAAAGAGAAAAAAGAGAAATCGGGAGAATTGGGAATGTTTCACATATAATTTAATAGAAAGTAACAATAATGACTAATAACATGAGTAACACATTCCTTAACATTTGTATTCCAGTACACAGCTGTGTTAGTCTATTGATAAGTAAAGAGATATAAAAGAATCATATAATATCTTTCAGACTGAGAAGAAAAAAATTCTACAACATGGCCGTTTGATGCGGTGGACTGCAATCTATAAAAATGTATGCTAGAAAGGTTCCTTTCAAGTCTCAGAGTAATGAAGGATTCCCTTTTCTCCCCTTATCACATCTTACTTGTTAAAAATAATGAGTAACATATCACTAGAGTTTTCAAGTTCTTGAACGTGAGCCCTGCATGGGATGACTCCTGGAACGACTCCATCAGCACTGTCTCCGAAAAATCCTGCAAATCTCTTGGGAAGGCAGGTGGACAAATGTTAGTGTGCTGGAAAAAGCAAAGACCACCAGCACTGAAGCGATGCTCCTCCGCCATCAACTCCGTTGGACTGGCCATGTTGTCCGAATGCCCAATCACTGTCTCCCAAAGCAGTTACTCTACTCTGAACTCAAGTATGGGAAACAGAATGTTGGTGGACAGGAAAAGAGATTTAAAGATGGGCTTAAAGCCAACCTTAAAAACTGTTGCATAGACACCAAGAACTGGGAAGCCCTGGCCCTTGAGCACTCTAACTGGAGGTCACTTGTGACCAGCAGTGCTGCAGAATTTGAAGAGGCACGAATAGAGGGTGAAAGGGAGAAGCGTGCCAAGAGGAAGGCATGTCAAGCCAACCCTGACTGGGACCAGCTTCTGTCTGGAAACCAATGTCCTCACTTTGGGAGAACATGCGGATCAAGAATAGAGCTCCACAGCCACCTACAGACCCGCCGCCGCCAAGATATCACATCCGGAAGACCATCATCCTTGAGCTACGAGGGATTGCCTAAGAAGTAAGAAGATTGTAGACAACTTTCCAGGCTTAAGATGCAATTCTAAGACTGAGGACTTTACAACATGTAGCTGCTATCCAGCATCATTCCCATGACCTGGGGCCATGGTGCAATCAGGGACCATTGACAGGTTTCCCCTCCAGTAGCCAAGGATGGCTTTCATCATGGGAAGATGGTGGACAACAATTGATATTTCACAAGATCACGCAATAGGAACTGTCATCAAAGGAGGTCATCCTGCTTCTATGCCAGTTCACCACTTTTGCGCAATAAAGTCCTTACTATGGAGCAGATATTTATTTATTTAAAACTTTTATACCTCGGCCTTCTCACCTCCGAAGAGGGACTCAGACCGGCAAACAGCAAGTATTTAATGCCAACATTTAAAATCTAAAAACATCATAAATTTACAATAAAATTATCAAATACAATACAATAAATACATTTTAAAAGCCTTTCGCCAAAGTAAAATCAAGTCCAACTTAATCCCTATATTTGGTTCGTATCAAGTGGTTAGTGACTTTAGTTGCTTTGCGATCTCCGCCTTCATTCTGTGAAGGCCTCATTGCACAGCCACATTTTCACCTGCTTCCTAAAAGTCAGGAGGGAGGAGGTGGATCTAATTACATTTGAGAGGGAATTCCACAGCTGGGGGCCACCACAAAAAAGGCCCTGTCCCTCATCCCACCACCAGACGTGCCTGAGAAGGTGGTGGGACCGAGAGCAGGGTCTCTCCAGACGATATGTACAGCATTGCATTGTGGGGCTGTAATCGTAAGCACTTTTACAAGGAAATTAACCTCATTGAACACTATTAGATTTATTTTAGAATAACAGGAAGATACTGGAGGGGGACTTCAAAAAGTCATTTAAGGGAAAATAAATTCTACCACATTGTAAAATAATGTGCTTTTTTAAAAAAACCCAGTTTATTTTGGGATTTTTCATTGATTTGTTAAATATCTTAGGTTTAATTGTTTCCTATAGAAATTAGAATATTAATGTCTTGAGGCATCTATATGCCTGGCTATCCCTGTGTCTAAATAATACTTCTTTTGAGTCCCAGCCATAAGCAATCTGTTTGGTTGCCAGGAGGAAAGAGCATTGTTCATTCTAAAATGCAAATGTCTGAAAGCAATATGAAGTGATGGGGCAAAATCAGAACTAATCTTCACTGGCTGGAAAAGAGCTTTCCTCTCTGGGGAAAATATCAAACACAGATCAAGAAACTAATCTGCATAAAGTGTGGACTAAATCCAAATACCAAAGTTTTGAAACTCCAGAGGAGAGAGATTTCAAAGACACTTTGAAAAATCACCTTGTACTTAGTTGAATATGTCCCGCTTTGGTACGTGGACTCAAACATTTTCTCTCTGGAAAACATGAAACAAAATGTTTCATTTAGAAACGAAGCTGTCTTTTAAAGGTTCATTTTGCAACTGTCTCCATTGACTGTAGAATAAGAGAGCAGGTTAGGATTTATGCCACAGGAGTTCTCCTCCCCTTCTTTGTGTCACCATACCCCTTAATGATGGGTTCTTAATTCCCATTCACATAGCAAAGGCTGCTCCTCTTACACATGTTCAATTGTTTAATATAATAACACACTGCAAGTACAATATTTTGATCTGTAAATAAAATACTGGCTTTTGGCCACAATAAACTATGTGCCACTTCTCAGGATAGCAGAATTACTTTGGGGAGGGTGGGGGAAAGGTTTCTGTGTAAGTATGTATTGGATGTGTTTACTTGTGTATATGCACACACATTCTCATGCATGAGTGTTGGGAATCAAGAGCTGTTAGGCTCAAAAATAGCCCTCTCTGGGGGTGATTCCACTAAAAATATAGCACAGTGCAGAATGCACAATTCATAAACAGCATAAACGTATGTGTATTGACTTCCATTCAATAGGATTGAACAGGATTGCAGATCCACAAGTCATAGGATCAAAATAACATGTTTATTTATTTATTTATTTTTCACGTTTCTATACCGCCCCTCTCAGCCCGAAGGCGACTCGGGACGGTTTACACAGGCAGTCTCTGCCCTCAATATAACACAGCAACAAGACAAACCCTTCCCCCCAAAACATAACACATATAATAACAATTTAACAATTAAAATTTTTATTGTAGGTAAAATTTTATTGTAGGTTTATTGTAGGTAAAAGAAATCCAACCAAGATAGAAAAGGTTCTTGGAGCTAACCCGCTTCACTAAGCTATCCTCTAAGGCAGTGATTTTCAACCTTTTTTGAGCCGTGGCACATTTTTTACATTTACAAAATCCTGGGGCACACCACCAACCAAAATGACACTCTAACACAGTAATACATATAAATAATATTTTTATAATGTATTTATACACTCACTTATTGCCTCGAGCTCACCGTCTTTTCTTTTTTCTTTTGTCCACCATGCATATTAAGGACTTCATCTGTGTCATAATTTTGTCCAGGGCCCTGTTCGGTATTTGCATTTTTCCTTCTCAAAAACTTCTCCATCACTGTCACTCGCTTGTCTTGCTGTGATCCCAAATTGCCACTGTCACTTGACGCGCAGCTGCAGCACTAACTCTAACTTTGTTTACTTAGCCGCATCTGAGCGAATCCAAGATGTCACAACCATCTTCTTAGGTGACGCGAGAGTGCTATGGTTCCATTTCTTAAAGGGACAGTTGCGCCTTATAGTTTATATATGAATGAAGTTTGAAAATAATTTCCCACGGCACACCTGATGATCTCTCATGGCACACTAGTGTTCCGCAGCACACTGGTTGAAAATCACTGCTCTAAGGAAAAGAAAAAGGAAAAATAATAAAAGTTACTATCTATTACAGGGCTGTCCAACTGGCGGCCCGGGGGCCGTATAAGGCCCCCCAGCCCTTCCCTGCGGCCCCCTAAGCTTTTTAATAAAAAATAAAAAAAATAAAAAATTAAATAATAATATTTTTAAAAATTACCCATTTCCGGGTTCCGGAGCAAGTATCGCGAGACTATGGAAGCCACACGGGATTTCGCTCTCAACGCGAGATCACGCCTGCATTGAGAGCGAAATCCCGTGTGGCTTTCGTAGTCTCGCAATACTCCTGTTGCCGAAATCTCGGCTACTTAATCCCTGTGGCCCACGCAGATGCAATTTGGACCTTCTCGGCTGCTGCCTCTGTCGGTCGTCGCCTCTGCTCGCGGTCTGGCTACTCCTGGATCCTGCGCCTTTGGGAAGGTATGTTATTATTATGTAATTGTGTATGGATGCCCCTTATGTATTCCCTCCCTGCATTTCCCCTTAGTAAAAGATTATATTTGATTGTATGGATGCCTCTTATGAATTCCCTCCCTGTATTTCCCCTTAGTAAAAGATTATATTTGATTGTATGGATGCCTCTTATGAATTCCCTCCCTGCATTTCCCCTTAGTAAAAGATTATATTTGATTGTATGGATGCCTCTTATGAATTCCCTCCCTGCATTTCCCCTTAGTAAAAGATTATATTTGATTGTATGGATGCCTCTTATGAATTGTAAGTAAATTGGAGCTGGGGGAGGGGCGGGGGTGGGGCGGGGGAAGAACCAGGGGCGGGGGGAAGACCCTTCGGCCCCCCAGGTCATCAGTGACCGGAATTCAGGCCCCTGAGCCGGTAGATGTTGGACAGCCCTGATCTATTACATCTTGCCTTAGACAAAGGCAAGATGCCTCCTCACTCTAGTGAAGCCAAAAAAGAACTGACCAAAATGGAGGTAGCTGAATGGTCAGCCCAGAGCAATAAGACAAAAGCTTTGTAACAGGAAGTTTGTTTTCTAAAGGGATTACAATCCTAGGTACTCAAAAGGGTGAATCCTAGGTACTTAAAAGGGAGCTTTAGGCATGCATCCCTTCTAAACCCCTTCTTGAGGTAAACTTGCTACAGGAAATGGGGGAAGGAATCCCTCACTCTAACCTATCTAGGCTAGCTCTCGTCATTGAGGACTGGAGACTTGTGCAGTCAGGGATGAAACCCAACAATGAGGAAAAGGGGATATCTCTTTGTACTAGCAGACACATCAAACATTATTTGGATTAGTTATTATGGTACCACGCTGGGGACGACTATAAATTGGAGTTTATATACAACAAGTACTATATACCGTATTTTTCGCACCATAAGACTCAGTTTTTTTCCTCCCAAAGTAGGAAGAAAAATTAGCTGCGTCTTATGGAGCAAATACACTAACATGGAGGGGGGGAGGCGCTGGAGCAGAGGGGGGGGGCAGCGATGTACTTACGCTATATTCGCGTCCCCTCCGGCGGCTCCCGGCGGCTCCTGCCCATGCCCATACTCTCGCCGCCGTGTCGCTGCATCCAGCCGGGCGGCGGGAGGAACTGGGGCGGAAGACGGGACTCGTAGGGCGGCCTCGCCACTCACGAACCTGAGGAGGGGGGGGAGGCCACGAGGGCGGCCCCCACGGAGACGCAGTGGCAGCCGTAGCAGCAGCCGCAGTAGCAGCAGCAGCGGAAGGGCCCGAAGCCAGAGGCGCATCTTCATGACGTCACGAAGATGCGCCTCTGCCGAGGAGGAGGGGGAGGAGGTCGCTGCAAGAACGCCCGAAAGAAAGGCCGCAGGGAGGGAGGGAAGGAGGAAGAGTTCCTCCTCCCTCCGGCCTCTTTTTCCGGGCGTTCTTACGGCGTGCGGCCGCTTCCTTCCTCCCGGCACAGGCACGACGAACTGACGTCAGTTCGTCGCGCCTCTGACGAGGAGGAAGCCCTCACGGGCGGCGCTTACAGCGTTCTTAGCGCGCGGCCGGCGAGGGCTTCCCCTCGTCAGAGGCGCGCTGACGAACTGACGTCACTGGCGCCTCTGCCGAGAGGAAGGGGCGCGCGCTGTAAGAACGCCCGAAAAGAGGCCGGAGGGAGGGAGGGAACTCTTCCTCCTTCCCTCCCTCCCTGCGGCCTTTCTTTCGAGCGTTCTTACAGCGCGCGGCCTCCTCCCCTTCCTCCTCGGCAGAGGCGCATCTTCGTGACGTCATGAACATGCGCCTCTGGCTTCGGGCCCTTCCGCTGCTGCTGCTGCTGTGGCTGCTGCTACGGCTGCCGCTGCGCCGCTGTGGGGCCGCCCCGTGGCCTCCCTCCTCCTCCCGGGTCCGTGAGTGGCGAGGCCGCCCCACGAGTCCCGCTCTTCTGCCCCCGTTCCTCCGCGCCGCCGGCTGGATGCAGCGACACGGCGGCGAGAGTATGGGCATGGGCAGGAGCCGCCGGGAGCCGCCGGAGGGGGCGCGAATATAGCGTAAGTACATCGCGGCCCCCCCTCTGCTCCAGCGCCTCCCCCCCTCCATGTTAGTGTAGCCAGCCCCCAATTTTTTTTTCCAATTTTGTCCCTCAAAAATCAAGGTGCGTCTTATCAGCAGGTGCGCCTTATGGTGTGAAAAATACGGTATATAGTATGACCATCCAAAGCACACCTTGTAAATCTGGACACAAAAATCCATTTTGTCATTTTTGAGGAAACTGGATGGAAACCCTACCAAAAGTTCACGTTGTGTTCATCCCATAGCCTAGATTTTAAATTAAATTATTCCAAATATATCTTTCAAATTTGGTAAAAATCAATCCAGTCATTTCTGCATGCTGTGTTAACAAACACAGAGACAGATACAAAAATTGATTTAATTTATTAACAGTGCATTTAATAAGCACTTTGAGTTGTACAAGTCTTGGCACTAACATTAATGTGAGATATTAATTAGGCTTTAATATCTTGCAGGCATTTTCTGTTTCATTTTAGTATGTACTAGCTGTACCCGGCATGCGTTGCTGTGCCCTTTTTAGGAGATGTGAGAAAGTCCAATCATCCACGGTGTGCCCTCCTCTAAACTGCAGTTGGATGGAGTGTGGGTCATGGGGGGCATGGTTGGCCAAGTTGGGTCTTTATTGGTATTGGTTCTGGGCCACAGTGGTCTGTGGGGAATGATGGGTTTTGAAGTAATACCAATCCCATTTTCCATGTTGGTATTTCAAGTCCCATCATGCATGGTCGGGGCTCTGTGTGCCAAGGTAGGCTCTGTGTGCCAAGGTAGGTTACTGTAAATTCAGGCCATACACAATGTCCCATGAGCTGAGGCCTAGTTGGGAGAATCAAGTTAATGAAGCCTTACTGTCAATTCAGAGCGTAAACAGCTTCCCAGTAAGTGAAGGCTAGTTAGGGAAATCAAGTTAATGAAGCCTTACTGTCAATTTTGGGCGTGGTCTGTGATTTTTCGGTTGGAAGTGATTTGGGTGTTTGTGTTGGGGATTGGCAGTTTATTATGGATCGGAATTTTCATGTTGGCTGGCCAGTGCGGCAGTTATGCAAATCCGCCTTTATTGGCAGCCAATCATGTTGTTCAGAATGTAGAGGCTGGGTGAGTCTTTGGCTGCCCCAGAGGATGCTGGTAAATGTAGTTTTATTTTTACTCGTTGTTTTGGGGGCCTTTTAGGTTCTGGGGGGGAAAGTTTCTTTGGTACAAACGTACCTTGCTTGAGGCCTATTTCTGTTGGCAAGTATTGTGTGTCTGCGTTGTATGGTTTCTTTGTTTGAGGTATACATCACATGACGTGAACCCATTTATATAATAGATTACATTTCATTTCAATGTCACCTTTTTCTCAGAGTGGGACCCAAAGCAGTTCCCAGAGAGATAATGAAAAAAACAACAACGTAATAATAAAATTTTAAAACAGCTAAAATTATAGTAGTCATCATTTTAATAGCTCCAATACTATTACTAATGATAGTTAGAAGACATATCAATGGATAACTAACAGGGTTACTGACAGAAAATTATTGATGAAATATTGAATCATAATGAACAAAACACATTTTTATTTCTCCTTATCTTAATACTTGATTTGCAAATTTGCATTCTATAAAATTTTAGCTTTTTCCTGAGTATTTATAGGAGGATGTTTAATTAATTCCCCACTTTTGCATAACTGAGAGATAAGACTCTGTTATATCTGTTTTAACTCTATTTGCTTCCAAAAATGTGTTTGTATATACAAATGGGTTACAGAGAATGTTTTAATAAGTCACATTAATTGGGCTAAATTAATCCCTGGTGAAATTCCAGTGACTTTATTGAAGCTATCAAAAGAATTTGGCCTTCAGTGTTATTTTGAAGATGAAACAAACCACACTTCTAGAATTTGAATCAGGAAGCTTGGAAACATCTTAGGAAATACTAACTGTATAGTTAACTACACCTTCCACATCCAAGATTTGATTTTATAATAACCCAAAACTGAACAACATATTTTGTGATACATTCATGAATAAATATAAAATAGCCATTGGGCTAAATCAATAGCCATTGGGTTAAATCAATTATATAGTGTCTAGATAGAGAGAAGTCATGGTGCCTCTCTATTCTGCTTTGGTTAGACCTCACCTGGAATACTGTGTCCAATTCTGGGCACCACAGTTCAAAAGAGATATTGACAAGCTGGAAGGTGTCCAGAGATGGGTGTCTAAAATGATCAAAGATCTGGCCACCATGTTCTATGAGGTGCATCTTAAAGAACTGGGTATGTTTAGCTTACAGAAGAGAAGGTTGGGAGGAGACATGATAGCCATGTATAAATATGTGAAAAGATGTCATAAGGAAGAGGGAGCAGGTTTGTTTTCTGATGCCCTTGAAAGTAGGACTTGGAGCAATTAGTTTAAATTATTTATTTATTTATTATTCGCATTTCTGCGTCACCACTCCCAAGCAGCTCGGGGCGACTCACAGCAGCAAGATCACATGATAAAATCACATAATAAAAACATGATAAAACATAATAAGCAATTTAAAATACAATAGAAACTAAGGTAAAACAGTTGAATATCTCAGTGTAGCCAAGAACAGCATTAGTATGCAAAACTGGATATCAGGAGTTTTATTTCCCAAAGGCCTGGCGAAACAGGATAGCTTTGCACGCCCTCCGGAATGCCATCAAGTCAGGGAGAGCCCTGACTTCGGGGGGTAGTGTGTTCCACAGAGTGGGGGCAATTACCAAGAAGGCCCTCCATCTACAGGAAAGGAGTTTCCACTTGAACATTAGGAAGAACTTCCTGACCACAAGAGCTGTTCAACACTGGAACTCTCTGCCTCAGTGTGTGGTGGAAGCTCCTTCCTTGGAAAATTTTAAACAGAGGCTGTATGGCCATCTGTCAGGGATACTTTGTGGTTTTTTCTGCATGGCAGAGGGTTAGACTAGATGGCCCATGTGGTCTCCCAACTCTATTATTCTGTGATTCTATGATTCTTTGATTTACAACCAGGGAAGTAGTTCAAATCTCAACAGCTCATTAAGAATAAAGTATATCCATTTAGACTAATCTTCTACAAATTATAAGCCCCGTCACCCTTAATCTACATGAACAAATGTCATCAGACTGCTATATAGTGAGCCTTTGGGCTTTGGTTCTAGGACCCTCTGTGGATACTAAAATCTGTGGATGTTCTAGTTCCATTATATACAATAGCAAAATGGTCTAGCATTCTGTTAGAATGCTTTCTGATGGTTTCCAGTTTCCTGATAATAAGGACTGGCTGCTACCTTTCCCTGCAATCAAAGTATGACTGTATGCCTAGCAGGCAGCAGTTAAACCCAGTCCTGACTGAAAATATTTGAAAATATTACTAGGACTTCATCACATGGAGCTGGAGAAAATGAGGGAAAGTGGGGAAAAGGGTGAAGTTTCATGGGGTTCTGCTTTTTTTAAAAAAAAATTGAGGCATTTATCTTAAGGGGACACTATTTTATACGGTCGTTTGCACTCAAGACCCTTCCACTAAAACAAATTTAAGCATCTTTCCCTAAGGTCCTTTGCCTTCAGGACACTTCCTCTGAAACAGAAGCTCCTTTCTTAAGGTGGCACTTTCCCTGGGGTCATTTGCACTGAAATCCCCCCCCCCCATCCCTCCTGGATTTCTATTATTTATCTTTTTTAAAAAAACATCACCCTGGGTCATTTTAAATTAACCCTTATCTTTCCCAGAGCCTTTGCATTTATGATTGTAGAAAGTGGTTTTAAATTAACCCCGATCTTTCCCCAAGCCTCTCTGCATTGGCAATCTGGGGAAATGAGCATTTTGGCTCTTCCCACACACAGCATCATTGTTTTATTGACAGACGGGCAACAAAAGTGGGCAACAGAGATTAACATTTTGCCCATCTCTATGCAGGGAATTTAAAAAGAAGTTAATTGCCAACTGGCTTAGGAATCGATGTAAAAACCAACACTTCGGAAACAGCTAAATACCTCGCCCCACAGTTGAAACTTACATTGTGTGAAGGACACTGTGGGTTACCATTTCTTACATGTGTAGAAAAGCTATTTTTACTGCGTCAGATGAAGTCATAAGAAAAAGGCTCCCTATTACTTTTCCTAGTAAAGATACATCTACACTGATGTATGGTGTGTGTGTGTGTGTGTTGGGAAGGGGGTAATGCTTCCATATGCCCCAAGTGCAGCCCAAATCTCCTCAAATGCAGTGGTTTCTTCATAACACTAAACCATCCAAATTCCCTTTCTCCACGAGCAAAGAAAATGAGCAAAAATTGTCCCCCAAAAGTAAATATTGATATATCTCTAGATTTTGTCTTAGGCCAATTTGCACATAAAGTCCAGAGGTCAATATGCAGCAGTGAGAAAAATGCTCTCCATCTGTTATGCAGTTGGGCACCCTCACTTTAGATGGTTACAACTGTAATCAACAAATGTGACATGCAACAACACGAACTGTGAAGTATTTCTGTTCAGTGCCATTCTTCAAGATCCTTAATTACATTCTCCCTTGCATTTGATGTTATGTTCTTTCCAAAATAGCATTTTTGCCTCGTTCATCAGCAATATTCTGTGACAATAGAAACATTCTTAGTTTTTGTAACTTCACTCTTCTATTCCTGTTCTGCTCCCCACCTAAGATTTTGTTTAAGTCTAAAATCCTTGCCAATACATCCTTCTTGCACATGGGTACTACAATTTTGGTTGCATAAGGGATGACATTTACCCCTGAATATTAGAAATAGAGGCACTCTTTGCTCCCATCTGAATAGAGAATATCAAGACAATAAAAGAATGATGAAGAGCACATATATAAAATATCTGAAGATTAGAATATCATAGCACATCATCTCTCCAAGGTATAAGTGTCTGAAAACAATTTATGACCTCAGATGGATCAGAAAAGAAACACTTGTTTCTCAAATCGCAGTGCACATACACTTGCTATTAAAATCTGAAGTGAATGGAAAATCACAATGTAACATAAAGAGGAGATGTGCACTGTTGATGAACAAGCACTGGAGCAGTATGCAACAATTAGTTCCATACTTATTTATTTCTAGCTCACCTTTCTCTGTATATAGGGCAGGGGTGGGCAATTTGGTAAGTTGTCTCAATGAGTCAAGGACAAGAAAACTGGAGAACAGTATGCTACATAGTTACATAACAGCAGCTCTCTATACAGGATACAAGTATTGCATATCTTCATAGATCTATTTCCTGCAAGCACACATCACTGACAAACTTACTGTATCCAAATTGTAGTTTTTCTTTCATTACTTACTGTATCCAAATTGTAGTTTTTCTTTCATTATACTGATGACATGGCAATTACCTCCACCTTATTATTTTGGGAGGTGGAGGAATTCTAGCATCATGAAATGATTACCCTTTTTTAGTAGTGGAAATTGCTGATATGAATCAAATAAATCAATTTCGTTGCAATAGAATCAAACCCCATCCATTAAAATGAATAGAGGTAGTATAGCAATACTGTTTGATTGATTGCATCCAAAGAGAGATTTCAATTGCCCTCTTATTAATAATGGCTTCTTCTACCTGAATTATAAAGTAATTAATAATCCTTGACAGTCATAGTCACAGCATTAGAAGATTTCAAGTGTCTTTCTAGCCTGATAGAAACCTATTTTATGAAATCCTGGTGGGGAAAGACCTGCAAGGTTTTTTGTAAGGTTCTAATTTTTGAGGACAGTATAAAGAGTCTGAGTATGCCACTTCTGTTGGTTTCCTGGGTGAGAATTCAAAGTGCATCCTGCTCAACTTAATTATAAAGTACTTTATCAGGAAATCAGCTTAATGATGACATCTTCGAAAGAACCCACCTAAGTCCAATTACAGCAAATAGGAAGGGTTGACATTTAAAGATGTCAGTAATTCAATTAATGTAGGTACTGTCAAGTGATTTACTGGTACTTGGGCTTTTTCCTTTTCCTTTTAAAATAATTTTCAGAGGGCTCAGACTCACATAACAGTAATGGATGGTGCGGGGGGAAACTATGAACTGCTGTAGAATTGTTTGGCCTTTATGTTAATGTAAGTTTCACTGTTAAGTATTATTTTATTTCTAAGATGTGTTAGTTATACGTGTATCCAATCAATATAGATGATGAGCAACCCATAAACATGCAGAAATTTGTTATTTTCCATAAATAGTCAAGTCCCCCGAGTGAACTCATGGCCTAAATCAGTAATGGGTTGTATCTGTCCACTTTGCAGGCTAGTAATTTTAGTGTAGTTATTCTTATATGCCTTCAAGTCATGGAGATGCTGAGATGAACCTATCACTGTTTTATTTTGGTGAGATTTGTTTGGGGGTGATGGATTTGTCCTTGCCCTTTTCCTTAAGATCACCCAGCGGGTTTCCTTGGCCAAGCAATGATTCAAACCCTGGTCTCCATGGTCCTGGGGTCCAATACTCAGACCACTACAATATGCTGGCTCCTTAGTACATTATGAAAAAATATAAGTCAATGAGCTTGATCATAGAAGAAATAGTAATGGAAAGTAGATGGGTACTGAGAAGTATGGATGGGTGTAGAAATGCACTATTGAGGAAAAGGTATGATTTGAAGAGGGTAGTACGAAAAAGTGATGAATGGACTCACTTAAAGGCAGGCACACAAGGCAAGGGATCCTGGAGCAGAGAGCCACGCTGTAAAGCTTGAGTTGGTAAGGATGCTTAGCAATGGAGCCATCCAGGAGATTTCAAGTTAGTATTTGTTTATTTCCAAGCATTGTTAATTTACAAAGGTTTCAGCACATTATTATGCACACCGATATGATAATTGTCCAAGCTTATTTTACATTTGTGTGTAGATATTTGGGTAAGACTGGCTGTGAACACTTATCAACAAACAGGCATGGATTCACATCCTTTCAAATAACCTGGTCCAAATCATGTAGAGCTCTAGAGATAAGTCAAAACTTTGAAGTGGGCCCAAAAATGCACTGCTGACCAGTCCTGCTAGCACAGTCTCAGTATTATATGTGCCAATTGATTCATCTGCCCTGCAGGGGAATGGAGTCAGTGGCCTTCTACACCCGTGGAAGCTTTGAAATAATCATCGAAGGCATCTAGAGCTCATAACAGCAGTTTTGCCTGGCACTAGAATATGAATGACTGTGGATAGAGGTGCAGCTGGTGAATCGGGTAAAGATGATAAAAGTCATTCATGGCTTTCTATGCCACCTGTGTCTCATACACAGATGAAATATAATAAAAATAACAAATAAAGATAACACGTCTAGCAAATAATTACATAGAATAAAAACTGGTGATCCATCAGATATGGTTAGTAAGATAATAGCCTTATTTAAAATATCACAAAATTGGTAAGTTTGTTCATCTGACAAATGCCAATGCCAAACTTTCAGCTGTGACTGTTCTGATGGGAACGGTGACTGGTCTTGGGCCACTTTTTTTGTTGAGTAGTATACCAATGGGCGTTTTCTGCTTTGTTATCTTTGCTCTCCAACCAACGAAATCATCCGACAACACCATCTTGTGGGTAAACTATGGGCAACTTTTATTATATGTTACCAATCAATTTCATCCAATCCAATTTATGATTCAACATAAACTTGAACATGAATTTGAACTTGACAATGAACTTGAACTTCAAGTTGAACATGAATTTGAATTTGCTATTAATAAGATGAGGTGGTGGCCCCGCATGACCAAGTCATCTTCCGACAATTTTTTATTATTTATTTATTTATTTATTGGTTCGACTTAATATACCGTTCTCTCTGGAGCCCAGAGCGGTTTATAGAGTTAATAGATAAAACACATAAAATGCAATAAAATACAATAAGACCAATTAAAAACCCCAGTTAAAATCAATTCCAGCAAACTGCGATGGCAGTAGAAATATGCTGGCAGCGGCACAACAGGATGCTGATAATACTCATTAGTTATGGGCCAAATGCCTGTCTAAATAGCCAGGTTTTTATGGCTCTGCGGAATGGCATTAATTCCTGGATGGCTCGTAACTCTTCAGGGAGGGTGTTCCACAGAGTTGGCGCGGCTACGGCAAACGCCCTCTGCCGCGTGCTGGCAAGTCTATAGACCTTAATCCCAGGCACATCCAGTAGATTGAGCCCCTCTGAGCGCAGTGATCTCCTGGGCACATAAGGGGTAAGCTGCTCCCTCAGGTACACTGGCCCCAAACCATATAAGGCCTTGAAAGTTAAAACTAACACCTTGACAAGGGTAAAACACCATAATTCCCAGATGCAGCCCAAATGTTGCTCCAATGGGGACTCTCCAGGTAACGGGTAGAGACTGTAGCATACTCCCACTTCCTGTGGTGCACACCAATACCTGCATGTGTCTGCCATATGTTTGATACCTATTTAAGATCCCCTCAACCCAATTTGCCCAAAATGTGCAGTGTAGGGTAGGCAATCCCCCCTCCCAAAACGTATAGGGAGAAAAATTCCTACCTGGCCCCACCCACAAGAAGAACAAGTACACTGCAGCAGTGGCGGGTGGGTGGGTCAACTTCTTCAGGCCAAATGAGCTAAGCTAGGTTCACCTTGCCTTGCCCCTGCCCACAACAAGTCCCATCTGGGACTTTTTAACTCTTTGTCTTCCCTTCGCCAGAAGGGAGCAAAGCGCTTCCCCACCCCCATGCTGGAGGCGGGAAAGGTATTATTCAGAGTATTACTTTTCATTGCTTTTCACTGAGGACCAAGTTTATTTAATCATATCACAATGCGCAAATTCTAAATGAATTCTAAATGAAATTTAGCATTCACAAAATAGTTCACAACTTTTATTGGTTAATCTTTATCAATTCAGTTATAGTAATTCCGCTCATTGGTATTTTGCAGAACATTGTCTGATGGAGCTTCAATACTGCTGTTTTATATTTTTATGTTTAATTGTTTTTTCATCTGGCTTGTTGTATTTTACAATGTTCTTATTTTAATGGGGATTGTTTTGTTTTTTGTCTAGTGGAAATTCCATCCCATATGTAAGCCATTCCAAGACCCTTCGGGGTGGCTTACATCGGGGATAGAATGTCCACAAGACGTAAAAACAAAACAATCCATTAAAACAAAAATCCCCATTAAAATAAGAGCACCATATAAGAATAAAGGTATTCTTATTAATTCAGTTTACATAATTACTTTAGGTAGGAAACTCACTGGCTACTAATACTATAAGCAAGTGTAAACAACTCTGAACTGGAGGAAACTGGGTGGGAAGTTTTAGAAAGTCTAGTCAGGATATGACTGATGCAAAAGTAAAATAACTTCTTACTATGATTTTCTATTTAGCAAAATAAATTACCTGGATTCCAAGCTTTCCCCTCATCCTCTGCCTTTCTTCTTGTTCATTCTCATGAGTAGTCTTTAGCTCTTATAGAATCCAAGATAATATCTGTTCCTTGTCCAGCACCTTAAATATCACTCTGTATTGATTCGCTTAGATCAGCTGAAACTGAAATATAATGGAACAAAAATGCAACAATTAATGTACCAAGCTTGCTTAATTGAAATTCCAAATTTGATAAAAGGAAATATGTCTATTGCATTTTGGGCACATCCTCTCTCTTCCTGAAGTTAGTTTGAGTTTGTTCATTTTCCATTTTGTCTGCAGTTTGCTCTATTTCCCACATTTTAAAGAGCATGTTACAGAGCCTTTCAGCACAAAATATGATGAATTTTTTAGTATTTGTAATTAAATTCTCCTCATATATTTTTTTTAACCAAAGAAGATTAAGCCTGCTTTATTTCTTTGTTAGATTCTAACACCATATTGTGAATTTTTTCAATTGTTTTGGGTGTAGAAACCTCAACTGGGCATCCAAAACGTTCGGCATCTTCCGTGCTTGTACGGCCCCAACAAAATTCAATACACCACTTTTTACCATTGAAATTGATGGTGCAGAGTCCCCATAGTATTTATCAAGCTTAGCCTTGGTTTGAGTGATGGGTTTTTTCCGCAAAAAATAATGCTTAATGAAAACACGAAATTCACTTTTTTCCATTTTCTCCTCAAATCATGCGGTAGTCTGCTATCAATGGCTGTCAAACACAAACTAAATGAGGCAGCTTGTTCAAATTTTGACAGGAGTCAATTGACAGATGCCTGTTCACAGGAGCAATGTTGCCCTTTCAGTTAAGAGGCGGGAAATTCAAAAATTCATGGCCTTATTGACCCGCCCTCGTACTAATGCTTGTGAGACACATTACTTTCTCTCTCACTTTCCCAAAGAAAATATGTTGAGATGACCCATAGCATTCCCTAAAAAGGTTTAGGGAGTGCTATTGGCTATTTTGTCACCAAAAATTGGCAAGGGATCCTTGTGGGTTGAAGCAATCCACACTGCAGGCCAAACCTTGTCCACTGCTGTATTAGATGACATGCATAAATATGCAAATCAGAGGGCCTGTGGGATCCTGATACAGGATTGTGTTAAGCAATAATATTTTCACTTTATTTCCCATACCTTTGTACCACCACCACATAATGTACTTGAAACATTAAGACAGGTCACAGTTTGACATCATTTGCTTGTATGTCACAATTGTCCTTGTCTCAGCAAGATTCATTGCCTTCAGCTTCTGCAGTGACAGCATAACTAATGGGGAAATGGCCAGTTAGCACTTCTGAGATTGCTATTCGATATTTAGTTAGGAATTCAGCAAACTGTATGCCAGAATATGAAAGTTTAACAAGACTTTGCATCTTCATCAGAGGAAAAGAAAGGGACAAGGGGAGGGAGAAGTGGCATATTCTAGGCTTTCCAATACAGGCATCTAATTTCCACATTATGCAAATTATTATAATTAAGCTGATTATTAATTTGCACTCCAAATATGCAGATTGAATACATTAATCACTGCATCCCTGCTTCTCCACCATTATTTAATGTATCTGTTAAATGTTGTTTTTAAAAAATGTTTTATGATGGTGATGCATTTTATGATTCTTGTTGTGAGGCCGCCCTAAGTCATCGTCCCCCCCGGGGGGCGGAAGAGAAGGGCAGGATATGAGTATAGGAAATAAATAAATAATGTCTCAACATTGGTATCTAAAGCACTCTGTTTTAATTACTTTTCTGAGAAAACTAGCACAATGTTTAAAGTGCCAGACTTAGAGCAAAAAAAGATCCAACTTCAAATACTTGGTTTTGGAACTTGGATCATCATTGCCTCTCAGCTGTCCTATGCAGCTTATTTATTTATTTATTCAAATTTATTCATCGCCACTCCCAGTTGGCTCAGGGCGACTTACAGGAGAAAACAAGAATTCCTATTGAATTCCGGGTCACCTTCAAGGTGTTAGTTTTAACTTTCAAGGCCTTATATGGTTTGGGGCCGGTGTACCTGAGGGAGCGGCTTACCCCTTATGTGCCCAGGAGATCACTGCGCTCAGAGGGGCTCAATCTATTGGATGTGCCGGGCATTAAGGTCTATAGACTTGCTAGCACGCGGCAGATGGCGTTTGCCGTAGCTGCGCCAATCCTGTGGAACACCCTCCCCGAAGAGCTGCGAGCCATCCGGGACTTAATGCCGTTCCGTAGAGCCGTAAAGATCTGGCTATTCAGACAGGCATTTGGTCCATAACCAATGCCGTGTTATCAGCATCTTGTTGTGTCGCTGTCAGCATATTCCTACTGCCATTGCAGTTCTGCTGGAATTTGATTTTAACTGGGGGGTTTTATCTGGTTTTATTGCATTTTATGTGGTTATCTGTTTTTAACTCTGTAAACCGCTCTGGGCTCCAGAGAGAGCGGTATATTAAGTCGAACGAATAAATAAATAAATAATAAATAAAACAGACATATTAAAACCATGTCACAGAATTAAAAGCGATAGCAATAAAATAGACATAGCATCAGGAGAATCTGAACAGTTTAAGACCCAAAGGCCTGCTGGAACAGTAGGGTCTTGCAGGCTTTCCGAAAAGCTAACAGACTCTTATTGGGTTGCTGTATGGACAAAGAATCACATAAAGTGGCTTTGCACACTGAAAAGAGTAAATGACGTGATATATATAATTATCACTACATTTTGTCATGTATGGGTACTTCTACACTATATTCTTATCAAATAACTATAATCAATATATTTCTATCATCTAGCTATCATCTGTCTATGTATTGACGGCAAATGGGTACAAAGTCACACAAAAATGTAGCTATTACTGATTCACAGGGGGAAAGCAAAGGAAAATAAGGACCAACTCAAAACTCATACTCCATTCCTTTGCTTTCAGTGACTGGATCTTTCATCCTTTCTTCACTCTTTTCATTTCTCTTCATTCACCTCATGCTGTCATAGTGTCTTCTTCTTTTATACTGCCTTGTTCTCTTTCTTGCCTCATTTTTGGTATGATAACCTCTTGTTCTTCTTGCACTGTGCCACTATCATCTCCCATCCTTTCATGACTTCCCTTCTGCCATTACTCTTCCACATTTCCATCACCTTATGCCTGCTTACTTTGCTACTTGAGCCTTATCAAGTCAACTTTAACTCTCTGTTCCCTACTACCACTCTCATGCCTCACTCAAGACCATTAAAGTGTCTCATTCCCTTGCATCCAGCACTCCACCACTTTTATGTCTCACACTCCCTTCCCTCCTTTGTCCTCCTTTCCCTTATCTTGTATCTCCTCCCTTCCATCTCTTCCCCAAATCATGACCACCTTTACCCCCAACTTCTTCACCTTGTATATAGTATTTCTTCTTCTTCTTCTTCTTCTTCTTCTTCTTCTTCTTCTACTCTACTACTACTTCTACTACCCAGTTAGCATATATATCCATATAGTGATGATTGTATGTCTTCTGTTTTAGAGGATCAGCACTAAAATAATGCATTTCCTATATATATCCATAAAGAGTATTTATTTGCTTAAACAGCAGATAATACTAGCTTGTAGTCAGTTAAACTTAAAAAAGAAAAATATTCCCCAAAATACAGGAAAACCTAATATTTTATATATAAAGTAAAAAAAAGCTGAAAGGCCAACATAAAGTCAATTGATAAATGGAAGAAGAAGAGGATTTTTCATCTAAGGAAGAAGAATGATAATTCTGCACTGCGTAACAGCAGAAATAGAAGATCCTTCTTACTATATTAAATCATTAATTTTTGATCTGTTGCTTGCATAATGTAAAAGAAATAAAAAAAATCTAGTTTCACAGATAGTTTTACAGATAACAGTTATCTACTCTGAAAGATTATTCTCTCTCTGATTTTTACTGGGTCAAAACATGCAAACAAAACCCATGAAATTGTTGCTTCAGTTTCTATAGTTCCTGTAATGTTCTTTTTATTCCTGCTGCTCAGAGGTGGTGGAACTATGTGACTGATTCACTGGGGGGTGAGGAGGATATTAATTGGAGACCAATTGATTATTTCATCATTTGATGCACCCTGAAGCTCTTAAAACACAGGCAGATATGTATAGAAAAATGTGATGTTTTAACCTGATCTTAAGCTGTATAGAACTTTATAGTCATATAAACTGTACTTGGAAAGAGGCTGATAGTCCATGTTGCAACCTACACTGGTGAAATATCTTAAACATTTGGACCAATTGCTCTAGTTCATGAATAAAAATCCAGCCCATCTTGTCAACTCTATGAGCTCCTCCTTTTTGTTGTTATTTAATGTTCCCATAGTTCTAAAACGATGTGCAAGGGTGGTGTTAGAATGAGTAATTCAACAAAATGTTTTATATGTAGTTGGAATTAAATAAGAAAGAATGAAATGAATAAAATGCCTTTCTTTAAAAATGTCTTTGATGATTCAGGGTACCAGAAATCCCTTTGTATTTGCGTACAAAAGCCACATGTTTGATTGAGCTGCTACGTAGATCTGTAGAAACCTTGAGTTAATGTTCATCACCCCAGATACACATAGTAACCTTGCTTTTTTATTAGTATTCCATCCAAATCAATTAAATTAACACATGTAATTTACGTGCTGTAGCTTAAATTGTATTAAATTCCTTCATTAGACTTTTTAGCAGCTATTTTTTAACAAACATCAAATAGTTACCATGATTCATGTCTATTCCTGTGTTACCTCTTTTGTCAACGTGCATATGGTGCCCCTTCAGTTCTAGTATCAAGTGTCTCTGATGTATTTGTGGATGAAGAACCCCTTTTCTGAGAACTGGAACAAGTCTTGGAAGAAGCTCCATATTGCTAAATCACAATTTCTCCCCATATGCTTCTGTTTTGTCTCTTAGGCTCCATTTTACCCATCTATGCTTAAATGAAGGTGTTTTACTCAAACAGGAGGCACCCAGAATCTCAAAATTCAGGACTCCCAATGTTACTCCCATGGCTTTGAAGAACTCACACAAAACCAGACAATAAGGAAATGGCTAGCTCTGAACAGTTTACCTGGTCTTTGGTGCAAACATGTGGTTATTGTTACACTGACTTCTTCTGTGGTAAGCTGAGGAGATGGGTGCCACCTGATTGTCCCACTTTGTGTGACAGAGCAGAGATTGATTACTACAGTTATTGCCTTCTCCTCCACCTCCTCTAGTAAGGGCTGCGGTGTTGCCACCTCAGTGTATAATGGTGGTGGTGGTGCTGGTGGTGATGATGATGATGTTATTTCTTACTACTTCTTCTGTGGTAAGCTGAGGAGATGGGTGCCACCTGATTGTCCCAATTTGTGTGGCAGAGTGGAGATTGATTACTACAGTTATTGCCTTCTCCTCCACCTCCTCTAGTAAGGGCTGTAGTGTTGCCACCACAGTGTATAATAATAATAATAATAATAATAATAATAATAATAATGTTATTTCTTACCAATCTCTCCTTGTGGCTTGAAGCAGGTTACAGAATAATTAAATCACATAAACATTGTAAAAATGCCACAAATATATGTATCAAATGTATACCTATAAAAGATATATATTAAAATGTATTTCTATAAAATACACATGAAAATACACAAAACAGAGATTGTTTTTCTATTTTTAGAGTGACGTCTAACCATTCCTTAATTCCATGAGTCCTGCATGCCTTTGTGATTTTGCACATAACTCCTAATATGCCAAACTGTAAGTGGTTCAGAAATTTCCATTCCTATTTCTCCTCTGAAAAAATATTTTACAACAGATACAGTGAATATTGTAGCTACTTTGGAACCCCTGAATTGTGTATGATTTGAGGACAATGGTCTATGGAGTCTTGCTGATTTTCTACTTATTATCTTGATGTACAAATACAGGTGATTATCTTGCATTTTAGCAACTTCATTTATTTTCAGTAGAACCCCTTCTTTGCCACGGGAGGGTCTTGTCTCTGTTTCTCAATGTTTGCATTTTTCTGTCTTATGGGCAGAATCTCTATCTGATTTATCATTTGAAGTCCTTGGCTTTATGCATTTTCACCTCTCCCCAATATCTTGCCCATGACCTGAAAATCCTGGTCCTCTCTTTCCATTTGGAGTTCTCTACCCATTGAGGATCTCTCTCACTCATTCCTGAAATCTGAGAATATCAGATTTCCATCTTTATCTCCCTTGTTATGAGATAGATTTATAGAGATTTTAGTTTTTTTAAAATAACTAATTTCAGGATTAAACCCCAAAACCTTGGCTGTGTTGTTCCTTCTTGGGAGCAATATATGGATGATCTTTCACCCAGATCAAAGGACCAAGTTAACCATGCTGTGATTATTTTGAAATGATGCTAATGTCTAGGTCAGGTCTATCAAAAAGCTATTTACAGGAACAGATTCAATAGAGTAAACACATCAACTGAATCCTTCCAGATGGGCAGCAAATTTTTTTAAAGGCTGTATGAAAACTTAGGAAAGAACTTAGTATTGATAATCTGGGACCAGATGGACCAGTGATATTACTCAGACAAGATCACTTCCTGTGTTCCTTATGAAGAGGTCCCCTGAGTTTTTAAATCCAATTGTTAATCTTAACTGGAATGGACCCATTGAATCAATGACAAGTGTTGATTTACCAGCTTCAAATAGATGTAACGGATTTAACAGTGGACCTACATTTCCACAATTGGTCATTTTGTGGTTGTGAAAGTCTGTAATAGGGACTATATTCTGCAAGCATGAAAGAAAGGCATTAACAAATACAGAATGCAAACATGGTAACATCATCAATTTTCTACAGTACAATTACATGCATACCCTAAGTAATTCAAAATTGGAACTATAAGTGAACTTTAAAAGTAAACAGAACATGTTGCTATGTCATGCCATGTATATTTTATGAAACCATAGGGATTGTACATCTTTACTCATAAAAGTTTAAATGCTTACAATTTTCTAGTTCAGTGATTCCAAATGAACAAATATTTTACCTTTATAGAAAGTGAGTGAGGAAATTCATCCTCAAAGACTTTTTCTGATGGGCTGCCCGATGTCTCACTGATGTCAACTAAACAGCCCATTGATTTATAATGCAGATCAATTGAAACCTGGGGAAAGTACCAGTCTGGAAATGAAACTAATAGTTTAAAATGAATTTCCTCATGCTGATTGAAAGTTCAAATACTTTAAAACTTTCCTCACATAAAACTGCATAAATATAATTTCAAATATTAATGTCTGTTCATTTCTCCTTTCTGAAGTCAATGTATTTCGGATACTGAACAGTAGGCTTGGTTTAGAATCCTAAAATCGCAATTCTAAAATCAAATGGGGGGGGGGGGATTTTTTTTTGATTAGTATATCAAATACTTACAAAAAATTTTGCAAAAAGTTCTAAAATGTAACTTAATTACTAACGAAATTCTAAATTGGTTCTAAAGTAGGAAAAGCAGGGAAACAGTTAAGAATCAAGGGGGGAACATTCCCCTTCACCTCTGCAGTGCAATTAAGTGGAGCTGTACAATACATGTATAACATAAGAGGTAGTAGCTCTTATAGCTCTTATAGCTGGAAAGGGGCCCTGGGTCGGCTTATATTTTAGCTGGAAAGGCGCCCGCGTGGCCTCTCTGCCTCTCTGTAGCCTGGATCCAGGCTAGAGAGAAGCAGAGGGGCTTGTGAGCCTCTTTTCCAGCTAAAATATAAGTCGCCCCAAGCCTGGGTCGGCTTATATTTTAGCTGGAAAGGCGCCCGCGCGCCTCTCCGCCTCTCTCTAGCCTGGATCCAGGCTACAGAGAGGCAGAGAAGCCCGCGGGCGCCTTTCCAGCTAAAATATAAGCCGACCCAGGTTTGGGTCGGCTTATCCGGGTTCACGACAGCGAGCCGTAAAACAACAAAAGTCCCATTAATTACGAATTTCTAACGAATCAATTAGATTTCCGTTTCAATTTTAGCATGCCTACTGAACAGATTCATGTGGAGATGCATTTAATCCATTTCATACAGACTTTGGGTAATTTGATTGGACATAATTTGAAAAGTAGGCAGGATCTTTTCAAAATTAAAAGAAGAGCCCACCTTTTCTTTTCAGCTATTTTGTATGCTTATGTCCCCTCAATAAGGGGGAACGAAGACAGGCCCACGGTTCCATTGAGCATATGATATTTTGAAGAACAAAGACATCTGTGTTGCACTTAGACAAGACCAGACCCTTAGTAAACCAACACATAGTGGCTGCGGTTAAATGCTTTATTTAGAATAAGTAAATAAGAAAAAAGGCAAAGATAGAATAGTTCAAAAATGCTTTCAGTGTCCCAAAAGTAGCAAAGAATAGGCTTAAATGTTCCCAAAAAGAAGCAATGTTCAAGATGCCGCAATTGGCTAAATCCACTGGGTCCTGGACCCCCGACTTGGCAAAGCTTAAAGTCTCTAAGCAAGAAGGACCCCCTGGCCCCGGCAAAGATTCACGAAACTTGGCAAAGTAGCTGAAACGTTGGCATGAGATCCAGAATGGAGTCCGGGCCAAACCTTTATAGGTTTTTGCTGCATTGATCCTGAGGCGCTTACTCTGCCGCAGTTCTCTCATGGGAACGGGAGAACAGCTTTCTCTTCCCACCGTATCTACATCTCTTTGGAATGTAAGCTTGTTAGCGGGCCCAGCTGTGCTTTGGGGAGGATTCGCCACTTCATGGTACCAGGTGTCTTTATTGGCCTGGGAAGCCGCAGGGCTGCGCTGCTCTTTGACTATCTGGGGGTCAGCTAGAGGTTGCTGCTCAGGCCTGCTTTCAAGTCTCTCTGAGACTATGGTTCTAACATGGCGTTGGTCTGGCTTGCTGCAGGAACCTGGCTGAGGTGTGACAATCTGATACTAACTTTTCTGAAAGAGAAGCTAATAATATGTGAGGTTCATGCTGTTGTACTACATGCCCATTCATGTGGAGTCTGCTTGATCCAACTTGCAACGTAGGAGAGTCATATAAATAAATAAATAAATAGATAAATAAATAAATAAATGAATAAGCATAGTAGGATGATGATGAAAATGTTGATGATGAGAATAAGAATAGAAAAATGTTTTTGTATTGTTCCAACTTAGACTATAGACTTAGTGGGAACTCACAGAACAGAGGGAGACAAACTTATCACATGTCATCATGTATATTCCATGGCTTATCTGTCTCCCATTACTGAAAGACAAAACCCGCCAATCGTTGTCAATCCTGAAATTTTCCCATCTCCTATCTTGTGTGATGCTGTCATTCTATTTTAGTGCCAGCATGACAGTGCTAAAGAGGTAACAGGACAGAATTCTCCTCCTCTCCCACCCCTTCCCAGTATCCCCAAAATGTTGATTTTTTTAATTTACAGTAACATTTTGTTTTTTAATTATGAGAACCACATAATTGCTTTAAAATTAACAAATTATGGAGTAGCAGAAATGCAGGAAGGTGGAATTATATGGAAGTATGCTCATTGGTTTACAGATTGGTAAATAGGCACTATGGTGTGAAAGGTGCAATAAGGCGTGGGCTTATGCCAAGTATGTAGCCACTATCAATGAACTCTCAACTGCCATAGTTTTATCTTGAATTCTATATGAGAAAACCTTCCCGTGTTGCTTTACCAGCAATGGGGGAAGCTGGATGGTAAAACTTCTCCCCATGTGATGGGGTCCCAGGCAAGTCATGTGATGCAGGGAGTGGAGTGACAACTTCTTCACCCCCGCCAAGAGCCTATGTTTTTGTCATGATGCGAGATAATGGAATCATACTGTAGTCTGCAAAAAATTGATGTGCTACTCTCATGTAACTTTAAGAGGTGACAACATGTATTAAAGGCTTTTCTGATTTCTAGGTTCTATGATTTGGTATTTTTTACTGGATAAAGAAAAAGAGACCTAGACATTATCCACGACACAATGGAAAAATAAATACATAAATGGAGCCCTTAGATCCGTTTCCTGTCCCTTAGAATTGAAAATGATCATTGCCATGTTATCTGAGTGCCCTCTGGGTCCTTTTCATCTGGAAGATATCTGTCGCTAATTAATGCCTTTGAACAATGCAGAGAAACAGAATGAATGCACTTCATTTCAGTTTTGCTTAACATTTGTTTCTCAGCTGCCACCAGGCAAACCCCAAGGCCCCCCAGTGATGGGGTAGTTAGTGACAAATGCATCAGCAGGATGGTGTAGGCAAGAACTGTCCAAAAGAGGTTTGCCAGTGGGATGCATATTAGAAGGGAAAGGCAAACCATCGGCGGTCTTATATATTGCCAGGATATGTGCAGTCATAGCACCAGATATAGAAGTTGCCATAGTTACAGCATTGCTTTCAAGGTTATAGTAGCAAGCCATAACATTTAATATTGTTATAACTCCTACATACCAATGTGGAAATATGCGATTATTGAATCAGTTTCCAGCCTGCATTCCTATTCGATCCAGAATCACTCTATGGAGATCTTTTTTAAAAACCTCATAGGAATTTGTACATATTTCGCTGCAGTTTCCAAAATGTATCCAAACACAGTGCTGCATTTTTATTTAGTGCTGACTAAAAATGTGTTTATCTGCATTTTTTTCAATTAATGCACAACATAACGATGGTTTTGTATGCATACCATCAGGAGAAAAAGCATGCATGCATATTCAGTTTTTAGAGGAAAAAATGCACTCTGTTTTGGTGTTAATCTCAAGAGATGCAAAATGAATATTTTCTTTCAGAACTGCAAATCAAACAAATGACTTCCTTGTCTCTACATCCTGAACAATGTTTATTTCTACACAAAAACACTTAGTGGGAAGAAATCTTTGGGCATGCCTACAGCTAATACACTGAAATGATAACTTTGTATAATTAAATTCAAGCCTTACACAGACTTTAATTCATCACAAACTGTTACCAATTCATAGTCAGAAATTGGGGAACGATTCTTAAGAGTTATAGCACCGGGAATGTGGTGCAGCTGGCTAAGTGCCAGCTGGATAAGATCTCTCTGACCAATAGGTCATGAGTTCGAAGCCTGCCCGGGTCGAGGTGGGTGCTTGACCTCAAGTGTAGCCTGCTGTCGACCTTTGTAGCCCGAAAGACAGTTGCATCTGTTAAGTAGGTGATAAAGGTACCACATTAAGCGGGGAGGCAAATTTTGACTGAACTATGAGGCCATTAAAAGAACTCCAGGAATGCTGAGGAATGTGGAAGGAACAACAAGGGACACTGAGAGATGAGGAGTGCGTCAGCTCCCCCTGGTGGCCAGAGTTTGCCTCTGTTCGTTTATATGTGTATACTGTGTACAGTGTGTACTGTATATGTGGAAAACGGCAGGGATTGTCTGCTAAGTATGTGTACCTGTAATCCGCTCTGAGTCCCCTTTGGGGTGAGAAGAGCAGAATATAAATAAAGTAAATAAATAAATAGTACAAAGATTAAAGAGGGATTGTGTAGGCCATCTGGTCCAATCCTCAACTTGATATGGTCAATCCTGGAGCAAGACGCATTCAACAAATGTCTGTCCAGCTTCTGCTAGAAGACTCTTGATAAGGAAGATCTCACTAAACCTTAAAATACTTGGTGCTATTGTCAAGCTGCATTTACTGCAAAGCAGTTTCTCCTAATGCTTAATTGAAAACTATCCACCTGTAACTTAAGCTCATTAAATGTAGTACTTTCCTCCAGGGCAGTGGAGAACAATTTTGTCCTCTTGAAAAGACAACCCTCCGGGTATTTATTTTCAGTTTCATTCCCGTAAATGATAATATTTCACTCTGCACTTTATGTTGGATGTTTTATAGTGCTACTGAATTTTTTTTCTACACAGCAATAAATTCTAATTCTTGGATGGTTGTAAATCACTGAAACTTGAAAGATAGAAGTAAATTCTACTCTGAAAGTGTGCCCTTAGTTGATACTATGGTTGTTTATTGTGATTTTAAATTGTCAAATGAACTGCAAACAAACCTTCTATAATAATAAATACACTTTATTTATATTCCGCTCTTCTCACTCCGAAGGGGACTCAGAGCGGATTACAGGTACACATACTTAGCAGACAATTCCTGCCGTTTTCCACATAAACAACATATAGATGAACAGAGACAAACTCTGGCCACCAGGGGGAGCTGACGCACTCCTCATCTCTCAGCATTCCCAGCATTCCTTGTTGTTCCTTTTGCATTCTTCAGTGTTCCTGGAGTTCATTAACGGCCTCATAATTCAGCCAAAATTTGCCTCCCCACTTAATGTGGTACCTTTATCACCTACTTGACAGATGCAACTGTCTTTTGGGCTGCAAAGGTCGACAGCAGGCTACACTTAAAGGTCGAGCACCCACCTCGACCCGGGCTGGCCTAAAACTCATGACCTAAGGTCAGAGAGATCTTATGCAGCTGACACTTAGCCAGCTGCGCCACATTCCCGGTGCTTAATGGAAAACCCCCAAGAGGTATTGTTTGCTTCATAATTGCCTAGGAAGTAACCTAAACAAGCATGGTATACATTTTATTCTAGAATCTTTGCCAATTTTGTAAGCTGCACTGTGTCCTCTTTGGGGTGAGAAGAGCAGGGTAGAGATTGAGTAAATAAAAATAAATAAATAACTTTATTAAAGGCATCTTCACAGAGCAGTAAGTGGAGGCTTCTTCAGCTCAAACAGAAGTCTAGTAAAACCGCCACAGCAGACAAAAGAAACATCATTCACTATGCTAAGTTATATTTGATATAACAGATGTATTGTTAATTAGAAGAGCTCTGTTGGATAAATTTACATATACAGTAGTAGCAGAACATTCTGGTACCTGGATAGACTGCCAACAAATACCAGGTGCTGTAAGCTATATTTCAGAGGAAGGAACTGGCAAAGCCACCTCTGAACATTCCTTACCTAAGAAAAGTCAATGAAATGTATGGGTAACGGCTTGGCGTATGTGCCCTTTTGTCCTTCCAGTGTCCCATGAGCCATGCCCCTCTATCAGAGTAATTTAGTAGATGTCTATTTTTTGTTTAAATATCCAGGGCCTCAGCTACACCTACACTAAGATCCAGGGACAGCTACATTTTTTACATATCTCTCTCTGGTGCAGTAGAGTCCAGAACATCCAGCGGAGCTGAAAGTGATAGCCTTTGTTGTACCATCACCTTGCCTTCGTTGTTCTCATCATCACTGACAGATGGCTATGGAACTCCAGGAGTGTTCCTGGCCATCACTGAGTGACTTTGCTGATGCCCACCTCCCACTCCCTGGTCATGTAACCAGTGTTGCTGATGTCAGCACCAGTGCCCAGAAGTGGCCAGAAGTGGTTTGTAAGGGAAAAGGGATGGTTGTGCTGTCCTGTCATGCTGTCCACACTCATCCTGGAGTGCAGAGTAGCTCTGGTGTTTCAATGAAACTCCACAGCATTACCCAACTTTGCTAAATGCAAGGTTAAACAACATTAACCTGAATTGACCCATTTTAAAGACATAAGAACATAAGAAGAGCCATGCTGAATCGGACCTCAGCCCATCTAGTCCAGCATTCTGTATCACACAGTGGCCCACCAGTTGTACACGGGGATCTCGAGCAGAAGGGAGGGCAAAACCCTGACCTGCTCCCGACCCCCCACAACCAGTACCCAGGGAAATCCTGCCTACCTCAACCAACTCCGAGGTGGCACTTGAATGTCCTTTTCAGTAACTACCGATACAATTGGTATCCATGAATCTGTCTAATCCTGCCTTGAAGCTGTCCAGGCTGACAGCTGTCACAACCTCTTCTGGAAGTGAGTTCCATAACCCAATGACCCTCTGGATGAAGAAATATTTCCCTTTATTAGTCCTAATTTTCCTACCTTGGAGCTTCAGGGAGTGCCCTCTAGTCCTAGTGTTTTGTGACAAAGAAAATAGTTTTTCTTTATTCACCTTTTCTATCCCATGCATGATTTTATACACTTCGATCAAGTCACCTCTTAAACGCCGTCTTTCAAGGCTGAAAAGACCAAGGCGTTGCAACCTGGTTTCATAAGGGAGCCGCTCCATCCCTTGGATCATTCTTGTTGCCCTTTTCTGTACCTTTTCCAGTTCCGTTATATCCTTCTTAAGGTGCGGAGACCAGAATAGTACACAGTACTCCAAATGTGGCCTTACCATCGATTTGTAGAGAGGTAATACAACATTTGCTGACCTATTTTCGATTCCCTTCCTGATCATGCCAAGCATAGAATTTGCTTTTTTCACTGCTGCAGCGCACTGGGTTGACATCTTCATTGAGCTGTCCACCAAAACCCCAAGATCCCTTTCCTGGTTTGTCTCGGAAAGCTTTGACCCCATCAATTTGTAGGAGTAGTTGGGGTTCTTTGCCCCGATGTGCATGACTTTACACTTGTTTAGGTTAAAATGCATTTGCCACTTTGTTGCCCATTCACTCAATTTCGAGAGATCTTTCTGGAGCTCTTTACAATCAGTTTCATTTTTAACTACCCTGAACAATTTAGTGTCGTCTGCAAACTTTGCTACCTCAGAATTCACTCCTACATCCAGATCATTAATGAATAAATTAAAAAGTAACGGACCCAAAACTGAACCTTGGGGTACGCCACTTCTCACCTCTTTCCACCCAGAGAAATGTCCGTTTATTACCACCCTTTGTTTCTTACAGTTTAGCCAGGTTCCAATCCAGGACAAGACCTGTCCTCTGATTCCATGGCTGAAGGGCTTATTTAGGAGCCTTTGGTGAGGGACTTTGTCAAAAGCCTTTTGAAAGTCAAGGTAAACAATATCAATTGGGTCCCCTTTATCTATGTGTTTATTTACACCCTCAAAGAATTCTAACAAGTTAGTTAGACATGATTTGCCTTTGCAGAAACCATGTTGATTTTCTTTCAGCAATGCCTGTTCTTCTATGTGCCTAGTAATATTTTCTTTAATAATGGTTTCCATCACTTTGCCTGGAACTGAGGTTAAACTGACTGGTCTATAATTTCCTGGATCACCTCTGGATCCTTTCTTGAAGATCGGTGTTACATTTGCCTCCCTCCAGTCCTCGGGTACAGTGCCTGATCTTAGAGAAAGGTTATATATCTTAGCTAGAAGTCCAGCAATTTCACACTTGAGTTCCTTAAGAACTCTGGGGTGGATGCAGTCTGGACCTGGTGATTTGTTGACATTTAGTTTAGTAAGGCATATGAGAACATCCTCCTTTTTTTATCTCTATCTGTTTTAATTCTTCTTTAATTCTTTTATCTCTATCTGTGAAATTCCCTTTGTGAAAGTTTAATGTCTCCGTGTTAGTTTTCACTGACAGTTTGCTATCCAAACTTACGTTGAAGGTTATTGTGTTATGGGCACTGGTACCTATGGGCTCAGTTACAAGGACATCTTGAACGAGATCTTGTTCATTAGTTAGCACCAAGTCCAGGATGCCCTTTCCCCTGGTTGGTTCCATGACCATCTGCTCAAGGGAATAATCAGCTAGCATGTCGAGGAACCTTGTCTCTCTTTCATGCGTAGAACAAGAATTTGGCCAATCTATTTGGGGATAGTTGAAGTCCCCCATTATGACTAATGTATTTCTTTTTGAGGCCTGTTTAACTTCGTTTTCCAGATAGCAGTCTGCCTCTGGAGTTTGGTTGGGAGGGCGATAGCAGATCCCTAGTGCTAGATTAGTTTTTTGTCCTGGGACTTTTATCCACAATGTTTCTGTAGGTGAGTTTGAAATTTCTTGAAGTTCTAATTCATGAGATTCTAGCTCTTCATTTATGTACAGGGCCACACCGCCACCATTTTTCCCTCTCCTGTCTTTCCTGTACAGTTTATAACCTGGAATCTTTGTGTCCCATTTGTTTTCCTCCGTCCACCAGGTTTCTGTTATGCCAATAATATCAATATTTTTTTCTTTTGCCAAATATTCCAACTCCCCTATTTTTGTTCGAAGGCTTCTAGCGTTTGCGTACAGACATTTATATTTATTTCTCTGGTGCACTTTCAACTTTGGCTGTTTGTGAGAATTTGTAGAAGGCCTACCATGTCCTACCTCTCGACTACTACTATCTATCTTTTCTGTTGACTCAGCCATTTGTGTATGGATTTCGTCCTCCATACTTGGTATTTCACCCTCTCGAACCGGAAGCTGCCCAGCTCCTGTCGACTTTCCCCTAGGAATCAGTTTAAAAACTGCTCTGAAATCTTTTTAATATTAGTCTTATGGACATCCAGGTTTGCCTTCTGGTCCACGTTGGATTAAAGGTTTGCTTTTATTATGTTTATTGTTTTCTTATGTTGTTGATATTTTATGATGTGTTGTTCGGGCATGGCCCCATGTAAGCCGCTCCGAGTCCCCTCCGGGGAGATGGATGCGGGTTAGAAATAAAGTATTATTATTATTATTATTATTAGACAAGCCCCAGATTGGAACATTTGCTCCATCTTGCCATTATGTTTTAAGTTATCAGTTGAAACACTTTCTGTTCTAGTGAGTTTTCAATAATTCCTTATTTTTTCCCCTCTAGGTTTTCTGCTTGTATACTTACTTGTCAAACATTATACAACTGTTGTATTCATACATTTTCAACTGAAGTTTTTTGGTGCATTGAGAGTTCCACTGTTAAGCTGAAAGAGAGGGTAGATTTATTTCTACAAATATATAATTTATTTCTATAAATATATAAATTATAAATAAATACCATTAGCAGTAGATGCATTATTTAAAATGTTGTTTATCATTATGCAAACTAGTATTCTTTTATTCAAAGTGGCTTCTCTTTTGTGTATTCCAAATAACATCAGCTTCTTTAAGCTACATTTCTTCTCAGCCCTTTAGATAAAAGAAGAGTCTGTTTGACTTTGCCAGATGGAAATTTGGTTCTGCTTTGTGAGTTTCATTAGGATTCATCTAATAAAATGCAAATGCAGGTTGAATATCACTTATTTAAAATGCATGGGACCAGAAGTATTTTGGATTATGGATTTTTTAAAAAATGTTGGAATACCTCTATTTGCATATTTGTACATAACCAAATTTATTTATGTTTCATATACAACTTATAGCCTGAAGATAATTTTATACAGTATTTTAAATAATTTTGTGCACGAAACAGGTTTGGTGTACTAGAGCAAAAGTGTCACTATCTTAATGATCAATGCTGAGAATTTTCAGATTTTGAAGTATTTCGGATTTCAGAATTCCAGATAAAGTGTGCTCAACCTGTAGCAATTTTATAAAAATCCAAGGGAGCTAATATTGTAATAAAGCATCCACTATGACAGGGGTGCTCATTAGGTCGATTGCGAGCTACTAGTCGATCTTCAGCCCTCCTCCAGTCAATCTTCGGGCCTCACCAGCTGGATGGGGTGCTCCTGCCATGCGCGCTTCCGCCCCCGCGCACGCATGCTCCCGCCGCTGGCCTCCGATCCCGCTGTGCTTTTTCCGCCCACGGAGCATTGCAGGAAGGAGAAAGTGGGAGGCGGATCCTTCAAAGGCTCCGCCTAGCACTCCCTCGCCCTCTGCAATGCCCCATGGGAGGAGCTGGCACCGGGAACGAGGAAGCGTGAGGCGGAGCCTTTGAAGGCTCCGCCTCGCACTCCCTTGCCCTCTGCAATGCGGCGGGTGGGAGGCGGGTGGGAGGAGTGACGCACAGATGGTGTGTGCGTGCGCAAGGTAGATCTTCACTTTTTTAAAAAAAAGTAGCTTGCATGCTTAAAAAGTGTGAACACCCCTGCACTATGAAATGTACAATGTTTTGGTTCTTTAACACTGCCTTGTTTAATTAACCTGTAACTGAATCAATAACTTAATTCCAGAAGAGTTAGTGCCTAAACTCCAACTTAAGTGAATCCCCCTCATTATAAAATTAATTACATTGCCCCTTTCTGAATCCTCCAACATAATTAATAAATTAATCAATGTTAACTAATTATTTCCTGTTTCTAACCAGTTCGCTTCGAGTCGTCTTCGGGCTGAGAAAGGAGGTATAGAAGCATAGCAAATAAATAAATAAATAAATACATGATTAAAACAATAGCAATTAATTAAAAACAAATAATCAAAAATCAATTCAATTAAAACTATATTCCATCCACAAACCCAATGGATAGAACAATAAAGCCATATCCTCATGTCTGTCACCTTTCCAATCCATTCCAGTCAAAAATGCTGCTTTATATTTTTGTGCAAAGGCCTGGTCCCAGAACCAAGATTAGAATTTCTTCCTGAATGCCAGGAGGGATGGGGTCAATCGTATTTCACTTGGAAGCGCCTTCCACGGGCGGGGGGCTACAGCGGAGAAGTCCCTGTCTCTCGTCCCCGCCAGCCACATCTGAGATGTTGGCGGGAGTAAGAGCACGGCCTCCCCGGATGATCTTAAGTTGTGAGGTGGGATGTAGAGGCAGATGCATTCGGACAAGTAAGCTGGGTGCTTGCTTAAATGCTAGGTGCTGTGGGCTATATTGCAGAGGGTGGAAATGGCAAAGCTATCTCTAAATATTTCTTGCTTAAGAAAATCCTATGAAATTCACAGAGTAACAAATCTTCAAATTGACAGACAACATGTACATCTTGTTGCTTAAGCAGGCTGGAACAGGAAATATAAAAACAAACAAAGTGATATGCTGGATCTGACCAAGCTTCATTATTTATAGTCCACACGTACCATTAGCTTCCTCGGACAACAGATAGTGTGTATCCATGTGTGCACATGTGCAAACGGCAATGGAAAATCTCTAGTACTAAGTGATGTCTCCTGCACCCAACTGTCTCCTAGTAAAGCCCAAAGTTGTCTGTACCAGAAATTATCTCCCGCTTAGACTCCCTAAACTTAGATAGATCTCCACTGTGATAGCAAACACAGCTAATGTTGAAGTTAAGTCTCTTTTCCATTTTGAAATATATTTAGCCAGTTCCTGCTAAGATTTCAGCAATGCAAACAATAATTTGATTAACTATCTGCAAGAAGTTGAATCTTTGATTTAAGCCAATTATACTTGTGTCATGCATGGTGATAGATACTAGAATAATTCTATTTTTAATCAGTAGCAGTTCTGATTATGTTAAGTAAACAGACACCACAGGAGACAAGGTATTATATTTTGAGATAAATGAGGGATGTAGAAAATGATGTTATCATACTTTAAAAGGATGAGAAGCTTATTATCTTTAATAAGGTAAAACAATATTCAGCACTCACGCAGGGACCTCAACGGACTCCTGGAAATTAACATTGGCTGGAAAGATTGTGTCACTGACTGCTATTGAATTGATATCTAAAATTGTCTAGATTCCAATTAGTGTTTCATTTATCCATTAACAGGGGTAAAAACTATTCATTCCTAATTGTGTAATAATTGCCTGCAAGGTTGGCTATAACTAATTTGTTATAAAAGATTATATTCTGAAATGCTCTTATATCAAACATTACTAATGGTTTACATTTTTCATAACAAGGTGAATAATCCTTACAGGTAATCTGCTCTGTGCAAAAGAAAAAAGAATATCACATTTTACAATTATTTCAAACTTTTCTGCATATAAATATTATTTCCTAAGCTATTTTTTTCCAGGATAGCCACTTTCCTTATGCAGAAAATGCTGTTTTCTGTGCATGACAACCATATTTGGACTTTACTCAGATTCATTACCGAATTATGAATAGGCTTAGAAATCATGTGGTTGTCTTGCAGTAAAGAGGAAAGAGAGAGTTTCTGACATTTATGTTAGGCCTCATCTACACTAACCATCCAATGCAGTTTGAAGCTAGCAAGTAGGGGTGGTAGATCCATAAAAAAATGATTCTAAACTCGTGGGGGGGGGGGGTCTCTGTTGCTGGGTCGTTATAGAAATTAATCCGAAAAATTTTCAATAAATTTTGTAATAGAAACGCAATTAATAATGAAAAGTCGTTATTATTTCCTGTTAGTTCTCAGCAGGGAAGGAGGTGCCCGCACCTCTTTCCCTGCCAAGAACTAACGCACATCAAGCCTTGAGTCGCTTTAGTTCTTGGCAGAGAAGGAGGTGCCCGCACCTCTTTCCCTGCCAAGAACTAACGCGAATCAATCCTTGAGTTTGCTCCTCCTCCCCTGCCAGGATCTAAACTGTGCCAAGGCTTGGCGCACTTTAGATCTTGGCAGGGAGGAGGGGCAGGGAGGGCTTGGTTGCCGCGGTTTATTTCCCTGTCAGGGGAGGAGGAGGGGCTGACACTCCCCCCTCCCTGCCAAGGAAATAAACCGGGGATAGCCTTGCTCTCAGTTGGCGAGAGGTGCACGGAGGGGAAAATCAACCTAATAACGTGACCTTTACAAAAAATGGTGATCCCAGTTCGGTTTTGAAACTTCACTTCCGGGTTGGATGCCGAGGGCCAATATAAGGTCAAAATCATTTCAAATATGAAAAATTAATGGAAAACGAAGTATTTAAATAGGAGATATCCACCCCTACTAGCTAGCTTCAAACTATAACGGCCAGGCAGACACTTTCTTCAATACCAGATTGAAATTGTATTGAAGGTCAATGAAGACGATGCCGTTGTTTCCGTTAAGGATTCATAGGGTAGATTTACACTTTAGAATTAGTACAATTTGACACAATTTAATTGTCATGGCTTAATGCTGTAGAATCATGGAAACTGTAGTTTTAAAAGGTGTTTAGCCTTCTGTACCAAGCATTGTCTCACTAAACTACTATTCCATTGCTTTGAAACAAGTGGTATCAAAATGCATTAATTCACTGTAGATGCACCCTCAGTGAAGAATTCCAGTAGAGTCTCGCTTATCCAACCTTCACTCATCTAACATTTTGTATTATCCAACACAGTCTGCCTCTCGCCCGGATCCACAGCTGTTTCAATACATTGCGATGTTTTGGTGCTAACTTCATAAATACAGCAATTACTACATAACATTTTAACTGCTTTTTCTGTTGATTTGTTGTCAAACATGATGTTTTGGTGCTTAATTTGTAAAATCATAACGTAATTTGACATTTAATAGGCTTTTCCTTAACCCCTTATTATCCAAAATTTTCGCTTATCCAATGTTCTGCTGGCCTGTTTATGTTGGATAAGCGAGACTCTACTATAAATCCATATAGTCTACTTTGTCAACATCTACAAGCCCTTCCAGACAGGCTCTATATCCCAGGATCTGATCCCAGGTTTTCTCTTTATCCCAGATTATCTAGCAGTGGGGACTCTTTATAATTCAATTTAAAGCAGAAAAACTGGGATCAGATCCTAAGATATAGGGCCTGTCTGTAAAATACATTTTTTGGTAAAAATTAAAAAAAAAACAACAGTTGCTCTAAGGTTGCAGAACTCCCTTTCATGGGAGGTCTGTCCTCTCCCATCTCTTTTTCTGCTGGAAGGGAAAGACCTTTTTATTCTAGGCAGGCTTTTGATTCATAAAACATGTGACAGTAGAGTGTTTGAAAGTGGTGAGCCGTGTTCTTATCTTTTAGCTTTTAAATTACATTTTAATGAGTTTTAAATTGTTTTAGTCATGTGCTTTTTAAAAATAGGATTGTTATTTAATTTAGTTTTAAAGCTTTTGTAAATTAAGATTTTAACTGCATTATTGGAAGCCACTTTGCCAGGAGGAAAGCAAGATATAAAATAGCTAATTAATTAGTTAAGTATAGTGGAGCCCCTGGTGGTGCAATGGATTAAACCCTTGTGCTGGCAGGACTGCTGACCGAAAGGTTGGCGGTTCAAATCCAGTGAGTGGGGTGAGTACCCGTCTCTTAGCTCCAGCTTCTCATGGGGGGACATGAAAGAAGCCTTCCACAGGATGGTAAAACATCCAGGCGTCCACTGGGCAATGGCCTTGCAGACAGCCAATTCTCTCACACATGTCGCTCCTGACACAAAAAACAAGTTAAGTATAGTACCACAACTGTGTAGTGTGAAAATGTACCTGAAAATGAACTATCAAAAGAAAGTAGGTAAAGGGCTAAATCCAGTGCTATTCTATCTAAAGTGGAACCACATAACTCAATGGAATGTGTCAGTTGTACATCTACACTGTAGAATCAATGCAGTTTGACATCTCTGTCACTGCCACAGCTCAGTGCTGTGGAACCCTGGGAGTTGTATTTGGGTGAGACACCAGCACTCTTTGGCAGATAAGGGCTTATAAAACAACTCCCATGATTAGTAGCATTGAGTTATGACAATTACAATGGTGTCCAATTTCTTTTAATTCTACAGTGTAGATGTACCCCTAGGTCCAATACTGAATTAGTCAAGAGTAACAAAAATGTTTTTTTCTTGCAAATCTATGAAATGTTTTCCATTGACTTTTCTTTTCCTTCTGAAATGCAAAGATACAGAATGGGGGACATGTGGCTCGATAGCAGTACATGTGAAAAAGATCTTGGAGTCCTTGCGGACAACAAGTTATACATGAGCCAACAATGTGATGTGGTGGCAAAAAAAGCCAAAATTGTTTCTAAACTCGTTGGGGGGAGACGGGGACGGACCGGAACTGCTTCCGTTTAGAAAGTGATACTCCTGCGCAATTTTCCGGCTCAGTTTTGAAATCTAGCTGTATTTAATAACAAAATTTGTTGCTATTTTGTTAATGCCGCCCATGCATGTGCAGTGTGCAAGGGATGCCCACCTCCATGCCCCCTCGCCAGCTCAGAATCAACCCGCAATAGCTCTAACACAGGTTGATTCTCACAGGGTGTGGAGTTCTGGCTTCAAACTACAAGAAAGTAGATTCCACCTGAACATGAGGATGAACTTCCTGACTGTGAGAGCTGTTCAGCAGTGGAACTCTCTGCCCCAGAGTGTGGTGGAGGCTCCTTATTTGGAGGCTTTTAAACAGAAGCTGGATGGCCATCTGTCAGGGGTGCTTTGAATGTGATTTTCATGCTTCTTCACAGGGGGTTGGACTGGATGGCCCATGAGGTCTCTTCCAACTCTATGATCCTATGAAATTTCAGTACAGGTTGAACATTCCTTATCTGAAATCCCAAAATCTGAGACACTCCAAATTTGTCCATTTCAGTGGCAATGTTAGGTGATCTGTGTTAGGTGACCTTTGCTTTCTAATCTTTAATGTACTCAACTTTGGTTTCTTTCACAAAATTATTTTTTAAATGGGTTGTTGTAGGTTGTTCAGGCTGTATTGGCCATGTTCTAGAAGCATTCTCTCCTGACGTATTTAAAAAATCTTGAACAAAATTACTTTCAGACTATGTGTATAAGGTGTATACAAAATGCAAATGAACTTTATGTTTCTAATTTGGTCCTATCTTCATGATATCTCATTGCTATCCAATCCCCGAAATAACGAGACCACACACCAATATGTATGAGTTAATCAATGTTACCTAATTAAACTTTCTAACTTGCAGATAACTTGCAGATAACTTGCAGATATCATGCAGATAACTCTAACGGGTGGCATGAACTTGGTGTGGATCAAGCTGAGGTAGTGGCCCTACCTAGGCTACCCCTTCGTTAATTTGAGCGAAACACCTGGGTCCCCAGCTGAAATAACTCTGGGTGACCACTAAGGAAAATGTGACGGAGAATTCTGCCTCAAGGATTTCTTGAGGCAAGACTCCCCACATTCCTAGGCAATTTTGTTCACCCTCACCTTGGTTATTTGAACTACAAGTGAGGGTTTCCAATCCTGGCCTACATGCCAAAGGAGTGCCTTAGGTGTACAGCAAAATGTAATTTTCTTGGTATTTTCCTCCTTCCCAGTTTGCCCTCATGAACAGTATAGGGTAGGTGAAAAAAAACCCCTAGAACATAGGAGGAGAAAAATTCCTACCTGTCCCTCTAGGGCAGTGTTTCCCAACCAGTGTGCCGTAGCACACTAGTGTGCCGTGAGCGATCATCAGGTGTGCCGTTGGAAATTGGAACCTCAAATAGCCTTTCTTCCCCCTCTTGCCGAACACTTTTTCTTCTCCACTCGGGCTCCCTTCTTCCCAGCCTCGCTCTGCTTGCTTTGCCTCACTCTGCTCATGCTGCTGCTTCTGTGGGAGGGGGGAGGGAGGAAGACGTGACCCGTGCAGGCGCTACTTGTCAGACTCGCCCTACGTCTTCCTCCCTCCCCTCCACAGTGCTCTCTGGATATAGGTGAACTACAACTCCAAAACTCAAGGTCAATGCCCATCAAACTCTTATGGTATTTTCTCTTGATTATGGTAGTTCTTTGTGGGAAGTTTGATTCCATTCCATCATTGGTGGAGTTCAGAATGCTCTTTGATTGTGGGTGAACTATAACTCCCAGCTGTTGAGCAAGTCTTTTGTGTGTGCCTTTCTGCCATTCCTGCCAGAATATCTATGTTGTGTTCATTGAAACAGGCCCAGGTTTCACACTGAGTGTATAAATACATTGAAAAACATATTAACTATATGTATTACTGTGTTAGAGTGTCATTTTGGTTGGTGGTGTGCCCCAGGATTTTGTAAATGTAAAAAATGTGCCGCGGCTCAAAAAGGTTGAAAAACACTGCCCTAGGGGACCAATTAACTATACTATTAATGGATGGGCGGGTGGGTCAGCTTTGAGCTCTAGACTGAGCTTAAGGGTCAGACTGCTTCCCTGGGGCTCCACCCCAGACAGTAGCTCCTGTCAGGGTAAGGACTACTTTCTGTACGTTAATTATGTACATATATGCAAATCTATTGAAAAATCTAAAAGAAAATATATGAAATCCAAAACACTTCTTGTCTCAAGTATTTCAAACAAGGGATATGCAACCTGTATTTTTATGTATAGCCTTTTGTAAGATTTCTGCCATGAGAATAAAGCAAGTTATATACCAAGGCTGGATGTGAATAAAGATTACACTCCACCCCTTTAACGCTATACTGAAAGAAAGAAGAGTAATACATCACTTCTCATCAGCTAGAGAACAGAAGACTTGGTGGCAAGAATATTTTCATGCTCCTAATAAAAATCTAATGATGAAAAATGGGCCAGACTGTCAGGATGTATTTGGCAGAGAGTGAAATGGCTAGGCATGGAGCCACAGTCCCCGCCTTTGTGCAAATATGGAAGGGAACTGAAGATGATTGTACTTAAAACAAAAGATCCATTTAACAGTTAATATTAAAATTAATGAGCCAGCTTGCTAGGAAATGACAAGTCCACATGGGAAAGTTATATTTGCTGACCTAGGTTTGCATTTTGTTTTGGAAGCAGCAAATCCAGAGCAATTCTATTTGGCAACTCTGCTTGACCCTCAATTCTGTGATAGTTTGATTCACACAATGAGTTTGCAAAGGCACTACTTATTAAATAATTACACTGGTCAAGACACATTTTGGAGCCTTGAATGTTACATCTCTTTCTGAATATATTTGACCTGCTGATTTCAAAAATGGCACCAGTTTCACCCCATCAGCTCTATTTTTTGAGATACAGAACATATGCCGTATACCAGTCTTCATCTGCTCACTCACAGAAAATCATGATTACTATACTTCAGAAACTAGATCTGATGTGATCTAACCAATAGAGGTGTGCAATTCGGCCAAAAGACATGCCATTTTGGGGCCTGTTGTCGGCTGACCCCTCATTCTGTTTCCCGGGAAGTTACTTGAATAAGGAGGGGTGTTGCTGTTTTCATTTGGCAAAGATTCAGCCCATTGGCTACAATGGAAAAATGTAAAGGCTCAATCCTCTGTCATTTTAAGGCTTATCGGCATTAAACCTTCCTCAGTTTTAGACCCCATTTACAACTGCAGAACTGCCAAGTTTCAGAACAATTCACCAATCTATTGATGTTTTAGAATTATTTCAACTTTTAACCATAACATTGTTTTAATTAAGACAAGCCATAAGATAGGGTTCTGGGAATTGTAGTTGCTGGTTGTCTCCATTCTCAGTCAATCAGAGCATGGGCACAACCAGGATTTTTATTGGCTGAGAAACACACAGAGAAAAAAACTTCAACTCCCATCATGCTCTGAGAGGAACTCAGAGACTTTTCAATGGCCACCCTATGCAAGTGCTGCTGGGAAAGTGAGTTCCCAGCAGGGCAGCAGGTCCCTATCTGGAGGAGGAACCTAGAAACTTTCCAAAAAAAGAATCTGAGGGATGCTGGTTCTGCCGGGGAGGGAGAAAAGAAAAAACGCAGCAGATCCCTGTCTCAGGTATGCATCCTTAACTCCTTCCTCTCCAGGAACCAATAAAATCTGGCTCCCCTAATCCAGTTTGCCTTTGTGGCTCCTTCCTGCCTGTTCTGTTTTCAGATATTATGCAAAATGGACCACCGAATATTACAAATTATTTTCGGTCAAACTGATTCAGGGCTAAATCTACTATCCAATGCAATTTCCTGAATTGGTGCCCCAAATGACCTAAAGAGGCCTAAATACCAAAACACCAAGATTTTTAAAAAAAATTGTTTGGCTGTGTTATCAACTGTATTCACCTGGTGTATTGGAAGAACAGTGCTCTAGATATGTGCTAAAATTAAGATTTCAACAAAGTGAAGATTGACAGGTAAAGTAAAGGAAAAGGTTTCTCCTTGACATTAAGTCTAGTTGTGTCCGACTTGGGGGTGCTCATCTCAATTTCTTAGCCGAAGAGCCAGCGTTGTCCATAACCGAAGAGCCAGCATTATCCAAGGTCATGTGGCCAGCATGGCTGTATGGAGTGCCATTACCTTCCTGCCAGAGCAGTACCTATTAGGCATGTTTTAGAATCCTAAAATGGTGAATCGTAAATCAAATGGGGGGGGGGGATTTTTTTTATTAGTATATCAAAGACTTACAAAAAAATTTCCCAAAAATTTCTGAAATGTAACTTAATTACTTACGAAATTTCGTTAGTAGTTCTAAAGTAGGCAAAGCAGGGAAACAGGACTGATACTGTTTTAAACACAGGCAAATCAAGGGGCAACATTTCCCTTGGTTTCCTTGCAGGGAGATATAAAGCATTAATATATTATTATTATTAATATTATTAAAGGACAGGGTTCCTTTGCAGGGACACATATAATGCATTAATATATTATTATTATTAATATTATTAAATAAATGCCTAGGCCTACCTCTGGTGCAGGCCTTGCTAATCTGTAGAGTTCTCCTCACTCCATCTTTTTTTCCCCATTCAGTTTTACCATAGCAGTCTAGGACCTCCGTTGGAACTCTATGGCTTTTCTGGATTCTGAACTCTTCCTTCTCCTCTCCATGCTCTTTTACTCCTGCTGCCCTTCTCTCAGCAGTTCTTATGTCCTCCTACTCTGTTCTTCTATCTAAACCCCTTCCTGGGTGTTTAACTCGCATTTTTCATCAGACCTCCAGCCCCTCTAGGAGTGCCGGTCTGGAGCGCTCTCTGGTTTCCGGCTCCTTTTTCACTTCCTGGAGGAGGCCTTCCACTCTAATTAGGCTTCAAGCATGGAAAGGCCCCGATTTGACTGTGAGTTATGTCTGCAAAGCTATTTTGGAGGGGGAAATTTTCCTGTTTAATAATCTAACGAAATATTTAATAATCTAACAAAATTTTGGGCCCAGGGGGTGCGTAAAAGAAAGTCCACTTCCAGGATTGGCCTTGCGATCCATATAAACTTGAAAGGCCCATTACATACGAATCACTTACGATTTCTTTTAATTTCCGTTTCATTTTTTACATGCCTAGTACCTATTGATCTACTCACATTTGGATGTTTTCGAACTGAGAGATTTTGGCAGAAAAGAAGACTGACAGATGGGAGTAAAATTAACTAGCCTAGCAAATGTGTTTGTGTAGATATAGCAGTCCAAGAAAAGCATCTTACAAGGTAAAATGGACCTTGTTTGAGTTCGCTCATGTGCACACATACCATCTGCAAGAGTCAAATTCTACAAATGAAAATGGTCTGCAACAGCAGATGTTGAATATGCCAAGAAAGCAAGCATGGTTAATATCTTCTGGAAGTTATGGTGTCATGGGTATTGTCATGTGGGGGACAATTTTGGTCTCATTATCTGCAAAGAAAGAATAACTTAGAAGGATACCTTAAGTTTCATTGATATCTTATATGTGACAAAAAAGAGTACAGCTCCATTTAATATGTGAATGTTTTTATAAAAAATATGAGGGTGTTTTTTGCCACAAAGTTTTTGGCATAGCTTGCTTTTTCTTCAGCTTCTCCTTAAAACCATGCTATGGTTACAGCTCACTCCCCTCCAGAATATGTATTTTCAAGTTAAAATTTGTTCCCACATGTGTCTATCTTCCAGCAGTTGTGTAGTGAGAAAGCTTCCTCTATACATTTTCATTTTTCTCCAGGGTACAAAGTACTGTAAACAAGAATTCAGAACTTTGTAATATTTTGGTTATTTTATTTTTGCTTCACAAAGGCTGTAGGATATCTCACACATGGGAACTGCTAGAGAACTGGAATTAAATCTGTGATCATAAAATATTTTCACAAGAAGCTAGAGGCAACACAAATATAAGTAACCCTTATATAATGTCTTTGCATCTTTTCCAAGTTTTACAGACTCTTTCTTCCTGTAAGGAATGGACACAACTATATCATACTGCCTACAAGACAATGAGAACAGCTATTGTTGGAAAAAACAAACTAATGTTATGTTGAAACTGTTTTAATAGATAGTATTGGATCTCTTAAGCATAGTGATAAATTTGGCAAGGTAGAAGCTGAACAACCATCAGACCCACAGCTACTCACTCATCTGCTTATAGGGTCTAGAACAGTGGTTCCCAGATGTTTTGGCCTTCAACTCCCAGAAATCCTAACAGCTGGTAAACTGGCTGGGAATTCTGGGAGTTGTAGGTCAAAACACATGGGGACCCACAGGTTGAGAACCACTTGTCTAGAAGGAAGGGGGGAAGCTTAGTATTCTATAAAACATAGAAACGTAACATTGACTACAAATTACTGCTACAAAGCCAAATATTGGTTGTTTTAAAGGGGAAGAGGGAGGGAGGAGAAACATGGCAGCAAATTTACTACAGGAAGAGAGTGGGTAATAGTAAAGCAAGCAAATGGAAAACATGAAAATATGCAAGCTAGCAATGAGTAAGTATAGATATGCAAATATTGCTAAATATATGCTGTGAACAGCATAAACTCGCAAGCTGTGTGGATATTATCAGGTATTCTTCTGTTTGGAAGTGGGAACCCTCTGCATGGAAGTAAATGCAACTCAGGACCCATCCAGGCAGCCCCTTTAACACCGGAGTTCCTGCAATTAAAAAAAGGCTGTCCAGATGAAGTCCCTGACAAACATGAATTAATTCGACGCAAACCAGGAAAACTCTGGTTTGTGGTGAATTGATTTGTTAGTGGGTTTATTCCATGCCTTCCATGGGATAAACCTGCTACTTCTGCTGATTGGACTTCTCTCTCAAAAGTTCTGGGCTTTTGAGGGGCAGTCCAGACAATAGTCCTGTGGTTTTCTGGAATAAATTAGCCCGGACACCGTGAGAACACAACCCCCCTCCCCAAAAGCCCCCCAAAGCCCTTTAAAAAAATAAACAAATTTACCTGACCTCCATTCATGTGTTGCTGGAGCTCTCCTGGAAATGACATGACAGAAGAAGGGGGGATCACTCCTGACCCCCCCCTTCTCCTGGTGCATCATTCCTACGCACCAGGAGAGCTCCAGCACCATGTGAATGGAGGCCGAGTAAGTTCTTTCATTTTCAAAGTGCTTTTGGGGGCTTAGAGTGTCCTGGTGTTCTTCTGGAAAGTTCAAAGAGAACATCTGGACACCCACCCCAGAAAGCACGCGCTTCTGAGATGTGTGTGGATGGAGACCTGGGAACCTTCGCCTTTTTAAAATGTGATAAATGGCTGTCTGGAAGTGCCCTCAAGTCAAGTATTCTTAGTATTCTGCAGCCTCATGGAAGGGCAAAAATGATAACTCTCTGATAGCCTGAATCTACACTGCCATATAATGCAATTTGAATTGGTACTATATGATCAGTGTAGACCGTATTTTGTGGCCAGATCTCTCCAAAAATAGCCAAAAAATATGATCTGGAGTGAGATGACGCCATTTCTCCTTAACAAACAGATAGCGGGGACTGCATAACTTTGGCTTCCCTATATGAAGATTGATGCTATAGATTTAGCAAATCATTCAATATATGTGATGCTTGTAACAGCCTTTACTGAGCTGCTGCTCTCCAGAATGTTGATGTAATGAAACGTCTAATTAGAATGTAGGTTTTGCATATGTTTATTGATATTATGATATACGTTTTTACATATGTTTATTGATATTGTAATGTAGGTCCAGGCCAGCTGATATGTGGCCTGAGCTAGGGCATTGCCATAGTGACATAGCCCTCCAGGTAAAAGAAGACGGGGCGGAGTTAACTGCCACTAAGAAAAATAAAACAGTTTTTAAAAAGTCAGTTGGTGGCTAGATGAGCCAAGGGATGGTTGGCTCTAGTTGCGTGGAGCTAGACAAAGCAGTTTAGGTCTCTGACAGGTAGTCAGAAGAAAAAGTAGCTCCAGGTAGATAGATAGATAGATAGATAGATAGATAGATATTTATTTATTTACGGTCAAAGACCAACATCATATTATACAGAAAATAAAACAATATAAATGTTAAAACTCCATTCAACTCTAAAATTCACACCAAAAGTATCTGGCCTATTGTGTTTCCGCGTGCAATTTGTTATGCTGGTTCCTCGTAGCCAGAACGGCCATGAGATATTTGGCCACCAGGTTGGTTATCTCCTTGTGTTTGTCGCCAAGCAGCCAGTATAGGTAGAATTCCTCAGGTCTACCAGGTAAGTGGGACAGAATTGGTGAGATTAAGGAGAGGCGGGCATCCAAATACAAAGGGCAGTGAAAGAACACATGCTCTATAGATTCAACCACCCCTGCGTCGCAGGGGCATATACGTTCATGATAGGGCGTTTTTGTGTACCTTCCCAGTAGCACAGCTGTTGGCAGAGCATTAACTCGATTGGCCAGAGTAAACACTTTCCTATGTTTCAGATTTATTAGATTTGTTAAATAATTTTGTGTAGCAAAGGGTACGTTAGTACTGCATTTTAGTAGTGGATGGTATCTGGCACAGGCTAGATGTTTTTGGTAATCTATATCCATTATTCTGCGCCTTACTGCTACTCTAGCATTCATATATCCCAGGTGGTCCAGTTCATCTTCCTGTAACCCTGATAGTTTGAGATTTCTGAGAATCGTATTTTTCCATGTAGACCTAAAAGAGTCTGTCAGGGTTAAAGGGGCCAATCCTTTAGGTAAGTGTTTTAACTTTAGCCAGAAGTTTAGTGTAAGAGTCTGGACTCATGCCTCCATGGAGGGTGACAGCTGGGATATATTGGCCTCCCTTGGTGAAATAAAAATTCTTAATGGCTCTACAAGCTCTTTGCACGTTATCTGTTGCTGATTTTATCTGTTCGTTCCACCGACCCGAGGAATGGAAGGTGATCCCCAAGTATTTGTATTTGTCTACTTGTTCGATGGGTAATCCGTTGATAGTCCATTTTGGTCTGATTTTTCGTCTGGTAAAAATCATTATTTTGGTTTTACTGTAGTTTATAGTTAGGGAATCTTTTTCACAGTATCTTTGGAGTTCTAGTAATAGCCTTTTTAAACCAATTTGTGAATAAGATACTATAGTCGCGTCATCTGCGTACAGTAGCATAGAGATTGGTCTGTAGGCTAAACGCGGGGGGTGGAAATGATCCCCCTTCAGGGCTTTTACCATAGAATTTATATATAAGTTAAATAAGGTAGGGGCCAGAATACATCCCTGCCTAACGCCTCTGTTGGTAGGAACTATTCCAGAGAAGTGGCCAGTCTGGGAACATCTTACTCTGAGTGAGGTGTTGTGGTAAAGCCCTTGAATTAAGATTAAGAGTCTTCTGTCTATTGATGAGCACTCTAGTTTCTTCCATAGTTTGTCTCTCGGGATCAGATCAAACGCAGATTTAAAATCAATGAAAGCTGTATATAATGCTCCTCTGTCCAGGGCAGAGTATTTTTCTGCTAAATGCTGTAGGATTAGACATTGATCCAAGGTAGAACGTCCTTCTCTAAACCCAGCTTGTTCATCCTCAAGAATGTTCTCTTGGTCTATCCAGTCCGTCAGTTTTAGATGTAAGTGAGAAGCATAAAGTTTGCTAACAATACTTAGCAAACTGATTGGTCTGTAGTTTGCTGGGTTGGAATGTTCTCCTTTTTTGTATATCGGGATAATTGTGGCTATTCCCCATTCTGTAGGGAATGTGGCTGTCTGGTCTATCCTGGTAAACAGACGTGCCAAGACTGGTATCCACCAGTCCTTGTTTGTCTTTAAGAGTTCTGCCATTATATTGTCACAGCCAGGGGCCTTGCCAGGCTTTAATCTACTAATTAAATTCTTGATCTCTAATTCAGTTACCCGGGGCCAACTGGATGTTGAATCTATGTCCAGGTTGCCCTTCCTCATAGTAACCGTGCTGGACGTATATATGTTTTTAAAATATTCTTCCCATGAGTGTGCTGTAATATGGCAGCCTACGCTGAGGGCACCATGTCTGATATCGCCTGCAACGATTTTCCAGAACAGAGCTGAATTATTGGACTTTGCAGCTGTAATTAATTTATCCCAGGCACTCTTCTGGGCTTGTGACTTCTTTTGTTTGATTACTGCTTTATATCTTGCTTTTATGGTAAACCAATCCTGAGGTATCTGACATAAATTCTTGCTTCTGTATGTTTTATATATCTTCATCAAATCTTTTTAAGGGCTTTGCATTCACTGTCAAACCATGGTTTGTGTGTGTGTACTTTCCTATTCATATTGTTACAATACTTGGCAGTCAATAACTGTTGCAGTAGTGCTATCACATTTTGGTAGAGTGACATCACGTCAGCTGATTGGGTAGTTAAAAGTATTTGTGAGTGTAATTGAAGAAAAGCATCATATTGCAAGGCGTTCTTAACTGCCATATCTAAATTGTGAGTCCATTTTGCTCTGATAGTCCTTGGTCCCTCTTGTGTTTCACAGGAGGGAGTTTGTTCCAAATGAGTGTTTCTGTCACAGGTCTTTAGGTTGAGTGCTAAAGGTAGATGGTCACTGGTCAGCTGTTTGTCAACCCAAAAGTTTTCAATTAGATCCAGTCCTCTATAGGAAACTAATATGTAGTCAATTGTTGAGGCTCGTGATCCTGACACATAGGTAAATTCCCCTGGCTTGTCACCAGTCACAGAGCCGTTCAAGATTACAAGGTCTAAATTATTGGACATATGTAGTAAGCATATCCCCACATAGTTATGACCTGCGTTCTTAGATTCTCTCTCTGGTATTGGATGGGCGGTATCGGATTTTAAATGGGTTTGGTGGAAAAAGTCGAAGAGGTCAGAATCATTGTGGCCCAGCCTGGCGTTGAAATCGCCCACTACTATCACAAGTGCGTCGGAGTATGTGGTTGCCCATTTATCAATGTATTCCTCAAGCTTTTGCCAATCTAGTTTGACTAAGCTTCTAATTTTCCTGAGTGGGAGATAAACATTAAATAGTAAGTATTTGGTAGAGTTAAATGTGATAAGAGTAGCAAGGGCTAGCTGCAGCAAGGGTTCTAGCTTAGTAACTTTGGTCTTCAGTTTTGTGGATACAAACAGGTTGATTCCTCCACATGCCCTGCCTCTTTTGGTTTTAATTTTGGCATTTAGTGAGTGCGATTCGTAGTTATGCAACTCTATATTATCAAGTGCCCAGGTCTCTTGCACCAGAATAAAGTCAAATTTTTGAATGTATCCTAGAAATTCAGGTTCGGCCTGCTTGTTCCGCCATCCCGCAATGTTCCAGGAAAGGATGGATAAGTGAGCTTGTTGTTGGAGAGGTATACATTCAATTTGGCCTGTGGGCCAGTTGTATCATCCTGTCCTGTTGGTTTCAGCCAGAAATTTCTGTTTAGGACATTCTGCAATTGTGATGTTATTCAGTTCTGGTGTTACTCTACTTACATTTGAGCTCCACGGTTTGCTGATCTTAATTACGGGGGTAAAGAGAGCCCGTTTCGTGGGAGGAGAGTTAGCCAACTCTTCTTTCCCAAGGTATCTCATGTCAGTCCAAGTGACTATGTCCTTTTCATGACTTTTGTTGGTGTTACTAACTTTTGAACTACAGTTCTCAGTCTGCAGGTTTTTGGAATGGTTTGTTACTATGAACATCTTCAGAGCATCTATCCTATTTATAATCTCCCTTTGTGAGCTACTGGGCAGATCAATGAAGGACCTTACTAATCTTAGTTCATCCGGTTGAAATTGGGGCGGTTCCAGGTACTCTAGGTGTTGGCTGCCTGTATACGTGTCATCCTTTAAATGTAAGTCTCTCTTGGATCTACTTTTAGAAGGTGGGACTTCTCCTATTATCTCCTTTTCTGTTTCCGGTGTTTCCCAAATTTTTGCTGGTACTTCTCTCTTATCCAGATCCAGTAGACTGCTGGGTTTTGATCGATCTTCAAAAAATCTAGTAAGGATCAGGTCCAATCTAGCAAAAAAGTTCTTGGTTTGATAAATGAAATGAGCTATGTCTTGATCCTTAAAGGTTACAAGGGCATGTACCTTAGTGTTATTGTAGTCAATATATTCAATGTCTAATATATCTGATTTCACCACTGCCCCTGGTAAGACCTCTCCTATGACGTCAAGCAGATGTTCCATGTGTGTCTTATCTGTCAAAGGTTTCCTTATCCTAGGATAATTTAGGAACACCAATTTATTTGGGATCAAAGTTAGTTTTGGGTTCCATCCTGATTTAAGGGTCTTTTGCGTCCTCTCTTTCCCCCAAGAGGGGTACAGCATTGTTGACTTGTTGTCAACCCGTCCTGCTGCAGAGTTCTTGCGTTGTTGAAGAAAAGAAGAAAAAGTAGCTCCAGGTAGTGAGCCAAGTGTTTAATCTTCAGTGTTGAATAAATAAGAATAGAAGTATTTAACTCTGTAGTATGATCTAGCCTGGGTGCTCGAAGAAAGAGGTTCCCGGTTATTTCATTTATGACTTCAGTGACAAACCTGAAGCAATAAAAGTGGGACTGAGGAAGGAAACTAAGTCTGAAAAGAAAAGAAATAACAAACATTCAGGAGAGAGAAGATAAGCCATTGTTAAAAGTTAACAGTAACAGTTTCATGTTTATTAGGCCTGGATAGGTTCTTCGGAATGCTCGTAAAATCGGAATGAATTCCAATTAAATTCACTTTTGAAGCGGTTTTGAAGCGATGTAAGCAACCCGGAAGTGAATTTGCCATTTCGAAGCCACCGTCGCCATTTTCGGAAAGGAATCAGCGGGTTTCCCTTCCCTAGCTTCCATGTTCGGCTCTCGCTCTACTTCTGACGCAGAGGGAAGGACACGGATGTCTTTCCCTCTGCGTTAGGTCTAACACGGAGGGGAAGACATCGGCATCCAAACTGGGTGTTTAACCAGTGCTGTTTCTTTCCTACTGCTAGTGCTGTTTCTTTCTTACTGCGCATGGCGTGTCTGCCATTAACAAAGCCATTCCGAAATTTCTGAAAAATTCGTAAAATTTCCGCAATTTTTAAGGAACATTTTGGAAGTCATTTAGATTTGAACCGTTAGCGTCCGTACATCTGCAACGAGTTTTGAACCATTTTTTCCTTGATCAAACAGGCCTAAGAGTTATGTGTCATAACAATAAGGATATCATGTGTAACTGTCAAGCTTAAAATAAATGTTGTTTCTGTTCAGTTCGAAATACTGAGGGTTGTGACTACTTATTAAAGAGAAGGCTCTCCAGGAAGGTGAAGACTGAAGATCTTGTGGAACTGAAGATGGTTTTATGGCATTGGGTTGCACATATTCAAGTGATAAAAACAAGTGTTTTAGAAGTAATCTCTCTCTCATATGAGGGTGGGTCAATAAATCTGTGACTTTTTGAATTTCCCACCTCTTAACTGAAAGGGCAACACTGCATCTGTCAGTTGACTCCTGTCAAAATGTGAACAAGCTGTGTCATTTAGTTTGTGTTTGACAGCCATTGATAGTAGACTACCGTGTGATTTGAGGAGAAAATGGAAAAAAGTGAATTTTGTGTGCTCATTAAGCATTATTTTTTGTGGAAAAAAGCCATCACTCAAACCAAGGCTAAGTTTGATAAATACTATGGGGACTCTGCACCATCAATTTCAATGGTAAAATAGTGGTTTACTGAATTCCATTGTGGCCGTACAAGCACAGAAGATGCCAAACGTTTGGATGCCCAGTTGAGCTCTCTACACCCAAAACAATTTTAAAAATTCACGATATGGTGTTCGCCGATTGGAGATTGTGGAAGCCATAGGCATCTCACATGGCTCAGTGGTTTCAATTTTAAATGATCACTTGGGTATGAGAAAACTTTCCGCAAGATGGGTGCTGTGTTTGCTCACAATTGACCACAAACACAATCGTGTGACAATTTCGCTTGAGTGTTTGGCATTGTTCAACCGCAATATGGATGAGTTTTTGCGCCATTTCGTAACTGTGGACAAAACGTGGATCCACCACAACACAGCAGATACCAAACAGCAGTCAAAACAGTGGGTTTCTCGGGGTGAATCGGCGCCAAAGAAGGCCAAGATGGGTTTGTCACCTAATAAAGTCATGGCGACCGTTTTTTGGGATGCACGCGGTATAATCCACATTGACCACCTTCAAAAGGGTAAAACAATCAATGGTGAATATTATGCCAACTTATTGGGTCAATTTAATGAGGATTTGGGGAAACCGACCGCATTTGGCCAAGAAAATAGTTCTTTTGCACCAGGACAATGCAAGGATGCACACACGTGCAGTTTCCATGGCAACAATCCATGAATTGGGATACAAATTGCTCCCTCATCTGCCCTATTCTCCGGATTTCTCCGCCCTATTCTCCGAAGTATGATAGCAGGTGCTGGGAGAAGACAGGAAAGTCTGGGATAGGCTGGAGAAGACTGGAGGAAATCTTAGCAAGGATCTGTTTACACTTTTAAAAAATTTCATAGTAAAAGCCAATTCCTGACACTATGATGCTTTTGTAGTATACCCCAGAATATTATAGAGTAGCATCATGTGAATGCTTTTTGAGGGCAGTTTCATGTTATGAAGGATGAATGTAAAAGATTGGACCCTCTCTTTCTTACTAAATATACTAGGACATAGGACTAATGCTAAGAGCATGAGTATCACCTTTCTCACCCCGGGGGGACAGGGACGGAGATGGGGATGGCAGTTTACAACAATGGCAAAAATTCCAATGCCATATACATATTGAAAGGAAAAACATATAACTATAAATTAAAATCATTAATATGACATTTCAATTTGTATTGAAAAGTTGATCCAAGTGTTTTACTTCCATTTTTAGCAGGCGGTGAAAGACAACTGATGAAACTGAAAATCAGCATAAAGAAAAAATGGATCTCCCCCACGTCTACAATGGATAATGAACTGTGTAACTCACTTCCCTAAGGCACCATTAAACCATGAAGTGATTCCAAAGGAGGATGGCATATACATATGCATGAAACCATGTGTACTGTATTATGTTTGCTCAAAGAAAATTACTGTATGTCTGGGCCCAGATCCTGCATGATGCTAGTGGAGCATGAACATGAAACTCCGTGCTTGTTATGATTTTGCATATATACCAAAGAAAACATCAGTATTAAGGGAATGGAAAGCAAATCAATTTCTTGAACTCGCTGAAATCAAATGAGATGTTGCTCTGTTTAATTTTCCAAGCTGAATTAAATAGCTGGCCTTTGGAACAGAGAAATGAATCCTGTTATAGTAGCCTAGAGAGAACCCCTTTCTGAACATCATAGCAACTTAGTACATTTCTCTTTGGAGGTGTTCAATGGAGCTTTTCTCGGGCCCCATCTAGACCCCTTCGACACAGCCAATATAAAATCCAGATTATCTGCTTTGAACTGGATATGGCAGTGTAGACTCATATAATCCCGTTCAAAGCAGATAATGTGGATTATTGTTTTTAATAATCTGGATTATATGGCAGTGTAGAAGGCAAAGAATGGACTCCTGATTACTCAGCTGAGCTGATACTAGGATGTTGGATATTTCCAACAATGTTAAATCTACCCTCCCCTCCCCGCCTCTGGTATAGGAGTGATTGTCCTCATGATGGCCCAAAGCTATGCATTGTAACTATGGCCCCAATCTGGAAGAGGTTTTGATGTGCATAACTTAAATTCTGTTTCTTCTCTATCCATTTTAGTCTCTTATGAATACTACTGAGGGATCCAATGATGCAAGGTGGACCCATCAAAGACGGAGATCCTTTGACTGGGTTGCCTGGGTGGGGGAGAATGCCGGCTGCCTATCCGGCTGCTGCGTTATGCCCGTTGTCCTTAGTTAAAAGTCTGGGGGTCCAATTGGACCCACTGCTGACAATGGAGGCCCAGGTCTCTGCTGTCAGCAGATCTGCATTTTTTCACCTGCGACAAGCTAGGCAGCTGGCACCTTGCCTATCCAGGAGCGACCTATCTATGGTGATCCAGGCGACGGTCATCTTGAGATTAGACTACTGTAATGCCCTCTACATTGGCCTTCCCTTGTCTGTGATCCGGAAACTCAAGCTAGTGTAAAATGCTGCAGCGTGACCTCGCCGGAATACCGGCAAGAGGTCATATTACTCCGATCTTGCAGCAATTGTACTGGCTGCCAGTGGAGTACCGGATCATTTTCAAGGTGCTGGTTCTAACCTTTAAGGCCTTGTATGGTCAAGGGCCGGTGTACCTGAGGGACCGCCTCTCCCCATATGTTCCCCAGAGATCACGCCGGTCAAAAGAACAAAATCTCCTTGACGTTCCTACTGTCTGGACTTATCATCTGACTTCCACCAGTCAAAGAGCCTTCTCGGTGGTGGCACCAATGCTGTAGAATGCCTTGCCTGATGAATTTCGAGCAATCAGAGAGTTGTCCTCCTTTTGGAGGGCGTGTAAAACTGCTCTCTTTAGGCAAGCATTTAATTTGAGTAGTCTTGTGTAACATCTGTACTTAGAATTTATATTACAGAACTTGTAGTTTTTAGATTGTAGTTATTCTGTTTGATGTTTTATGGTTATTTTTATGCTGTTTATAGATTGTTGTGAACCGCCCCGAACCTACGGGGAGGAGCGGTATAGAAATTGAAATAATAAATAAATACATACATAAATAAGGAGAGAGGAATTTGTCTCTGAACAAACTAAATTACTATGTATACTCATGTATAAATAAAGGGCAGATTTGGGAACCAAAATTGTGGATTTTGATATGACCCAACTTCAAGGCAGGATTAGACAGATTCATGGATACCAAGTGTATCGGTAGTTACTGAAAAGGACATTCAAGTGCCACCTCGGAGTGGTTGGGGTAGGCAGGATTTCCCTGGGTACTGGTTGTGGGGGGTCGGGAGCAGGTTAGGGTTTTACCCTCCCTTCTGCTCGAGATCCCCGTGTACAACTGGGGGCTACTGTGTGATACAGAATGCTGGACTAGATGGGCTGAGGTCCGATTCAGCATGGCTCTTCTTATGTTCTTATGTTCTTATTAGTATTGAAGGTCATTCCTCAGAGAGGGGAAAACACCAATGCCCCTGGCATTCAAAAAGGTTCAAAACCGTGCCACAGTGGAGAGAGGTTTCCTGCTTTTATAAAGGTTCTCTTAAAATGGATTAATGTGGTGTTCCAGCCTGGTACATTTGGACAACACAGGGATGATGGGTTACCAGTTGAGTTAGCCAGGGATGAGGGGTTGCCTGGTGAGCCTGCTGTTAATGAGCAGGTGGATGATGAAGAAGAAATGGATGTTGATTCAGAGTTCGGCAGTGAGAGCCAGGACGGCCTTGGTTCTCAAGAAAGTGTTTTCACTCCCTCGATCTCAAGCGAGAATTCCAGAGATGGGGAGGATGATGTTTCCCAGCCTGATAGCACCGCACCTGGGAGCTCTAATGAGCAGAGCTTCAACAGGAGGGCAAACATCAGATCCACCCGAAAGGATTGGAATTTGAAGAGGGGGAGTGCGGTGGACACATAGAAGTTAGATTCCTTTATTAGACCGGGCGGAGAGGGATTTCGCCAGACCTGAAGCTACGTTTTGCTTGGAAGGACTCGAGTTCAGGACTCCAAGTTCTCGTTTGACCGCAGGAGCGGTTTGCCTTATTTACGCACTCTTGTTTCGTGGGGAAATCAAGACAGCTTGATTGCCAGCCTGAGAACTATCTCGGATTTACCTTTGGAACTGATTTGGACTTGCCTTTCATCTTCTACCCTTTGAACTATCTTTTATTCTAAATAAAGTTACATTTACGGAGACTGCTTGTGTGTGTGGTCTAGGGGGTACTGCCACGATCTGAGGTGCAACAATTAAACACTTGTCTTTTGCCACTCTAGGCAGGGAAGGGGGTGCTTTTCTCTTTTACTCACATTGATAAGGTGGCCCAGGTTTTTTGTATTTATTTTTTGATTAAAATATTTAGAAATATGTGAGGATATATCTAAACAGAACTTAAGCTCCAACTCATTTCTCTGTCAAAATCAAATATATAGCTGAACACTCCAAGAAGATTTGTTTTCTGTCCAAACGGGTGAACAAATTGAAACTGGAAGGTGCTCCTTATCAATGGAAGGCAGATCAGAGACCAATGGATACGCCTGTGCTATTTTGACCATATAATCACACCAGAAGCCTAGGGAGAACACATTTTCTTAGCCTTCAGAGTGATTCTGCTGTATACAAAGCACTTCATTTATAAATGAAACTCCATTCAATGAGTTCGAGTAATAAGTGGGCTTACTGTATCACTCTTTTTCTCTTTCTCATTTTGGTAATACTAAAAATGCGATTTATACACGCAGAGACGAAACGCCTTTCAATTCTCACTTTTCCAGTTTCCTCTGCAAAAGTTATTTGATATGCCATTGAAAGCTTTTAAACAGTGCATGTTCCAAAAATACAATATTACGCAAGGGGTGTGGGTTTTCTGATCGCTTTGCATCATTAGACGTGCTTAATGGAATTCTTACCAGTGCAGGAAGTGTGGCATGTTGTCACTTTTTAAAATATTATATAGCATATTTTATTAAAGGACAAAAGCCTTTATTCAGAGGCTGAAATGGGTGCTGCATTGTGACATGGACTGATGGTGCCTTACATCAAGATGGAAAAGGGAAGAAACAGAAAACAGAAATCTCAAATATTGTTCTATTTTTGCATTCTTTAACCTTTTCTGGTGTGGCTTTATTTTCCTAGTTCTCTCCATCAAAACTTACCTGATGCTCTCTAAACTTGAGGCAGCAACTTCAAGCAAAATTTAAAAAGCTGTTAGGTACAGGGTAGACACTGAAAAAGAGGGAGAGCACAAAGTTTCAAATATCAAGATTTAAAGCTTACTGAAGAAAAAAATGTATAGAAGATCAAGTTTTTTGAAAAAGAAAAAAAGAAAGAAAATACTCCCAGACATGTATACTCCATAATTCCATATGAATAATAAGATAATCCAATAAGTACAGGTAAAAGCTTCCCCCAACATTACGTCTAGTCATGTCCAACTCTGTGTGTGTGTGTGTGTGCACATCTCCATTTCTAAGCCGAAGAGCCGGCGTTGTCCATAGACACTTCCAAAGTCATGTGACTGGCCTGACTACATGGAACGTCATTACCTTCCCACAGAAGTAGTACCTATTGTAATAAAAGTTTAGTTTTCACCCACATTGACCATCTGTAAACTTTTGAAAGTGGTCGCAGGCATATATGTAACCAGCGTGTACAGTTTATTGCGTGAATCTTCATCTTCATTGCATTTTCGAGACAAATGTGCATGGATGCAATAAGGAACGTTCCTTATTCCTTTTGCCCAGACAGCTTTGTTCAAATGGGTGTCAATGCGTACATTAGGAGTCCCCATCTCCTTCATTGCAGATTTACAGTTTTCCTTCAAAGCACAAGGCACCCGCTTTTTGAAGCCCGTGCCATGGATCCATTTGTGAATGTTTATAGTATATTCCCGAGTAACCACCTCATTGATGGCTGATCGCCCTTTCTTCTTTTCACCACTTTTCTTTGTGAGGGCCATCCTGCTCGGGACCAGTACCTATTGATCTACTCAGATTTGCATGTTTTCAAACTGTTAGGTTGGCAGAAACTGGGTTAACAGCAGGAGCTCACCCCCCTCCCTGGATTCAAACCACCAGCCGCTCAGTCAGCAAGTTCAGCAGCTCAGCGGTTTAAACCACTGAGGTTAAATGCATCTAAACTATACTAGTTTAACTTGGGAACCCATTCCATGATGAGGAGAAAGCAGGGGAAATGGTTGGAACCATCTTACCTTTTTCCCTCCCATCTTTCCCTGTCTATTGGAATGGCCATCCATCCACACGCATACCACGTCTTTCCATTGCTTTCTCCCACTTTCTGCCAGGTCAAGAATTGACTCCTGAACATGACTTCTAGGCTCCGTTTCCATGCACTGTGGAAACGGAGCCTCGTGGGCATGGAAACAGAGCCTTAAACCCCTCTGATGAAGTCCTTAATGCCCATTTTATCCAAATGCCTTATTCAAGTCATATCTTGCTACCAATTATGCAGGCTTCCTAGCTAGTTCTCTACTTCTATCAACATTTTTTTCCAGGACGTCGGTGAATTAGTCGGTTTCAGTTTGATTCCACTTTAATGACTTAATAATAATAATAATAATAATACATGTCATTTATATTCTGCTCTTCTCACCCCAAAGGGGACTCAGAGTGGATTACATCACACATACGGCAGACAATCCCTGCCGGCTTTACATACAATGACATACAACAAGTACATACAACAAGTACAATTTAGCAGGATTTTTTTTCCTTCTGGCTGTGTCACAGGGTGTGATTGCGTCATTACGTCACAAGGGGGTACTCTTGCTTCATCCTCATGATGGAGAGCCTCTGTTTTTCTGCATGCCACCTTCCGACAGCCGATCTTTCTTTTTACTCAGGCGTTGTAAGTCCTTTCTTTTTGAAAAATCCTTCTCTGCTTGGCGGTTCCCAGTTTATCTATTCACAGCTGGGCTATTTTCGAACTGTTGGGTGAACAGTGGACAGGGCTCACAGCCAGGGGCGGCCCCAGCGATTCCGCGACCTACGTGGTCGCGTAGAGCGTCATTGGCTGGGAGGGGCACCACCGACCGGGAGGGCCGCCGCCCGCCGCCGGCTCCACGCCCCCACCGCCACCGCACTGCCCTGTGCCACCGTCCGCGCGTGCGCAGAAGCACCTACAGGCGCTACAGCGCCTGTAGACGTTTCTGCGCACGCGCGAACGTTCGAGCACGCACACTCCCTCCCAAGCACGCCTGCCGCTTTGGAGCCAGCGTGCATGCGCAAAACCTGCACTGCACTCATGCGCCCTGGCTCCAAAGCGGCAGGCGCGCTTGGGAGTAAGTGCGAGTGCTCGTACATTCGCGCGTGCGCAGAAACATCTACAGGCGCTATAGCACCTGTAGGTGCTTCTGCGCATGCGCGGCAGGCAGAAAGGTGTGCCGCGGAAGTGTGCTGCGGCTGATGGGGCGCCGCCGCCAGCGGCGTGGCAGCGGCAGTGTGGGCATGGCGGTGGCGTGGGCGTGGCGGGCGGCGTGGGCGTGGCGGCGGCAGTGAGTGACGCGGCGGCAGGGGGGGTGACAAAATTTCTTCGCGTACCCCCCCAAATTAGGTCGGCCCGCCCCTGCTCACAGCTGGGTGTCCAGACCAGCCCGGGATTCGAACAAGCAACCTTCTGATTGCAAGCACAGCTGATGTTACCGCTGTGCTATCTCTCCAGCTTCTTAGGTAAAGAGATGTGGTGCTGTAGTTCTGTCACGCCACAAGCCTCAGTTTCCCTGGTTTCCCCTGAACCAAAGTGCAGCCATGTTGGCAACAAGAAATCTTCCAGGCCTGTCTGTGTTTCCCAACTGAACTCTGTACATTACAGCCTGGGTGAAACAGTCAAGGCCGCAGTAGTTACTCCCAGCAATAAGCAGAGCCAGCGGAGACCAGCAGTGGAATAAACTCCCTTCCACAGATGTGGGCATTAATTGGCTTACATACTTTACCTCTGAGATTTACTAAACAGCAGCTGCAGCCCATCATGGGAACCATGAAGTTGCGATGCAAGTACGTCGAACAGATAAAAGGGTTTGGGCCCTATAATTGTTTGATCGGGGCTAGGCCAGTCATCTCGAGCCAACCATCACATCTTCAAGATCATGGATTCCTGAACGGGCCTGCAGCCTTCCTGCCTAAGCTTTTACCTGCCAGTTGCTGGCTGCTTTGGACTCAGCCCGCTTGGGCTTCCGTTTGCCTCACCGCTTTGTTCCTGATTGCCACGGAAAGACTCTGCCTTTGTATCCTGCTTGTGCCCGGATTGCTTCGGGCCTATATTCCATTGCTGCTACCATTGAACATTGCTGCTATTTACCATTGCCACTTGATTGGCATTTAGCTGACTTCTAGCCTCTTTCCTATCTCCAGCTATTCTAAATAAACCTGTTGTACCTCAGCTGAACGTGTGGTTTATCAAGGGAGGTTTCCCAAGTGCCCTGGAGGGTGATAAGTTCAGGGGAATGCCCCAGTGTGTGTACTTATCTACTTTCAAGTCATTTGTCAATGTATAGTGATCCCATGAATTTCATAGGCTTTCCTCAGGCGAGGACATCAGAGATGGTTTTGCCAGGTACTGAAATATAGCCTACACTACAGCATCTACTTTTTGTTAGTGGCCTCCCCTCCAAGAGTTAACCAGAGCTACTACTTCGCTTCCAAGATCTAGTAGAGAAATCCAAATGTTCTCTATACCTCAGAGCCTAGGATTCCCTGGAAGATAGCTATGAAAAATAAAATGGGATGAAACTGCTATACTTTTGCTGTGGTGTTATACTCATTCTACCCTCCTCCCTGCAGAACTTCTGCTTCACTTTGTCTGCTTTTTAATAACATTATTTCCCCAGCTAGAACCTATCTGGAATACGGTATTTTATTTCCTCCTGCCAATGTATTTTCTGTTTCTTCAGATAAGCGGCTGTGCTTGTGACCTTTTAGCTGAACATTATCCTGTCCTTCAGTGGTCGGCTTTTTCACCTCGTGTGTAGAGCCTAAGCTAAATTCCCTTACCGCTGTATCATAACTAAAAATTTAACCTTCAAACGATCACTGACCTTTGGACTGAAATTGGCTAGGTTGCATGAACACATACACAAATGTGACCCTATTATTATAAAACCATGAAACCAAATTAAATGTCCAAATGGAGGACAGTTTTATTCCTCCAAATGCAGTTCTGGTGTAAATAATCATATAGAAATTTTGAGAAAATGATCTATTCAGCTTTCACTCAATAAATTACATTTCAGTTGGCCAATATATTGTTTGTTTATTTATTTACAGTATTTATATTCTGCCCTTCTCACTCAGGGCGGATTACAATGTTCACATTCATGGCAAACATTCAATGCCATAGACACACAATACATATAGACAGACAGTCAGAGGCTATTTAACATTCCAACTTTTCTGGCCATCAAGGGAGCTGTTGCTTCACCGTCCATCTGTGACACTGATGAAGTACTTTCCACATTCCCCGCATGCTTATGCTGAGAGATTTTTTATGGCCTCAAAAATTTGTTAAGTTAGCCTCCCCACACATAGGTGGTACCTAAATTTCCTACTTGACATCTGTAGGAAACTGTCTTTTGAGTTGCAAAGGTTGACAACAAGCTACACAAAATTAGTCGGAAGCTCACTCCACCCCGGGCTGGCTTCGAACTCATGACCTTTCGGTCAGTAGTAATCTTAATGCAGCTGACACCCAGCCAGCTGTGCCACACTATATTATATTGTCTCAGACATAATGAGGAAAAAATAAATCCCGAAGACATATTGTGGGAGCTGTGTGAATGCAGTTTGGAATAGCATCCATGACAAATGTTCAAAATTTGCATATAGACAGGTGTAGGTAACAAATGTGCTCTATTTCTATTGATTATAACTGCTGTATTATTTTCAGTATAATACACCATCGAATGTAATGCACACCTCAATTTTGAAGGTGCACATTACAAAAAATGGATTTGCCTTTGAATGTGATATACCCAACAGTACGGGCATAGCACATCAGGGTGGCAGGAAGCATGAATGAGACCATTTGGGAAGCCATGCCCCTCCGTCAGGGCAATGAACTCACCAGTCTTACAGAATACCCAACTGGCATCATTCTTGAGACCTTCAAAACACAGGGGGAGGTTTTGAAGGCCTTGTGAATGAAACCAGTTAGGAACCTCATTGGACCAAGCTGAAGGGAAGGGGCAGGGGAAGTGTCCCAAGGGTCACCCAGAAGGCAGAACACAAGGCTAAGCAGCAGGAATGGGTGGGTCACCAGCTGGGTGCTCCTTCTTCTCCAGGTGCCATGGAGCCCTGAGGCTGCTGCCACCCCTAGGAATAGCCTCTTCGTGCCTCCCGTCACGTTCCTGTCTGGCTTTTGTGGTTCTGGGTTCCTCCAGGGCTTTTCGCCCAAGTGAGTTTATGTGCACAATTCTAATGTGCCATCAAATCTAATGTGCACCTCGATTTTGGCAATGTTATTTAGACCAGTGTTTTCCAACCTTTTTTGAGCTGCGGCACATTTTTTACATTTACAAAATCCTGGGGCACACCACCAATCAAAATGACACAAAATTACACTCTAACACAGTAATACATATGGTTAATATGTTTTTAAATGTATTTATACACTCAGTGTGAAACCTGGGCCTGTTTCGATGAACACAACATATATATGACTTCCTCTCACATATTTATACATGGCTATCATGTCTTCTCTCAGCCTTCTCTTCTTCAGGCTAAACATGCCCAGCTCTTCAAGCCACTCCTCATAGAGCTTGTTCTCCAGACCTTTGTGAAATTTCACCCTGAGTGAAACTTGCTTCCAGTTAACTATGGACGTCATGAAGCTGTTATAAACAGTTCCTGGGGGAAGCAACTCTCGAAAAATCCAGTAAAATAGGGGAAAAAACCATTTCCAAGCAGAGAAGCTCAATTTGTTTCTTGGAAACCTGTGAGGGGGCTGCTAGGAGGGGGGAGAGTGCCAATTTCCCACAGCACACCTGATGATCGCTCACGGCACACTGGTTGGGAAACACTGATTTAGACAATAAAGTTGAACATTATACTTGAGTATCTATGGTACAGATATTGACATGGCACAGAAAAATGTTCCAGTCTCCACCAGACAGCTCACATGCTGGGTTGATCAATACCACAGTTCATGTCACTTGCATGGAGAACCTGAGATGTTACTGGAGAGAAATCAGGAACATAGTGACATGGGTCAGTACTATAATCCATTTTGACAGTCTGAACTTGAAAAAAAACATGCACAGCTCCAGAATTAGCTGGAGTTTGGAAATGATATCTCAATTTCTCCTGAGAATATCACTTAGTAGGGTGCATAGGGATGAGCCCCAGTCAAGCCTGCCAATGCCTTAAGTGCCTGGAATGAAAAGTGATGGAAATGCCAACCACTGAAATGAAATGAATTGCTACAAGAAAGGCAAATACAAGCATTGCTGCAGACACTTCTGAATGCGGATGCAATTTATCCCCATTCCCATTCCCTTCAGCTTTCTCAGTAATGAAGGAATAAGTGTGAAACAAATGTGGGTGGAGAATGCAGTGAAAGCATTGCCAACACTTTAAAGGGAAGCAGCGTCCTTTGAGATCCTACTCACCGAAAACAATTCACACAGCTGATTGATTCCAAGGCATGTCATGAAATACACTGGAGTCGGATAGCTAACATATTGACCATGTCAACAGCCAAGCAAAGGGGAAAGATTATCTTTCTCAATCACATCTTGTTCCTCTCCCACATACACCGTGGACATATGCAAGGAACTCAGTAAGCAAAGAAACCAGACAGAAACACAGACTGACGCTTTTTAAAACCATTCTTTACAACATCTTGTAAAGAATGTTATAGATCAACCATGAATTGTGTAGTTTTGCTAGCCTGTCCAATGATTTCAGCATTTTGATGTAATCCCCCAAAGGCTATAGATATTTTGTAGTAGTGTTAAATAATTTTTGAGCAACACAACACAGCTACTATGATTGCTTTAAAGCAGTGGACATAACTCCTAAACAGAGCAAAACACATACCACTGTATATATAATAAAACTTTTTCATGGTATTCCTCCAGGAGAGTAAAAGAAATAACCAAGGCAATACTATCTTTTAGAGATGGAGAGAAAATATTTAGCAAAATATGGTTTTTTCATGTGTCCTTGAACTGGTTTTCTCAAAGCCAGCAAAGAACACAATAAAGCCCAGATACAAGCTATATATATATATATACTAAATTCCATTTTTTTTCTCTCTGTAAGTATTGAAGTTGCAGTAATTTAGAGCTCAGTGAAATAAAAAGAAGTGAAAAGTTCCAACTTTGGCTGTGTGGTTATGCTCTTGAGTCTTTGGTGAAGGTGGAACAATTTATCCTGTAATGAAACACATGAAATATTATCTTTATTCATCTATATTGCTGAATTTATTCTCAATTAAATTTATGCCTGTGGCAATTGTACATTAAAATCGATGCAAATATATATACCAGTAGTTATTTATTTTAAATATTTATGTGTCATCCTTTTGCCATTCAGTTTTTGGGGCAGTGGACAGAAAAGATAAATAAAAATTATTTATACAACAATACTCTACAATAGGTGTGTGCAAAATTCTGTTTAGTGGTTCGGGATTTGGGAAAATTCAGTGATCTGGCAGCCAGACTGTCAAAAATGGATCAGGCAGAACCCAGTCAAAGCCTTAACCAGAATGGATGACAAGCAATCAGATCTTTCAGTTAATGGGGGCAATGGGACTGAGCAGCACTCTACCTGAGGTGAAGGCCATGGCATGTGGGCAGCCTTGCAAATCCGGCAAGAGCGGGTGTCTGATGGCAGCAGCTTCTCTTCTTCTTTCTTCCTCAGCAGCCTCCTCCATCCCTTCCCAAAGCTCACCCCCCCTCCCCGCCCAGCAAAGAACATGCTAAAGACAAATAAGGCCAGAAAGAGAGAAAAGTGGGAAAGGTTTCCCTGGGCCTCTCCTCCAGAGAGGACCGCACCAGGAACTCGCTTTCCCAGCAGCACTTTCCCAGCAGCACTTTGTGTGGCACAGACAATGAAGGAGCATGTGTTCTCCCTCCCAGGCTACAATGAGAGTTGAGGTTTCTTTCTCTCCCTGTTTCCCACATTTCTTTCTCAGCCAATCAGTGGCCTGGTTGATAATGTCCATTATCCTCCCCTCTTGTGGCATGTGCTGGCTGGGACTTCAATTCCCTGAAAATGTTATGGTAAAAACTTTTTTAAAAATTCCCAAAACTCAGTGGATTGGTGAAACGTTCTGAAGCTTGTCAGGTTTGCAACCGTATATATTGCCAGCAAGTTTGACAGGCTTCATCCTGATGGAGAAATGAGCCTCTAAAGTTTCCCAAACTGGCACCAATCTTACTGGAACAAAAACAACACCCCCTCCCAATTTCAGGAATTTTCCAGAAAATGGAATGGGGGTGGGAGAACCAAAAACGGAACCAAAAACAGTATGGTTGTTAGGCATTGAACACACCCCTACCATACAATAATAACATTCATAACAAGATGATAGAGAAAAAAAGAATCAGAATTAAGACAGTTTGATAAGTCCTTGATATCCACCCAGGTTTGGTTCTAGGATCCCATGTGGACAGGAAAAAAGTCTTGACATGGCATCTGCCATAAACCACGCTAAGTCACTGTTAAAGTCTTTAGAAATTTTGAGAGCAGATGCAAAAGATCATTTTGTAAAACTCTTTGACTTAGCAAGAACAACATCTGAAAAATTATTTCAAAGCAACTTGACTATTCCAAGGCAAAGTTCAAGACAGGTGCATCGGGCAAATCCAGGGACTAATTCTGTAGAAGATTATTTCAGCGTTGTGGTGTATATATCATGTGTCGATTAACTCATACAGAACATTACTGAAAGGTTCATGTCAAATGAAGACATTTTAACTAGTTTCCAGGTTCTCCTCCCTGGGTTTTCAGGTCTAGCCAAAGTTCACCATATGGAACAACTGTCAGAATGCTTTGAAAATGACGCAGCACTTGCTTCCGTCAAGGATGAGTATATAATGTGGTGTAATATTACACCATCAATTAAGAAAGATACTGAGGTACTTAAAGTATTGGAACTGTGTGACAAAACCTACTATTGGTCAATAAATTTCCTTTTGACTGTATTAGCTACTCCACCAGTAATGACATGCAGTGTGGAAAGATCATTTTAAACCATGAAGAGGTGAAAAGTGTATCTAGAAGTTTAATGACAGGCCAGAGAATTAGTGGACTAGCAATGATTTCCATCCATCGGGACATCACTTTCAGACTAGAAAAAGTAATTGACAAAATGGCCGGGGAGAAGAAAAGAAGACTGTTGCTGTAAAGTAAAAAAATAAGTCAAAAAGTATTCTAAACATTTTGTTAATGAAAATAAATAAATAACATTTATTATTTAAACTGTTATGTTTATGCATATCATGATCTGATCACCATGCTCAATATATCCCATATGCATGGAGGTATTAGGATAATGGTACAAAAGCTTTGCTAGGGTAGATCCTCTCTCACTCAGACTCAGCCCCCACCCACCCCTTCCCCGAATCAAAATCCTGGCTACGGGCCTGCATGTGGATAACAAAATCCATGAGTGTTTATGTTCCACCATATACAGTGGCATTGTAAAATGGCATCTGTTCTATAAAATGGTGAATAATTCATATGAGTGCTGGAAAGTCTCAGCATCTATGAAATGGTGGGAGGCTAGATCAGGGCATACATATACATCAGCACAGTGCCTGGTACAGAGCGAAATCAAGCCCCCAAACCTATGGGACATACCAAGACAAACAGCCACTGCAGGACCCTGAGGTTCTCTCCATTTGCTCATCTCAATGTGCTCCATGGCTATAAGAAAAAGAACAGTCACCATTTTGTTCGATCTACAAAGCTTTGAAAACACTTTGATTAGAGTGCTGCTATGTTAAGCGGGTGGTGTGTGTGTGTGTGTCATATGCAGCTGTAAGGGTGTTTGACCTGCTTATAGCTCTACACATTGACTGCAGTTACACAATAATACACACAAGAGTAAAGCTGTAAAAGATTATACTAAGTTAAACACTAGGACTAAGTAAGATTTATATCATGAGAAACAAGCCGTTGCATATTATCAAAATGTAATATTTTTATGAAGTTTATCAAGCAACTAATAACATTTATAATAAATACACAGATTATACAAAATTGTCTAAATTATGTGATACTTAGCGTTTCTACGGAGTCTGAGAGATTTCAAAGTCTGCAACCCAATGGCAAAGTTCCGTTTGAATGAATTATAGTCTGGATTATCCAAATGTCTCCAAAGCAGATCGCCGGGAAAGCTTCTTCCAGGCTCAGTATTGGTATTCCTGCGGAGCTTATAAGGATTCAAAGTGGCTGGCCAAGATCCATTTGTAATGAGTTATAATCCGGTTTAGCCAACTGTTGTCTTCAACGGAAATATTACAATTCGAAAAGAGTGGAGTTAGATGATCCAAAATAATATTTATAATCCAATATCGTCTGGGTGGATCGCTGGGTAAGCTTCTTTAGACTCCGTACTCAATGCTAGAGCATATGCTCGGTAAACAGTGGTTATTTGGTAGTTCCATGAGGCTGCCTGACGGTCTTATTCTTGGAGCTCAAACCGTTTCGCTGGGAGTTCCAAAGCTTCATCAGAGGCATACCATAAGGAGTGATATTGTTTTGACTGGTTGGCTAACTTTTCTCCTCCACATTATTTGCCCAGTCTCTGCCATGTCTATCCTGAACAAAAGGCTTACACTCTGACCTATGACGCAGAAGTGTCATCAAGTTCAAAGAGATGTATTTCTGGCCTAATATTGCAATATGTGATTGCTTCCTTCTCTGCATTAGATGACAAAGGGGAAGAATGTGCCACTATACTCTAATACTCATATCCTCAGTTGCTGCAGAAAAATTGAACCTATTTGTCATTTACTCTGGCTAAAGTGACTTTGAAACAATGGCTTCTTTCCAAAGGCAGCGGCACTGCTAAGGTGTAATATTATATTTCATCCTTTTTTGCTTATGAAGAGAATACAAGGTGGGCAGTGATGACAATTTGATACTTAGTCCCACAGGAGAAAGCTACAGTGAAGTCAAGGAGTAAGGCGATATAAATCTAGAGCAGAGGAAGGAAGCATGTAGGTCTCCAGATGATGTTAGCCTTCAAGTTTAAAGCTCCATCTACACTGATCAATATATAGCAGTGTAGATGGAGCTTTAGCCAACAGAGACAGTGGTAAGGAATGCTGACCATTGGAGTCAGAAATTAGCAGATACCCAAATACTCCAGCGAGTTACTTATCAAAGACAGATATCCCAAATTTAGGATATCCTTCACCCTGTGTTGCCATCAGCATACCTGCAGTGTAGGTTTACAGGTATCCCTTACCATGAGCATGTGTGCCCATGTGGTGTGGACATAATGGAAACTACCAGGCATGCCCTTTTTACAATGTCCCTTCTATAAGGATATTTAATCTGTTTTTATTACTCCATTGTACAGAAGATCCCTAGCAGAAGTGAAGAATATTATCTAAAACATCTTATAGAGGATAGGGATCCATTGATTACTTATAGAGTAGCTAAGTTTTGTGCGGCAGCTACAAAGATAAGGGAGCAGTTTTTAGTATCCAAACCCATAGATTTTATAAGCATCATATATGAAGTTGTGTAGATCTACTCCATATTATGGACTTTCTGCTTTTAATGTTGTGAATTTCTGGTCTTAATGTTAACACTTTTCTAAAAACCCTTGGTTTTTATTATTTAAAAGTTTTACACTCCTGGTCTGTGACCATAATAATAAAATTCTGAAATACAGTAGTAGTCCAACAATATTTGGAGGACTTTATGATTTGTACTTTTGTTCCATACACACAGATATAGGGTCAGGTACATTAGGTAGATGTTGGAGTAGAGGCAGAATCATGCTCTTGGTCATGCTTTTCTATGTGGCCCTCCCAATTCCTTCCATTGGAGAGCACATGCCTTCTCCTACAAATCTATTCGTTTGATGGCTTTGGATTTGCTGGATGATACCATACCATCTTATCCTCAGTTTTGAAGTAAAATTCAACTGCAATTTCAGTTCAATATTTGTATTGCGTGGAATAGGGAGATGAGTGCTATTTTGTCATTTATTTCAGTGTTTCCCAACCAGTGTGCCGTGGCACACTAGTGTGCCGTGAGCGATCATCAGGTGTGCCGTGGGAAATTGGAATCTCCAATACCCTTTCTTCCCCCTCCTGCCCACAGTGCTCTCTGGGTGTACGTGAACTACAACTTCCAAACTCAAGGTCATTTCCCAAGCAAACCCTTTCAGTACTTTCTGTTGGTAATGAGAGTTGAATATGCCAAGTTTGGTTCAACTCCATTGTTGCAAGAGTTCATGATGCTCTTCGATTGTGTGTTAACTATAAATCCCAGAAACTGCAACTCCCAAATGTCAAGGTCTATTTTCCCCAAACTCCATCTGTGTTCACATTTGGGCATATTGAGTATTCATGCCAAGTTTGGTCCTGATCCAACATTGTTTGAGCCCACAGTGCTCTCTGGATATAGGTGAACTACAAATCCAAAACCCAAGGTCAATGCCCACCAAACTCTTATAGTATTTTCTCTTGGTTATTGGAGTTCTGTGTGGGAAGTTTGTGTCTTTCTGCCATTCCTGCCAGGATATCGATGTTGTGTTCATCGAAACAGGCCCAGGTTTCACACTGAGTGTATAAAGACATTTAAAAACATATTAACTATATGTATTACTGTGTTAGTGTCATTTTGTGTCATTGTGGTTGGTGGTGTGCCCCAGGATTTTGTAAATGTAAAAAATGTGCCGCAGCTCAAAAAAGGTTGAAAAACACGGATTTATTTGAAGCATTAAACATTTCAGTTCAGAGACATGATGAATCAGCCTGTGTGACTCTCTCTTACTGCATGTTACACAAACACACATCCACTCCCCTTCACTTTGTTCTCTCCTGCGTCTTCCCAGAGTAATTCTTAAGCATTTCTGGAGAGCCTTCTCTGGCACAAACACAATGTAATAAGTGAAGGATTCCATTTCCTTCCCTGGAGGAAGACACTTCTGAAAGATATTTGACCCCATTTAGATTGTCTAATTGAATTGTTAGAAGATTTCCCAGTAGAACAGCAGTAAAGTTTCAGCAATATAATAATCTAACCTCATCTAGGAGGTTTGAGGAAAGCAAATACTTGAAAGCCAATGCCTTTGTTTCTTTTCCTTAGCCTCTAGAATAGTCTCTTGAAAGTTAAAAGGGAAACATTTCACAAACAAACCTTTCAAGCCTAGAAGAAGCAGCAGGTTTTCTTAAAGGTGTCAGAAAATGGATACTTTTATAGGTCATCTTAACATTAAAAACTATGTTTAAGTAGTTCTTTGTTGGTATATTCCGTGATATGGTTCTTCAGCTGTCAGTTCAAACAAACAGAAGTACTCCTGTACTTGTGAAGTGAGTGTTTCCCATAAATGTCCAATTGCGTACTAGTCTAACTTACATTATATTTCATAGGAACACTCAACTGAACCAGTCTTTTACATAATTGGGCATTCACATGAATGTATCAAAGTATTGTAGCCTTGTATTCTTCATCTTCCAAACAATAGAAAATTGAAATGGATCTCAATGAGTATATTGTCCAAAGCAGCAACTTTTCATAAAAGTTTTAAAAAAGCAAAACAAAATATGAAACCCACAAAATCCACATTAAAGCTCGCCATATGTATGATATTGTCAAAGTGTTGCAACAACTAGATGTGTATGTTGCTACAAAAGCTCTGCCCGACTTCTCGGCCAGGGAAGTTGTGGCTGCAGGCATATCCACGGGCACCATCTTCTTCTGTCACGATGCAGGGTCTTGGCCCAGCCCCTTAATCACACACACAGAGACGGTAATCAGCTAACTATTTATTGAATAATAAGAAACAGGTGAAAAGGTAAATTGTCCATAAAAAGTATCAAAAAGTTCAATCCAATAGGAAAAGAGTCCGTAGATAAAATCCAAAGGCAAATGTGGCAAAGGCTCCGCAAAACTATGCGGATCAAGGACTTGGTTCGTGGCAAAGAACAAGGCAAAGTTCATGAACAGCTCCAAGAAACTTCTTGGCAAGGCTCGAGCCGGCAACTTGACTCCCTGGAACTCCGCTCGCTTCACTCCTTTTAGAATAGAAGTGGCCGAGCTACTGAAGATCCATTCCCACGGATCCTATACTTAATCCCCTTGGCGAGGCCCCCGGCGCTCTAGGCTTCTGCGCCAATCTGTGCTACGGGATCTAGCGCTTCTCTGGCGCTCGAGGCTATGGTGCCAATCCCTCCTGCTGGACTCAATGCTCCGTCTCCTATCAAAGCTCCGTCCTTGCCTCCCAGCACCTGGGTCGCTATCTTCATGAGAGCCGCACTCCCTTTCGGCTTCCATGGGCTCATCCTCCACTGTTTCCCTGATCCTTTCCTGCGACCCGTAACCACCTGGTTTCTCATAATGATCAGAATCATCACTCTCAGGGTCAGCCTGAACTTCCCAGCTAGCATAGCCATCAGGCCATTCATCATCCCAGGCCAAGCTCTCTGTGGGAGAGGAAGGCCCAGCTAACTCATCAGCCCCTTCCTCCATGTCCTCATCAACTGCAGCTGGCCCTAATGCAAGTGGGACCCCCGGTGCTGCCCCCTGCCCCCCAGGCACGAAAGGGAACTGGGTTGCTACATCTTCCCCTTCTCACCAGCACACTGGCCTTGAGGCATGCGAGTTAGCCAGACAATCAAATTGAACCACCCAGTTCAATATGATTGGCTCCACTGGGCAGACCTGAGTGAAGGCCTTCTTCTGAGAGTGTCTTGAACCATGAGAAGATCAAACCAGTCCATACTTTAGGAAATAAAGCCTGACCTCTCACTGGAAGGAAGGATACTAGAGGCAAAGATGGAGTACTTTGGCCACATAGTGAGAAGACAGGAAAGCTTGGAGAAGATAATGATGATGGAGAAAATGGAAGGATAAAGGGTCCAGTTAGAATGCCCATCCTGAAAGGTCTGCAGCTCATATAGTTTACATCCCTTTGACACCACTTAAAGACCTTTTAATCCTCACTGGGTTGTTAAACTAAAAAATTACAAATGCCCTATATGTTATTTTTCTTTTATGACAATATTCACATGGGTGTAGCCTCTATAATCTTTCAATTTTATTATATTATTTTGCTGCTTTTGAATGTATGTATGTAGTTACCACCACTAAGAACAATTATTACAAGGTTACTATTAAACTTAACAAACCAACACACAAAGACTGGTATGCCAGCTAAGCAATTGGATTAACTAGAATTCTATTTTCTTGGCAAGAACTAAAAAACAAAAACCTAGAAACCATTCCAGTTGAGCTGTTTTTTCCTAATTGTGTACAGCCGTGATGACTGTACTTTTCTGAGTCTCTCAGCTTTCCTGCCTAGTTGTTGGCCTTTTTTCCTGCTGCCTTCTGTTAATGAGAATTGAGAGCAAGACCAACAAGGCAAATTAGGAACTGAAATATCCACCAAAGAGTTCAATTTATTTATTCAAGATATTTTCTATCATTTGGTTCTTAATATATAGAAAGATCATAAAATCCCCCAAACAAACAGAAAAGAACATTGAAATTTTAAAACGGACATCAAAAGTAGCAACAAATACAATTGCTATTGTTTGTCATTAAGGTCCTCATCATATTGAGGTCCAGAAGCTGGGGAACAGTGGGGAAAACCACGGGGCAGTGTAACGATTCATACCCATACCGTGGTTGGTGGTGGGATTCCTTCCCATGATGTTTGCCAGTTGTCCCACACCCTCCCCGAGTCTTCACTCCTTCTCGGTGCTGCTGGCATGCTGCCAGCACAGAGCCTAACAGAGTCTAACTGAAAGTAACCTTGCATCATTTGATGCTTTAATGCATGATGACATTATGAACGAGAAAAATTCAAAGATATCTGGCAATCAGCAGCCCTGTTTAAGTCATGCAAACCAGGACTGTGGCTTCTATGACTGAGTCTTTAACGTAGTCTTCATTTTTTCTTTCCACTTTACCAAACGCAATTACTCTTTCTAACAAACTGTGTTGTATCATGATATGTCAAAAGTATGATAGCCTCAATTTTGTAATTTTCGCTTTTACGGGAGTACCCATTCTTGATTTGCAGTAGGACCCATTTTCTGATCACTTTAGCAATTCATTTTCTAGAGAACTCTCCTCCACCATACCTTTCAAATGAGTTTTCTTCCCAACTTTTTCCACTGTGCAGGTGCAAAATCATACATAGAAATTGGAAATATTATGGCATGCATGATCCTAACCTTGATATTTAATGAATAATTTATATAGTTCCTTCATAGCTGCTCTCCCAAGTCCCTGTCTTCTGATTTCATGAGTTCTGAGTGAGCCACACTATATGAAGTCCTTTGACTATTTTGATGTCATCATCATCATAATCATCCACTATCATCTTTCATTATGTTTTGTTTTTGTTTTAAATTCTGGCTGTTACTTTGCTTTTGCACCTTCGTCCTTGTTTTTTCTTAACAATGCTTCCAGAATTTTACTATTTTTCACCTAGTATCATGTTTATATTTCAAAGTTGCTGCTATTCCTTCCTCCAATTTCCATGCATTTTCTTCTGAGACTAATCTAGCTTTTCTTATGATATGCTCTGTGTATAAATTGAATAGATAGGATCAAATCCACCCCTGAGAAAATAATCCAATCTTCATTGAGGTTCTAAATGATAATAATAATAATAATCTTTATTTTTGTACTCTGGCTCCATCTCCCTGGAAGGACAAGGCAGCTTACATGGGGATGAGCCCAGTCAACATAGTTAAAATGACACACTAAAATATATAAACAACAGCATAAAGTAGAATAAAACAGCAGCATTATAACAAAATACAACATCTTAGCTATCAAGTGAACATCTCATTTTATGTTCTAAGAATGTTCTAACGATGTTGTGCCCTTTTATTAAAGCCCTTCCATCAGCTGTTACCATCTAGCCACAGAAGGCATTGGTTTAAAAAAAATATTATTTCAAATCACATTTCAGTGCTGTCCAACTTCTACGGGGTCCAGGGCCGGATAAAAGGTCACTGATGACCTAGGGGGCCGCTCGGCCCCGCCCCCAGGCCCCGCCCCCAGGCCCCGCCCCCAACCCCAGGCCCCGCCCCCTCCTAAAACGGCTGAAAAAGGGCAGAAGGCGGCGTCAAGAGCAGCGCGTCACAGGCCTGGCATGACGCGCTGCCCCTTGGCACCGCCTACTCCTCCTTTTCGGCGCCCCCCTCCCTTCCTAGGGCGGAGGGGGGGCGCCGAAAAGGAGGAGTAGGTGGCGCCAAGGGGCAGCGCGGCACGCCAGGCCTGTGACGCACTGCTCTTGACGCCGCCTTCTGCCCTTTTTCGGCGGCTCCCCCCCCTCCGCCCCTAGGAAGGGAGGGGCGCGAAAAGGAGGAGTAGGCGGTGCCAGGAGCAGCGCGTCACGCCAGGCCTGTGACGCGCTGCTCTTGGCGCCGCCTACTCCTCGGGCCCCTCCGCCCTAGGAAGGGAGGGCGCGAAAGGAGAAGTAGGCGGTGCCAGGAGCAGCCGTCACGCCAGGCCTGTGACGCGCGGGGCGCGCGCCCCTCCACCCTAGGAAGGGAGGGGGCGGAGGAGGAGTAGGCGGTGCCAGGGAGCAGCGCGTCACGCCAGGCCTGTGACGCGCTGCTGTTGGCGCCGCCTTCTGCCCTTTTCGGCGGCTCCCCCGCCCTAGGTAGGGGGGGAGGCGCAAAAGGAGGAGGAGCTAGCTCTCTTCCTCCTCCCTGCCCCGCCTCCCCTGGCCCCGGCCGCCATTTTTTAAAAAATTCGATTTTTTTTTTCAAATTTAAAAATGGCGGCTGAGGGCATAGGTGGGGCCGTGTCCAACAGGCTACGGGGCCGGATCCGGCCCCGGGGCCGCCAGTTGGACAGCCCTGGTTTAGTTGATACTCTATTTTACTCCTGGTTCTTATAAGCATGCACCCCTTCCTAGACAATATACAAGCCAAAAGAAGCAGAGCTAATAATAAACATTGCTAGATGTGCCTAGGCAGGTTTATGCGAGAAAAGCAAGTCCTTCATATATCTTGGCTCCAGGCTGTTAAGGGTTTCATAGTCTGTGCTTACAGGTGTCCAGCTCAGAAAGTTCAAGCTCAAATCATATTTGATTTTGATGTTTAGTTTTTATAAACTGCATTGACATAACTGATTTTTTAAATAAGTGTACTCAACAAGAACTTGGCACTGCTGAAATGAGAGTGCCCACTGGGAGGTTTACAACTTTCCCTTTTATGTTTCTGCAGACACAATACTCTTTTACAGCGGGACAAATCATACTTTTCTCATTTATTGGCACAATTTTTCATGGTACAAAAGTCCTCTGGAGGCTATGATTTGGATGTTTTAATAACAACAACATGGCATGTTTAATTCTAAGTAGCAAAATAGACTGCTTTGTTGCCATTTAAGTCAAAACTGCAAGTGACTTCATTCTAAATCATGATTTATTTTAACATTCTGTACTGTCAACACCACCACCTTTTATTTGCACAGTAATCCTTCTCGAGCAGTAACTAGAAGAAAGAGAGAGTGAGAAAGCCATTTCTAACAGGCAGCTGATATCATGGCTGGAAGTGCAATTTATTTCATCCAGGTGGTCCTTGCCAATTGTTTTTGCCAAGTTTCTCATTTAATATTTGGTGCTTAATGGCCCCATTAGTCTTAGTATATTAGTATTTGTTTGTTTGAAAGAAAAGATGTAATAAATCAGGCCTGTCCAACTTCTACCGGACCTTGGGCTAGAATTCCGGTCACTGATCACCTGGGGGGCCAAGCCCCCGGCTCCACCCCCTCCCTGCCACACCCTCCCCGCCTCACCCCCGGCTCCACCCCCACCCCTCCCCCGGCTCCGCCCCCCGCTCTATTATAATGATTATAATATCTTATTATGTGAGATTAATAATAATAATAATAATGGGTGGCTGTGAGTTTCCTAGGCTGCCTGGCCATGTCCCAGAAGCATTATTCTGGTGTTTCTAGGGCAGCATGGGTATTTCTGTTAAATGTTCAGCCAGGCTTTGAAGCTGCAAGGCCATCCAGTGCTGATCAAGGTGTCCAAGGGCAACCTTCAAACCCAACTCAAGCAGACAAGAATTCCTTCTTTCTTTATTTCTCCCACCCACACTGGCCAAACCCCAACAGACCTCTGAGGATGCCTTTTTAGCCATAGATGTGGGTGAAACGTCAGGAGAGAATGCTTCTTGAACAGGGCCAGGCAGCCATATGGAAAACTCACAGCAACCCATTATTATTATTGATATTATTTTTCCAAGCCTGGCCTTAATATGCCCAAATATGAACACAGATGGAGTTTGGGGGAAATAGGCCTTGACATTTGGGAGTTACAGTTTCTGGGATTTATAGTTCACCTACAATCAAAGAGCATTCTGAACCCCAACAACAACAGAATTGGGGCAAACTTCCCCACAAAACCCCCCACATGCAGCAGCAAATAAGAAAACGGCAGCGGGGGGGGGGGGAAGCCCTGCTCCGTGTTCCTGCGCTGCTGCCAGAAAAGAAAGGGGTGACACAGGAAGTAAGGAGGAGATGAAGAAGGGATGGATGGAAGGAAGGAAGGAGGGAGGGAGGGAAAAAAAGGAAGAACAGAAGGAAGGAACAGAAGGAAGGAACGAAGGAAGGAAGGAAGGAAGGAAGGAAGGGTGGGAGGGGGAAAAGGAAGAATGGAAGGAAGGAAAGAAAGAGGAAGGGAGGGGGGAGGAAGAACGGAAGGAAGGAAAGAAAGAAGGCAAGTCAGGCAGGAAGGGGGGGAGAAAGATTAGGAAGCAAGAAAGGGAAAGGAGGGAGGGAGAGAGGAAGAAAGAAGAGAAAGCAGGGGAGGGAAAGAAGGGAATAAAGATGGGAATTATGGAAGAAAGGGATGAAGTAAAGAGAGTGAGGAAGATGGATGGGAGGAGAAAACCCTTGACCTGCTTGCCAAGAGCTCCGTGTCCATGCTGCTGCTACAGCAGCCCTGGTTGGAGCCGCCTCTGGCGACGCCCCTCTCTTGCTCTTGCTGCAGCCCTGCTCCTTGCTTCTCTTGGTCTCGCAAGGCTGCAAGGAGACTCGGGAGGCTTTTCGCGCCTCCAGGAGCGCTCCTCCAATCACGAGCGGGGCCCGAGAGACATCACTCCCTCCCTCCCTCAGGAGGAGGGGGCCAATGGAAAGCCAAGGGGCGGGACCAAAAAATTAATAAAAAATAAGAAAAAATAATAATTAAAAATAATTAGAAATATTTCTAATTGATTTTTTTAAAAAACCATCTTATTTCTTGCTGGAGGGTAGGGGGCCGTATCCAAGGGACTGGGGGGCCATGTACGGCCCCAGGGCCACCTGTTGGACAGCCCTGTAATAAATCATAGCTTGGGTTTTGTTAACTCTGCATTGTTCAATAAAAGGACACTCTTTGTATCTCTTTTAAAAGCTCACAAAACCGGGATCTTGCCTCCCCCCTTCCCCCGAGTCCAGTGATCAGTTAAGATGCAGAATGACCCTTGCCATCACCACCACTGTTATACTACTGGAATATCCATCTCCTTCTGGACACACTGAAAAATAAAGAAGAAGGAAACTTCTTCCCCAGGAATCCCACAGTTTTCCAGTTTTCCCACTTCTAATAACAGGAGGAAAGACCTTTTTTGTTATGGGAGGTGTGAGTGACCTTTGTCTCTACCCACCTTCTAATAGATGCCAATTTTCTTATCCTTGTATGCCAAAATGTATATAGGACCAGCCCAAGAACATTTTCTTTCCTGAAGCAATCAATCAAATACCATTTCCATTAACACAAGTCACTGTTTGTATTACCAACAGCTAGCTAAATGATCTTGACACATGAAGCATAACATTCCATAATTCCCATTCTTAGCAGTAAAAATACAACACTATCAAACAACTTAAATAACACTGGTCAACACACATTTTGGTGTCTCAAATGTTAGACCGGTTTTTGGGTACCATATTTTCGACTACTTTTTAACCCAAGAAAATCTTCTCAAAAGTCAGGGGTCGTCTTATATGCAGGAGTAGTCTTATACGCCGGGAGTCAACTTATAGAATAGGTGCTGAAACTTCCAATCCAGATTAGAGAATCTGTGGTTGTCGCATATGGCAATTTTCTTCTTACACCTGCAGCTCTCTAGGGAAAAGATGTTTAACACACATTGTTTATATATCTAATCAAAACACAGTAACTTTCCAGCAAGAGCTGCAAATCTCTAAACATGGAAGTTAGACATTCAGGAATCTATTTTGAACTAAACCATTCTGCACTATGTCTCAACAGGAGGTACAGTAATAGGAAAATTACCATATTGAAATCAAATGTGATGCTTTAAAAATTTTTATTTGGTGTGTGTTGGAAGAGGGGTAGTCTTATACAACGAGTATATCCCAAACTCTATATTTTAACTGGAAAAGTCCTCTTATATGCCAGAAAATACGGTATATTTGACCTGCTCATTTCAGGAATGGCAGCAGTTGTCCCTTATCAGCTCTATTTTTTTGAGATACAGAACATATGCCATATATTAGTCTTCAACTGCTCGCCCATATAAAATAATGATAACCATATCAGAGAACCCAGCACTGATGCAGTATAGTAAATGCAATTTTCTGAATCGGCATCCCAAATAACTTTAGGAACATGCCTAAAAACCAAAACACTAATAATTTTTTTGGGTTGGGCTGTGTAATTGCCTGATCGCCTAAAGGATCGCCTGATTCCATATAACCCCCCGAGATCACTACGGTCAGAGGACCAGAACCTCTTGGACATCCCCAGTGTGAAATCTTTCCGCCTGACAACAACTCGGCGAAGGGCTTTTTCCATCATTGCCCCGGTCCTATAGAATGCTCTGTCACCGGAGACGCAGGCTCTGCGAAATTTGAACACTTTCCGCAGAGAGTGCAAAACGCACTTGTTCAGGCAGGCTTTTGGATGATACTGGAATTTGTGTTTTTTAATCTGCGTTTTTATCTGATATTGTTTTATATTAACTCTACTGTAAACCGCCCCGAGCCTCCAGAAGTGGCGGTGTAGACGTCCAATAAATAAATAAATAAATAAATAAATAAATAAATAAATAAATAAATAAATAAATAAATAATGTATTCCAAATTTCACAAGACCTAAAATTTGCTACCTGAGGCAACCACCCCATTCTCCCTAATGCAGGGGTGTTTCTGAATATGTGTATGTAATCATGGCAAAGTGTGTGTGTGTATGTGTAGTTTGCAGTTCTTCAGCCAAAACCAAATGGGCCTACCAAGATACATTCTCAAGTGTGAAGAAGTTAAAGTCTTCTTACAATATGTAGCAAGATTCCCAAGTCTGTACTGCTTCGTACTACAGCAGCATCGGAAACCAGTGAATCCTCACAATGTGTGCTGGAAACATTTTCTTTGGAAATGTTTATGTCACTTATTGATGATTACCCCGAAAGAAGTGGTTTCTGGGAGGCCAGCTGAAGTGTCTGTTCTACTTTAATAAAAGTTGCTGAAGCAGACTAAGTGAAGTTGATAATGCCAAAGACAATTATTTGAAGAGAAAGCTCTTGAAGAGTGTGAACTGTGATTTGAGTATTTGTCGGAGGAAATAAACTCTCAAATTAGTTTAGTGCATTTGAAAAGTGATATTTATTTCACTTCGACATTCTTTGTGAGGAGAACTCATTTTATTTTCACTTTTGATTCGTGTTACTTTCAACCCTCTCATGAATGTGAAGAGTACTTATATTGACCCATCCTGTTTACTGGCCTGATGCTTGCAGGAGAACATATTTTGACAAATGACTACAACATTGTAACTTTCTACAACTGAATAGATCAGATCAAGTAGGCTGACCCTTGGACAATGCCGAGCTTGATATCTATACCTATGTCTATATCTTTATCTGGAGAAACAGAGGACCTCAATGTCAAAAACAGCACTGTTGCAATCACTGTGTCAACATGTTTGTTGTTTCATTGTGTTCCCAAATGGACTAGATTGAAATTGGACTCCAAATTAAGTAAACTATTTTCTGTTTTGTGTATATATATATATATATATATATATATATATATATATAAAAATAAAACTAGTGTGGCTTTTATGAGCTTAAATTTGGCTCAAGGAAGAAAAATAAGGCGAGGGACATCACTACAATTACAAAGTGAGATAAGTGCATATGTATGCAAGAAATTCATAAATATTTTCGAGATGTGTATTGAGTGGGGAGTGTGGCTGATTCAAGGAGGTCCACTATTAAATATAATACAATTTTACTTTCAAGAGGGGTTACAACTGCAATAGAACCCCTTGAAGCTGGAATTTCACATAGTGATGTCTGAACAAACATGACATTTTCTGGGTCATCCAATGCAATTGTGTTAATTTATTTTGATGTGATTATCCACATTTTCATGGTAAATTGATGAATGTATCTCATGTGGATATGGGGGTTGCACTGTATACTAAAAGATGAAAGGTCAAGAATATTATAGGATGGTAGAAAATATAGTTAACTGGTAATTTCAATAGTAAAAGAAAGAGCAGGGAAGAAAGCTATTTTTTTTACTGTGGAATCCTACATCTTCTCACATTCAGTGTTCCCTACTGTGCTTCTTCTACCTAAGGCTCCCTTCTCCCCCCTCCCTTTTAAATCCTTTGATGTTTTCTGCCCTGTGTATCCAACTGAGCTTCATTTCAGGTGTTACTATTATGCATGTATGTGTGGTCTGGTCTCTGGTTCTGTTTCAACATCAACTCAGTTTTGTAGGTTGCCAGTTGTCTTAAAAAAAACCCCCAGAAACTCAAAAGAGTGATCTGAAACCCAAGATCCTGGTTTCTTGAGATTTGAAAACATGTGTAAATTTAAATTAGAGATTATTAAATCTCAAAAGGTGCAGAGTTCAGCTGTAGTTCAATGAAGGCAGATGCACAACTCCCATAAGTTTCAAGTTTCTGTTCTACTTGCCCATGAAATTATCACAAGACCTGAGGTAGTAAAATGGCAGACTTTCTCAGGGAATCCTTTTCTGAATCATCTAGTCTATGTAATAGCTGATTTTCTAGAAGTGTCAGGCTATTTGTCTAAGAAACTACATGGAACAATCGGGAGCAGTGCTTGGAAAAATTAATGTTGTGTGCCACAACTTCCAGAATGTTGACTGGATAATTCTGGGAGATGTATTTAAAATCTTTTAATATCTCCATGAGGGATAGGGACAGCTTGGAACTTTTACTTTATGTGGCATGATGATAGAAAGCAATGTTTAAAGTAAACATTTATAGAAGGAGCTTATTAGGAGTCATGGGATGGAACGTTTCTATTTAATTAAAAGATGCTTCCTCCCAGGGCTGTAGCCAGGATTTTGATTCGGGAGGGGCTGAGCTTGATTGGGGGGGGGGGGGGGAGTCTGAGCGAGATAGGGTCTACCCTAGCAAACCTTTTGTATCATTATCCCAATACCCCCTTGCATATGGGATATATTGAGCATGGTGATCAGATCATGATATGAATAAGCATAACAGTTTAAATAATGTACCAGTAAGGCCTTCCCGCGGACCACCCTGAGAATTTCAGGGGGGGGGCTGAAGCCCCTCAAGCCCCCCCCCCCCGGCTACATGCCTGCTTCCTCCATAATTTCAATGTCGCATACGTGCAAATTCATCATGAAGGAAAAGCTATAATTTCAGGGGGCTGGGGGAATAAAAAGGAATTTATAGATGGGAATTCCTTCCTGATAAAGAATTTAAAATAAGTCACAAAGAACACAGTAGGGATTTCATCCCAGAGGCTTCTTAACAGGAAACTGGCTTCAGTAATGACTGCATCAAACAAAAACCTTGCAATAAACCCTGGACAATTTGTTTTAGTGCATTTGGACAATGCTAATTTAATATTCAAGCCTAATTTTGGATTATTTCTCCCTTCCCTGGCAGCCCCCTGTTGCACCTCAGAACCTGGCAATTCCACCTGAATCACACACACACACACACAGGCCAAAGGTAGTATCAACAAGTTTATTTAGAATAAAAGATAGAAAGGTCCAAAAATAAGAGTTCAAAAATAGTCCAAATGAAGAAAATATCAAAAATTAATGATTGTCCAAAATAGCTCAATAGTTTCCCAGCCAGGAAGGCTTAAGTCCAAAGAAAAGCAATGTCCATGAACTAGGCAAAGTTCATAGGCAAGGCAAGCCGCTCCGGCAGCTTGGCGTGGTATCACAAAGCAACCTTGGTAGTGGCAAACAAAGCGTGGATCCGAACCGTTCCAACAGTTCCCTGGAAGACCTGAACGGGAAACTTGGTTCAAGCTAAATGTGGCTTCAGATCTAATTCAAAGTCCAAAAGCAAAGACTAATATAGAAGCTAAACCTGGGGCACCCATCTCACCTCCTGTCGCAGGCCCCACGATTTCCTGGAATCTCTGATATTTCTTCTTCTATCAAACACCTACTCGTTAGCAGGGCCAGCTGCTTCATTATAGGAGTGAGAACTGGATGGCTCCCTTTCTCACAAAGGCTGATCTGGAAAGGGAGTGGAAACCCGTTCCTGAGACCCAAGGCCACTAGGCCGCTCATAATCGTAATCTTCCATTGAATCTTCACTGAACTCGTCAGCAGTTCTATTTCCCTCCGTCCACTCATTTTCCCATTGCAAGCTCTCATTAGAAGACTCATAACCATCTGGCCATTCTTCTTCACCACTTTGCCCTGGGTCATCTAGCCCATCCCCACTTTGCCCCGAAACAGCAGGCACCTGCCTTGGCACCCCCGGGGTCTGGCTTGGCCCACTAGGCTGGAACACTACACCCCCATACTTCATATCCTGGGAAGCCCCCTCTATATTTCAAAGAGGATTTTGGGAGGTTTGTGTTTTGAGGGCAAAATACGGCACCTTGCATCCAGGAGGAAAGAGGGAGCAGCGGGGCAAATCTGTCATCCCGAGCACATCTCTCTCTTAGTGACACTTTCCCCATCACATGCCGAAAGCATTGCCCTCACAGAGAGGCCCTGTGCCAGCTCCATTGGAGCCAGCATAGCATGGAAAGCCTCCTGTGTTGGGGGAAAAGTATCTGATAATGCTTTCACCCCGGTTGTAGGTGAAGCCTCTGCCAAAACTCACACAATGTCATGTGATGTCTGGTGTGGTGCTCCATTCCCTAGATGGGGTGAAAGCATCCTAGGAAACTGAATTCACCCGATTCAAGTCAATGTAATGTCATTGTATCATATAATGAAATAGCATATTTTGAGTTATGTAATTTGAAAATGAATTGAGAATAAATTAAGGAACATAAAGCAATCCCTCTACTCAGATGACTGGATGATTTTATACAAATAGTCTTGAGACCAAATACTATTGAATTCAATTTCTAGCAAGCACATCAAAAGGACTAAATCATTAAAGTTAGAAGTATGTGACTATTGAAGTACGGTATACTGTCTTTTAAGACTCTTTTTTGGTGCCTTTACTGTCACTCATGCAACCTCTTTGGTGAAAATGCTGAAGATGACAATAGTGTGACACAAAAAATTTGCTGTTAAGGGCAGAATGGCCATATGGCAGCTGAGATGGGAAACAAATGAAAAATCTATAAAAGTTTGACTCAGCTTTACAGAACTTTAACTCCCAGTGCCAAAGAGATCAAATGTGCAGGCAAAATTAGTTTTCAGTACACCTTTCATATTTTTTGTAATACATAATCAGCATATTTATTACACAGGTGCTATAACAAACTATTTACAGCAGCAGATACAATTGCATTTGGCATAATAACTGTCCATTAATGCAGGTGGTATCCTTTACGAGGAAGAATGAATGCTTGCAAGGTTATTTTGTTCAATTAGAGCTTGGATAAATATACGTTTGCTCATAAACCTTCCCATCTCCCAACAGGGAAATAATTTCAGTGTTTCCCAACCAGTGTGCCATGAGCGATATTAAGGTGTCCCGTGGGAAATTGGAACCTCCACTACCCGTTCTTCCCACTCCTGCCGAACACTTTTTCTTCTCCACTCGGGCTCCCTTCTTCCCAGCCTTGCTCTGCTCGCTTTGCCTCACTTTGCTCTGGGGCGAGTCTGCGCAGTAGCGCCCGCACGGGTCACATCTTCCTCCCTCCCCTCCTGAACACGCTCACACTGCCTCCTCAGATCAAAATGGTGGCAGAAGCAGCAGTGTAGAAGAAAAAGTAAGTGTTCGGCAGGAGGGGGAAGAAAGGGTGCGAAGGGGGAGGAAGAGGTCTCTGTTGAAAGCTGGCATGGGCAAACTTGGACCTTCCAGGTGTTTTGGACTCCAACTCCCACCATTCCTACCAGCCTCAGGCTCTTTTCCTCCCCCCCCCCAGCCATTTAAGCAGGAAAGGGCCTCAGGCTGTTAGGAATGGTGGGAATTGAAGTCCAAAGCACCCAGAGGGCCAAGGTTTTCCCATGCCTGTTTTAGGGACCTTAAAGTGGTGAGCCTCCTTCCAACATTGTGATTCTGGATAGAAAACAAACAACATAACATAACATTGTTTGAGTCCACAGTGCTCTCTGGGTGTAGGTGAACTACAACTTCCAAACTCAAGGTCAATTCCCAAGCAAACCCTTTCAGTACTTTCTGTTGGTAATGAGAGTTCAACATGCCAAATTTGGTTCAATTCCATTGTTGCAAGAGTTCAGGATTTTCTTTGATTGTGTGTTAACTATAAATCCAAGAAACTGTAACTCCCAAATGCCAAGGTCTACTTTCCCCAAACTCCATCTGTGTTCACATTTGGGCATATTGAGTATTCATGCCAAGTTTGGTCCTGATCCAACATTGTTTCAGTCCAACAGTGCCCACCAAACTCTTATAGTATTTTCTCTTGGTTATGGGAGTTCTGTGTGGGAAGTTTGTGTTTTTCTGCCATTCCTGCCAAGATATCTATGTTGTGTTCATTGAAACAGGTCAAGGTTTCACACTGAGTGTATAAATACATTTAAAAACATATTAACTATATGTATTACTGTGTTAGAGTGTCATTTTGTGTCATTTTGGTTGATGGTGTGCCCCAGGATTTTGTAAATGTAAACAATGTGCCGCGGCTCAAAAAAGGTTGAAAAACACTGATCTAGACAATAGAAACATCTTGGACAGTTGGAACACTATGACTTCATAGCATGTGGGGTGAATGTTACAATGCAAAACGTGGAGACTGATACCTTAATAATGGATGTGATGGAGTAAAAAAAATGGTGACCATTGTGATGGTGCAAAGCTCCAGCAACAAACAAGCTGGACATTTATAAGAGTGATGGCTGTAAGCTCCACGATGAACTGATTGGGCCAAGGAGGAATTGCATTGGTGATCCATCTATTGCTATTTGGCAGCCTAGAGGAAAGGGTTGCATAAGAATGTACTGAATACCCCCTTGAGCAATATATTTAAATAAATACTTATTAAAAGGTATAACTCATTATGATAACTCAGATCACAGTACGCATCATATCTATACATTCCTGCTAACGTCATTGCAGGGCTGATCAAGAGAGTTTGCTTCCTGAGACAAATCACAAAATGCTGCCCTTTCCCTTCCCTGTTTGTTCAAAGGGTAACTGATGACAATTTTACATTTACTGGAATATTGAGGATAGGGAATGAAGAACTGAATGGATGTACATCGTTTTATCTTCCAAAGAGGGAAATGACAAAAAGGTGGGATTGCTAAGCTTAGTCTGCATTCCACCACCATCTACTGTCTATAGCACAACAGGTTAACAACCAGATGCAGTAAATCTTGCCAATCAAAATATTCAGTAAACACAGTGGTTAAAAGACAGCAGTCAATCAATAAGTCAATTCATTTATCATATATCAAAAATATCTTATCATAAGTGCAAACTCAACATAACATATATAAGCAGAACACAACAGTGGTGGAACAAGCATATGCAGTAGGCTTTACTGTTCTTGACCCCACAAACGCTTCCCTCAAAGCAACAGAAGCGTTTGTGGGGTCAAGAACAGTAAAGCCTACTGCATATGCTTGTTTCACCACTGTTAGGTATAGCAAATACCCTACTGTGTTTGCTCAATAAAAATATTGGCAGTTCGAAGCCTGGTTCAGGGTGAGCTCCTGGCCTTTAGCCCAGCTTCTGCCTATCTTGCAGTTCAAAAACAAATGTGAGTAGATAAATAGGTACTGCTTTAAAGTGGGGAGGTATTTTAAGACACTCATAAGGAAATGCCACAAAAATGTCAGCGATTTTATCAAGGAGGAAGTTTATGGACAAAGCTCTTTGGTAGGGAAGATGGAGCGACATCACCCCCCATGGCCAGAACTGAGCACAGCCTCCAAGATGCCGAAGATGAGAAAAGCCTATATATAAACCTCTATGTATGTACAGTTGGCTGTCTTGTCAGTGTATAACGGCATTAAATGTTTGCTGTATATGTGTTCTGTGATCCATTTTGAGTCCCCTTTGGGTTGAGAAGGGCGGAATATACTGTAAATACTATCAAAATAAATAAATACTGTCTGAAATTGTGTTGAATGGTAAAGCGATCCCTGCTTCTTTGAATACATTAGTTGCTGATATGTCCATAGTGCATAAGACGTGGTTGTAAGGAATCAACACTGATGTGCCTGGTTCTGCATATTTTAGAAACGGGCTCACCATTTTGTCTGCATTTATTTCACCATCCAAGAAATCCACACATTTCCATGTGAAAATGAGATTGTTGAGGGCTAATATAAAGCTAAAGAAAATCTTTTTCCAGCACTAGCTGTTCTGGGAGTCCCAAAAAATATTCAGAACCTTGGATAGTAACTTTCTGACAAACTCAACATGGATGTACTGCCCTGTTGTCCTGGAAGATAACAATAGCCACTGCTTCATTCGTTGGAGAGAAATGGGATGCTCTAATAGTGGAGTCTACAACTGTATATACAAAATGGACAGAAGTGTCCTTCCATTCAGTAGTTCTTATTTATATATAGACAAACATAGGATTGCACTGGGAATTTGGTTGTCTTCCCTGGCTGTGTCTGCTTGCTCCCATAGCAAAGTGACTGGAGGTCTAAGGGACTTTAGGACGTAGGGACGTCTGTAGTGTTTAATTCCTTGTATATGTACTAAAAAGTACAAATGCCTTTTTCCTTTTTTTGTCTTTTCTTTCTCCAAAATCAAACCAGAAGCAATGTCATTGAGGGGCAGAAACTTGGATTGCTTTGCGGCTGTTCTCACTAAATAAAACCACTAATTGGGAAATGATGGCTTGACACAATATGACTGGGAGGCATATCCCACTTATAGGAAACTAAAACTATCTTGGCACTGTGGACCCAGGTGCTGACAATGTGTGAGAAGTGATCTATGCTCCTGAAGGCATATTTTATCCAGAGGGTGCTTGAAAAGAACCACTTAAGATTTGGAATTTCAAAAACTATAAAACTCATCTCAGCTTTTTGGAAATTAACTATTCATGGTCAAATTATAAATACCCTTCTTCTCATAACTGAGCCAAATAAAGTCAGATAAAATTTATCTAACGTACTGTTCAAGCCAAATGAATAGTAAGTGACCCACTGTGATTTCCTCTACCCTTTTTTCTAATTACGATCTTTATTTGTTCAGCCATATTTGTACAGATAGCAATACCTGCATTCTACAACCCAAGGCTTATTTCACTGTAACCAATGAAAACTGACATGCCATGTATAGCTATATTAGTCTTAACAATGCCAAGTATAAATATTTATCATGGTGAGCCCCTACACTCATTATAAGGGCTTTATTCTATTCCTGTGTGTTAATCTATAACTTATTTTAAAACTCTTTAAAAAAAGAATTCAGATGACATAGTCTGTAGTTCTGTGTATTCTATGGGCTTTGTGTGTGTGTCAGGAGTGACTTGGTGTGAGATAATTGGCTGTCTGCACAGATAATTGCCCAGGGGCTCCCTGGATGTTTGATGTTTTACCATCCTTGTGGGAGGATTCTTTCATGTCCTTGCACGATGAGCTGGAGCTGACAGAGAGAGCTCAATCTGCTCTCTCCGAATTGGAACCACTGACCTATCAGTCAGCAGTCCTGCCAACACAAGAGTTTGACCCACTGTGCCTCTGGGGGCTTCTTCACTCTGGGCTAATTCATTGGCAACTGGCTTATTATGTATTTCCTACTTTCCCTTGAGGTCCAACTGAGCTGGATTTCAGACCTCCATTCAAAATTCTCAGCCCAGTTTGCGATGTGTTGTTTCCTAAGGGAGAAAGTTTGAGTTATGTTAATTTAGAATATTTTTTCTTTATTTTACTCACAAAGAACCATATGCAGTCCTGATCTGGATTGGAATTACTGCACAATGTTGTTGGCATTGTTGCTTACGATGTTGTGTGCCTTCAAGTCATTTCTGACTTATGGTGACCCTAAGGCCACATTATCATGGGGGTTTCTTGGCAAGATTTGTTCAGAGAGCATTTGCCTTTGGCTCTCCTCTGAGTCTAAGAGAGTGTGGCTGAGTGGGGATTCTAACTCTGGTTTCCAGATTGATAGTCTGACCACTACACCATGCTAGATTATTTCATACGGGCAATATTAAATCTCTCCGTTACATTTTTTATTCATTTTCTCCATGTGTGAGTATGCATGTGTATGGGGTGACAGCGGATTTTGAATGTGGAAAGGGTTCCCTTCCTCCTTAAGGATGCAATCTTATGCCCATTTATCTGAACACATTCAGACTTCCTTTTGTAGTAGATATGCACTGAGTGACTCCTAGAGAGAGAGAGAGAGAAAAATCTGAGGTACATATGTGGGAGGAGGTTGCTCAGTTCAGTATCTACTAAATTAAAGAAAACCATTTTAGAAGGTTAGAGAAATGGGAGTTTTTAATGTGTGGATCAGAGGATGAAGTTGGCACAGTCCTATTTCACTAACTCACCCAACTGGTTTCAGAAAAGATCGACAGTGTAGGATGAATATAATTCTTCACCACCACCATCACATTGTGAGTTCTCTCCTATTGACAATTTCTTTAGCTGCTTTGTTTCCAAAATTAATTCTTTTTTCCCATTTTAATTTGACACCCAACCTTTTAAATTTATTTTTACTTTGTCTCCAGGAAATGAGTGTTTTGCCTAATGGCCTTTTACCCACTCCATAATCCATACTAAGACACAGTTTCCCTGTCTTAACCATAACTTTAAAGCACTGTTCATTTATTTATTTATTATTCATTCTTATATACCGCTCCTTCCAGCAGGCTCGGGGCAGTTTACATAAAACATAAAATATCACAGTTCAGTTTAATACAACAATACTAAAAGCATAAAACTTAGCAACTACACATAAAACGAACATCTACAGCCCACCTACAATTAAGATTCTAACATTAGCATCTAACTTCAAGGACCGGTAAGATTGAAGGCTTGTCTAAACAGGGTTGTCTTACAAGCTCTCCGAAACGGAGCCAGTTCATTGATGGCGCGAACCTCATCCGGCATGGAATTCCAAAGGGATGGTGCAGCCACATAGAAGGCTCTCGATCTCGTTGTAGATAGCCGGCAGGAGTGGATCGACGAAACTAGCAGGAGGCTCTGTTCTTCTGAACGTAACGATCTCGGGGGAACATATGGAGTGAGATGGTCCCTCAGGTACACTGGCCCCAGACCATACAAGGCCTTAAAGGTCAACACCAGCACCATGAAAACAATCTGGTACTCTATTGGTAGCGAGTGCAGTTGCTGCAGGATAGGTGTAATGTGCTCTCGTACCGATGCTCCCACCAGTAGTCGAGCAGCAGCATTCTGCACCAGCTTAAGTTTCCGGATTGCTGTTCATGCATTTGTTGGCTCTAAGATCAACCCTAGGCTTTACACTGTGATGTAGAGCCCTTAGAGCCAACCTCATGCTTTACATTGTCTCAGAGCCGGTGGCAGGAGGTGGTGCAACAACAAAGCTTTTGTTTACAGGACCTAAAGTGTTATTTTTGTGTATAGGATGTAATGCCTATAGCAGTCTTTCTCAACCAGTGTGCCGTGGCACACTAGTGTGCCGTGACGGACCTCCTGCTGTGCTGCGAGAAAAGCTCTCTGCCCCCTTCCCTCCCCCCCTTCCTGCTGAACTCCTGCTGCTTGGGGGAGGAGGAGGAAGGGCCGGGCAGTGGCGAAGAAAAAAAAGAAGGGACCGGGGCGCCGCCTCCTTCGGCCCGTTCCCAGCCAGTCTCCAATCCGCCATGACTCCCACCATGACTATCGCCCCTCGCTCGCTGAAGCTGCGTGGAGGAGGAGCCCCGCCCACTGAAGCCCGTTCACTGCTCATGCTCCTCCTCTGTAGGAGAGCTGAAGCTGGGGGAGGGGGTGGGGCATGGCGTGGCCTGGCTCTGCCCCCTCCCCCGGCTTCGGCACTCCCAGCAGCTGTTCCAACCTTGAGGGGACAGTGCCAAGCCAGCATTGTGCTGGCTCTGGCACTGCTGGCTTGGCACTGCCCCCTCAAGGCTGGAGCAGCTGCTGGGAGAGGTGAAGCCGGGGGTAGGGGCAGGGCATGGTGCAGCCTGGCTCCGCCCCTCCCCGGCTTCGGCACTCCCAGCAGCTGCTCCCAGCAGGCCACCAACCCCCAGCCGTTCTTTACTGTGTTAGAGTGTCATTTTGTCTCATTTTGGTTGGTGGTGTGCCCCCGGATTTTTTTAATGTTAAAAGTGTGCTGCGGCTCAAAAAAGGTTGGGAAACACTGGCCTATAGGACATACCTGCTGTTTCTCCACACAACAGCCCTGTAGATTTCTCTGGAGAGTATCATCATGAGCAAACTGTGTCATAAGGGAAGGAGGCATCCTTGACAAATTAATGGAGGTAACAGTGGAAGGCAGATTCCAGGTTTTCCCCCCTCTGTGTTTAACTCACTGCTATAAATTGGGATAACCATGTCCAACTCAAGCATATGCATGCCCCATTGATTGCTATGGAAAATAAATGGTTAAAGAGTTTAAGTAGCAGACCAGGATTAAAGAACTAGCTGGACAGCTTTGAAATACTGAAGATGACCTAAATCCCACTGCTAGTTTCAACTAAACTAAAACTATTGAAATATTTTTTGAAAAGTTACATTGATATTTCTGAAAATCTGACGAAGTTATTGAATTGCTAGCTGAGACTAGCAACTAGACTTAATCCAGAGATGTTTTCCCTCTCTGTTTCTATTTGCTAATAAGTCTTCATATATCTGGAACAAATACGCATATTGGAGTGCTATTTAGGGGAAAGACAGAGAGGGGCAAAGGAAAGAGCACACCCTTTCTTCCCTTTGTTCAAGTCCTCTTCTATTTTATCTCCATTCATCTGGCTTCCCAGATGTCTATACCAGCCCATAAAAAGATACTTGGATTCAGATGCAAACCAATTTCTTTTCCTCTCTTGAATGAAAGATTATCTTGAAAGCCTCTCCTGCTGTGTTTTGTTATTGCAGCAGTTCCCAAAGGTGCTGCCACAATGACAGAAATAGCAGAAGAAAACATCTGTGTAAGCCTGCTCCACTGGCACGTACAGACGAGAAGAATTTCATTGCAGCAGATATTCTCAATTAGAGTATTCATTCAGCACTTCCCTAGGAGACAAGGGACACCTTCTCTTGGGAATCCGCACATTTAGCAGATGGGTTGGGAAGACCCATGCGAATACATGTCTCTAGGCTCCCGGTAATAGGACAATAGAATAGGTTTGGAAAGGAACCCCAGTATAATCTAGTCCATGTGTCAGCCAATGTAAAAATCCACACTATAGTCGTCTGGACAGGTGGCTAACTAGCATCAGTTAAAAAACTTTAGGAGAGATGTTCTCCTTGTTTTTTATTTTTGGTGTTTGAAACTGTTTATTTAACACAAATAATGCAATTAACAGCCAAAATGTTAAACATTCACAAAGAAAGAAAATAAAAGAAATAATGGAAAAATGACAACAAAAGAATGCACTTCTCTTTATAATAAAGTCAAAATATGTTTGTTTGACCCACAAAGGCCAAATGAGTTGATGGATCTGGAACAAATTTGGCACTAATACCTTTCGTTATCGAATTTAAAATAATTAAGGAGTTTGTACTAAAAAAAAGCCAAAACCCACAGCCCTAAAGACCTTGGCTATCACTTCTTCAGTCAAGGAAGCAATCCATGTATTAAAATGTATTTCTCAAGGGGAGGTGATGATGCAAGTTCCACTGAGGTTGAGAGAGTGAGATTTGAGGCCAAAGGTCAAGACTTTCTCAACACAGCCATTTATTAATAACTAGCTTGTGTACCCAAGTTGCCCAGATTTGTATTTTTGAATGACATTTTTCTAATGACATGATTTATTTGAAATATTCATTGTTAGCTTTACAATTTTATGAATGGTCCCATTAGAAATATATATACTGAAGCAACACCGGGTACCTAAGCTAGTATATAACTAAGATACATTAAACTAACATAAAGTAATAGGAAACGAAACTAAAACATGGAAGACTAACTAAAACAGAATAGGGTTTTGATGCTCCCAATTCCCCCCTCCCCCAAAAGAGTCTTCATTGAGTCCAACTTATTTTTGTCATTATCATGCCATATAGGCCCTCGAGCTTTACTTTACTTTTTATCCTCTATCCGTAGTCCCCAAGTTACAAAGAATATGGTTTCTGTAGGTTTGTTCTTAAGTTGTTTGTAAGTTGGAACAACCAAAATGTATATATATATTAGCTTTGGATAGCATAGAGAAGCGTTAACACCCCCATGGTGTTTGTTTTGATCTCCTATATCCCTGTTCAGATTTCACCACACTTTCTGTCCCTGTGGGAATTGGATTTTGAAAACTTTGGCTGTTGTGGAAACAAGGATTGGTAAGAAAGCTTCAGTGGAGACCCCTTTCCCCCATGATAACACTTCCAATAATGAATTTTCCTTCAGAGGAGTAGATTTCTTTCAATTCCTGTTGTTGCACCCCCATTCCTAACTATAAGTTGTTTGTAAGTCGGACGTTTGTAACTTGGGGGATGTCTGTATAATCTTTTCTGATGTCTTTCAACAAACTTTCCAAAATCAAAACTAAAAAGCAAAGGTGTGACGGGATATCCTTGTCTTTTTTTTGTATCTCAGAGTAGTTATACTGTTATTTACCAAGTCTGACTTTTTGAACTGAATATATTGTCTTTTTAGGCCAAACCCCATTATCTTCAGTACTTGAAACCAGTAGCCCTAAAAAAATTATCAAATGCTTTTTTTTGCATCTAGAAAAATCAAGATAGACTTTTTGTCTTGTCTTGAATATTTCAAATATCCAATAATATTAAAAACAGCTCTTTCATTATTCCTTAACTGTCTTTTGGTAAAAATCCACCCTAATCCTCTTGGATGTTCTGAGATATCTTTCCTCAATCTGCTTGCCAAAGTGGTAGTAAATATTTTATAATCATTGTTTAGTAATGAAATGGGTCTTTGTTAATGTCTTATCTGTATATTTTTTATGAATCACTGATCTAGTTACTCTGTAGCTGAAGAGCTCATATCATAATGTTCTTCCTAACACTTAAGCCTCCTTTCTTGTAATCTGAAGAATTTGAAGGGATTGGTTTGTGTTCAAAATAAAGAAACCTTTTTACGTTCCATGTAATATGTCAACCTTTCAAGGTGCTCTTTCTCTCTCTGTGTATGTGTGGATGTGTGCAATCATACAAAATATATGCTGCATATTTCATTATTAGTAAACCACAGAAAACACAGCAAAATCAAGTATCTTTCTTATCAAGCGAAGTTTTTCTATATTCCAATAAATCTATTTTTCCTCTTTGTAGCTGAGACTCATATATTGAGGAGGAGGTTGGACTCAATGGGTCATGGGGACCCTTCCAAATCCAAGTTCCTATTGTATTCTATCTTTTCCTCTCTAGCAGCATATCTCAACCTGGGGATCAGGACCCCTGAGGGGGTCATGAGGGGGTGTCAGAAGAGTCACCAAAGACCAAAAAAACACAGTATTTTCTGTTGGTCATGGAAGTTCTATTTGGGAAGTTTGGCCCAATTCTATTTTTGGTGGAGTTCAGAATGCTCTCTGATTGTAGGTGAACTATACATTCTAGCAACTACAACTCCCAAATGACAAAGCTTATTTTCCCCAAATTACACCAGTGTTCACATTTGGGCATACTGAGTATTTGTGTCAAGTTTCATTCTGATCCATCATTGTTTGAGTCCACAGTGCTCTCTGGATGTAGGTGAACTACAACTCCAAAACTCAAGGTCTCACCAAACCCTTCCAGTATTTTCTGTTGGTCGTGGGAGTTATGTGTTTGATTCCATCATTGGTGGAGTTCATAATGCTCTTTGATTGTAGGTGAATTATAAATCCCAGCAACTACAACTCCCAAATAATAAAATCAATCTCCAACCCCAACTCCACCATTATTCAGATTTGGGTGTATCGGGTATTTGTGCCAAATTTGGTACAGTGAATGAAAAGCCATCCTGTATATCTGATATTTACATTACGATCCATAACAGTAGCAAAATTACAGTTATGAAGTAGAAATGTAAATAATTTTATGGTTGAGGGTAACCACAACATGAGGGACTGCTCTACAGAATCACAGCATTCCTTGTATCCAATTAAATTAAATAAACAGAGCTGGTAACAATAAAGTGAAAGGTCTTGTCATATTGTTTCAAGGCAAGAGGAGAGGTTTTTATATAATTGACCTTTTTTCTTCATCAAAAAATGGAGGAATCCATTAAAACAACAACATGGTCAAGTTGGCAAAAACTTCTGCATGTCAGGTTTGCTAGTGAAAATGTATTAGCCAAATCCATTTGACACACAATATTTGGCTTTCATTTCCTGCACGCTGTTTGCTTTTGACAGACACATTGTTCTGGGGTTACTTTGTGTTAGGATAGTCACTTTGTATCACTCGACTACTTGGCTGAATGGTTTCTGAATATTTCTATGGCACTTCTATCCTTTTTTGTCTATAATTAATGCCTTGGCCTTAGCTCCTCCTATATGGTATAGAAATGACATAATACTTTATGGCATGTAGAAAACCTACTAATGCACAGCAGAAAAACCTGCAGAAATACCACTACAGTAGAGTTGATAAAAATAGTCTAAAATGTGAGCATCAAGCGGTGAGCTTCAGTTCTTCAAGTGATTTTGAAAATAAAAAGTAACTATCCAGTTACATTTTTCGGAACTCATGAAAGGTGTATTTTCAAAAAGAAATGTGGAAGTTGGTGTGGAATTTTAAAAAGTGACTTTCTCAGGTTCTGATTTCCATCACTTTATGCAATTTTCCTATGCAACAATCCTGTAAAATGAGGTGGAAATAATTCAAATACGCTATCTGGCCGGAAGCCGCTGAAGGAGCAGCAGCCGCCTTTCTCCAGCCCTCGCCGCCATGCCACTCAAGGATGACAAGAAGAAGGACGCGGGCAAGTCGGCCAAGAAGGACAAGGACCCCGTCAACAAGTCCGGAGGGAAGGCCAAGAAGAAGAAGTGGTCCAAGGGGAAAGTGAGGGACAAGCTGAACATCCTGGTTCTCTTTGACAAAGCCACCTACGACAAGCTCTGCAAGGAGGTGCCCAACTACAAGCTCTTTACGCCGGCTGTGGTCTCAGAGCGGCTCAAGATCCGGGGCTCCCTGGCCAGGGTCGCCCTTCAGGAGCTGCTCAGCAAAGGCCTGATCAAGCTGGTGTCCAAGCACAGAGCCCAGGTCATCTACACCCGAAACACCAAGGGAGGTGATGCCCCAGCCGCTGGGGAGGAGGCATGAAAAGGTCCACCAATGGCTTTTTGACTCTTCTGTATATTTACAAAAAATAAAATAGTTTCGATTCCTTGGAGAAAAGAAATAATTCAAATACTACAATTCCCTAGCTGTGATCTCAAATCTATTTGCTTGACAAGGTAATTCGGTGGGCTTAAATAGTTTTCTTGTATCTGCTATTTTTTCTTGTTTGTATTATGCTGACACATTTTTTATGCTTTCTTTTATTTCAGCTAAATGCCTGCACTACTCTGACACCCAAAAGGATAAAAGCTTAGTTAAAAATAACAGATTTGGCAACATGGGGACTCCTTTAAAGCTATCCACAAAGTAGAGTGAATTCACCGCACCTCTGCCATGGGATCCACTAGTCACCACTATTATAATCTTGTACACCTATTCACAAAACCAAGGAATCTTATAATCTTATAGTTGGAATTGGCCACAAGGACAATTTGGACCAACACCCTGCCATGCAAGAACACAAAACTAAAGCACCCCCATAAAATGTCCATCCAACTACTGCTTAAATATATCTAAAAGAGGAAAGTTCCCACATGGCATCCAATTCCAAATTCAAACAGGTCTTTCACTAAATACATTCTTTATAGTATTTTGATGGAATCTCTTATTGAATTTATTTCCAGTAGTTTATGTTGTACTTTCTGGAGGAGCATAAAATAAGTTCACTCTATCTTCTACATTATATGGTTTCTGTCATTGCTCAGTCCTCTATTTTCAATGTTGAACATGCCCAACTCTTTAAGTTATTCTTCATAAGGCTTGATTTCCAAACCTTTAATAATCTTGGTCAGCATTTTCTGGATATGTTTCAGCTTGTTGATTTTTTTTCTTGAACTGTGTACTGGATAAAGTATTTCTGTTAAGTCTGACCAAAGCAGATAGAGTGTGTCCATGACTTTCTTTGATCTATGGAGCAAGAATTGGATAAGAATTACTACATGATTGCCATAGGGAAACACGGGAGAATGCTACCCTGTTGCTCTTCCTGGGTATCTGAGGGCTCTTCCACACAACACAGAATATCAAGACAGATAATCCTCAATCTCTGCTTTGAAATGGAATATCTGATTCCACATTAACAGATAATGCAGTTCAATGTGGATTTTATACAGTTGTGTGGAAGGGGCCTCAGTGGCTTTTGATACCATTGGCCATGGCATCTTATTGGGCCCGTCATACAGGAGAGGAGTAGCAGACACTATTGTACATAGACAGCCAGATTGTTAACAGGAGCAACGATCAGGGAGCATACAACTCCTCTGTTGCGCCAGCTCCACTAGCTGCCAGCCTGCTACCGGGCACAATTCAAAGTGCTGGCTTTAGCCTATAAAGCCCTAAACGGTTCTTGCCCAACTTACCTGTCCAAACGCATCTCTCCTTATGAACCTTCCAGGACTTTAAGATTTTCTGGGGAGGCCCTGCTCTCGGTCCCGGCTTTGTCACAAGCACGGCTGGCAGGGACGAGAGACAGGGCCTTCTCAGTGGTGGCCCCTCGTCTATGGAATGCCCTCCCTAAGGAGATCAGATCAGCCCCCTCCCTTTTAACATTTCGGAAGAGAGCTAAAATTTGGCTTTTTGAGCAGGCATTTGCAACTACAGTGTACAAACATAGGAAATGGATTGGTTTGATGATGTGATTTTAATGAGGAGACCCTAATGATACATGGTTTTATTGATTTTATTGACTGTTATGGTTTTATTATTTGATTGTTTTATTATATTGAAATTGTATTTTATGGTCTTGGTACCAACTGTAAACTGTCCCGAGTTGCCTGCGGGCTGAGAGGGGCGGTATATAAATGCAGCAAATAAATAAATAAATAAATAAATAGACTCCCCACTCCTACCTAGAGGGTTGGTTCCAGTGAATAACATTTTAGGCTGATAAAGTGTTAAGTGTTCTGTCTCTTTTACAATTCAGAAGAAAGCATGCTGCTAACTACAGGTCTGCTCAATTGAGAAACAGGCTCTTCACAAGCAACACCTGAGAACCCAGACTAAAGGTTCTCAAGTTTTCAGTTTTGTTGCAGGAGGGAATGTCTTGCTCTGTGGTCAAAGTCTGGACTCATTGGATTATCAGCCTTTTTGACTCTGGACTGTACTTTGAGTTCTGTATTTGGATTTTGCCCTCAACCTTAAGACTTTATCTTTGACCTGCTGGCTTTGTTGACTCTGGAATTGGAATTCTGGTTGCTGCATAGACTGTGGGAACACAGAAAATTAGACTAAGAACTCAGAACTTGTATCACTCCCAACAATTGGTGTGTGTTATTAGGAAAGTTGGGTCGAGCTGCTGAAACTACCCCCCCCCCCCCATGTGACAATGCAAGGGGAAGCTGTGATGAAGAAGTGCATGGGATGACAGGTCCCCATGCCCCCTGCGTGAGTGCCACAGGGATACAGCGAGATACCACCATTTTGGCAACAAGGTCTAAGACCCTTCTTAGTAATGGGGCTCAGTGGCATAGAGTGCTTGGTGCCAGCTTTAGCAGGTGTGCCAACTACACCTTTTACTTGAGATATATAACCTATCCACAGTCGGCTATATGGTGGTAAATTCCTATTTACACTGCTGTAAAATGTAATATGCATGGGGCTGCCCTTGAAGAAGACTCAAGAATCTGTTAGTGCCAAATGCAGTAGCTTGAATGCAAGTCTCAAAAGAGTTACACTGTCAGCCAATACACCTTGGGTCTGAATTTAATGTGTATGTGAATACATTTAAAGCCCTAAATCACTTGAGACCTCTACACCTAAGGGAATTCCTGTCACCACTTGTGCCTGCCTGAGGATTAAGATCTCTTGAAGGAGCACGTCTCACCAGTGAGAGCAATATTTATTTATTTATTTACTTACTTACTTACTTACTTTATATTCTGCTCTTCTCACCCCGAAGAGGACTCAGAGAGGATTATAGGTACACATACTTAGCAGACAATTCCTGCCGTTTTTCACATACACACAAATAGATGAACAGAGGCAAACTCTGGCCACCAGGGGGAGCTGACATACTCATCTCTCACTGTTCCCAGCATCCCTTGTTGTTCCTTCCGCATTCCTCAGCGTTCCTGGAGTTCTTTGTCTTCTGACAAGTGAAAGGGCCTTTTCGGTTGTGGCACCCTAATTGTGGAATGCCATGTCCCTGGAGACCCAGCTGACATGAACATTCATTTTATTTAGGCAACGAGTTAAAATTTTCCTCAACACCATTGGCCCTCGTTAATTCATCCCAAATATGGTGTGCATCATTAATTTTTCTTACAATTTTAAAAAAATCTCTTTTAAACTTCATGTTTAATATGTTTTAGCTTATTTATTTTAATTGTGCTGCTTGTTTTAATGCTTGTTGTAAGCTGCCCTGAGAGCTATGATATAGGCTGGGATATTAATATTTTAATAAAACATACATAAAATTATGTATATTTCAGCTTTCATAAATAAATAGCTGAGGCTTACAAAAATTAAAGTCTTTGGGTTCTTTTTAAAAGTGACTTTCAATAAAAGATTATTGCAAATCTCATTCAAAATCTCAGTCACATGAGGACGGGGATTCCTTAATTCTTGAAAGAACTATTAATGGCTCTCTACAACCCTCTGCAGAGCCTTTTCTGGTCTCTCGATTAGAAAAAGATGGTGCTAATCACTTTGAACAGCTACAATGCACTTCAACAGCCTCAGGGTAAATTAATATTCCTGTCCAAGCAAACAGTTAAAATTTTAAGCATGTCTATAAGATGATAAAAGAAGTGTAATCTTCATTTGCTTCCATTCCTGCTTGCAGAACATGCTAAGCTCAGCAACTCCAAAACCCCTGTGGCAAGCATGGTTTCAGTTTCATTTAACTTTCATAAAGCCAAGGAACTCTTCCTCATTAATATCCCACAGCTCCTGCTGCTGCTGTGAAAGGTAAGATGTCTAAGCTGCAACAGAACATTGCAGTGTGGACTGGGCCTGGTCAGTGCTCCAGCTTGTAATGTCTGTTCTGTATTGTTATTGTGTTATGAATGTGTTATGAATCAAACTGTAAACCGCTCCGAGCCTCTGGGGAGTGGCGGTATAGAAGTTGGAAACATAAATAAATAAATCAATATTTCATTTTTAATAGCATTTCTGAAAAATGTGGATTTCTCCTAAGTCTAGCACTCCGCCTGGAGTGGATGGTGCCCTTTTGATTGCACAAACAATGACACATGACTTTTCATGTGTCATTGTTTATGTAATAAAGCAAATCACATTGTCATTGTTTCAGTTCCCTGCAAACATGTCAGGGGGCAAAAGTATGATAGCTGGGACCTTAAGCTGGTTGCGCACCGCGGGTCAGAATTCATGAATGAACACGTGCGCGAGACAGCACAGTTGCGAGGGAGGGAGGAGGATGGGGTCTACGGCTCACACATCCTGCCCTCCTGGAGTCCTGGCTCCTCCACTGTTAGAAAGTGGGTGCGGGAAATGTCACAACGCAGGCCCTGGCTCCACCCCGTAATCACACACACACACACACACAGACAATGTCAATTAACTATTTATTAAGCACAAAATTAGAAGCAGGTGAAGAAGGTAAAATGTCCAAAAGGTAAAGATCAAATAGTCCAGGGTAAAAAGCAATCAATGTTCAAAGGTATTCAAAAAGCAAGTATCAAAAGCAAGGTCCATAAAACAAAGCGAATCAAGCAAGGCAACTTAGTCCGTGGTAACAAGGCAATCCAAAGTTCATGGAATCAATAGGGTCCCAAGGTAGTTCTTGGCCAGGCAAGCCAGACTCTAGCTTCCAGGAAGACAGCAAACTGCTACGTCTCTCCAGTTCAGACGTGGCCACCAAACTGTCACGATGCACGGACTTGACTGGCCTCTTAATCACACACACAGAGACGGACTGAAGGCTAACTACTTTATTGAATATATAAAAACAGTTCAAAAGGTAGATTGTCCATAAAAATAGCAAAAGCAAATCCAAAGGCAAAAGGCAATCAAATGTCCAAAACAACTTGGTAAAGTATCCAAAAGACTTGGCAAGGCTCCGTACAGCAATGCGGATTCAGGAACAAGGCAAGGTACAAGGTGCAAAACAAGACTTGGTAAGCCACTAGCCAACCTAGCTCCGTGGACCAGCTTTGCTTCACGCCTGCTCAGATGAGACGTGGCCGAAGTACTGAGGATCCGTTCCCACGGATCCTATACTTAATCTTTCTGCCGAGGTCCCCGACGCTCTAGGCTTCGTCGTCTCCAATCTCTGCTGACGGACCTCGGCCTGTCTAGGCTATGGTACCATCCCCTCCTGCTAGTCTCAATGTCCCGTCTCCTATCGAAAGCCCGGCCTTGCCTCCCAGCAGCTGTTGCCCTATCTCCGTGAGAGCTCTCCTCCCTAGATTCTTCCCAGCCGCTCTCTTCCATGTTTTCACTTAAAGGATCCTGTGAACCTCTCCCCCCTGGCCGTTCATAAGTTTCGCTATCATTGCTTTCCATTTGCACCTGGTTA